>CP142454.1:10885000-11485000 GCA_038049695.1 Cinnamomum chago | reverse complement strand
AAGAGGGGAAATTGGGGTGGCCCGCATATACCTGACAGCGATCCTTGTATTCCTCCGGAAGCTCTTCAGCAGCCAACAAGGCATCAAGCATGCCAAAGTAAACCTGGATGTACATTCTACAAGTTACAAAAGCAAGCAAACATTCCAACAGACGAAAGAAACAGTTGAAATATCACTTTAAGTTTTCCCTCTCTCGGGACTGGAGAAGCTTTGGTTAAGGCAGGATGACACTTTGATACCTACTGATATTGGAAAAAGTACCTATCTGTAGCCTGTACAGTAGGTGAATGGATACCTAAATTTCAAGAAACTAGAAAGTGTGAAAGGTCCTAAACCCAGACTGCAGAGCCCACTTCTAGATTTCATAAGCGGTTAATGAAGTTCCCACCTCGGATTTCCTAGGCCCAGAGTAATGATTTGTTCTGATCATCTTCAAAATAATAGATGGCCGGAACAAATTCAATTGAACAATGTATGGTGCAGGCCCAATGTCGCAGTTGGATCATCCAAGCAAGTTCATAGAGGATGGGTAGGAATTCAACATAGGGGAAATAGCCCTCATACATCATAAGAGAATTCACAGCTTCAGATAAGGACCTTCTCTGTAGGTCACCGATCATACATCCAGGACTGTGGTATTTTTTTATTTCCTTTTTGTTTTTTTTTTGTTTTTTTTCATCTTAAAATGAATCCAAGGACAATGGTCCCAACTCCCATCAGCTCAAATGCTCAATAGCCAGGATCCCCAAACCACTGGGCCCTTGCATGTACAAAAACTGGAAACCTCAGTAAACTCTGAACCGTAGAGGATCTGGACCATATATATCCTAATTAGTAAAAGACCCCAAAACAATGAGAATTGAGAACCAAACTACAAACTTCACAAAGTTAAAATCAGAGAAACAGGAAAAGAGTCTTTTCTTTTTTTTTTAAGCTAGAAAAGAACTTTTTCTTACAGCCATATCTCCCATGGATTTGCTACATATTGGACAAGTGTAGTGACTGCAAGTGTACACCTGAACATGAAGGAAAGAAGAACAAGTTAAATTGAAGCACCAAACTTGAGCATTTCACAACTAAAAGGAGTGAATTGCATGAATATGTACAAGGGCCTGTTTATTTCATGTAATCGAATACCTATGATTGCATTTCTGTAAGTGGGTAAAAAATGAAGAACCAAAAATGAATATAAAAAATGATCATCATCAAATAACCTCCCCTTGAATGGAAATTGAATCAAGGGGAAAATGGGAAATGAATAGCCAGCCAGGGCCCTAGTAATTCAATACCTAGAAAAGTTAAGGTCCCATCTACATCTCTATCTTTTATTCTCCACCCCTTAACTCATATCCTTCATGTGGAGCTCATTTCACTATGAATTCCTATGAATTCAATTCCTATGTAATTTATGCAAACAAACGGTCCCTATATGCTATATTTGAAATGGAGGCCAAAATTGGAATAGTGAAAACATGGATTGATGGACATGCTTATAAGTCCAATTATGTTTTTCTTGGTCAAAGTTGACATGGATGGATATTGTTTCTGATGCGAAAAATACAGAAAATCAATGCTGCACACACACACATATAGGGAGGGAGATGCTCCTATGAGAGCATCCCTCACCTTACGATAAGAGATAGGGTGGCGGCCCTCACATCCATATCCAATGCCAACAACTTCAATGTAAGGGCCCCCACCCTATCTCTCAGAGTAAGGTGAGAGATGCTCTCATAGGAGCATCTCCCATATACGTATACATATATATATATATATATATAAGGGGGGCTCTCCTAAGCCACAACTTATGTTATCCTAAGCTGAAACAGTACTGGTCCCACACATCAAAGTCGACTATCTCTGTTTTTGGCTTTGATGGAACTATAAAATCAAGTTCTGATTGGATTTATCTTGATTTTGGAGAAGATGATTTGAGAGTTACTCTCGTAATAGTTTGAGAGTTACTCTTATAGGAGCATATCTCATATATATATATATAT
Organism: Cinnamomum chago; assembly: GCA_038049695.1. Lineage (NCBI taxonomy): Eukaryota > Viridiplantae > Streptophyta > Magnoliopsida > Laurales > Lauraceae > Cinnamomum > Cinnamomum chago. The sequence goes on along the minus strand of CP142454.1, from coordinate 11,483,000 downwards.
ATATATCATTTTGGATAACCAAAACTGTTCTGAAAAAATAAAAGGGAGGGGGGGAAATAGGTCCATTGGTGCTTTTGAACTAATCTGGATGGGTATACTAAAAACTCAGGTTTTTCCTTGTCAAAGCCTGGCCCATTAACTGCCCTAATCACCAAAAGCTTTGTGTTAGATGTACTTTCACTTGGCACTTAGCAGAACAAATAATAATCAACCTGAAAGCACGCTGAATGCATGAAGTGGCCACAAGGAAGAGCTCTGACTGCTGCACTTGATGTGAATAAGAAATCACAACATATGGGGCAGTTTGTCTCTAAACCTTTCTCCCGGCAATTGTGCTCCACTAGCTTCATTCCCAGGCAACAATTGCATGTCATGCAATGAAAGAAATCAACACCAAGTCCCTTTCCAAGGCGGCATAAATTGCAAAATGGACAATGGTACACTGTCCTGAAGTAAAAGGAAAAAAAAGGGTAATGGTTAGACTTCCATTGTTTCCACATTAATCTGAAACAAAAGTATTACAAGATCAATTTTTGAATTATTTTGGCACAAACAGAATAAGATCATGTGCTAGGAAACCCAAATCAAAAGCACACTAAAGTAACTGAGAAGAGAGACTATTAGAGTGTATACAGCACCGATGTATACTACTCATCAAAGCAAACACTGCCCGCATTTTTCTCCTTTGCATTATTTGACACTTTACCTGTGTCAAATAAAATCCATTATTAGGTGCTCCGCATGTCATTACAATACCAACTATGCAATCACTGTGTGAAGCATGTACGAGCCCCCTTTTGCAATTGGGAGATGTGAAAGAATTTCATACCTATTTAGGCGTGTAAATGGTGCGCAAATGAGCATCAAATACACGAATAAACGCAAACAAACGTGCTATGCATAACCAATATGCATGTGAGGAGATTTGAAAGATTGGAAATAGGTCCTTCAGAGGGGGAAAAAGAAGCAGAAAGAAAACAAAAGTTGATCACTCTTTAGAAACACTGGTGAACTTCAAACAATAAGAGTTTCAAGTGAGCACTCTCATACCTTTCATCATCAAAAAATTTGCAAATATTACAGTAGTATTTTGCCATTGATAGTCCTTGACAGGAGGGGGTCTTGCAAACTGGTCCAACTGGCTGAATCTTCAGACACTGCATACACATCATTTCTGTTGTAGCTTTCCTGTAAATAAATAAATAAAATAAGAAAACATAAACACAAAATCAGATAAAAGTGCAGTCCCATAGTGTACAAGATGGAAACCGAAAAAATCACCTATCCATTGAGTGATCGCTAACTTTATCATGACAGAAACGGCATGTGAACAACTTGTTACAGCAAGCAGAAAGGACTTTGCAGTTTCTTTTGTAGTGCTCACAGCCAAACACTTGTTTCTCTGCATCCCGATATGATGGAGAGCACCCAGGTATCTCTTCACTGTCTGCAGTTTCCCCCATTCTTGCTTCAGGCAACTTCTGCTGAGCAGCTATCCAGCGACTAAAACAACAAATTCTTACTTAGGTTTTGCAGGACACATAATCAAAGAACAAATTTTAAACATTTACAAAGAAAAATGTAGGTTTCTTTTTTCTATAATTATTATAATTACTGTCATATTTATGAATATATACAGATAGATGAATATGATTTGTGATGCTGGTACTGCACAATGCACATATACTCTTTAGGATATGATTTCACAGTAACAGGTTTCCTATTTTTGAACACCTAGCAATTTTTTCATCTTGCTAATCCTAGGTTCAGAAAATGAGGAGTCGCATTTCTTGTTTCTCTATCCAACTCTATATCCAAAACTCTACTTGATTAAAGGATACCATATGATGATCAAAGAAACAAACCTAGTCATTAGATTTTGAATAAGATATGCCTTTCTCCGAGGATCAAGCATTGGATCTCTAGAAACCTTTCTTATCTCAGACTCAAGCTCATTCTGATTCATTCGGAAAATATCCTTCCAACCAGGCTTAAACATCTGATCGCTCTGATCCACGCTTTCTTGGATATCAGCACCTAAAGGAGCACAAAGTGAAAGATCATCAGAGTGCATCTTTGGCAATACAATCTCTAAAAAACATTGCCAAAAAAAAAAAACTCTTAACAAACATTAGAATGAAAGTAAAATTTATCAGATAATATATATATATCAACAAATACATTCAGTATCTAAAATGGATTAACAAGGATTAGTCAATCATATGCAATGACAATGTATTGGAAACATTAAAAAAAAAAAAAATTTACAGGCACCTTCTGTAGGTTTACTGCTTTCTGCAACAGACTGCGAAGATGCATCAGGGCGTCCTTTCCACCACTCATTAAGCCACTCACTGAACATCGTGTTTTTGGTTGCCTGCTTCCAAGTGTCCATCATTTTATTCTGCTCCTCCTGAGTAAGTGCTGAAGTTACCCACGGTAACATTGACTGAAGCACTTCTGCACCTGTGGTCCCAATTATACGACCCACAAGTTTGTCCTGCTCTTCTACAGAAAAATGACTGGCAAATAATGGCCACAGCTCATGTTCTTCCCTGAAAACATGATGGTCCAGTGTGACTCGTACAGATTTGCACATGCCTTGAAGTTTTGTAGCAAGCTCATTGTACTTCCTTGTCAGATTATTACCATGACCATCAAAAGAACAGAAGCTACTTCCATCTGAATCACAAGATGGACTGATTTTGCACAAGCTTTCATGCAGTTGTGAAAGTTCAGAAAGTACAGCTGAGATATCCTCAAATAGTTTCTCCTCCTGCTTGTGATCGAGGGTGTAAGAGTGGCTCACATTATGAAGAGCCTCTCTGGATTCTAAAGCTGGAAAAACAATCTCATCCTCAGCATTACTATGTGCTCTATATAAACCCTGCAACAGCCGAAATCTTCCACTGAACTGCCGAAAAAATGTCTCATCACAGCCAATAAGCTTTCCAGATTCAACATCCAAATATTCCAAGTCTTTGCGGATAGCCTTATGGAACTTGAATATGTTATCAATCGGCCTCAATGTGTACCCAGTGTTGGGAGAACTAATGTCTGTTTCCCAGGCAAAAAGACTTGACTTGAGAGAAGGAGCAGACGTATTGTAAGATAAGGAACGGAGAGACTTTGTAGTAGAACGTGAACTTATTCCCAGGTTACTATTCATTCCTAAACAAGGGGCATAACAAGGCTGATTACGACAAGACAAAATTTGAGAGTTCACAGTTCGTGAATTTTCACAAGCACTGACATTTTCACATGACCCTGTGAAATTTCCACGCTTAATTGGCCTCTTATCATAATCTTCTTGCATCAATGATGAATCCCTCTTGGCATACAATTGAGAAGCACAAGCACATAATAGTTGACTGGAATCATCATCAATCCCATTCAATTTTTCTAATGGACAACTGTCAATTGGACTTGAAGACAAACATATGAACCTTCCTGATTTGGGGACATCTTGGGAAAGACCTTTGCACGCCCAACCGAAGAAAAGTGTAACCAGTGCAGTGTCACATGCCGGCGCTGCATCACATGGGATAAGCATAAGTTCCACATGGGACTTAAAAAAGCATGGGAAAGGATCCAGTGTTAGGCATATGTATCTACGTTCTAATACACTCCATACATGTACATGCGGCATGCATGTACCAGTGTTGTGCATAAGCTGCAATGCATACACCAGTCAGGTGTAGAAGTCAGTTAAAGAACTTTCTACGATTTCCTGTGTGGACCAGATCATTAGTTGGACTTATCTTAAGTCTTAACCACCCACTTGTAATTCCCACAAGTCCTTCACTGGCATCTATGTCATACAATTGTTTACTTTTGTGGTACAGCCATCCAGACTTGCAAAAACCCAGATCTGTTACAGGAATGCAGCTTGATGAAGGTAGTGTGACAACAATAACTTAGATAAGGGTCTAACAACATTTGCTTTCCCAATTTCGCCCAGAAAAACTTTTACGAATGATAATATACAGATGAATGGAGAAAAAACCTGCTAAATGCATATTCTGAAGAAAAGACCTGGCTTCTTCTTCACTTATTGATCCTACCAGCCATGGTAAAACACGCTCAACCAATTTCAGTGGCATCAAACATAAGCTTTCATACAAAAGCTCCCTCTGTTTCTGCCAACAGAAATGCTCCCGAGCAAGAGGAAGAACCTAGAAAAGCATAACAAGAAAATAAACGTGTGGTCCCTAGTAACACAAATGTGCAGCAGGTGCTTGTCATATAGTATGGTAAACTTACCTCGACTTCCTCATTCTGGAAGTGCTTCTGTATGCTGTCCATTATTTGGTCAGCATGAGAGCATAGCTTTGCATAAAATTCAGCTGAAGTTGAATTGGCTCCTGCACTTTGAATGTTTTCTATCAAAAATCTGAAGTTGTTAAATTGGCTTTCTTCTTCAGCATGCTCTTCAGCAAAAGAGAGTTGCCTGTCAACTGCAGGAAATATAATCTTGTCCTCGGCAATACTGCATGCAGAAGATCCACAATTATTCAGTACAAAAGTACTCAGCAACCATATCAAAGGAAGATAATATGGGACTTAAAAATCACTCCTGTTAGTTACGGTATTGCTCTGAACTATACACATATGATGCTTGTGAATTTAAATTGAGGTGCATGCATTCCACTGGAGAGCAATTCCAACTAAAAGAGAGAGCATACCTGTGAAATATGCATACGTCTGCAATAAATTGTAGCCTCTCATTGAAGGCTGATAAATCAGAGAAATCTCCCGAAAGTTGTATCTTCCTTGCCTCTTCTGCAATATCACTCAACTCTCTTTTTATCGCATTGTGCCAAAGCAATATTTCATTTATAGGATGTGCTCCAGTTGAATTAGCAGCCTCGCAGTCAGACTTCAGATGTTTTCTTTTCCCCATCTTAGAAGACTCGCGCATGCAATGCCCATTCTCAGTTTGATCAATAGATTGGCCAGCCCCATAACTTTTACAGCACTGAAACTGAGAATCAACTTCATAGCTCTTTTTCATAATGGAGGCACTTTTTCCTTCCATCCAGTTGAATATCACCTTCATTTTTCCCAACACCAACTAGTCAAAAACTTCAGACTATGTCAACTAAAACGTTTCTAGATAGATGCAACTGGACATTGTTCATATGCTCAGAATGAAACAGTACCTTTTGAAGAAGCTTTTCTTCAGGGACTATTTTACACAAGCATTTCAGCATATCCTCATGCTCATCAGATGAAATAGAAGATGAAAGCCATGGAAGGAACTCTGCCATCATATTAACTGGGATACTACACAAAAACTGCCAGACTAGTGCAGCTTGCTCCTCAAATGAAAACTTCTCAATAAGCAAGGGAAAAACCTGAATCAAAATTGACAACCAGCTTCTTCTGGTAAATGCTGTAGACATACATATCTAATCGTATGCTTTAAAAGTTGGCTCCAACTCATTACCACCAAAGAGAAAGTTTCACTCAAACACAATACAAGTAAAACAGTAAATATATAAAGTGCCCATCATAAAATTTAAAAAAAAAAAAAGATACTAACAGCTATGATATCCTGTGTGGATTACTTATGGTAGTGCTACCGGAAAGGGTTCAACTAGGCATGCTCCACTCGTAAAGGCTTATTTCAAATTTCAGAAAAAAGAAGTGTCAGTATCCCTTTGCAACTTCACAAAATTCATGTAGTGAAAACTGTTCGCAGAAGAATCATGTAACTTCAATCATAGACAAGCTTCTTTAAGAAGCCACAGAATTAGCATCAAATGTTGGCAATGCTCCATTTCATTTCAAGTGAAAAGAAAGGAAACTGAAAGACCTACATGTCATCCTAAATAAGCTAAAGCTCTTTGGTGTTCAACCAAGGGAAAATACCATGGCCCCTCTTTCATAAATAGCATCAAGAGAATACTAAGAAGAAGCATCATTTTTTCTTGACCACCAACATTAGCATACAGCTTCATTCTTGAATTGTTTGGACAGAGCCACAAATTCAAACATATTCAACTTCTCTGGGTCCTCGTGAATTTAACTAAAGAACAGCATATGACATGCAATTGAGATACGAAAATTTGCTGTTTTTGTGAGTTTTAGATAACTAAAAATTTTATTGAGCTAAAAGGCAGAGCACACAAATGCCAGCCACTATACACAATATATTGAAAACCATAATTAAAAAAGAAACAGCAACTCTAAACCATTCACTCCAACACTGCCAAAGATCTGAAACCAAATTCCTACAAAACTCCATCAACTTAGTACACAAATGACTAGAGAATAAGCCGTTTGTGTGACCCAGTCTAAGCCATCATCATATTCAAAAATTATAATTATTCCTCTCCATCCAAATCATAGTTTTCACTTTTGTTCCGAACCTATCAGAATTCCTTGACCTTCTGTTTTAGGAAAGGCACCAGAACAGGCTATTCGGAGCAAAGCAGGGAGAAAAGACCTATTCTGACCAAAACAGACTAGATCTATTCTAGCCTCCTTTTGTCAGTGCCACATGAAAGTCCTAGGATCCTAACCCTAGAGGGAGGGGAATAGGGTGTGCTACAAATATGACCAATTTAGACCAATTTTAATTCTTTAAGGTAAACTAGTCACAAGTGATGATTTACCAGACAAGATGCAGAAGCTAAGAAGACAATCACCACAAATAAACACCACTACACAAGGATTTATAGTGGTTCGGCCTCAATGTCTACGTCCACTACCGGCTTGTGATCCAATCACCCCACCGGATTTCCACTAATTATGCTTTTTACTAGGCTAAGCAATAACCTTTACAATGTTGTTTTTACTAGGCTCAACAACAACCTTTACAAGAAGCTTTTCAAAGCTAAGCAATAACCTTTACAAAGTGCTTTTCTAAGGCTAAGCAATAACCTTTACAAATGAAGATTTTTCTCTAAGAAGGTGTCAAGAACACTCTAAGAGATACAATTTAAGCACAAATGAATGCCTCTAAATAGGCTGATATGAAAGTGTAATTCAACTTACAAACATACACTAAAATATGCTAAAGTGTGTGCACAAGTGTATGAAGGTTTTACTTCAATCAATTTCAACAATGAAGCTCTTAATTGTATGCTTGATGCAATTTAAAATCAAAGCTTAGAAAACGATGATTGAAGTTAAATGCTAATCACATGAAAGATTCAACAAACTTGAAGACATGAACTAAACAAGTTGTATGAATAATAAAGACTAAGAATACATGTGATTTAGACAAGAGAGTTTGCAAATCATCCTAATGTTCCAAAGATGATAATGAGTTTGCTAAACATCTCTTTAAAAGCTAGAAATCATGCATAAATGAAAATACAAAGATTTAAGTATGCATTGATTCTACTTTGAATGGAAATCAAAATGATAAGTATGATATACCTTTTTAAAACTCAAGCATTTGATTTCCAAAAAGCCTTCTAGCCTTATCACCTCATTCCCCTTTCTTAGGCTCCAAAATGGTCTCAAAAGTTCATTAATCAAGCCCCCAAAAAGGATGGAATAGAATGGATTTTATAGGAAAAAACAGTCCAACGGCTAGTTTCCCAAGTCGACCCCATGACCCCCGGTCGACCTGGCCTTCACAACGGTAAAAAAAATGACCGTTTGAAAAAGGGCAACGGCTCTATATTCCCGGTCGACCTGGGCCTCGCTCGGTCGACCGGGTACACTGGACCAGCTTTCAGCAGGCCTGTTTGGCCGGTCGACCAGGCACAGGGGTCGGTCGACCGGCTACACAGGCCTGGGATGAGTTCTGTAGATTTTTCCAAAATTCTGAATATGCCCTTTGGAACTCAAGTCCAGTGTAGCTTATGCATACTAAAAAGATTCTAAAAATGATGAATGTATGCAAGGTGTAACGCCTCACCCTTCACCCATGCATGATATTGTCCGCTTTGGCCCACGGGCCTTACGGTTTTGCTTCTGATGGGCCTCAACCCATCAAAAGGCCTCATGCAAGATAAGGGTGTAAGCTCTACATATAACCCCATTCACTTTCCTCTCTATAGTCGATGTGGGACTCCGGGGCGTCACATTCCACCCCCCTTAGGGCTGCACGTCCCTGTGCAGTAGCCTGCCAGTCTCTGTAGCCTGCCAGCCCTCTTGGCCCGCCCACTTGCACCAGGCCACGGCAGGGGACCCACACTCGAACTAGTCGAGAGTCGGCTCTGATACCATTTGTAACGCCTCACCCTTCACCCATGCATGATATTGTCCGCTTTGGCCCACGGGCCTCACGGTTTTGCTTCTGATGGGCCTCAACCCATCAAAATGCCTCATGCAAGATAAGGGTGTAAGCTCTACATATAACCCCATTCACTTTCCTCTCTATAGTCGATGTGGGACTCCGGGGCGTCACACAAGGCACAAACCTAAATTCTCAATTTGATTTATCAAACATAATGCATAAAGAATTAGGTTTTCAAAAGTGTTTGGATTCTAAAACATGCATGAATCAAATTCATTTCAAAAACATGTGCAAATCATGTGCAAATGCAAGAAAGAATCCAAGATCCAAAAGTCAAAACCTAAGAGCTCATGTGTGTGATCATGTGACAGTGAAAGTGAGTGGATCCATCAACAATTGCAACAAACAAGGGCCTAACACCACATTCAACCCACTAGAAGCACTAAAAGTCATGGAATAAGAGCTGTTTGAGGAAAACCTCCAACTCCCTCAAGACAATGGGAACGGTTACTTTCCCTACAAACACATCTTTCTCCCACTTTACACATGAACTTCTGACTCATTTTAGAATTCCACTGTTTTTTTCTCTTTTTTTTTATTTTTATCATTATCATTATTTTGTTTTCATTGCATCTTTTCTGAAACAGAACACTAGAACAGCCAGAATGCAAGAACGTTCCATCACAGCCAAAACAGAATGCAGACCGGAATGGGATTAACAACTATAACCCAAATTGCCTGCATAACCACAGCTAATTAACAGATCCATAAGATATAACCCTTATGTTATGCTGGAGAGTTTGACAACAGATAGATAATTCTAAAGGAACCCTACCTACACATGTTAAAATTCAAATACCTGTTCTTCTTCCTTAGACATGTGCTGGCCAAGTGATGTTTGAATGGCTCCTGTACATGATGCTAATTCTCTCCGAAAACTGTCATCGTTATGTACATTTGAATTCAGCAACTCAAATAAATGATCGAAAATTTTATTTTCTCCATTGTGTTCCAGAGAATAAGCCTGAGCCACATTCTTCACACGTATGTCGAGAGCTGGAAATATTACCTAGGATTTCAGAAAGAGGCAGCAATTTCCCCAAAAAAAGGGGAAAACTTATGGTTAAATTTCTGACGAACACAAGATGCTCACTGCTCAGGCTATGATAAACATTAAATGATCAGCTCATGTAATCTTCAATAATTAGTACATAATGAAATCAGGAACGGTCACAACGTTTTTCTTTATCCGTAATGTTAGGGCATTCCCTACAGTCAGTAACTTTTGACTGTACCCAGTGGCAATTATATGATGATGTAGCCAATTTTAAAGATCTTAGAAGTTGCAATTGCATTTGTATCAATAAATTGTAGAGAGTATAAGCTAATAAGTGTAGCAAAGATGCTGTGGTCGTGGATCAAACAGAAATCTTAAAAGAGAATAAACAAAAAAAAAGATGAATGCTTCAAGATGCCCTGAGCCAAGTGACTCAAATGTCCAGCATATGTCATGTTATCTAAACTTCAAGTAGAGCTGTAATCATGTATATTTTGCTAGTTGTGAACGGTACTTTAAACACAACATTATGGAATACCATTTGAAAAATGGAACATTCTTTCTCACAAATTAAAAATGATTTTAAAAAGGGGTACAGCCTTTTACATGAGAAGCCAACCGACAGACCTGCTTTAACAAACATCCCATAAATAAAGTTAAAGCACCTCACTATGGATAATTTTGATTAGGAGCATATTATACACAAAAAGAAAAGTAAGAAAAATAATAATTAACTGATGAAAACACAGAACCTCCCACAAATGAAGTTAAAGCACCTCACTACGGATCATTTTGATTAGGAGCATATTATACACAAAAAGAAAAGGCAGAAAAATAATAATTAACTGATGAAAACAGAGTACCCTTCCAGCGTTCCCAGATACATTTGCACGTAATAAAAAGTGCAAGAGAGCCAGAAGAATTTTCATCAAAATAAATATCTGTTATGTTTCACGTGGGACTAATCTTCTGATTGTTGGTGTGGGCCATAAAAGATAGAAAGTAGAATCCTGGATAATGTGGTTCATGTTTCTACACTACCCAAGACACATGATGGATATTAAGAGAGAGTTTTCTGCATGGATCTTGGTTTTGCATGCAACATGGACTTCATCCAACTGCTAAAGGAAACGATAAATTACATTACAGGAGTTGCACAACACCATAGATAAACGCTCATCATCAACACCAATAAAAACCAATTCCCATTTTCTGTCTTCCTGAATCATTCATAACATAAAACATAGCCCAATTGTTCCAATGAATAAAAGAAAACTCAAGTGAGGTTGCAATTATTGCATTTAAATTTTCAAATGCCTGCCACTAGTGAGCTAAAATGGATGCTTCTCCACCCACCAAGAGCACACACATTTAGTTCTTATATAAAATGCCTCCACTTGTGATACAACATCGGAACATCTTCTTTCACAGATTTAAATTGGAATACCCAATTGAAGTGAAATCCCAAATCCAAAGTGATGGAGCCCAGACGACCATGTTCCACTTCAGATCAAGATAGATGGTTGGGTTGGCCCTGTTGCATTTTTTTCATGACTTGAATCAGTCTTCTTTTGATCAATCTAAAGATATCTCATTGTTCATGATGGTCAAGGTCCCCATTGACAGTACCATGTTGAATGTCCGGGCCATTCTGAAATTAAAGAATTATGTAGAACATGGACACTCGTTTCTAGGTTGCGTCATCTTTGATACAATGCATGTTATTCATTAAAAATTGCATAAGAATGTCTAAAGACTAATTGGGTAGTTACATCTTCGCATAAGAGTTTTATTCATGTTACCTATAATATGAAGAAAAGAAAAAAAAAAAAGGCATTTGGGTAGTCAATAAACTGAATGATAGCATTTAATGTGTAGAAAGAAAGAGCTTGTACTCAACATATCACTCCAAAATCAAAACAGAAAATCAAAACAGAAAGTACAGATTTTGAAGAGTGAGAATTATGTGATTCCAACGAGGGGTGTTGAGTGAATCCCACCCCAAAATCCTCGAGATCAAGTTTGAGAATTCACATTCACAGCATTCTATCGTCCCAATCAACATTTGCACGCATCACAAATAAGAAAACCCAATTCGGAAAGTACCCATTCCCACTCTCAGCTGAGAATTCAAGCAACATCCTCAATTTCTCCTTCAATTTCTCCTTTCAACCAAAAATCACCACAGTCCAAGACCTAAACATCAAAAAAGAAATATCGAGAAAAGAAAAGAAAAAAGATATACCTCATCCTCAGCATTGCAGTGGTGCTTGTAGATTGCGTGAATAAAATGGTACTGATCGAGCAAGGGACGCATGTCGTCCCCATCTCGATCATTTGCGAAGGCCATGGCGGCCCGGTGCATCCGCTCGAGCTCAGAACGGATGGCCTTGTGAAAGAAAAGGAAGATGAGGATTGGATATTCCGAGGCCGAACTGTTCGAGAAGATGTTTGTGGAAGACGAAGAAGGAAGAGCAGAAGAAGAAGACGAAGACGAAGATGAAGGATCTACTGAATTTACAGGGGCCGCCATTACTGGTGTCGCCATTTCCTCGAAGAGAATTGCAGCGAAAGGTTATTCGTAGAAACCCTAGAAATTGAAGAAGGAATTGCAGCGAAAGGGGGCTTTAGAAACCCTAGAAATTGCAGAAATGTCGTCTTCTCGCGCTCTTTCTCGTCCCTTCTTGGCTTCTTCTTGGTAGAGAGAGAGAGAGAGAGAGAGTTTTTACAGAGCGATAAGGAGGGAGGCCAATAAGTACAAGTAGAGAACACGTGGCGATGACCGGTCAACGTGGAGGGAAGTTGACACGTAGCAAGTGGGGCCGGCAGAAGACGGCACGTGAGGAGTAAATGCGTGGGGGCCAGTCTAGTAAGTAGTAACCCATCATGGCCCACCTCTAAAATCTAAATCTCATGGTCACTGTGGCCACTAATTGCACTTGGATCAGAATTTGGGGATATTTGAAAAATCACATTGTCAAGATATACATTGATGAATTTGATGGTGATTCGTGATAGAGAATTTTCGCAAATATTATCTTTGAGGTGGTGTTTGTGTTTGGATGAGGTGAAATCAGTGATATAGTAGTTTTAGCAGTCAGATTTTATACTTTACTCATACTCAATTAGTTGTAATAAATGAACAGGGATAGTTTAGTCATCAAGATATTTACCTTTACTTTACCCGCTAACCATTTCTTATTTTTTAAGAGAGAATATCATATTGTATTAAAAATTATTAGAAATTCGAGTATTACAAAATCATGAATAAATTGTGGAGTACAATCTCTCCAAATGTGATGGTTCGAATAAAGCTTCATACCCAATCTATATGTCACTTTATTTGCATTTTTCTTGACATGATTAACTTACCATGACTGAAAGGAGTTTAAAATCGATTTGATATAATCAGTCAATCGTACATAACTACCCACTGCCAAGCTAGACTCTATAAATAGAGGTGAAGTAGTTATTTTACTGGTTAGACTTCTAATTTCACTGCAATTTACTTTTACATTAATGAAAGCAAGAGTGTTTTCACATTAATGTGAAGGATATTTATCTTTTACACACATATTACTTTTTTCACTTATTTGAGAATTAATTGAAGTCGCTTTCTCAAAAACACTTATTAAAAGTTTAAAACATTCCATCCTGTAACAACGCAATTTATATATATATCGAAAGACATAAAAATATCTACAACGTTGTCAATTGATTAAGACCAACTATCAAGTTGATTTGACTGGTAGAACCATTATGATTCATCAATTGTGTTCCAAAAATGTTTGTAAAGTTTAACTTCCTATGAATATCAGAGCTGATTAGGCCAAATAACAATATGTTTTTTTTATTAATGGGATGTATTGGTGTAATTTCACTGTGGAACCCGGAAAAGTTGCATAAGTATTCTAACGAAATTCAAAATATTGAAAACCCATTGGAGTAAAAAAAAAATATAGAAGAATTGACATATTAATTATCCTTAAATTATATTCTCTCAATTTTATTTAAGGATTATATTCTCTCAATTTTATAAATACAAATCTATTAATGTCACTAAACCCCGAGGGGTAGCTCAGTTGGCCTAGGACTACGGTTTGCACCCGGAGGTTGTGGGTTCGAAACTGCTCTACTACACTGGGGCCACAGGGGAATTTTACCCGGCTTTCTCTCCTGAGCCCGTAGGGATTATTCTAGCCCAGAGGGCTGGGAACCCTACGTTATAAAAAAAAAAAAAAAATCTATTAATGTCACTAGAGTCATATGACTTGGGACCACAATGTTTTTTTCACTTTTTTATTTTGAATCCCATGATATCATAGGAGTTTAAAAACCCATAATATTATGAGATCAAGATCCAATATGAAAACGTCTAGGATTTTTAATGCATGAGCTTTTTAACTTTTTCAACTTTAAAAAATAAAATTGAAAAGACGTTGTTTGAGAGCGACTTGGGTGTGGCATTTGTACGCTGCCAGGCAAACTTCTCATTCGGTCACATACTCTACTACCTTACTCCAGATTAAAATTAGGAATGGATCATCTAACACTTGGACACGTTTTCCAATACAGGTCTATCTTTCTTTCTTTTTTTTACTATCGGAAGGTTTCCAACCCTTTATGTTAGACCAATTCCTCTGGGCCTAGAGGGAAGTCGGGTAAACTCGCCTATAACCCCAGTGTGATAGTGCAGTTTCGTACGTACAACCTAAATGTTGATGTCACAGTCATAAATTGTACTTTTCTACATTTGTATTTTAAGCACATTTAGTGTACACTATTAGTACAAAAGTATAATAATCAATGTATAGATATTTGGGCCTCGTCTAGGTTTGGGTCAGCATCTGGTTTACTCTATACCCGGCTCTTTTTCATCCCAATTTTCATGACGGTCCCACGAGGACCATTCAGGCAGGTTGAACATTATTCCCTCATTTGCACCCGGCCCATTTATTAATTGGGCAATCATTATCAGTTTAAATTCAGCAAGAAAATTAGAAGGGTCAAATAGAACTCTCAATTAATAGGTTGAATCAATGCAATGTCGGTGACTTTATTGCAATTGGTGTGATTGGGATGAGTTTGGGTCTCTGGGTTGAACAGCAAGATTGAGTTCCGCTCAAGTCTTCTTTTTTTTTTTTTTTTATCAATAACTGATAATTATATTAGATTAATAAAAGGACATTGGTATAAGAGGTATATCTCAAGCCCTGTTTCTTTAGTGAAATTTTGACAAGAATTCAATGTGTCAAGTTGTCCTCAGGAATTTCTGACACCCATATTCACTAGCATTTCTAGATTACAGCCACTTAAAAATTTTCTTTTGACTTAGAAATTTAGGAATTCCACTCCTTTTGCATTTTGGTGGAATTCTGGATGCTCAAGTTCAATGAGCATTCAGGAATTCTATTATGTCTGCGAATTCAGGAATTCTACATACATGAATTTCTGGAATTCCAGCAAAGAAACATGCCCTAAATATCTCGTAAAAAAAAAAAACTCAAATTGACATAATCTGAGCAGAGAAAGGAGTCTCGCACTCTCCATATTAACCCCAAGCTTGGCTAAAGAGTCTCTCATCACAATCTATATATCTCTTTGCATGCTTAAACTCAAAACCAACTCGTTTATTTATCAAACAAAAGCATTGCAACAGAAAGCTTATTCTAATCTTAAAAGGGCCAACACAAACCATGATTTGCTAGGTTGAATTCGAGTTGGATTAGCAGGTCAAGCTACAACTTCCGTCCTTAACGTAACTTTAATCTTTGTCAAGCAAAGATTTCAAGACGCATGGGAAAGCTTGGAAGTGCTTATTATTCAAATCCATTGGATAAAACTATTAGGCACATTCCCTCACCTTTCCTTGGAATTAATGCTTGCTTTCTCGAACCCAAGCAGCTTGCAATTACTACCACTACCAATGTTTCATGTTAGTATTTACGTGGTACTTTTCATCTCTTACAGTAGCACTCAGTTGGTTAGGAATATGTGTATTTTTATAAGAGCATGGAGGTCAAGTCTTTCATGCAGTAAACTTATAGGACATGGCCAGCCATGATCAAACAGTTGGGATTGACCCATTGGAAGATTCTCCGGTCCTCATGGCCACCCAAAGCAATGGACATCAAATCAACGGTCTTTGTCACAAATCTGCTTGCCACTAGACACATCCTCCGGTCATGAATCAAATAATTAACCACCCTCCACTCAATCCAGCTTTGTCATAGATAATGTTAATTATCAGCCATGACTGCTTTTTATCACAGTTGCCTCTCTTCTTCTTTCTCTTTTGGGTGAATTTAAGAATGACATTGCTGATCATGGGTTGGTAAGGGGACCTTCCTAATCCACACACCCACCCAAATTTAAAATCTAAAAGCTATAGATTCCAATCCCTTATTCAAAAGAGAGGCACTGCCAACTAATCAATCTTATACATTAATCAGTGGCTGGGGGGCCATTATGGGGCTACTTTAAAGCATGGACTATTATAATTCAGAGGTTCAGACCACCTTTATCAGCACTGAGATGTTGGACTTTAATTGCTAGTTTATATGAAAAGAAGTTCCTCATTGAATAAAAATCTCCTTGGCGTGTGCTGTGCTTAAGTCTCACCACAACTGTACTTTTGTATTTGTATTAAGAGAAATGAATCCATGCTGGCGTCATTACGGTGTTGGAAGCGACTAACGTTGATTAATTAATATCACATCTCTCCTCCTCCTGTATTTGAAGTACTGGTCTAGATTTCACTTTTGAAGAAAATGATATGCATTGTTGGATTAAACATGTGAAAAAAATATATGATTAAGTTATGTAAGCATGATTAATGCAATGGTGAATAGTGCCGAATTGGGAGTGAAATTTGAGCTAGTTATGAAAAAAAAAAAGGGAAAGGGGATTTGAGTGATGTGAGTAGATTTTATCAATAAAAGATGCCTCACACAAGATAAATCACATGCCATTAGCTATTATTATTATAATAAGTATGGAACAGACGGCAACATAAGGCCCTGTTTGGCATCATTCTCTAAGTGTTTCATCATGAAAATGAATGAAGGAAAACTTCTTTGGCTGGCATTTTGTGGGAGAAAATCTAGAAAGTTGGAGATGATGGAGATAGAGAGATTTTATAGATATGCGGAAAGAAAAAGAAAATGCTTGTCAAATAAGTTTTTCTTCATTTATTCTCATGATGAAACACTATGAGAATGATGCCATAAGTGTTTTAGTTTAAGAAAGACATGAAAATGAAACACTATCTTCAAACAGTTGAGAGTTGATTGTAGATTTATTTGAAACAAACTAGTTTCAGTTAAAGCCTTCTACAAATAGACATGTTTGACATGTCTGAATTAATTTGAGAAACTAAATTTGTTATTTCGTAAAAGTTGTGTGGGCAAGGGTGCAAACTTTTAATAAAGTAAAAGCGGAACAAAAAAAAAGTTGTCATAGTGAATGTCATAAGAGAAAATTTATAAAGAAGCCCCGCATCTCGCATAGCTACCTAGGGTATGTCACCCTTCCCACTATGCGGGCTCTATTTTCCACTGTGCAGGCTTCCTCTTCCCACTTATATGTGCTCTCTTTGGCCCCAGCCACTTGGCTAAGATACCCAAAACAGGAAAACTTAAAAAAAAAATTCTAAAAGATACTTAATTGCGACGATTATATCTGCTTTTCCTTTCGAAAAAGAAGCAAAATGTTCTAAAGCTAATTGAATTAGACATTCATGTAAATTTTGCCAAACAATCTAAAACAGTGAAACATCTATTTGAATTGGTTTTATATCATATAAACACAAAAAGTAAACTTGCCAACCAACAATCAATATAACTCACAGTTACTTGGAGATCAGTAAGAAAATCATCTTCAGCATTATGCTTTCACTTTAGTCAAGTACTATCCGGAACATCAGTCCTTGTTAGTTGTTACAATGGCCTACAAATAAAAGTAAACTTTCCGAAGACCTTTGTTAATGTCTCTGGTTGAACAGAAATGAGGTCACATATCAAATGGTCAGTGTCTTATTGAAATCCGAAGATAGTAATGAAACCCTACTGAAAAGAAAATTGTTCCATTTAAAATCACCTTTTCAATTATTGAAATCCAGAAATTAATAAGATAGAGTGCAATATATATTACCACAAACGTCATTGTCATTTGTCAGGAGTGCCATGGTACCTCAAATTTCATTGTCAGGACTTTATTTCTCGCAATTACATTGGAAGACTTGCAAATATAAGTTCATTCTTGAGATAGAATCTAGAAAATCCCTCCAGATTTAATCAAACCTTCCTAATAAAGTTGATGGTGATGAAAGATGTTGAAGTTTTATAATTAAAAATATGTAAAGATACCATGTGAATGTCGTGTGAATTATATACTTAGTTACATCATATTTGTTAATGAAAAATGGCCATGTGCTGATGACTATGTCATCGTTGTTGCACTATACATGGATCACTTTAGGTTGATCCATTCTATTCATATCACATGTTTTGTCTTGAATAATTATACGATCAACATCGTGCCATTAGAGTAAAATGTGCCACTGAATTTACATGGATCATATCACATGTTTTGTCTTGAATAATTATACGATCAACATCGTGCCATTAGAGTAAAATGTGCCACTGAATTTACTGATGTATGATACATGAGAATTTGACTCAATATTTAATCTTTCTTTTCATTTGTTAATCAATTCAAAATGGGGTTGAAATTTGGAACAGAAGCTATTTGTAGGTAGAACTTTTGATATGAATGAGTGGCTTAGATCAAATAAAAGTTGGACCATGTGGATCAGCAAAAGATGACATCATGTGATGTTCAATGCAGTCTCCAACCAGGGATCATTTCACATGGATCATTGGTTGCTGACTCCTGGGTGTTCCAAAGGGCAAAAGGTACAACAAAACTCAGGAAAGGGTAACACTAATTCTGGCAATTTAGAATGTGGAAGATTTTGGATATAACTTCAAATGGGGGAATTTAGATATAACCAACTGCTGTGTATGATAATTAACAACCACATCTGATTTGGGTTTTTCAACTTACAATCACTTCACTGAAAGCACACAATCAATTCATTAATACTATCCTTGAACCACAGTGAGCCGTTTCAGTTGACGTATGCTAGCCCTCATTAGATCTACGGTATTACACTGTAAGTTTTGATGCTCGTCGCACTTTTTCTAATGACTAGGTTTTAAACAACTTTGAAGGCCTCAAAATATTATTTTTCATGATTGATGGGCTTCTAGTGTTGGCGTCTGGTAGGAGACCTTTTAAATCCTCTAAATATTTGTATAATTGTCATGCTTCCAAGTATGCCCCACAAGTACATCTATAGGAAGACTAATGATTTTGATAAGGGCACATCAGCACATGGTAGAGTTGGTTGAGCCCATTGGCAATTCCAAATAAAATAGTCCTTAAATCTATCTATCTGTAAAAACTGAGATCAAATGGACATTGATAAAATGATAAATTGGATCTAGGCAAGTGGTAGAGTTTGTGGAGCCACTAACCATATCTGATACATAAGGAATTAAGTGAATTATTTATCCGCAATAAAATTAGATTCATCAGATGATGCTAGCTATTCTAATCTAAACCATGTAAGTTGACCTTACACTTCATACCTTTGGGCTGAGTGGTTATCAATAATCATTGAACTTTTTTTTTTTTCTAATTTTTCGATGAATAGTTAAATCCTTAAATTCTTTTATATCTATACTCAGCTCTAAAATTATATTGGGCCAGCTGTTTGTTTGCTTTAGAGGTGAAATGAAATAAAATTAATAATGGTCAAATCAAATAAATGATAAAGAAGAGAGAGTTGAGAGTAGTGCTTTTAAAAGTAAATTTTTTTTATCATTTAGTACATTTTAAGGACAGATTTTTGTCATTTTCTCTCTCCACGTTCAACCCCTTTTTTTTCTTCTCTCTCCTCATTTGACTACTTAATTTTATTTCAGTACCTCTTGTGACCCAACATGCCTTCAAAAAGAAATCATCCCTCCTTAGTTTTTAAAATGGGGCATGCCAGTAGATTCTGGGGCCCACTAGCCATGCTGCAAGATGGTGCTAGAATCTTTTAATTTGTAAAAGTAGGATGCACATTGCTAATCATTTGATCTAAAATTTTAATAGTCGATATCAAATAGTCATTTTCTTGACTTTAAATTAAACCCCGCCCCATCAAAGTAACTGGAGCTTTTCATATTATTAAATTCTAAAGCCTTTCTTATATCTTATTCAATTAGTAGATTTTGATTTAAAAGAAAACGAAAAGCACAATCATCAAGTTTATGGTTATATTGACCATATATAAACATCATCTCTAATTTTTGGATCTAGACATACACTATGACCATGTTCATGTTCATGTTCATGTTCATGTTCATGTGCAGGACACGGGCGGCTTAGATAATTTGCTAATGGGTCATAACTGGACGGTTCGGATGGCACCAGTAAAGTGGTGGCTACGTGCATGAGCTTGACCCACTCTATTCCATTAGGAGAATCTTATCCCTCCCTGGTTTTTCTTTTTATGTTTGTTCTCCCTTTGCTGGCATGGACCGCACCGCACCCGACCTGTTTCCACACCCAATTAGATGTGACATTTCTCACTCAGTGGACCTTTCTGAGATGGTGGTTTGCCTTTGAGGGTTTGACCAGGGGCCCCTTTTTATGGAATGACTTCATGAATATACCAAAATATTCTAAGACTTGCTATTTTATAACAATTTCTTAGTGTAAGTGGCAAAAGTTGATAGTTGAATGAAAATGACAACCGAAGATGAATCAAAGGAAAATAAGAAATGAATATTTAATTTTTTTATTACAGAATAATTTAAAGTTTAAAAAAATAAAGACCCTTCTAAATCAGTACCATATAGCTTTCACCCCTCACCTATTTATATAATGATCCTTTTAATGAGTTCATTTGATCATGAATTTGTAAGTATTTAATACCCACAGATTATGTAACAAATAGGCCTTTGGATGAGTTGGGAGTGGGAGGACAATAGTAGAAAATAGGTCGGTCAGTCGGTCATCTAGTGGTAACAAAAAAAATAAAAAAACATGCTCACTTGCAAGCTTCCCTAGCTTGGGTTAATTGGCCTTTTGAATTGAACGATTCAATTGCGTCACAAGCTAAGCTTGATTATGCTTGGCTCAACTCCATTTATATGGAAGAAAAATATTGAAAAGTCATGGATTAACAAAAACCTCCACTTATATGGATTATATTGTGCATGTATGGCAATTTCTTATGATTATATGTTCTTTCTTATACTAATACATTTATATCTTTAGAAAAAAGTAATGAATTATGTAATAAAATAAAGTCAATATAGCATATGTTAAAAGTTTATTTAGGGAATGAAAAGAAGAACTTCTCAATTTGTACATTTACATAAGAAACAAGCATTTCTCTAATAACAAATCATATTGATACTGCTATGTACTATATTTGTTATATGTGGTTCCAGTGGCGGGCCCAAGAATTTAGTTTGAAGGGGACATACCGAAACAAGTAGTTGGGTCTTAGGAGCACCCCAAAAATTTTCATGTGGATTTTGGCGGAATGCCTAGAATTACTATGTGAATTTGGAGAAGCAGATCTTGAATTTTCATATGAGTTTTGAAAGTAAACTCAAATCCAACATATTAGGATTATAAATTCTATTAGTTTTTAGCATGTTTTTCTTTTTTGGGTATGCTGTCCAATAACAGGATTTTAGGTGAAGGTAGATGAAGAGAACATGAAAAGGCTGAGAATTGAAATCAGCATCAGATTGAGGAGATCAAATTGTTCAATGTAATGGGTTCCACCTTTTGACATGACAAGAACCAGAAGAATTGCTGGTGGGCACATTTGACCATAGCCACAAATATCAGTGATTTATCAAATTTTAATGAAGTTATTGTGATTTGATCATCATGAAATGATAATTTCCCAATAATACTGCAATATATTAAATATAGTAGAATTTATATGTGTTGCAATAAAAATGTAACAAATTTGTTAGAAAATCAGGTATGTCAATTTTTAATAATAACTTGCATTTATTTTTATCAATTTTAGCATATTTATGTGGAAAAATCAATGCATTTTGTCAAGATTTTCTCCATAATATTTCAAGAATAGTTTTAATTTTGTAATATATATATATAGATATATATAGAAGATGATATTATTTCAAAAAAGAATAAAAACAAGGGGATTTGACAATTCAATGCCTAAAAGATAATTCAATGCCAAATTCATGACTAAAAGATACTAAATATCACCGTAGTAGTTTGACCTTGGATCCCATGATCTCATGGGTTTTAAAAAACCCATGAGATCATGGGATCCAAGTAGCTTTTCAATTTTTAACATGTAGATCCCATGATATCTTGGGTTTTTAAAAACCCATGATATCATAGGATCCAAGGAAAAAGGAAAAAAAGAAAAAGGGAGACTAGAGTCCAAGGACTCTGGTGACATTAGCTTACTTTGAATCATAAATTTGGGGATTAGGTGTCGAAGGGTAACGAAGGAGACAGTCAGATTCTGCTCTGTTACTAGAGTCCAAGGACTCTGGTGACATTAGCTTACTTTGAATCATAAATTTGGGGATTAGGTGTCGAAGGGTAACGAAGGAGACAGTCAGATTCTGCTCTGTTATAAATCATTTCATGCACAGTGTGTTACAACTGACAGAAGAAGAGCACCTAAATTATGTTGGTGGTGGACTGGTGCCTTTACATCACACTCCATGGGACAGTGGCTGTCTATGTGGCCCTCTTAGTCTTATCTGAGGCACCTGATGGGCATGGAGGATCCCACATCATACAGTGGTGGTACGACCACTTTTGCCACTGCATTGGTGCATGCATGCAGTGCCCTCCGCTCATTGGCATTCCCACAATTTTTCTACTTGCTAGTGGACTGATGCATGACAGTGACAGCAGCACTCCTCAAGAATGTTTAGTGCACAAAAGATACCAGTATCTCTTGTTAGATTTGGAGCTTGTTGATGTCACTAACTCTTAATCCCAATCAAAATTGTTAGGGGCAAAAGATTTGATTAATTAGAAGTTTAAGGATATATATATTTAAATTTGAATAACCTTAATAGGTTTGTTATTAGTGTACATAGATTGAGAGGCTTTCCTCTCATAAAAGATAGAGTGAATTCTCTCCTATGTAGTGTTTTAAAAGTTAAAATAGTACAAGATCCATGGCTTAGTGGCGATCTTGCAATTTAGCAGACCATGATTTCAATTTTCCAATCTCATTGTCATTTTTTTTTTTAATAAAATGAAGAAACCATTCTTACCAATTTGCATCTATCTTAGCCTCACGATCTTGCCATCTTCATCAAGTTGTTTGATAAGTGTTTTTAATAGAATAAATGAAAAATCTAATATAGTGGGCTACCAACGTGGATAAACTAAAAAAGAGTGAATTGCAGCCAACCCTTCAAGACATACAATGATTACAAGCAAAAGATGGTGATCTTGTATGATATCAAGCATTTAAAACCCTAAGGGATAGTTCAGTTGGCTTAAGATCACGGTTTGTATTCGGATGTTATTGGTTTAAGACTGCACCACCATACGAGGCTACAGAGGAGTTTACCCCAACTTTCCTTTGGGCGTGGAGGGATTAGTCTAGCCCAAAGAGTTGAGAACCATTCGATAGCACAAAAACAAAAACAAAAAAAAAAAAAGAAATCAAGCATTTGTATTTCCTTTTTGGTTAACAATCATACTATCCTCTTCATACTCTACTTTTTTTTTTGAAAGGATTATACAATTCTCAGAGATTTGAATTTAAATAACCTTAATAAGTTCATTACTAACTTGTATAAATTGAGAAGATTTTCTCTAATGAAAGGAACCGTGAATTTCTATTACATAGTTAATTGAAAGTGATCAACACTATGAGTTTAGGGGCACTGTTTGTTTCTTGTGGTTGAGTTCATAGGAATTTTAGGACTATATGTTTAAGAGAGTCGGTAAAAATGAAGAATTTAGAAGGGGAATATCTGAGAAAGACAATCAAATAGCCTCTTTTTCAATGGAAATTGAATCCAGGAAAGATTGAAAATGAGTATTCTACCATCACTCAAGCTAGTAATTCAAATATGAGGAAAGTGGAGGATCCATCTACGCCCATATCTGTTATCCTCACCCCAACCTCGTATCATTCACCCTTCCCCTCTTAAATAATCTTTCAATGGAGCCTGTTTGGCCCGGAACTTCTATTATTCAATTCCTATGCATTTTATGCAACCAAACAGGGGTGAAAATTGCCATAAGCCCAAAATAAAACACCTAAGGTCAAAATGCACTTGTGGCCCACTAAACCAACAAACCAAAAGGATGTTAAATGGGCCTTTGTAAGTAGGACAAACCCAGCACATATGCAGAATCCTCCAGATTGAAACCGCTGAAAACCCAATTAGAGGCTTCTTACAAGCCCAGCACATATGTAGCTATGATAACTGTGTATTGCGTTTGGGCTTACCTCTTTGTGCTGCCATACAAACATGTTTTTTTTATTTTTTATGAGCATTTCCATAGGTCCATTTGATATGGTCTTTCACTCTTTTGTGGGGGTGTTAATGGTCTGGGCCCAGCCTTCTCTGGGGCGGGTTCAGGCGTTAGGTTTTATTACTTGAGTCAGGCCTGAATATGGAACTTAGGTCCCTTTAATAATTGGGCTGGGGTTAGATTAAGTGATGGCAAGCCTCAAGCCGGGGCTGGCCCAACCTGAACAAGTAGTGCTTATAGTGTAGTGACTGATTTGAAGTTACAGAAACCCCAAAAAAGTGATAGAAAGACTGCCCCATTCACTAAATGGGCAGGCTGGCAGGCTCGAACCTCGCATGTTTCAGGTGGGCAGGCTCATGCCAGTCACCTATGGACGGCGTTGTGCTTGAGCCGGATGTGGGCTTTAGTTGGGATGGGCCTGGATATGCCTCAGCCCAGCCCAACCTAGTCACTTGTCTGTTAATATACCCATGTGGGGGAGGTTCCAGGGAGTCAAAATCTTTTTTTTTCTTTTTTTTTATTGGGGCTTATTGGTTTAATAAAAAAAATTCGAGGCTTACAAATTTTGGATCAACTAGACCAAAAAAAAAAGCGGTTCATGATTTTATTCCTGCAACCTATCATGGGTGGAATTGTGGAAATAAGGAGGGAAGCTGCATAGGCACCTCCTTGAGTGTGAGGTGTGTAATGGAGTTAAACTTGGTGACTAGATGTAAATTTTATGCATTATAACATTTACCTATGTAAATGAATGCAAACAAACGGCCCCTTAGAGCCTGTTTGGATGTATGGTGAATTGAAGTATAATGAGGTGAAGCATCAAATCAAGAGAGAATAAAATATAAGGTGTTATAATGATGTTTTATTTTTTATTATTTGGTGTGGAATCTTGTTGACTTTTTGTATAGATAAGTGGAGTTTTTTTGTCTTTTAGTGGAGAAGGAATGTTGCCTTTTTGACTTTTTTTAAAAAATTAGGGGGGAATTTTGATATTGTGTACTTTTGATATGACCACTTGTCGGTTCTTGTCTGGATTTACTTCACTTCATTTTAACTAGTTAAGTACCAAACACGCCCATCACTATGTCCATCACTATAATTCTCTAAGTCCATCACTATAAGCTCATCAATGGGGTTCATCTTTAGAATTCAAACCAGTCAAAATCACTCTCCTACTTTGTTCTAGTATAAGGGGAATTTCACTTTAATTGAAGTCATATTCACCATCATGTTGGTGATGTGTAAAACACACAATTTGATCCTTCCGTTTTTCTTCATTTAATCATGTATCTTAAATGTGATACATTGGACAATGGGCATAACTGCTATTCATCATCATGTTAGTGATGTATAAAACATATAATTCAATCCTTCTGTTTTTCTTAATTTAATCATGTGTCTTAGATGTGCTAAATTTGACAATGGGCATAACTGCTATTGGAGTGATTTTTTTTTTTAATCATAGAAAAGTAGGGTTGGCAAGCATGGGGTTGCTCGGTTAGTTGATAAACCCGAAAATCGCTTGGTTACCCACTGATTAGATATCTAAGTACGCCACTCTTGTCACATTTGTGAGCTTTTCTTTCCACTTATATAAGCTACGTTCGGTGCTACCCCCCTTGGTTGGGGTACCCAAAAAAACATATTTCTTAAAATAAAACAAAACCCTAAATTAAATCCTAACAGAAAATTTAGGGAGATCACCTTGATTATAGCAGTTTTGATCGTATACTGTAGCTGGTTTATATCAGTGCCCAACCTATAACTACAAATATGGATTAGATGAACTGGCCCTCGAACTAACAAACTATTTCAATACTTGATTGTCAAATACAGAACTAAAGTACAAATAATAGCTGAGATGTGTACCGGTTAACTGTGGTTAAATTAAAAAACAATCTTTCAATCTGGGCCTTTTGCGGATCGCCGCCATTAAAAAAAATTGAAAAAAAGTATGATTCTAACAACTTGTCGTCTCCAACAAGTTGTGCAGAATCTTCCATGGTTGCACCTTTATATTGTGTTTCTCTTTCCTTTGGGACATTAGAAAAAGGTTATAGGGAAGCCCCTACTTTTTAAGGGCAGGCCCCCTCACTGTTTTTTAAGCCAAAGAAGACTAGACCATCGTAGTCAAACCAAGCCACGGCTTTGCATGCCCAAAGCTGCCAAAGATGACTTTAAGAATGAATGATGGGGCCCAAAAAAAATTGATGGGACCATTCGACAATGCCATGCCATAAAGGTTCCATGCATTCAAAATATTTTAAGGAAATGACCAGTTGATTTTACTAATTTCTGCTTTCTTCCAGAACTGCTTCTCTCCCATCTTACCTACCGGTCACAGACCACACCTTTCTTCCTTCCTTTCTTTCTCTAGTATTCCTTATGGTAGGTTTGGGAAGGGGTTAAAATGAGAGGGAGGAAAAAAAAGAAGGAAAATGGAGGAAAAATGAAAAATGAGGGTGTTTAGGAAGGAGGGAGGGAAAGTGGGGGAGGGGAAAATGGAGGGAAAAGGAGTGTGGGGCCCACTCAAAAAATTTCCCCCAAATTAGGGGGGAAATGAGGGCAAAAGAGGGAAATTTGTGGGAAATTACTAAACTGCCATTTTGTCCAATGGTAACTTTTGTAAAAGCAAAGGTAAATTGGTATTTGTCCCTCTACCTCACAGACAAACAAAATTATACTTTTTCACTTTTCTTCATCCTATTTTTTGACTTTTCAAACAAGAGAAGGTAAAATTAATTTTCGCTCTCCTCCCATTCCCTTCCCAAACATAGGGTTAGAAAATACATACAACAGTCCTTCCTACTTAATTTAGCCAACGTTAGAGGATTTGTTTTTTGATAACGCAGGTTCCAGCCCTTTGGGCCATAATAACCCCTACGGGCCCAGGAGAGAGAGCCGGATATAATCCCCTTGTTGCCCAGGTGTGGTAGTGCAGTTTCAACCCACAACCTCCGAGTGCAAACCATGATCTTAAGCCAACTGATTTACCCCTCGGGGTTACGTTAGAGGAAATTAAGTTTCATATAATATAAGTATCTAAACCGCCAAAATTATGGGACAACTTATGAATAGAACATGACCAAGAATTAACCTCCCTCTGATCACTGAGTATTTGGTGGTGATTAGTGAATTTCTTTTTCATGGTACATCTTAAGATTGATCAAATCATTTGGATTTTTTTTTTTGTCACACTAGTCTTATAAGAGAAAAGAGGGTTTCAATAGATGTCGTCAGTTGTCCAATGTGATGCCATGAAATGGATGACCGTCTATCTCATAACTTTAAATTGAATAGCTAGCAACATTTAGTTGACCTATTCTTTTATATTTCTTTTAAGATTGATCTTCTAAACTCTCTTGGAAAATTTTAATTAATAAGGTTGATGGCTCCCCACGAACCATGTAATGTGCTCTACTTTGTAAAA
Source organism: Cinnamomum chago (assembly GCA_038049695.1). NCBI lineage: Eukaryota > Viridiplantae > Streptophyta > Magnoliopsida > Laurales > Lauraceae > Cinnamomum > Cinnamomum chago. Next base: position 11,455,751 of record CP142454.1, on the reverse strand, counting down.
GCAAAAGAGGAGATGAATATTTCTTATATTGTTTTAGATGCATGTGCGAATTTGTAGGGCGAAATCGGCAGCCACCCCTAAAGAATGTGGATTGGGATGTTCCAATAGAGAATCTTTGAGAATTCTCAAAGTCCATTCCTCCTATAAATCAATCAGTTAGGCGGCTTGGGCCTGCCTAAATTTAGACTGTTTAAACCACAATTCTTCTTGTATTAGCTCATTTCCAAACTTAATTAGTGAGATTGAGTACATATAGAATATAATACCAAGGGGTTGGCCGATTGGTCAGAACCATGATTCCTCTCTTTTCCAGAGCTAGAAGTCCTAATATTGATCCCTAGCTCTCCACTCTTCAGGGACCAAATGTTGAGTCCACTAGTGCTACCACTTGGAGGCCACACAGGTTTTACCCATTGAGAGAGTTTCCGACTATCTTATTAGAGGTTCAAGTGAATTTGGTTTTATGTGGGTTCTCTTGTGCTGTCATACTCATCCAAATTAAAAGAAATTTTTAATGTTTGAATATATTATTATTATAACTATTACTACTACTACTTTGCTATGTTGAGAATTAGAACTCACAAACTTACATCCATTACCAGCCCAGCTGCAACTTTTGTCCTGTTTTGCATGTCTGGGCTTCTGTTGTGTCTTTTGGATTGTATATTTTGTTTCCGGGTCTCTGTAAAGTTGTATTGTTTAATACAATATCATCTTTTCTAAGTGGAAAACGTAAAAAAGAGTTCAGGTAGTCAAAATCTTGTAAAGTTTATACCCCTCTGAGCTGTGATCCACTACTATATCTACCCTTTGCTACAGGAAGGTCACCTAATCCAACCCATTGCCATCTCAAGGAGAATCCATGTACGTTCTCATCAGAGATGAACTTTTAGAATAACAAGCTTATAAATCTGTAAATCTGTGTGGGGTTCTGATTTATACTCCGTTGTGATTATACCCTCAAATTCTTCTTCTTTTTTTTTCCTTTTTGGTTCCAAGTTAGGGGGTTAGAACCTATGAGACCCCAGCCATGCGGACATGCATAACGTCTAGAGAGAAACTCGTTCACACATATAGAAAACTCAAGGATCGAACAGTGGGCACCCGGTGAGAAATGGGTTATCCAACCAAGTGGGCGATCTCGATCCCCAACTACATTAGATGTGTTCTTGAGTCTTTGCAAAGCTAGTTAGGGGGATGTATAGTTTGTATATAGGTGTGTGAAATGAAGTTCAAGTTATCAACAAATTAAAACATTTGTCGTGCTTGGATTGGGACTTGTGGCCAGCAGAAGTTGATAGTACTGAACCCAGACATGATAGACCCAATTAGAGCCAGGCACGATTCCGTTATTACAACCTTAATACATATAATGAACTATATCCTTATCACACATTGGCTGTATTTTGATCAGAGTAATTCAGGGATGGACTTGATCGATCTGGACCCAAACCTAATTATCAATCTACCTACTACAACAGCGGGCTCCATTTTCAATCATGGGCCCCAAAAGAGTCCATCCTCAAAATTCCCGGTGTGGTCCTTTGAATAATCAACTAATCAGAGGTCCTTCGACATCTCTATCAATCTCAAGCCCAAAATATTATCAACTTTCTTAACCATCAATCTATTTTTATTATTTTTTCTTTCTATTAGAGGGTTCCCAATCATTCGGGCTGGACTATTTCCTCTGGACACAGAAGGAAGCTGAGTAAACTCCCCAGTAGCCCCAATATGGAAGTATAGTTTCGGACCTACAACCCCCAGGTGCAAACCGTGATCCTAAGCCAAAACTACCCCTTGGGTTTAACTTTCTTAACCATCCATTCTATGTATGGAAGGAAATTCAGACGTATGTTCAAATGCAACCCTTTAAGTCAACTTCAGAGGAGAAAAGGCAGAGAAATTCCCCCTCTTCTTTTTCGCTGATTTTCTCTACATTCAAAGGAGTCCATCAGGAAAAGACTAAAAAAATGAAAACAAGCCACAACGTTCATTTTCTCTGCATGCAGAAAGGAAAATTGGAGATCCTTTATAACATGCAGATGTACATAGACACATCTATACCCTATTATAAAAGAGAGTAAGATTTAGTGCGGTTTCACTACACACCTGCCCAATAAAAAAAGAGTAAGATGTAGCAAGGGAGGAAATAGAATGAGATAAAGGAAAGAGAAAGAAAAGAGATAAGAGAAAGTGAATCGGATGGATAAAGATGTGGGCATAATGGGAAGTCCCCAATTTGTCTAAAATAGACTTTGGGTCAGGCTTGAATTTAGAGGGGTTTTGAGGATCCAGACCAAGATGATCAAGAAGACTAAAGTTTAGGAATTAAAAATATCTACCCAACGGGACCATAATCTCAAAAATCTAAAATTACGAAAAGCCCAACCCCTAAATTCTCTAGAAAATTGCTAACTACCCCCGAACTATACCCAAATGAACCCGGATCTAGACCAAACTTGGCACACACGATCCTAATAATTTTTTTAATCTCTTCTATTGACTATTGAGTAGATGCTGATATTTTAAATGTAATAAAATTTCGTTTTAATACATTCCAATAAATCGAGTAATTTTTTTTCGATTTCTTTTTTTTTTTATGGTGGTGGAGAAAAGAAAAGGAAAATGTGGATAAGATTGGAATCTATCTCAAATCAATATCTCAAATGTTGTTTTTTTCCCTCTTCTTTTTTCAATTTTCTTTTAACATTCTTCTTATTCAGATACTACAAGATTTTCAATATCTCAAATGTTGTTTTTTTCCCTCTTCTTTTTTCACTTTTCATTTAACATTCTTCTTATTCAGATAATACAAGATTTTCAATACAGGGAATTTTGTAGGTATGATGTTTTCCCTCTGTGAGTTTGTGTAAGGAAGAACATGGCATTTTAACAGATTCTTCATTGACTCTTAGCTTCTTTTGGAATGGAGGGAGTTTTCATATGTGTAAGTGAGCATTGTCTACTGAAATTATTGCTGTTTGATTGTGTCTTCTTCTTCAATTTTTTTTTATGTTGCAATAAAATCTTCATTCTAAGAAAAAATGGGTGCAACTAGAGTTAAGAAAATGATGATGAAGAGTTTGTTTCTTCTTTCTCATTCCTGTATGGGCCAAAGTTAGGCCCATTGATAGCCTTCGTGCTCTGATAATTTTAATTATATGTTTGTTTTATTTCTTGAATCTTAACTGCAGGCTTCCAAATTGTGCGTGTTTCATGTTTCCTTATGGTAGAACTTTGTATTTAGTTCTCACTCAATGTTTGGAATATGAATTTGTGCATAGCATTTAAAATGTAAAATTGATACTATTTTGTTATATGAGATAGGAAAATGGAAAACTCAAACAGAAAGTGTCCTGGTTGAGAAAAGCAAAGTAGACAATAACTAAAAGGACAATGCTATGACGCATTGAAAAGCTTTCCATTATCCATCTGAATTTGTTTTCCTTCTCCCTAGAGTCGAAGGGGAAGGGCTTTTCTTTTAAGCAGTATAGGTGCAAATATTCAAAAAGCCAAAAACATAATCCATATTTGTATAAGAATCTGACATTTTATTTTGTTTATTTTTCCTATTTTAGTTTATGATAGTTAAAGTCTTACACTTTAAAACAAAGCCTCTTCAATCGTCAACCTTCAAACCCCTCAAGAGTGGGATAAGACCAATAAGCATTCATTCGTGGTTCTCATTGAATCATTTTGTTCACTAATTTCCAATTTTTTATTCAGCTTTTTTTTTTTTGGCTCTTGTAAAATTAATTCTGAGATATGGTGCTATTAAAGAATCATGTCAAAGGAAAAATATTTCAGATTTTATCATTTAGAAAATTTTTTTAGTCTTTCTTGGCACTATTTTGTCTACCCCGGTTAATAAACTAAGCCAAGGTGGGAAAAACAAAAGATTTTAACTATACACTATTTACTCCATTATGTAGTTCATGGTGTACATACTGCCATTTAACTCTAAAAACTTAAATGCCATGTGCTTTTTCAATAATAAACCTTGAACTAAGACGGGATGAAAACAAAAAAGAAAATGAATAGTGTATTTTATAATAGATCAAAAGAAAATGAATCAAGTATGTTTTACTTACTATTTTTTTGTGTTCAATTTCAATACTTACAATTTTGTGGGCACTTTAAATACTTCGCCATCAGTTTAAAAGTCATGACAAAAGGTATTAGTGAGCTTGCTACTTTTGTTATTGTTGCTGCCTTGCTGGTGGCCAATTGGTGGTTGTGTTACAATTCAAATACCAAATTGACTACACACGAGAGAATTAACATTCTCTTCTTCTATTTATTTTTTTACCTGAAACAATGCTAATTGTGCAAATAGTTTCTATTTATTTATTTATTTTCTATTTTTTGGTAGAACTAAAAGATACTTGAGTGATATTTGTATTTGAAATTTGGGAGTTAAGAACATCAGAGGGCTCCGGGAGGTTTCCAATAGATATGAGATTATTTTCTTTGTACGGATGTAACCCTTTGTTATTATTTTTTAAATATTAACTCTTCAACCTTTTGTACAATAACCTTAAATATTTGTAATTTGATGTTCCTTCAGTTGTATATTATTTATTATGGCCTTTGAAAAAGGTATAGGAACCTCCAAAACTTATAAGCACATCCCATACATACAGGTACTTCGTTTGCATTATTGCTTTATGTTTAGGTTTTTTTGTTTTCTTTTTTAGAAAAAGTAGCAACTGACAAAATATCATAAATAAGAAAATGATATGTACAAAATTAAACTCATTTTATGTCAATCCTGTTTTTTCTCTCTTTTAATGAAAGTTACCATTAAAAAAAAATTAAATATTCTTTTGCCCTTTGCTTCATGTGTTTGTATTTTATTTAGTTAGAATAATTGAGTTTTCAATCTGACATAATAGTTGTATTGATCTTGATTTATACCCCTGTTGGAAGAATAATCACAAGTTGGATAATGTGATAACTACTACTAAATATTAGTTCTCTTCCAATATTAGCAATTGCTAAAGATAATTCCATAAATGCAATTTAGTGATAGGTCTTATCGATTGCTATCGTAAAATTATTGTTGTTCTGTACAATTTTTAGTTTCTTAATATACAACTTTTGTGAATTTTCTTATTATAAAAGGGCATTCAAGGGCATGAATGTATTTATTTATTATTGCTCTTACTCATGAGATTTAAATTGAAAAACTTTGATCATTTTCTAACACATTTATTTCTTTCATCATTGCAAACTTCTTCTTCTTCTTGTTCTTATTCTTCTTTTCATATATTTCAATGAAGCGTCATGCCTTTCCTTAAAAGGGAAAACGATGATCTCATAGAAACCGCTTGTTATGCTAGCGTTACTACTAACTTCAAAGTCAATGAATGAAGTAATCGTTTTAAGTGTAAACAACTAAAATAAGTATTTGATGCTGAGCTGCAACAAATTCAGTTTGTCTTTGTTCATTTCGAAATTTTCTTACTTTGATCAACACTCCCATCCTCTATACAAAACAGAGCAAAAGAGTTGATCTAGAATACCTGAGTTACATTCTTATGTATTTCTTAGGAGGAATGTCCAATTCTTTTGGAAGATTTCTATTTGTAGTTTTTTGTTTTTTTGTATTTTTTTTTCCTATGGATATCTCTATTTGTGAGCTTCCATTTAACTGAACTTCTATGATTACTTTGTATTATCCTTTTCTTAAAGGGTATAAAATATAGCACTTTGTATCAAGCAAAAGAAGATGCTGACTCTTGGAGATGTATTGCCTCATTTTACCTGATAGTGGTCCGTCTTATAAAATAAAACAAAGCACATGTTAAATACTAATATTGATCAACAGGTGCTCCACAATTCTTACCCGTCAGAGTTCATATCATAGTTTCACCATTGTTGATCCTGTCCCTTGAGGACAAGCCGGATTACTTCATTATTCTTGATGGTCGGTGTGAGATGTTATTCTTCTTTATAAGTTAAAACTAAAACCACCATCTCAGTTTTGTTATACTAATGTCCTTAGGTATGATATAATTAAAATTTTTTTCCTTAATAGAATCTGATTTGTTAGTGAACATATAATGTTCACGGTAATTGGTTAGAACCGTAAGCTCATTTGATTCTTAGTTTTTATTTTTATTTTTTTATAAAACTACAGGTTATCAATTTGATTATGCTTTCTACTGGACTCCAACTTTAGCAGGTCAAGTCTACCAGGAAACTGATAAGTCGACCTGACAGGTTAAATAAAGTAAATTTAAATTTCTTTGTACACATTATTATTAAATATCTACAAATATGTGATTTATTTTTTATATCCTCAAAAAGTTATATAAATTTCATATCGATTGTCTTTTGAGATCTAATTTTTCTCACTATATCATTGTTTTATTGTTTTCAAATGTATAGGAAAAAAGTAGTGTCAGCTGCATTTGGACATTGCACGGGCCTTGCAATTTACAATCACTCATTTTCTATTGAAATTTTATTTTTAAATGTATTGAAGCTTCTCCTGAATCTTTTCAAAACTTTTTTTTTTAATTTTTCGTAGTAAAACTGTGTCCGGTGCACGTGCATTGCACGTGCAGGGCTCCACTAGTTTGGATACAAAAATACAAACGTTTACACACGGAAAGGAATTTTGATAGGATCCAAGACAATCTAAATTCAATCCGCGATTCAATGTCGGAGATTGAACAGAATAAGGATTAGAGACCATGATCCTAATCCAAATATGATTTTCCTTTGCATATTTAGAGCTCTAGAATCGAAAATGTTGGTTAACAACATGCTTCTCGTTATTGAGTCAAAAGTTGAATAATGTCATTCTTTTCGTCACCTTTCAAGAAAGTTCAAAAAAAGTTGAATGATTACATATACGTGGGTGAGGCTTACTTGGTATAAAAGAAGGTTAGTGGTTTAGCCCTTTATAACATAGCAACCAATTTGGATCCAGATCTCCTCTTTAGATCAGACAGGAAAATCCTGTTTGGACTAATCAGGGGGGTAAGGAAATAATTTTTTTATTTTATTCATGAATGAGATGGGATGTGATATCTATCTCATATGGCACCTCTTGATTAGTCCAAACAGGAATCTATTTCCAACCAATTTACATTCATATCCCATACATCCTAACCAACTTCCACATATGATGCAGGGGTGCACCCAAGAAGTTCTCCTTAGGAGGGTTCTATGTAAAAAAAAAATTGGGGAAGCAGTAGATGTAAAAGAGAAAATATTAGTTTTCCGAACATGCAGGTGTGTTTTAAGAATTCTGCACTTTTTTTCAAGTTTGGTTGGATGCTAAACATTGGACTTTGGTCTGCCCCTGTATGCATGGCACCTACATGGGGCACACTAAAAATCTAATTCATCCAATCTCAATTCGAGTCCTTGATATTAAAAAAGTCCCACCTAACACCCATCCTCCACGTGTCCATAGGACCCACATGAGACCCAGTTAATGTAACCCATACGGCATACCATTGGCAATACCAATTGGCTTGCTTCTGACAACCTGTAAAGTAGACCGTGCATCACGCCTGTGGATAAGGATACGATAGGTGACGCACAGTCGCAGACAGTATGCCGCCTCAGAAGCAGCAGAAGCCGCGTTATTTTGAGGGAAATGGATCCTGGACCATTTATTAGGGGAGTGGTGCTACACACCCCGATGGGGGCTCCCGACCCCAGGGGAGCTCGGGATCCAACGGACCGCAGGGGCGGGCTCCCAGCCGGGGCTCCCCAATTGGTGTGTGTAGACTTTTTCTTATTAAGGGTGTCACATTGATTGAGATGTTTCATTCTATCTCTTTAAAAAAAAAAATCATTTTATCTTAAAAGATTTCTCTTTCCATGTAGCATTCCTTGATTGGTCCAAATAGCGCTCCCCAATTTAGACCAAATAGGGGATCCAGATCCTATTTTGAGCGTCTCGGTTTGCTTGCACTATGCACATGCTAAGCAGATTCGCAGCCACTGTGGTAAAAAACAATAAAAAAAATTAGTGTATGTTTGTGTAGGTCATTTTTAATAGAAATGGTAAAGGTTGCGGAAATTAAATTTTGCACTATGGTATAATTTATGTTTGGTACGGCCGTTTTATCTTGTGAAAAATCACAAAAATAAGTTAAGTTTTGTGCTATTCCTCGGAAAAATAAATTCCTATAGGTGTAATCGGAAAAGAAATTTTTTTTCTCTTTTGTAGAGGAGGAAGTTTTTTGTGGAACTGGTTTTGCACAATATATATACAAACATGTATAGGAAATGTTTGGTAACATGTGATGAATTCTATTTATGCGGAACACTTACTGGACCTCACACGTCGATCCCATTTTTCGATTACAACAGCTCGACTTTTTTCGTTGCCTTCACTTGCTCTCCTCCGCTTGCTGGGCTTCAATGTCCTAAAACTAGTCAATTGCGTTACGTTAACGCCCTTACCATTCAAAGTCTTTTGTGTTATATTATAATAGCCTTCCCTTCCAAAATCACTCTTTTCAAGATGAGGAACTTTATATACTTGATTACTTCATATCAATAATGGGATGTATGTGTGCGCATAATTGAGAGAATTTGGTCCTAGTGTGCAAATCCAAAATACTAAGGATTTTCAAATCCTTTGAGGGATAATCGGACCTAAATCTAAAAAAATTTACAATTGTGAAACATAGATTTTTCACATTCTCAAGAAAAACTGGTGATTGATGACTGAGGCCTTCTAAACTACCCAAAATCGCTTATTTAATGAATGATCCTAAAAAGAGAAAAAAAGGAATGATCTTATCAAGTGGGCCCCACTAGTAACCATGATGTAGATAGGTTCCTGGATCATCAGCCATCTATGTGCTTATGAAGGCTCCAAGTGGGGCCTACTTTATATGCATAAGAAATCTACTTTAATTGAAGTTACGACTGTCATAAGCTTAATTATTACTGGTTTTTACAGCTTACAACCCAGTGATATTAGTGTCATTAATGGGACCAGGTTGGAATTCTTATATCTTCTCTCTAAAATAGAAGTTTAGTTATGAGATGCTTCCCATACATGGGTAAAAAAAAAAAAAAAACTGATTTTCCGAGCTTCCCCAGAGCTAGGCCAAGAAAAAGCTTGAGTCAAGAATCTTATGGGCCTTTTTCAAGTGGCACCCCAAACCGCATTTTCTGGTTCTGCCCTTGGTCCCACCCTAAGATTTATCTATGGTTTATATTGTGATCAATACATCATATGATTAATAAAGGTCATCCAGTTATTAATAGATTGCATTAATAATATTGTGAATTATATGGTCCATTTAACTTTGTAACTAACTTTTATTGGAGTAAAAGTTGAAAATATAAAAACTATTTTAAGAGGTTCAGATCTTCAACAAGTGCGGCCACTGGGGAGTTCCACTTCTTACATGGAGTCATGTAATACATGTTGGAATCTCTATTGTGGGACCCACATGGAGATAATCCATTCCCTTCAAGATGATTCTCATCCTCTATGTTCTCATCCTCTAGATATATAAGAGTAGGTCCTAACATCCAAATTGAGCATATGCTGTGGAAACATGGCCACTGTCACATAGGCGATGATGTCATGATGTCATGTCAACGCCCAATCATCTGTTCAATCTTACAATGGGATCCACTTCTCCTATTAAAGTGAGATCGGAGAATTGAATGGGATTCATATTGAATGTCTGGATTATCTCTATGTGGGCTCCATAATAAGGTACCTATCACGTTATGCAGTTTGGGGAATCTGGGCTTCTCAACAGGGTCCAGTTTTGGGCTAATGCACTGAGCAACCGGACCGTCGGGTATCGAACCATCCGTCCAAAGGCACGGGCCGCTGGGTCAACCGGACAGACACTGCAACGCCACAGCAAGGTAAGAGTTGATGCCGAATATTGTCTTTCACCTCTTGAGTATAAATGGGTGAAAGACCAAAAACGTCCTTGCACTTTTCACCTTACATATGGCAATTTCAACAATATCTGGACGATCCATCTTGTAAACTTGGCCTTAGACTCTCTGTTGCTTAAAATTTGCTTAGTAGGGTAGTTACTATTCACTTCCGTAGATAAGGGTCTGTTTGGGAAGGGGGGGAAAATGGGGGGGAGGAAAAAAAAGGGGGAAAGTGGAGGGAAAGTGCTTTTGGGGGGTGTTTGGGAAGGGGGGAGGGAAAATGGGGGGAGGAAAATGGAGGGAAAAAAACACCTTTTTGCCTCAAAAATTTTCCCCCCAAAACAGGGGGGAAAATGAGGGGAAAGTGAGGAGAGAGGGAAGAAATGACTAAAATGCCCTTTTACTTTATTTGAATTTTTTTCAAGAGCAAGGGTAAAATAGTCTTTTTTTCTATACCTCACTAAAAACAAAATTATACTTTTTCACTTCCCTTCCCCTTACTTTTTTACTTCACAAACAAGAGGAGGGAAAATTAATTTTTCCTCCCCTCCCCTTCATTTTACTTCCCCCTCAAATTTTCCCTCCCCTCCCCTCCCCCCTTCCCAAACGGACCCTAAATGTCACAACGATAGAAATCGATGAATTGTTGACAACTCATTGACCTTGACCCCAGAAATGTCTACAACAGTAAGGTGCAGAAATAGGTGGGACTATTATGTATGTACCAAAACAAACCGTGTTTTTTTTCTCCTTGACTCAGTCAAGACTCGGAGGTAGCCTTTTTATTATAATCCCTCTGGTGGCTGGGACCAAAGGCTCTAGTCTCAAACCTCAGCCTCCCACTGTCTCCCACGTGGCTTTTACTAGTCAAAGAAAAGACTTTTAAATTCCCTAGCTGGTATCATCCACGATGTTTCGTAAACTTCCGTTCCAACCCGAACATGCTGGGTTTCATAATCCCTTAAAAGCTCCCCCAATTCAATCTCAATGAATCTCCCATAAAGTCCCATGTCCATGATAATATAAGAAACACACACACACACTTTCTTTCCAATTGAGAAGAAACCATAGAAGAGAGGAACAATGAAAACTGTTCAACAACAAAAGAGTCCATTTCCTTCCATCCCCAACCTCCTCAATTCACATCTGAAGTTTCAAAACTTTTTTTTCCATTTCTTCTTACTATGCCTTGGTTTGGTCATTGGAATCATATTGAGTTTCTATCTCAAAATCTATTCTCTAAATATACTCACAACCCAATTCTCTCTTTTCTCTTTCCCACCATCACAACTATCTCCACCACCACCAGGTCCACCACCACCACCATCACAACTATCTCCACCACCATCACCACCATCACCGCCACCTTCACGGTCTTCACGGTCTCCATCGTCGCCGTCGACGTTGGGACGCATGGGATTCAAAGAGTACGTGGAGCCACGGATTCTGAGCCACGACATGTCTGATGAGGAGCTTCTGTGGAGAGCTTCTATGTCTCCTCGAGTGCAAGAGTTCCCATTCAAACGGGTTCCAAAGGTTGCGTTTCTGTTCTTGACAAGAGGGCCACTGTTCATGGGTCCTCTGTGGGATAAGTTCTTCAGAGGGAACGAGGGACTTTACTCAATTTACGTGCACTCGCATCCACTTTTCAATGAATCAGTGCCTGAAGATTCTGTTTTCTTTGGACGAAGAATACCCAGCAAGGTCAGTTTCTAATCTATGATGCCTTTTTCTAACTCATGCCATTTGTTTTTATGTTGATTATAAAAGCTTGGTCCATTATTCAAGTTCATTCCCTTTTCTTTGAAACCGATTTCATTTATTCTAATGTTATGGTTGCTAGACTTTAAACCCAGTTTAAAGCTTTGGATGTAATATACAAGAATCTCGAATGATGTATTGATGATGGTGAATTTTTCTTAATTACAAGGGATTAATGGTAAACTATCCTATGAGCGGACTGCATGTGTCCGGCTGCTCTATGGGGTCTACTTGGGCCACCTTTGATCACTATAGCTGTTTTCACACTTCTATCCCCATGATTGTCATCAAGCAATCCTAAAAAGAATTTAAAGTTAAAAGACCATGATTGTATGATGGGGTTAATTTTTTACATGACCCTCACCTATAAAGAGACATTTCCATCCATTCTAACCCCAGTGTAGGAAAGCATCCAAGAGAGCTCCACGAGCTGGACCCCTCTCTTAGGTGAAAACCCTCCATAGACAATTAATTCAAAATCACCCTTTGGTCTCTCTCTCTCTCTCTCTCTCTCTCTCTCTCTCTCTCTCTCTCTCTCTCTCTCTCTCTCTCTCTTTTCTCCACTTATATTGCAAATTAAGTAGATTGGCTTCAATTAATGTGATGATTACAACTGTGTATTTATTTTAAACCTCCATAATGATGTCCATATCCCAGATTTCACACCAACCAGACGATTCAATCGTCCGGTCATTTATAGGGAGAAGTTTTGGTTGCCCAGATTTTTAGAAGTTTGGGGCTATAAGATGAATGGTCAGAGTTTTATTAATGTGTGCCCTATCTTTGACACTTGAGGGCAGCATAGGTAACTCTGCGGCTGAGAATCTGGTGGTGTAAATCAGAGAAATGATTTTGGGTTGCCACCGAATTCGAGGGATACTTAACAACATATATGCACATAGAAAAATAGTGAGATACTAAAGGAATTGTGTTAAGTGTTGGGAAGTCCCATATCCCACATTCTAAGTAATAGGCTTAACATGTCTTAATACATTTGTATGAGTCTTCCTCCTATCAGTTTAAGCTTTGGGTCAATATATGATTTATTACATTAAGTAGTGAGGATCATCAATAAAATAAATGTCACCATAATTAACTATCCAGCCGTTCATCATATATAGATGACTGAAATAGTAACATAAGATGATCAAAATTGCAGTCCAACCGTTTGGACCCAGATCATTTCTCCCCAATGTACTATATCAATTTATCATGTGCATGGAAAAGTGAGTCTGGGAAGCAAGGCAGCGAATAATGGCGTTTCAATTGGGTCAATTGAATAACGCCATTTTCAATTGAAGCAATTGGGTGGTTGGTAGTATAGATGTATGAACTGCATTGTAGCCTATCCATTTGTTAGAGCATCATATATTGCTCATGCTCAGACATCTTCTAATTTTACATCTTGGTTACTGTGTTATTTTCTTGCTTTATACATTCCCTCTTTTGCCATTCCCCGTTTCTCCATCGTCTATAAAATTGTTTTCTATCCCTACGTTACTTCCCTTTTTAATATCTCAACTTAAAATGTTATATTTTTAAACCTCCATTTGAATGCCATCAAATAAAAAAAATCCCAAGTGAAGGCCTTCAATTGGACATATATGATTGTTGAATGCCACCATTATATAATTTCTAGATCTACATGAGTTTACCAAATTGGGGCGAGTGTATTTATTATATAATTCGGCTTCAAGTATGGTTTTTTTATATTTTCTTCTTTTGATCAATTCAATGGCGTATTTATGTTTTACAAGTGTTGAGTTTCGTCTTTGTGATTTCTCATCAAAACGAAAGTAACAATCTTCCTTCTTCTGCTTGATTGATGCAGGAGGTGAAATGGGGAGAGCTTAACATGCTTCAGGCCGAGCGGCGCCTCTTAGCCAACGCGCTACTGGACTTCTCAAACCAGCGGTTCGTCCTCCTCTCTGAATCATGCATTCCACTCTTCAACTTCTCAACCATCTACTCCTACCTTACCAACTCTACCAAGTCCTTCATCAGCTCCTATGATGACCCAGGCCCCAGTGGCCGTGGCCGCTACAACCGCCGAATGAACCCGCTCATCAGGTCCGAACAATGGCGGAAGGGCTCGCAGTGGTTCGAAATGGACCGTAGCCTCGCGGTCGAGATCGTCTCCGACCGTGTCTATTATCAGGCTTTTGAATGGCATTGCAGGCCCTCATGCTATGTGGATGAGCATTACATACCAACATTTGTAACAATGAAGTTTGGGGACAGGAATTCAAACAGGAGTTTGACTTGGGTTGACTGGTCAAGAGGTGGGCCACACCCTGCTAGGTATGGGAGGCTGGAGGTGACCGTTGACCTGTTGGAGAGGATGAGGAGTGGGAGTGAGTGCGAGTACAATGGGGGAAGGACCACAACTTGCTTCTTGTTTGCAAGGAAGTTCTTACCCAATGCTTTGGACAGGCTATTAAGGTTTGCACCAAAGTTGATGGGGTTTCATTGATCTCTCTCATTCTTGAATTAGAGAAAGGAGAGATTTTTTTATTTGTTAGGAGGGAACAGGCAAGGTAAGGTACTCTCTCAGTATTTTTTTAATTTGAAGGGCTTATGTACTGGAAAAAAGGTTAGGAATGTGAAATATGCCCTCTCCATTTTTTCCTTTTTATTTCCTTCCTCCTTTTTTTTTTTTGGATTTGGAATTAGTAGATGAGTATTGGTTATGTACATAAATTCACGATAAATTTAATGGTGGATCATAAGCAATTATAAGATGGGTTCTATTGGCCCAAATCCAATACCTGACCCAACCCCCAATTTACACCCCTTAATTGCTCACTATCTAGGTGAGTTCTCTCTAGGAAGAAACCAATTCAAGTATACCAAAACACCTAATTGTCCAGTGTTCTTAAGTGTATCCCCTATGGTTTTATTCAAGGCATGACAGATGATATCGATTTCGTTTTTATTTGACTTCTCTAATTTATATTATTTCTGTTTTATAATGTCATTGTTTTCTTTTGGATGCCATGCCCCGATAAGAGTTGAATCCTAATTAATCAAATCATAGATCCTCCTTATCTTACGGTGGGTTCATTTTGATTATCATTATAAACTAGCAAAATGCCCCCGTGCTGAGCACGGGAATTAGAATTCATACAAAAAACATCATTTAATTTTATTTATGTTATTAAATTTTTAACTTTGATTTCGTATGTTTATATTTTTATAAAATCGAAAATAGAATTTTTTTCTCACACATAAAGAATTTATAGGCTTTCTTAAAAACCACACAATTAAAGTTTTTAATAAATAATAAATATGGAAAATTAAGAATTTTAGTAGAAACATGAAACATGAAATATTGAGATGAAAAGAATTATAAGAAATCTAAAATATGCGATCTTCCAATTAGAGACAGGTTTGGTAATGAGTTGGTTGGGTTCAGGATAGGTATAAAGGTTTTTGGACTTTGATTTGAGCCGAGTTCAAGACATGCTCAGATTTTAGTTTGTTTGACTTGCGAATTTGATAAGATTATTGTCACTTACGTTGATCTAAAACTCGTATCATGACAACAAAGAAAGAGAAAAAAGTAATGATGGTTGATGGGGGACCAAACAAAGGAAAATAGAGATGTGTTCCTAGGCGGGCATGGGTGGGAAAGAGAGAGATTTGAGTGCCATCTAATAAGGGTGCTGAAAGTTTCACCTACAAAGGGCAGAAAGGTGATGAGATCATCTTTCCTTTGATGCTTGTTTGGATCCTACCCTTCTAAAGAGCTCCTTCCATTCTTTCAAAAAATCATTGCATCAAGGTCATTCATGACTATATCTTCTTCCCCACCCCTAGTGCGAGATCTTGCTGGTTTTCTGATAAGTGCCTCTTCTTTCCTAGCCCAAGGAGACTCATTTGGTTCGATGGTCGTAGGTATCATCACAGGAGCTAGTTGAGGTGGGAATTAGAAGTTAATTGGTGAATGGGTTTATTGCTTTGACATGAACGGGTTAATTAAGGAATTAAAAGTTAATTGGTGAAATGACTCTTACGTTGGGGAGAGGCATTGAGTCAAGAAATTTGATTTTATTATATATATATTGTATTAATGGAGATTAAAGTAGAGATTAAGAGAATTAAAGAAGAGATTAAATTGGATGACATGGCATGAGGAAGCCGATGTGGCTCACAATCAAAATAAATTTGATTTTATTATATATATTGTATTAATGGAGATTAAAATAAAGATTAAGAGAATTAAAGAAGAGATTAAATTTGATGACATGGCATGAGAAAGATGATGTGGCTCACAGTCAAAATAAATTATAATGGTCAAAATCAATTGCCTCCAATTGCCTAATTTCTCAATTGGAAACAGTCTCTTTCGTATCGATAAATTGGGTGTAGGTTCTTTGTTTTGACATTATCTCTGTGTAGCATCACAACTGGTTCTTAGAGTCAATGTTCAAAGAAAAACAAACTATAGGAAAGTTTTAAGCACAACAAAATTCATGCTCGAACTAATTGGATCATGATCTTTGGATGCTGGCCGATCTCCTTTTAAACAAGTTCGATGACTCCCTAGTTATGAATGGACTATTTTTTTGACAATGGTCATGCATTGACCATACGTACATACGGTTCATATGAGAACCGTACATAAGACATGTCGCATGTGGTGGATACCACCTGTTTGATGTCTCCAACTTCTCATGTGAATTGTGCACAAGAGATCAAGTTCCTGCATTGACTACACTTATATAATCTCTTAATGTTTTAATCTAAGCGTGATTAGGCGATCACTTTAAATTTTCAGTCCTGCTAAATGTCCCGACTGGGAGATCGAGCCATGGGTCGGTCTCCCAGTCGGGACGAGTAGACCCGTTGGGATCCAATGGCCAGACTGGGAGACCGGACCATGGGTCGGTCTCCCAGTCAGGATGAGTAGACATTCTCTTAAATTTTGCACTAGCAAAACAAAAATCCACTGAGTTCGGGCCATAGTGGAAAAAGTACAAGTGGAGAGTCCCTTTGGATGGTTTGGAGAAAGAATGAAAATTGTTTAAAATCAATTTCAAATTTAACTTTCAATTCCTTTTTATAAAATTGTGAGAATCATTAATGTGCGCATCACATTTTCAGATTTCTTTCTTAATCTAATTTGGTGGCTTTATATTTATCGAATTTGAAAGATAACAATCAAAGTTTAATTAAAAAAAAATTCACTATAATATAAAAAAATAGGTTGAAGTGGTGTCATGTGAGAGTCGAAACTGAAAGCTAGAGGTCAAAATTGAGTTGAATCATTGCTCTATGACATATATTAACTGACCATATATGCTCGGAATCTAAGTTTTCTTAATTAAGAAAACCCTAAATACTATACTATCATATAAATCAAGTGAGGCACATACATAGTGTCGGACCATTCAGAATAGACATGTCTATTATAAACAACTTTTTCTTATAAGATGTTTTTTTTCTTGTTAAAAGCTTCTTTTATCCCTTCTTTTTTATTAGATGGGCCGGTATCACAATATTTCAGTGATAACCTCCCTAGAAATCCCTTAGCAGCTGAATGAGATGAACCACCCTTACTTATCCGAAGTTAAAAAACTTTTTACATGTAAGTTGTAAGTGAAAATCATTTTACTCTTTTGTCGTTTCTAGTAACAAATGTATATTAACATAGTTACACAAAACTATAATTATATATAAATTGGTGAGCTAGCCAGAATCGAAACTAAGGCCCGTTGGTAGATTACTTTTTTTTTTAAACAGGTCTTTGTTGGCAAGGGTCCGCATAAAGAATTACAAGTGGGACCAGTTGATTCTCAAAAAACACTTATAAAGTATATTCTTATAAATATATAACTATATATGCTCGTATAATGAATTAAGAATCTACTGATATCTTCTAGTCAAAAAAGAAAAAAACAACAAAATCTATTGGTATCTAGTCCCAGGTTTTGGTGCCAGAGGTCCAAATCCAGTTCAATAACATCTTAAAAGTTTAAAAAGTAAATACATAAGATTTATGCCATAAGTAGTTAAAATGAGAAATGAATAAATAAGGAAGAGGAAGATGGGAAATAATTAACTAAGGAAAAGATTATTCAATCCTCATTTTCAAAAATTTACCTTTGCTCCACTTTTTTAACTACTTTTGGCAAAAATCTTATTTATTCACTTCTTACCTATCCTAATGAAGACAAAAGGGCCTTTGGTGTGTCAGCAAAACAAATAAATAAATAAAAGAAAAAAAAAAAAAGAGCCCGACTCTGGCCTAATTACTAATCTCTACATAGACTTTCAGCAGCCGAGAGTTTCTTTCTTTGCCTGGAGGCTCCTGCATGGCAAAACTCCCTCTCAGCTCTGGCTCCAACACTGTGGCATCAGTCTGGCCTCCAGGTGCAGTCTATGCTCCCAAGCAGAAGAGTCTTCTCTCCATCTGTTCTTTCTCTGTTCCTTCTCCTCAGACATCTGGTCTTGGATTCTGTCCTCAGCTGGAACAGCAGTTGCTGGCCCTCTTCTCCCCTCCAAGATCTGGCAAGCCCTCTCCCACAGCAGTGACAGACTTGCTTGTAAAGGTGTAGCAGTCATCTTCTTCTCTACAGTTTTTGCTCTTTGGAAATGCAGAAATGAATCCACCTTCAACAACATCAGTGCCTCTAAGGTGAAGGTCTCCCTCTTCCTGATGGAGCTTCTCTCTGATTCTCTCAAGAAAATTTCTAAGCCCTTCTCTGGTAGACCTCTATCAAGCTTCTGTAATTTTTTGTTTTCCAATCCTTAAGCTGGCTTTGTGCTTTTGGTTTGTTGGTTTCTCCTCTCTGTATGTTGTTCTCTGTTCCTTTTCTTTTGTGGGCGTTTAGCCTCTGTTTCTCCTCCCTCTTCTTCTAATACAAATGACCTTTTAGCAAAAAAAAGCTCCCAATAGGGTTGGATCGGACCACACGGTCATGGGCTAAGCTAGTCCGAGCTAGGCATGCACTATGTAGTACTTAAATCATAGTTATTAATTTCGTAGTCAAATGGCTGAAATGAAATTTCAATTTAAATTTTTTGGTTTGAATTTTGTCAATCTCGGATGAAATTCAAGATTTCAGCCGAAATCGTATTTTTCATAATTATTTTTTTTAAAACTTTTTGTAGACATATATACGTTGTAATTCTTATATTTTTCCAAAATGTAATTCTATTTTTTTTCACTAGAATGGATTAAGTCTATATTTATTTTGCTATATATATATATATGTATATACATTATTTTATATTTCTCCTGAAATATAATTCTAAAAAATTCCCCAAAATTCCGAATCCTCCAAAACTTTTTATTTTGGGGGCCGGACGAGAATAGGGTCCAATATTTTGGGCACGTTTGGCAAATGTCACTACCAAGGAATCCTCGCCCCCTACCAGGCTTTTGCAGACTTTTCATGCTTGGCTGGGAGAGAATTTTGAGATGAATGACCTGTAAAATCGTCTAATGCATTTATTTCTCATGTCAGACCCGCCCCACCAACCGCCCGACACAAGGAATCCACTAATGAGGAGAAAGGCGGAGCTACAGTGGGTGCACAATGTTCTTGGACGGTAATGTTGTTTTACCGGTTTTTGCCTCGAAAATATACCTTTTGGGCCACACAATTAAGATCCAAACCGTTAATAATGTTTAAACAATAAAACAACGGCTATGTCTCTAAATTTCAGCCGTTGATTCTTCTTAGATCTTGAGATATTTTCAAAAACTTCCGAACCAATGGACACAAGTTTTGAGATTCTGTGGGAAAAAAAACAAGAGTAAATCCAGCCCGTTCTTTTCGATTTTCTGATTCCTGTGGGCCCCAAGATTTTGATTTGAACCAGTAGTTATTTTTGGAAAGTCAAACATGGCTATTTGACCAAATTTCAACCATTGATCCTTACCATATCTCATCTTGAGAGATTTGCAAAAAAGTCTAGATACTAAAATATTAATTATTAATTCGTGTGGGCCCCCTTTGCGCGATCTGAACAGTTCAAATTCTCTAGATGACCACAAGCAACTTTGAGGTGAAAGTAGAGGTCTTGAATTTTCATTGATTTTGAAATTTTAAAAAAAAAATATTTATAATCATTGGATCTTATATTTTATAAATTGTAGGAATCCATCCTCCATGCAAATATGCAACTCTCAATGGGAATCCTACTTGAGGATTGTGGTTTTCTTTGGAGATGGAGAGTAGAGGATTCTTTTAGGGCGTGTTTGGCACTTAACTAAGTAAAAGTGAAGTGAAGTGAATCCAGACAAGAATTGACAAGGGTCAGATCAAAAGTACATAATTTCAACATTCCCTCTATCTTTTTCAAAAAAAGTAAAAAAAACAACATCATTTTTTCACTAAAAGACAAAAAAAACTCCACTTTTCTATACTAAATGTCAAAAAGATTCTATACCAAACAACTAAAAACAAAACATCATCATAACACCTTATATTTTATTATCTTTTGATTTGATGCTTCACCTCACCCTACTTCAATTCACCATACATCCATACAGGTCCTTAGGGCACCTTTGCAAACGGTCTTCAGGGTGGAATCCTCGCACATTTTCCGTGCTTGCGCGGAATACCCATTTTTGGATGCAAATGAAACCGAAGAACGAACTCAACGAAGACGTCCCTTCTCCACGAAATCACAGTTTTCAACGATTGGACCTCACCCCGTCGGATCCCATAAATCATCGATTTTAAAGGCGAAGTATTTAAACAAAAAACCCGCGCAGAACTCTACTCGACACCTCTCTCGATTTCGAATCACTCTTCCTCCATGTCGAAAACCCTCTTCTCTGTTCTTGGTGCGACGGGAGGCAACCGACCGAACACTGCTACCACCGGAGGCAACCACCCCTACTGCAACTGGAGAAGGTTGCTGCTCTCGCGCTGCTGCGATCGGGCTCTCTCACTCCTCTCTCCCTCGGCAACGACAAGGGAACGGTGGTATTTCAACAACACAACCCTCCGGCAGACTCCAGAAGTCTTCCCACCATCCACCGTCGGACTCGACGGGCTCCCTCCCTCTGGTCGACTTTTTGAAAACGCATGTCAGGTTAGGGTTTTTTTTTAATACCTTTTTGTTTTGTCATTTTTTCCCTCAATCTTGCCTCTTTTCTTCGAGGAATGGAAGATTTTGATTTTATGCAAAAACAGACTCAGGCTTTCATGGGGTTTATTATTAGCTTATGCCTCCACTTTCCTCTATTTCTACATCGATTAGGTCTTGCTTCTGACACGGCACTCCGCTAACTTCCACCAAGTAAGTTTCTCTAAATAAGAAAATCTCTTTCATTTAGATCCAACATTTCTTGCATATTTCTTGATTTCTATCCAGTGTCAGTGTGGATTTTGGACATGAATGTGTTACTTATAATAATTATTTTATGCCTATTATCTGTTTCTTTTGTTCAGTCTAGTAAAACCATTTCTATTACCCCATTCAAAAGAAGATAATGTTTGTGTTTGTTTGGGATTTGCATTGAAATGCAGTTGATTTAGTGAACTGAGAAATGTTTACTAAATGATTATTGTCTCTCTGTCGAAAGGTGTATTTGTTAAATGTGAATTATTTAGTTGAAATTTCAAGGAGGATGGAATTTAATTAAGTTGTTGTTTTGTCATTTGGAACTTTGATTTGCTGGGAAAGGGTTGTGTCAACGTCCAACCAATGCGAACCATTAACCTGGTGAAGAGGTACTCCCTTTATGTTGATAAATAACTGGATTTCTCATGTGAGGTTATTCATTGGCTTCTGTTCAATTTCTGATCTGAAGTTATTCCATCCATCTGTTTTGGTGCTTGCTTTGCATTGTCGGCTCATCTTTTACTTGGCTAACATGAATGTCACAAAAAAACTTGTGAAACCTATGATGCCTACACACACATGGACATGGATGACAAGATGGACAGAGTCATATGGAAATGGGTATCCTATCCCAAGAGTTCTATAAGTATTTATTATTACAAGTTTTATCAGAAAAAGGTACATGTACTGCTAGATTGCAAGTAACTTAATTTTTTTTAAATATGTGTATATATACAAAGCACTCTCTGTTCTTTTCTTTCTCCACATTAAATTGCACCAAAAGCTTAATTACCATATAAGCTTCAGTGTCAAGGAAAGTTAGATAGAAATGAAAATGAAAGAAAATTGACAAAGAGCCAAGAATCTATGTTATTCCTATGTCTACTTCGAGCATACTAATAAAGAAGTCACTCCCAGTTCTGTATCTCAATTGAATTATATGTTCTAATACTGAGACGTTGTACAGTCATTGCAAAATAGAGGGCAACAAGTTAAAACATATGGAGAAAGAGGAAAAGCCAACAAGAACTATACTAGGGTGCAAGAGGGGTGGGGCTTCTCTTCATTATTTTGTATATTCAGCCCTTTCATTTGGAAATTTATACCTATCTTTTCCAAAAAAAATAAAATAATAATAATAACTTTGTTAAGGGATTGGTTGCATTTTCATTTTCCATATGACACTCCAAACATGAAAGACTTGCCAGCTTCAAAAATTAAATTTGATTGATGTTCCAAAGCTTATTATTTCACTTCATTCCTCATGTAAAAAGGTTGTGAAGAGAATGAATATGATGTAACCTGTTTTCTTTAAATGCACTTATGCTTCATTTTTTTTTCAGGCTTGATGGTGAGTGCCAAATCGGCATGATTTCTTCGTCACATCCATCCAGTCCATTACATTTGTTCTTATGTAAGATCTTTGAGTTTAAAATCTTGATGACTTTAGAGATGGCATATTTAGATTTTCAGGACCAATAGAATCAACAAAAGGAAGAATGTTTTCAAGACATGCATCTCAAAACACTGCTTTTCAAAAACGTTTCAAAGGAATGACATCAGCAAAATTCTTAGTCAGTTGTAAAAAATCAGCAGTTGTTTTTGTAACATTTTTCAATAAGAGCATATGAAATTATCAATAGAGTCATGGTGTTCAAACTTAATTCTCTGTTTTGCTAATGAGTTTCTGTTTTACTATAAACATGTCTCTGTTGTGCTTATCCACTACACGAAGTTTTGCCCCTCTGTTGTGCTATTTTTCTCTATTGTTTTCAGTTTCTCTGATAATGCTTCCTCAACATATTTTCTCTATTGTTTTCCTTATTTGAAAATATCCCTATTTCCTAGCAACCAATGAGAACTTAATTTCCTTCTCTTTATTTCTATTGTTACTTGTATTATGAATGAGCATGAGAGTTAGCAAGCTAGGCAGTGGTTTCATCATAATGTTTTTAAAATGCAAAAATTGTATAGGGTTTTGGCCTCCTACAGGAATCATGCCCATGCCCACTTTCCTGCAAGAAGTAATGCTCGTGCCTACTTTACTACAAGGAGTCATGTCTGTGCCTTCAAGGAATTCTCTTATTGAAGTATTACATTTAATGAGATGATGGAAGATGATGGTGAAGAAGATCAAGATATCGAAGCAGAGAATGTTGGCGGTCCTAGTGATGTGGACAAGTAATTTATGACAGGTTTTAGAGAGCAACTATCTACGGATATGTGGGAAGCTAGGGGACCAAGGAGAGTTTGATTTCACATTAGCTTAATCAATGTTTTTTTGTGGGTACATAAGTTGCTTATATGGGTTTCTCTTATTTTGAGTTGCTTTTGTGTACATCTTTTGGGTTTTATGGCTGGCCCAGCCCGTGGGCATCATTTTTGAGAGGTACAACTCCACCTTGGTTGTGTCTCTATGATCTGAGTGCAAGTGGGTTGGAGCTGCTCATTATTTTGTAAATTCAGCCCTTAACATTGGAAATATATACTTATTTTTCATCCGAATGTCAGCTCTCAACTTTATGTTAATGGATTGGTTGCATTTTCATTTTCCATACACTCCAACCATGAATGACCTGGTAGTTGCAAAAGTAGAAGTTGATTGATGTTCCAAAGCATATTAGTTCACCTCATTCATCATGCTTGGGTTTAGGCTATAGCAAAATGCCGCCTTGGGAAAACTCATAAATGGACTAAAGTTGTCCTTATAATTCTATGAGATTCTGCATTTTACAGGGTTTTTTTTTTGTATGCCTATTACAAAGTGCCATTTCTCATTATCCTGTAGTGAATGAACTATGATATTGTATGAGTTTTGTATGATCTTTTATCCTTTCTGCTGGTGATTCAGGCTTATGAATTCATCTTCTTTTATCTAAATATGGATCTTATTAAATGCATCCCCATTAAGCTCATGTGGGCGTAAGAGTTTCCAATCTCAAAAATTGTATTCCATCTTAAGAACTTCTTTTAGATTGGAAATCTGCTTTGCAGTACTTGGTTATGGCAAAGAATAAGAGCAACTGTTGTCCAAGATTTTATTAACATCTATTTGTATTGATATATTTGGACTAAACATGATTGTGCTGAGTTGTTCTGATTGGGTAAAGGTTTTGAGAAAATTTGTTGGGGGACCCATAAGATTGACCAATTTTCTCTGTAGAACCTTTGTGACTACTGATCAGTTTACCCCACCAAAAAAATTCCTATTCCCTTGGCTTGAATATCATTATGGCATGTGTACCCAAGGGCAGACCTACATGTAGGCCATGGCCCCCCCTTAAGTTTTCAAATTGTTACTTTTTACCACTAAAATTTTTGTAATTTTTTATTTTGCCCCCTAAAATATTAAAATTTTCTTTTAATAATTTTCATTTGGCCCCCCTAGTTCCATTTTCTCTGTCCGCCTCTGTGTGTACCCATCTTCTTATGTGGTTCCTGTAGATGCTTCTGTTTATCAGACATTGGGGTTTTGGGTTGGTGGCTTACTCTGGGCCCTCATGATCTTTTGAACTCTATAAGTTGATGGAGGGTTGTTAGCCATATATTTGTGCTTTCTATCTGTAAGGGCTGCCTACACAGTTGAGTTGGTTCAACTTCATGGGTTTCCTGGTTGAGTTAGTCCTCTTCTGAACTCTATAATCTAATTAGCTGCTGATCTTTGTTATTAACCTGTATGTTTCTTAAAAAATAAAAAAATGTAAATGTATGTGGTTTAGTACTACTTGCAAATGGAGAAAGGTTGCTTCATTTGTTTCAATCTTCTCTTTGTTGCTCTATGCCACATGTCAAATGACATTAATGGATTTCACTGGGGCTACATTCCCTTCCTTTTATTCATGTTCATATTGTTGTATTGTTCTGTAGTTTCTATCTATCGACTCATTCAAATCAAGGAATTGATTGTTTGAGGATTTCTATCAGGTAGTAGAAATATAAATTGTCCAAATGGTGTTCCCTAGCAAAGATTGATAGAGCTTCAACTAAAAGCTTGCTGAGATTTGTTTAAAGGCCAAAACCGATAATTCTCACAAGTCTAAATATATACAGCTTCATTGATGAAATATGGAACTTCAAATGTTGGGGAATTGTGTTGTTTATTGTGCTGTTTTGTTTTGGTAAAATCTGATTGTGTTGTTATCTAAGTCCTGTTACTGTTATTATCAGTTTATCATTGCTATGTTGGTTGGTATTGATAATTCAACTAGTGTGGTTGCAGCCACCTTTCTACTTACTAATGATACTTGGATCTAAACAATATTAGCTATGCAATCAGATCATTTGATTTTTAATGGGGGTTTGCAACTTGCTTTTTTTTGCTCTTCTAATTGAACCTCAACTAGCCATGAGTAGAATGCCAATCACCAAATGCACTGGAAATCTCATAGCATGCACTTGAAATCTCATAGCATGTTATACACCCGTGGCAATGTTAGATGCTTAGAAATGACTATTATATGATATTAAACACCTTAAAACAGGGGTGTGTTCCTTGAGTGGAAATGTCACTCACCTGTATGATGCTCCTTGAAAGTTACTCATATCCACTTAGAAGATCAAACTCGTGTTTAAGATTTCTGCAACAACTGTTAGAAGAAACCAACATCCGACCTGTTAGGACATAGATCACAGTTAATATATTAGCTTCAAGCTTTATCATCCACATTATAGGCCCCATAAAAAAAATGTAACATTCTAATGGTTTTTACAATTATTCATCTTCTTCTTTTTTTCCAAAAGTTGGCTGTTATATGATGGTTTTGGACAAACAATTATACAAATGATAGAAGGGAAGTTTGTTTTGGACAAACCACTACACATACAATACATAGGAGTAAGGAGACACCAAAACCATTACACAAAGCATGGGATGCAAGTTTTGGCTACATCATATAGTAGACCGTCTTTTGTAAACACTAACTTCATCTACAAAGTATACATGACACTGAAACTATTACACATAATCAATGAAATGCAGATCGATGAAAAAAGGCTCTCCTATTAAATGGTAACTATTACACACACAACATAAATACGGATCAATGAAAAAGAGTTCTCTTGTTAAGGGGAGACTCTGTCAAAATTTTCATAAATTCTTTTTGTATATAAAATAATTTTTGTTAGGATGGATTAGAGGATATGGAATATTTTTTGGGTTAATGGATTTGAGATGGAGAAATTCTTTTTATTTTTTTATTTTTGCGGATTCCTCTCTCGCTACTAAACTTGGATCCGAAGGAATTATAGCAGATTCCTCTGTGCTCACCAAACATGGAATGTGATGAATCATCTTCCTCATAAATCCTCAAAGAAGAAAGTCTAATTCCGTGGAACTAAGGATTCCTCTCCCGTTACCAAACATGCCCCTTACGTTTTACCAAACGAGCCCTTTTAGATTCTATATTTAGGCCTGCAGGGCTGCCCAAACAGATAAGGCAGGAACATCAGTATGTGGACCCGCACAGACGTAAAAAATTGATGATGAGATTCTACTCCACGGTTTCTTTTCTCCCTGTCATGTTACTGCTTCGTCGTTATAAGATGCAGATGCTTTCTTCTCCAATGCAATGAAGTCATTAGACCGACCCAAGCATCACAGATGGAAGAGTACCTACATCAGTTTGTAGAGGAGGCCGACTTCTACAATGGAATTGTATTGGGTAATCTGTTGCCTGGAAATCTTTGGAAGCCCCTCCCTCACATGTTACAATCATGGCTTCGGAATTATATTGGAGGTATCCTTCTCTATTTCCTATCTGCTGCTCTCTGGTCTTTCTACATATACTACTGGAAAAGACACCTCTACTTTCCTCCAGGTATCTCTCTCTCTCCGAGAAACTTTTTCATTTTGGCTTGAATTGCAGTAACTCTCCTCTAGTGGCCATGATGGAAAGATTATTTAGATGTGGGGCTGCAGGGGAACCAGGAAAATTGTATTGGAGGGCCACTATGTAAAAATATAAAACTAATAAAAAAGATCTTTTGGAGGCCAATGTAAAAAAAACATAAAATTTCATATGACATAAAAGGGGTTTTCAAATTTCACCCACCCCCATTGGAGCGAATGGCTGATCAGGGCCATGGTTACTTTCCACCGACAAAGACCATGGGCATTTAAATCATTTAACCTTCTTACTAATTATTAATTAACTTGTAATAGGATTCAAAGAATTCTCAGTAAATTTAGAGATTTTCCCTATGTTACGAATTTACGCTTTTTCGATATTAAGCAATGACTGTGGAAGTTTGGAAGTGGCTTAGTATTTGTATTTTGATTGTTAGTAAAGTTGGTCGATCGATATTAAAAAGTTGTTTGTGGAATTTAGAAAACCATAATCTTGTTTGCAAAATTTTCTTTTTATTGGATGATGCAATGGGAGACAATTGCATCCTTTTACATGCACCTAGTTTTCACTTGACATCAGTACCTTCCTTGGAGCAGTTTAAAGTGTTCAAAGCACTCAAACTATTTATGTAAAAAATTAGAAGAAGATCGAAAAGTACATAGACATAAACTCCCAGCATGAGACCACATAACCTAACCCCTCCCTATTCACCAGATATTCTTAATTAGCAAAGAAGATGAAAAGACAAGTCATATGTATATATATAAGCAAATAATGCAAGCTGTGCACTGTCCACTGTGTTCGAGTCATTAAGAAGAACAAAGAGAAGGAACAAGGAGAAGGAAAGGGTTAACAGCATTAACTATTCACCAGATATTCTTAATTAGCAAAGAAGATGAAAAGACAAGTCATATGTATATATATAAGCAAATAATGCAAGCTGTGCACTGTCCACTGTGTTCGAGTTATTAAGAAGAACAAGGAGAAAGAACAAGGAGAAGGAAAGGGTTAACAGCATTGACCATCAATCCGGCAGCTTTTAAA
Source organism: Cinnamomum chago (assembly GCA_038049695.1). Taxonomy (NCBI): domain Eukaryota; kingdom Viridiplantae; phylum Streptophyta; class Magnoliopsida; order Laurales; family Lauraceae; genus Cinnamomum; species Cinnamomum chago. Next base: position 11,427,912 of record CP142454.1, on the reverse strand, counting down.
TTTATTATATTAGGAAAATTGTGTGGCCCGATTAATATTGAGCCAATACCAGATTGAGTCCGGTGATACTTCTTAGATGAACTCTTAACAAATTTTAATATGGAAGAGTCAATGAAAATTAAATTCTTAATAGTAGAGTTTCGATTAACGGATATGGATTAAAAAAAAAAAGAATAGTCTGAAAATTATTTTATACAAGGGAGCCTACCTCTTACAGTAAGGCTGTGGATCTTTTGAAATTTTTTTTTTTTGCAACTGAAGCAAGTTGCCCTTTTTGCCTCGGGAAATGTGCAAAAGCGGGGGAGATAAAGCATAGGGTGTAGGGCTGTACAGAACCGGACCGCAAAACCGGACCGGACCGGACCAGACCAGATTTGTAGTCTTTACAACACAAATTCGGTCCGGTCCGGACCGGATTTGAAAAACCGGTTAAATCCGGTCCGGTCCGGTCAAGACCTTTTAAAAACCGGTCCGGACCGGATTAATAATAAATTTTTTTTTTTTTTTTTTGTAATACAAAAAACTTTAAGTATATGAAATTCCTAAGTCAAATACCCTAGTGAAATCAAAGATCCAGCTTCTTACATCTAGAAAAAGAGGTAGGAAATGGGCTGAAAATGAAAAAATAAAATAAAAACTTAAGGGAAAAAAAAAAACAAATAAAACCGGTCCGGACCACTTAAGTGGTCCAGATCGGACCGTTTTAAGTGGTCCGGTCCGGTCCTCTCAATTAAGCCGGACTGGAAATCCGGTCCAAAAACGGGACCGGATATGCAGTTGTGCAGCCCTAAATTAGAATGGTTTGTTTTTCTTTAGCATCGGGAGTCGCGCCAGGAGAGGACAGCACCGGTTCCGGTTACTGTCTGCTGGCTTATGTTTCAAGTGCAGAATGGATGTGAGGCCAGGTGGACCCGACCCATGACCAACCCGGCCCGGTTCTGAGTCCAGAATCAGAGGCTTGCTTCAATGCAACTACTTCACAGTGTGCGGTGTCATCATCTGCGACCCCAGCAGCTGCAGAAAGCGACGCAGTCATCTGACGTGGGCATGACGCAGGCCGGCTCGGTCTCCTGTCAAACCGCAGCTTTGACCGGCCATAACTTTTTCATTTGTTTCGGATGGACGAGCAGATTTGGTTTTACGGACTGAAGCACTGACCAATAGCATTGGCTAATCTAAAATCCAACGGTCAGATATTTTTTAGGACCTATTTGTAGTCATCTTTTAACATTTCAACCCGGGCTATAAGCACCCCTATCAGTAAGGTTTGACCACTGGTTTAGTAGGGCTGCACAGAACTGGACCGGACCGCAAACCCGGACCGGACCGGACCGGACCGGATTTGAAAAACCGATTATATCCGGTCCGGTCCGGTCCAGACCTTTTAAAAACCGGTCGGGACCGGACCGAACCGGATTAATAATAAAAATAAAAATTATTTTTTTAATATAAAACTTTAAGTATATAAAATTCCTAAGTCAAATACCCTAGTGAAATAGAAGATCTGGCTTTTTACATCTGAAAAAAGAGGCAGGAAATGGGATGAAAATGAAAAAAAAAAAAAAAAAACTTAGGAAAAAAAAAACAAATGAAACCGGTCCGGACCACTTAAGTGGTCCAGACCGGACCGTTTTGGACCGGACCACTTATAAGTGGTCCGGTCCGGTCCTCTCATTTAAGCCGGACCGGATTCCGGTCCAAAAACCGGACCGGAAATCCGGTTGTGTAGCCCTAACTGGTTATGTTTGTGGGAGGGCTAGAATTTCGTCAATTGAAGAGATCATTTCTATTCTTTTCCCTTCTTTTTTTCTTTCTAAAGCGAGGAGTTGCATTATTATCATTATTTTTTCTGAAGTGCCCATTTACTAGTCGGGTTGAAAATGTCAACCCAAATCCTTAATTCACATGTTTGGTTAGTATTAGGATTGGGTTGAAAGTGTGAAGTATGGGTCCAACTCAGTTTAGGCCTAGTTTAGGTTGGGTAGGTTAGATTAGTACCAAGTATAACCTCAAATTGAACCCTGCGTATTTATTAATGAGTTCAAGTTGAGAAGTTGGGATCGGGCCAGGTTCGATCTGATTTCCATTTCGCCACCCTTAGTTGCAGTAGGGGTGGACCAGGGGTTAAGAGCCATGCATTTATTCCAGGTTAGAATATCCCTTAAATTTTCTTTCTGTGATTTTTGTACAAGTTTGTTTTAGAAGTTAGTTGTCTTTGCAGATTCGATACCGTCAAATGAATCCATGCGTTTGCAAATAATAGTCTCAATGAAAGCCCTGCCATTGTATGGTGCTCTTCCAACAATTGCAGAGTACATGGTGGAAAGGGGCTGGACGAGGTGTTTCTCCAGTATAAGTGAAGTTGGATGGCCTGCTTATCTTGTCTATGTGATGCTTTATCTAGTGCTTGTTGAGTTTGGGATTTACTGGGCACACAGAGAGTTGCATGACATAAAACCTCTATACAAGCATCTTCATGCAACCCATCACATGTACAACAAGCAAAACACCATCTCTCCATTTGCAGGTATGTTCTACACCCATTACATTACATACGCACCTGTCATGGGCAGTTTTGTAACTGGTTAAAGGTTACTGGATGAATGTTCTATTTTGGACGTTCCTGGCTATGGGTGAAAATCTCCTACAAAATTTGTGTATTGGTCATTAACTGAATATATAGTATGTAAATATTGCTAGCAATGGAGATTCATATAGTATTGGCCGATATAATCAATAACATCGGCTTGAGGTTCCATAAGCAGCCATGTTCTATGTGATAATGCGATGAGCCCAATAAGGGAATAACCCCTGGCTTTACTACTTCCCAGGTTTTTTGAATTTTTTTTAGAGTTTTTTCTTTCATGTCTATGATCCGTAGATGCATTTATTCCATTAATTAGTTGAAATATGGAAGTTAGTTTAAGCATATTCTTAGTCATGACTCGTGAAATGGCAGGTTGAGTTTATGGTCATACTTAATTACGTGAAGTGGATTTTTCAATGTACCATTGATCAATTTGATCTAGCTTGGTTTACTCACTCACAAAGTAATGCTAGCAATGACCCAATAACTGCCATTTTAAGGTGACTACAAAGTGCAAACACAGAAGATATATAAGCTTCTGCCTCTGAATAATCAAACAGAGATCTCTGTTCTTGGGTTGTTGATTTGTGAGTTATAATCAATTTCTATAGTCCTGTAAGTGCAGAAATAATAATACTCACAAGATCAGGATGCCTCTTAGGACTTACTCAATGCATGGAGGAGATAGCTGCGACGGTATGAACCTGAGAGAAAAGAAAGACAAAGGTCAGAGGACCCTGGCTCTGGGCAGCGCAGGGCTCTCCGATGCTTAAGTCAGCAATGGATCGGAGAAGAAGAAGAAGAGGAAGAAGAAAGACTGGGTGTCTATGTGAGAGTGCTTACCTCCATTCTGTCTGGCCCGTGCCTTTTATATGGAACAGTTTTGATGAGGGTGCTAGTGGGCTTCGTGATGTGACCCGGGTCTTGTTAGCCCACAAAGTCATTAATGAAGGTCCATCACAGCCCACTTTGCATTTAATGCGAGTCCGATCAGCCCATGCTGCGTTTAATGCAAAGCACATTGGGCCTGATCACGCCCTGATCGGGCGGTGGCTGAAGTCCCATCAAATACCTTCCTTGGGCTCTGCCCTGACAGGGCCACTGCTGACGGGTGCAAACGTAGTCTTGCACAGCCGAGACTGGGCCGGGTGACATGGCCGAGCTGGATACTGTTTGACCGAGACCAGCACGTAGTGCCGAGACCGATATGGATCGGATTGTAGCCGAGATCAAGGGACGTGGTCCCACATATAGTAGCAAACCGAGCACACCCTAGCCGAGACCAAGAGGAACTAGTTCATGAAATTGGCCCCCACACAATAGCCCCTCAGTTCTTGACCTCTAGGGCTTTCTTGGGCGCTAGGGTTAAGAGCTGGACCGATCTTCCGAGACGGATTGTACTTGCCTTCTATCTGCCTTTTGGTCAAGGGTTGTGATTCGTTCGGCGCCAGACGCCGTCATTGCTTCGTCTGCCAGAGGCAATAAAGGGGGTAATAAATGCGGGGGCTATGATTAGCATGGGGAGGCGAACCATCACTGCCGCAGCGCCACGCGTTATTGCCCGGTAGGCTATCTTGTCTTTTCGAGGGGGGACGCGACGCAAGCCGAGGCGACATCTCACGCGTGTCCCGCTTCGAATTCCGGAATGGCGCCCATTCCTCCCCTTTATATTCATTTTCGTCTTCTTCCTTTGCCATTTTCGCTCTCAACTCCTCTGCTCTCTGCCTGGACTTCTGTTTCCTGCTAGAACTCTTGCTTCCTGCTAGAACTAGTGCCACCGGACTAGGACCAGACCTCATACTGTTTCCCAACAGTAGTCGCCCACATCCGTCAGTCGGAGTCTGACTTTGCCCCGTCAAACCAGTGAGTTTTCTTCCGCTCCCTCCTTCATTTACATTCCAGACCTAGCCCCTAGGGTTTCTTAGATCCGGAAATGGGGATTTTCACCCATTGGATAGATTCCCCGTCAGGCCTGGCTAACCTTAGGAGAGTTTACATGATCCCGGACGAGGTCCGGATCATGGCAGCCGACCCCTCTGTTTACGCTTTCCGCAACGGCTGGATGCCGTTCCCTCTGATAGCCGTCATCGAGGGTGGGGTCAGATTCCCCTTGCACCCTCTTCTTAGGTCTTGTTTGGAGACCTGGAACCTCAGCCCCTGCCAGCTAATGCCCAATGGGTATAAAATAATCATGGGCGTCGCCGAGCTGAATAGGATTCTAGACATCAGTCTCGGTGTCCATGATATAGAGGATATATATGACCTCTGCAAGACCAGGGACGGGGTCACCTATTACCTTCGCGTCAAGGCGAAGTGCCGACCCCTCGTCACGGCGCTGGAGGACTCCAATAAATACGCCGGAGATGACCGTCTGCTCGTCTCGGGAAACTGGGAGTTCGGCGAGACCGAGACCGAAGTAGATAGGAGGGTCCGAGTCCCTCGACGCTTCGGGACTCCACCGAGTAAAGACCTAACCCCTTTGGGTTTCGGATTTTCCCTTTCTTTTTTTTTTTTTTTTTTTTTTTTTTTTTTTTTTTTGTTTCTGCTGCCGAATTCTAACTCAGCTGTTTTTCGCAGGCCTTTCTCAGCGCAAGCGTGAAGCCCAGCTGAACGGCTGGAGAAGGCACTCACCTTGGCTGAGCAAGGTGTACTGCTACCACGGCCACCACACAAGAGCTGCCTACTCTCTCCTGAAGTACGAGCCGAGATACGTGTCTTATACACGGAAATCCGGCAACCCTGAGAGATTCGCCCCCGATCTAGCAGAAACCAGCGAGACCATCTCGGTTGCGGGAGCGTCCACAACGTTGGCCGTTGTCGCGGGCATCCCGCTAAGGGATATTGAAGACTATACCTCCGGAGCCGAGGTAGATTCTCCGACAAGGGAAGTCGAGAACTATTCTTCCGGTGCCGAGGCCGAAATCGACGATATGGAGAGGCGCAGGCCCGCGTTTCAGCCAAAGAATCTGGCGAACGCCGTCCTCGGCGGCGGTAGAAAGGTTGCCGCAACCCGTACTGCCTCGCCCTCCTTCGGGACCATCGTCCCTGCTAGAATTGAGGCCCGACCTCCCCCAGTCTCGGAAAGCGAGAGGCCGAGGAAAAAGGCGAAGGGGAAGGAGCCGGAGCGGGAGGAGCGACCACGGCAAAGTTCCCCCCGAGCTGCGAGGGAAAGGGCAGTGGACATGGTGCCCATCCCGGCAGTTCCTCTGGTGGAGAGTCGCTCCGAGCCCCAGGCGGCAACGTCCTCGGGTGCTGAACCGGCCGAGTTCAGGCCGGACATGGAGCTGAGGAAGGGGAGGCCCCTAAATGCTGGGGATAGACTGGTGGGGAGCCCGGATGTCATCGCGGCGCTCAGCCGAGCCTGTGCACTCCCCAGGGACATGGAGAGGCACAGGTCGGAAGACACCCCCCTGCTGCTTATGAGGACCATACAGCACTCCCTCGCTGTAAGTGCCCGACTTTCCTGGTCACAGGTGTTTCTATCTTTAAATATTTCTTGCTTTCATGCTGAGCTTTTTTCGTTTGCTCCGCTGCAGGCTGTCCAAAGGCTCCAGATTGTCGCTGACAGAATAACAGAAGATGACAGCCGGCTGGCCCGCCTAGCAAAGGAAAAGCAGGGAGCCGAAGCCGAACTGAAGGCGGCCAAGGAGGAGCTGAAGGCGGAGGCGGCCAAGACTGCAGAGCTCAAAGCTCAATCTGATGTAGTGGCGAGCGACCTCTGCAAAGCAAGGTCAGAGAGCTTCGAGTGGCAAACGAAGTTCCAGGCAGAGGAAAGGAGGTCGGCGGGGTTCAAGGCCGAGATGGAGCTGGAGAGGAAGGCGAAGGAGGAACTCCTTGCATCGAAGGAGGAACTCCTTGCATCGAAACAAGCTGAGGTCGATGCCGCCTTCCTGGAGGGGACTGAGGAAGCTGCGAAAATTTATATTGATCAAATCACAGCACTCAGCCCGAAGCTATACCAACTCGGCTGCAAGGCCGTGTTAAAGAAGATGGGGGTTCCTGCTGATGATCCGATATATCAGAATCTCCCCGAGCTCGGAGAGGAGCCCCTAGACGAAGCCCTGGCCGAGAACCCTGCCACTTCGGCCGAGGTCCCTTCCGAGCCAACGCCTGACCCCGTTGAAGAAGCTCCTCAAGCCGAGGTCGATGCCGTGGTCGTTATCGAAGACATAGAAGCGGGGCCGTCGACCTGACTTTGTATATATATTTTTTTTTTGCCAAAGGTGTAATTTTTGTTCCGAACTGATTAATGAAAGGCCCTTTTTCATATCTGTCTCCTGTGTGGTGTGGCTTTTATTTGCTTTCCTTTGTACGCTTTTCATGTGTTATGAATCTGGGTGTGAGTTCGGACAAGAGCAGACCAACCAGGTTAGGGTTCCCTGTGAGTGCTCTGATTTCTTGGAGGCCTCTTTTGTTTCGGCGAAACCATAGAATCGCATCTGACCTCCTAAGGCATCGATAAGACTGGGTATCATCATCGAATGATGCCGTATCGGCAGATCTAGGTGGCTGAATGCCAGCCTTAGACATGGGCTGTATCGGCAACTCGTCTAGGTGGCTGAGTGCCAACCTTAGACATGGGCCGTATCAGCAACTCGTCTAGGTGGCTGAGTGCCAGCCTTAGACATGGGCCGTATCGGCAACTCGTCTAGGTGGCTGAGTGCCAGCCTTAGACATGGGCCGCTTCGGCAACTCGTCTAGGTGGCTGAGTGCCAACCTTAGACATGGGCCGGTTCGGCAACTCGTCTAGGTGGCTGAGTGCCTGCCTTAGACATGGGCCGCTTCGGCAACTCGTCTAGGTGGCTGAGTGCCAACCTTAGACATGGGCCGGTTCGGCAACTCGTCTAGGTGGCTGAGTGCCAGCCTTAGACATGGGCCGCTTCGGCAACTCGTCTAGGTGGCTGAGTGCCAACCTTAGACATGGGCCGGTTCGGCAACTCGTCTAGGTGGCTGAGTGCCAGCCTTAGGCATGGGCCGCTTCGGCAACTCGTCTAGGTGGCCGAGTGCCAACCTTAGACATGGGCCGGTTCGGCAACTCGTCTAGGTGGCTGAGTGCCAGCCTTAGACGGTCTTCCATTTTCGCACCGTAGTCGCTGTCACATTGTCATTGATCATCAACTTGCCCCAAAACAAACGCAGTTTTATTAGATCCGGAAGCACTGTACAAGCACACAAACTAAAAATAGAACTTCTTAAGGTGTGAAGCGTTCCACGGTCTCGGTAGCAGCCGTCCTTCCATGTCTTCGAGCCGATAAGCTGACCGCCCTGCGATAGAAGTCACCTTAAACGGACCATGCCAGTTCGGCGCCAGCTTGCCCTGATTTGGGTCCCTGTCGGCTGGGAGCGTTTTCTTGAGAACCAGTTCCCCCACGCAGAACTTCCTTTCTCTGACGTTCTGGTTATAGCCCCTGGCTAGCTGCTGCTGGTAGACGGCCAGTCTGATTGCCGCCGCTTCTCTTCTTTCGTCTGCCAAATCCAGCTCCCTGGCCAGGTTAGTCTCGTTCTGTCCTTGGTCAAAGAGTTCGGTCCTCAGAGTGGGGAGGCCGATCTCCAAAGGGATGACTGCTTCCATGCCGTAGGTGAGTGAGAAGGGGGTAGCCGAAGTAGAACGCCTTGGAGTGGTTCGGTAGGCCCATAGGACGCTTGGAAGCTCCTCTACCCATCTCCCCTTCGCTTGGTCCAGCCGTTTCTTGAGCCCATCGAGGATCACCTTGTTGGAGATCTCGGCCTGGCCGTTACTTTGTGGGTAAGCTGGCGTGGAGTAATAGTTTCTGATGCCGAGCTCCTGGCAGAAGGTCTTGAAGAGCTTGGAGTCAAACTGAGTTCCATTGTCCGAGACTAACGCTCTAGGAATGCCGAACCTTGTGATCACATTCTTCCATACAAAATTCTTGGAGTCCCGCTCTGTGATGGATGAAAGTGGTTCCGCTTCAATCCATTTGGTGAAGTAATCTGTTGCCACAATAAGCCATCTCTTGTTCCCCGGAGTTCGGTGGAGCGGTCCCACAATGTCGAGCCCCCACTGAGCGAATGGCCACGGGCTAGAGAGCGGGCTGAGATCCTGCGCTGGCTGATGGAGGGAGTGGGAGAACTTCTGGCACTTCTCGCACTTCTTCGCGTATACCTGTGCGTCTTTCTGCATGTACGACCACCAGTAACCCTGGCTGATGGCTCGATAGGCCAGAGATCTTCCTCCGATATGGCTTCCGCAGATTCCTTCGTGTATCTCGAAGAGGAGGTCCTCGACCTTACTCGGATGGACGCACTGGAGGTAGGGTCCCGAGAACGATTTCCTGTAGAGCTTGACCTCGGGAGACAGCCAAAACCGGGCTGCCTTGAATCTGACCCGGTGGGCCTCGCCACTGTCCTCGGGAAGCTTGTCGTCCTTAAGGTAGGTGATGATGGGGTCCATCCAGCTCGGGCCGAGACCAATACATAACACTTCCCGAGGTGAACGGAGCTCAATGCTGGGTACAGCTAGCGATCCGACTTCGATGCTCCTCTTTCTTCCTGCCTCAACAGCGCTGGCCAAGTTAGCCAAGGCGTCTGCGTGAGAGTTCGCTTCTCTGCCGATCTGCCTGACTTCGGCTGACTGAAACTGTGCCAGCAGCTTCTTTGCCAGGGCCAAGTACGCGGCCATCCGGTCGTCGCGAGCCTGATAATCTCCAGTCAGCTGGTTTGTCACCAACTGTGAATCACTGAAGACCACCAGCTGTTGAGCTCCGAGGATATTGGCACTGTTAAGTCCGGCTAAAAGGGCTTCGTACTCAGCTTCATTGTTTGACGCCTTGAAGTCCAGTGTCAGAGCTTGCTCTATGACTAGTCCTTCCGGCGATTGGAGAACGACTCCTGCTCCGGCTCTTCTCGAGGTGGAAGATCCGTCGACGAAGATTTTCCAAACTGGGGTCTCGGCTTGAGATGGTGATTGTTCAGAACTTGTGGGAGCCCCATGCTCCTCACCCCCCAGTTCGGTGCCGAGCGGGGTTGGTGCCGAACTTGAATCAAACTCGGCGAGGAAATCTGCCAGAACCTGGGCTTTTATTGCTGTCCGTGGCTGATATTGAATCTCATACTGCCCTAGCTCGACAGCCCATCGGGAGATTCTTCCTGAAAAGTCGGCCTTCTTGAAAACAGATTGGAGTGGGTGCTCGGTAACAACCATAATAGAATGGGTTTGAAAGTAATGGGAGAGCTTTCGCGAGGCGCTAACGAGCGCCAAGGCGAGCTTCTCCAGAGGCAGATACCGGGTCTCGGCATCGATAAGGGTCTTGCTCGTATAATACACTGGTTTTTGAACCTTGTCCTCTTCTCGGATGAGGACTGAGCTGACCGCATGAGCCGAGACCGCCAAATATAAATACAGGGTCTCCCCGTGGGTCGGGGTTGACAACAGTGGTGGTGATGAAAGGTAGGCCTTGAGCTGCTGCAAGGCGTGGTCACATTCTAGAGTCCATTGAAATTTAGAATTTTTTCTAAGAAGCTGAAAGAAAGGTCGGCACTTATCTGAAGATTTGCTGATGAAGCGATTCAGTGCCGCGGCCATCCCTGTAAGCTTCTGAACCTCCTTGGCCGAAGTGGGACTCTGCACTCTGAGGATAGCTGAGATCTGATCTGGGTCCGCCTCAATGCCTCTGCGTGTGACCAAGCTGCCCAAAAACTTGCCGGAGCCAACGCCGAAGGCGCACTTCGAGGCGTTAAGCTTCAGCCGGAATTTCTTCAGAGTAGCGAAGACCTCGGCCAAGTCTGATAGATGATCCCGCGTCTGCTTGGACTTGACCACCATGTCATCGATGTAAACCTCCACGGTTTTGCCGAGCTGATCGTGAAACATATTGGTGACAAGTCTCTGGTAGGTGGCCCCTGCATTCTTCAGCCCAAACGGCATCACCTTATAACAGTAGGTTCCCCTGGGCGTGATAAAAGCTGTTTTCTCTTCGTCTGGCCCAAATAGTGGGATCTGATGATAGCCGCGGTAGGCGTCGAGGAAGCTTATTCTGTCGTGCCCGGCCGTGGCGTCGATCAACTGGTCAATCTTCGGGAGGGGAAAGCTGTCCTTGGGACAGGCTTTGTTGAGGTCGGTAAAGTCGACGCACACCCTCCACTTGCCAGTCTTCTTCCTGACGACCACCGGATTGGCTAACCATTTCGGGTATTGAACCTCCCTGATAGCTCCGGCCTCAAGCAGCTTATCCACTTCCTCGACGACGGCTTCGGTCTGCGGGACCCCAGTTCTCCGTGCCTTCTGCATCACAGGTTTGTGGTTAGGGTCAACATTTAGTTTGTGACACATTACCTCGGGGTCGACGCCAGGCATCTCCTGAGGCGTCCAGGCGAAGGCATCTCTGTTCTGCATCAGGAACTGGGCCAGTTCGGACCTTTCCGGCTCTCCAAGCTGGCTGCCGAGCAGAAAGAACCGATCCGGGTCCTTCTGGTCGATCCGGACTTCGGCCAATTCCTCGACGCTCTTCCTGCCCGGATCTTGGCCGAGCTCATCCAGCCCCTGCTCCAGGTTCTTCTCCATCTCGGCCACATTGACCTCCTTGGGCTCTTGCTCCCCAGGTACCACAGCTGTCAAGCACAGCTTAGCCGCCTGCTGATCTCCTCTTACCGTGATAATCTCAATTCGGCCGCTCTTTCCCTCCCATGGAAATTTCAGCTTCTGATGGAGGGTGGAAGGGACTGCTTCCAGGCTGTGGAGCCAAGACCTGCCCATTATAGCATTGTAGGGAGAGGGTGCGTCGATCACCATGAAGGTTGCCATGACAGACGCGCCACCGACCTCGACCTTGAATGTCACTTTCCCCTTAGGATAGACTGGTTTGGCGCTGAAGCCGATAAGGGGAATTCGAGCCTCCTGCAGATCTTTCTCCGTCAGTCACATCCTTCGAAAGCTGTCGAAATAGAGGACCTCGGAAGAACTACCGGGGTCAACAAGGACTTTCTTCACAGTACAATTCTTCACGCCCTGCTTAGAGCAATCGAACTTCAGAGTCACGATCAGGGGGTCGTTGTGGGGGAGCTGCACCCCTTCTAGATCTGCATCAGTAAACCTGATCTCGGGATGCTCCCTCCGAGCCCTTTTCGGTGCTGAACTGAGTTCGGCGGCCATGACATGTTTGCCGTGAGAGGCTTTCCTGGCTTCGGCACGTGCTTGGTCACTCCCCTTGGGCGGGGGTGCCAGATGGATAACGTCAATTATCTTCTCTGTCCCGTCGCTGTCGTGACCCCCTTCGTCTCGGCGCGGGGCTCGGGTGTCGGCCCTGGTTTCTCTCCTGACAAACTCTTGCAGGTGTCCATCCTGGACAAGCTTCTCTAAATGTGACCGCAGTATCCTGCAATCTTCAGTCTTATGGCCGCCCTCCTTGTGATAGGAACAGAACTTCGTCTGATCTCGTCTAGAAGGGTCGCCTTGCATGGGCTCTGGCCAGCTGAAGTACGGCCTGCTCTTGATCTTATACATGATTTTGTGGATTGGCATCTTGAAGACCGTGTTGACCGCCTGGAATGCGTCCTCGATCAGCCTGGGTCGCTTGTTTCTTTCCGAGACGAACGCATGAGGCCTTGCCGAGCTGGTAGGCGCCCAACGCCTGTTTGGCTCATCTCTCCGCCGCTCCTCTCTCCGAGGTTCACTCCTCCGAGACGGTCCCCCGTCTTGCTTGGATGTCCTCCCACCCCGGTCTTTCAGCGCGGTTCCATGGTTTTCCCGAGCGCGGATCTGGTCATCTTCTTGGACAATGTACCGGTTGGCGATGGACATGAGCGCTGCTATGGAAGACACCGGGTTCCTAGCTAAGTCCTTGCGGAGATCGCTGTCTGGCAGCAAGGCATTCTGGAATGCGAAGACGGCAACCTCGTCCTTGGAGCTCTCTATCTGACTGTAGACCGCCCAGAACCGCTTGGCGAACTGGGTGACGTTCTCTCCTTGCTTCATCTTCAAGGCCATGATGTCTGCATCCGTCTTCGGAAGGACTCTGTAGGCCTGGAACTTCTTCAAGAAGGACTGCTGGAGCTGCTGCCAGCTCGAAATGGCCCCCTCCGGTAGTGCACAGAACCACTTCAGGGGGAGGTCACCCAGACTGGAAGAAAAAACTCTACAGTTCAGGTGACCTTCATCTCCCCAGACAGACATCCTCTGGGAGAAGTGCCTGAGATGCGTAGCTGGATCCGAGACCCCATCATAGGTGACGAATCTTGGTACGGTGAACTTCTTGGGTAAGGGGTACCTCCTGATGTCTTGGGAGAAAGGAGACGCACCGAGATCAACGGGGTTACAGCAAGCATCCTTTTGGTCTCGGCCGAAGCCGGCTACCTCCAGATTGCGCTGGACCGTTTCCCTTATGTGTGCGTCCAGCCATTCCTGGTCTCGGTACATGTTCTCCGGAATGGTTTCGGACGCCTTCCTGGAATAGCTACGGCTGGTGCTTGAGCCTTCATCTCGGGTTCGGTCGTCCCCTTTCCTGTTCAAGTGGTCCCTCAGATCCTCCTTTGAGGAAGAGATGCGCGTAACACGAGTAACCCTCTCCTCATGTTGTCGCTGGGATCGCTCCTGACGAGTCCGCTGCTGCTGGGACTGCTCCTGACGAGTCCGCTGCTGCTGTCGAGACCGTTGCTGCTGGGACTGCTCCCTACGAGTCCGCTGCTGCTGCCTTGCTGAGCCCGCAGCTTTCTCCAGCTGCTGCTGGAGCTGGCGGATTAGAGCATCCTTTTCCCTGAGGGCCTCGTTCTGTGCCTTAATCTCCCGAAGGGTGGAGTTCAAGCTGTCGCCAGGGTTGTAGTCATCATCCTCTTCATCCTCAACGTCCTCGACGTGTCCTTCCTGACCTGAAGGGCGTGGTCCATCGACCACTGGGGACTTATCCCGCTGGTCTCGCCCTGTCAGGAGACCTGCAGGCTGCTGGGCGTTGATCCGGATGAGAGCGCGTTCAGCATCGTCCTCTGCGACTACTTGCTTCCCAGCCCTCTGCTGGTCAGGGGGCGGTCCTGCATGCTTTGTCTTGGAAGTCTCTCCGCTTTTCGCAGTTCTCCTCGTCATGGTCATGGTGTTTAAGAAAGTGTATAGAGAAAAAGTTTTCCCACAGACGGCGCCAATTGTAAGTGCAGAAATAATAATACTCACAAGATCAGGATGCCTCTTAGGACTTACTCAATGCATGGAGGAGATAGCTGCGACGGTATGAACCTGAGAGAAAAGAAAGACAAAGGTCAGAGGACCCTGGCTCTGGGCAGCGCAGGGCTCTCCGATGCTTAAGTCAGCAATGGATCGGAGAAGAAGAAGAAGAGGAAGAAGAAAGACTGGGTGTCTATGTGAGAGTGCTTACCTCCATTCTGTCTGGCCCGTGCCTTTTATATGGAACAGTTTTGATGAGGGTGCTAGTGGGCTTCGTGATGTGACCCGGGTCTTGTCAGCCCACAAAGTCATTAATGAAGGTCCATCACAGCCCACTTTGCATTTAATGCGAGTCCGATCAGCCCATGCTGCGTTTAATGCAAAGCACATTGGGCCTGATCACGCCCTGATCGGGCGGTGGCTGAAGTCCCATCAAATACCTTCCTTGGGCTCTGCCCTGACAGGGCCACTGCTGACGGGTGCAAACGTAGTCTTGCACAGCCGAGACTGGGCCGGGTGACATGGCCGAGCTGGATACTGTTTGACCGAGACCAGCACGTAGTGCCGAGACCGATATGGATCGGATTGTAGCCGAGATCAAGGGACGTGGTCCCACATATAGTAGCAAACCGAGCACACCCTAGCCGAGACCAAGAGGAACTAGTTCATGAAATTGGCCCCCACACAAGTCCCATCCTGGTTTTTGTGAACTGAAACCATGTCATGGTCCACTGTATTTTCAGGGATGGCATTGCATCCCCTGGATGGGATACTGCAGGCTGCACCCCATGTGATAGCTCTCTTCATTGTCCCCACCCATTTCATGACCCACCTGGTTCTTCTGTTCTGTGATGGCGTCTGGACAACGAACATCCACGATTGCATCCACGGAAAGGTTTGGCCGATCATGGGTGCAGGCTACCATTCAATTCATCACACCACTTATCGCCACAACTATGGCCATCATACCGTTTGGATGGACTGGATGTTTGGGACTCTTTGCCACCCAGAAGTAGACTCCAAGAAGCTGGCTTGATGTGCTTGCGGAGTTGGTTTATCTATTGCGAATAGAATTAGATTAATCTGGGAGATGTGGTGGCTGGCCTTGTAAGGATCTTCTAGCTTTTGTTCGCCTTTTTGTGGCTTCACTTGGAATTTGGATGTAGTTTTTGCAAAAAGTCGTGTATAATCAAATTTGTAAGGGAGGGTTTATATGATATGTTGAATCATGAACATCTATTCCCTTACACTTGGTAATGCCCATACTCTCATCCACTAGATCCTTGTTACAATGTAAATTATGCTAGGGAGACATCAGGCCATATAATAAAAAAAATATATTCATAATAGATAGATAAAAGCTCTTATAGATGGTTTGTTTTTACTTTTATAATTACCATCATCATTATCTTAGTCTTGTTCCATCAACTTGGTGCAACTTCTAGATGGTTTGTTTTTACTTTTATAATTACCATAGTGTTACACCCCGACCCAAACTAATCATGATTAAGGCTAATTAATTGAGATTAATGCTAATTAAATATGGATAAATGGGTTAATGAAGATTAATGACCAAAGATAGACAAATTAGTCTCAAATGACGCATTAAGCATAATGAATGAAATTGAGATGGTTAATATGAGTTTAGACTCAAACAAGGTAGACTAAGGACTTTTTCGTAAATACGAGTTTTCGCGTATTTCGTCGAATACGAAAATTCTTGATACCAACGTGTGTATTTCGAATAGTACGTTAACTTTCATAATAGACGCGATTCCATTTGACCTCAAATGGACCAAGTGAGACTTCATTTGACTCAAAATGTAATAAAGCCTAAGAAGAGAGGGTTTTGGTGTGAGGAGTCCTTATATTAGAATGAGATGAGTGAATGAGTTCATTTTCACCTCAAGAAAACCCTAGACACCCTTTCTTTTCTTCTCCTTCCATTTTCTCTCCATCTAGTGTGAAGATTGGAAGAGTTGCCAAGTGATTGGAGTGGAGTAGAACTACTTCATCTTCTTCCTCAAGTCATTTTCTCCATTTTTGAAGAGATAGAGCTTGGAAGAGAGCTTAAAATCTCTTTGCTTGGAGCTACAAGTAAGTAGTTGGTCTTCTCTTAGGATTTCCAAGTTCCATTGGTTGTTTTGTAGAGACTTCTAGCTCAAATAGCTCATGAGTTGTATATTTTCATATTTTCATGGGATTAGGGTTTGTTTTGGGGGTTGTAATCCCAAGCCAAGCTAAGTAGAAGAGGGCTTTGAGTTCATTGACTTCAAGAGAGGCAAGTATAAGCATTTCTTGTGAATAGCATTACTTGTTGTAGCAATGCATATAGTTTTCATGGATTTGTGCATTTTCCATTGATTTTTTGGAATTGTTTATGGGTTGTGTGGATGATTAATGAATGATTGAAGTATTGTTTTGGAAATGGATGATGTGTGAGGAGGGAACAGTAGATGATTAGAACTATTGTAGGTCGTGGATGAATAAGGGAGAAAGGAGTGTAGAAGAAAAGAGAATGTATTAGATTTTCGAGTTGGAACTCTGGACAGTTCGCTCGAGCGACCAAGGTTCTGTGACAGAGTGAAATAATTTTGGACAGTTCGTTCGAGCAAACATGGGGTGTGCTCTAGCGACCAACGTTCTGTGAGGTGTCTGCTCGAGCGAACTTGGACTCGCTCGAGCGAACCTGATACAGGAACATACATCGATTGTAAGTAAAAATTTGGCCAATCGAACGGACCGTTTGATTTTCACATAAACTTGGAGTACTTCTTCTAAGTATGAGTACTCTTTAAATTAGTTTTGAGACTAAACCTCCATTGGTGATAACTTTGGGGACTATATAATGCACACATTAAATATAAATGTGATGTCCATCGACAATAACACGTGCATTTAGAAACCAATGGTTACACCCAAATGGTTGGTTAGATTGAGACAAAATTGAGTAGAACTATGAATGAGTAGTAAGATCTCTCATTATATCGTATTTCACATTGTTGGGTCCCTATCTAGTGAGATTGGTACTACCGTTATTCTCTTCTATTGTTATGAAGAGAATTATTGAAATGAATTAAACTGATCATTCGAAAGACATTAACCCTTAAGGTTGGCACTGCCTAGCTACTGTACTAGAACTCTAAATGAGTTCAATGAATTGATAAATGAAATAAATGACTAATCCTGCTGCAGCAAATGGATTTGGGGGCGTTCCGGAGCTCCGTAGTGATGCTAGTTGTCATTGACCCGGACACTAGTAAGTCCAACATATCCCGATCATATCTATGAGTATTGATTGATGCCTTCCGTTTGGAAGATGAATCATTCCTTTGAGGGAAGATGATAAATGAAATAAATGAAAGCTATGATAGTGAATGTCTATTGATCAACTCTTATCTTTACCTATTGTTATTGTAGAAATTATCTAGAATTGTCTAGAATGGTGATTGTTACCAAATGGATTTAATGAAGTCAATATATGTATTAACATGTGCTATTACAAGATCTATTTATATATTGTTGAACCGTCGTGCTTACTAGTGTTATTGATGGCATTACAGGCCCGATTGCCCCTACCGGTGCAGCAGCGCCCCTGGCACAAGCGGAGGAGACCGCTCCGGTTCCTCCAGGAGGACTAATCGAATGGAATGGTCGGGATGCCATTTGATATGGGCATCCGAGTGCGAGAAAGGACTATAATATTTTGAGAAATGTTCTGAAACGTTATTTTGTACTTTCATTTATGGAATATAATTAATTGTTATTGTGTGGTGTGATTGGATATGCACCGATTGATAAACAATGATGGAAATGATACATGTATAAGAACTTATTTTTGTATACATGTAAATTAGAAAAATGATATTGTCAATTATAGATATTTCCGCAAAATTTGTGTATTTGACAGGTTTATTGAGAATGATATCTCTTGTAGATTTCGATTTAACTTCGATAAATTTAGGATTTACGAGAGTAAGTATGGGCTTATGACTCGGGGTTATCGTAATTCGGGCCCGGATCGTGACACATAGTAATTATCTTAGTCTATATAACAACCTCTCTCTCTCTCTCTCTCTCTCTCGTGAATGATAGTTCCTCTTCCATTTTCAATATGATGCATCTGATTTTATGCAAACTTGATTTTACCCATTATGAAACTAAAACTAAACCTGTGCACATTCTTACCTTGGCCCTTTATTAAAGGGTTCACCCCTTTTGCCTGGGACCATAGGTCAGCTTGTTAGGACACCAAATGCTTAAGGGCTCACCCTTGGTCCTATTTACATCCCTGTTTAGTATCAGTCCTAGTGGGACCGATTAATGCACATTAAGAATTGGGTTGAACTCTTTTAAAAAGTTGAATGGGACTTTAAAAGTATTAATAGCCACCATAAAAGCCCTTTGTTTTGATGAGCTGTTCCCCCTTTTTTAGTAAAATGACAAACAAAGAGTGTGTCACTAATTCCTTGTGCATTGTGAGTCATTCTGGAGAATTAAAAAAAAAAACACATGGAAAAGGGCCATCATAATTCTAGGTGGGATCTTATGAGGGTGGGACTTAGAGTAAATCCATCATCAGGTGCCTTTAAATCTAATCCGTTTAAAATCATTGACTCATTTTAATTTTATACAAATTATACTCCAATTAGAGTTCTGCCTGTCTTTAGAATATTTATGATGTAAAAACATGTCACTTGAGTCATTTTGTGTTTTAATCTCAGTCATGTTTTAATTTTAGATATGATCTAGTGAGACATAAATCTACTTAGACTAGAATTTCCCTTGGTGATAAAATAAAACAGAAAGGGATATTGAGCATTTCAAAAGAAGGTAAAAGCAATCCAACTGCAACTTTTTCCCCCCTACAAAATTACCATTCTAGTGAAGAAACAAAAAAGAGACATTCTTCTGTCCAATTAGAGTTCATCTCATTTTAAATAAAATAGACCATTCTAAGTTCTAAGCACCAGAACATAAAACCAAACCACCAAATTATTTAAATGGGTCTACATATCTTGATCGACCTAAGACCCTAATCTAACATATTTAAATAGTTTATGTGGATCACGTGTGGAAATATAAATGGGTCCACGATTCTCCGATTATCTAAAGGTTTCAATCCGTTAAAAACCGAGGCTGGTTCACCTTGGTTCGGACCCATGGATTTCGAGACCCGACATATTACATCAATTTTCAAAAATCTCTCCTAAAAATTAAGTATTTTTAATATAATATTCTACTTAGATTTGGACTCGGATCCACACCCGTTCAATATATAAATCTGATTCCGGTGACAAAAAAAAAAAAAAAAAAAAAAACCCAGCTCTGAGTCCAAATCCAGTTCACTTTTCCCTTACCGGTTCCGTTTACAACCCGAATCACGTGGATTGAGCTGCTTGC
Source organism: Cinnamomum chago (assembly GCA_038049695.1). Taxonomy (NCBI): domain Eukaryota; kingdom Viridiplantae; phylum Streptophyta; class Magnoliopsida; order Laurales; family Lauraceae; genus Cinnamomum; species Cinnamomum chago. The sequence goes on along the minus strand of CP142454.1, from coordinate 11,408,815 downwards.
CATTTAACCGCAGGTCGATCAAGTTCGCTGTCGACTACTTTAAATTTAATTCTGGGTCCCACCTTCAAAGCGTCCAGGGTTGTCGTCACCGACGGATTCTTTATTTAGACACACGTGTGAGGCTCTCATCAGTGCCCCCCCGACCCCGTGTGAAGTACTCTGCCAACCATTACCACCAATCGTACCGTGACGACAATCACGACTTATTATGTAAACAAGAGAAGAAGAAGGACTGAAAAAAGGCAGCTTGACATTTGTCTACCTCATCTCAGTAAGCAGAAACACCTCCCCCTTTCCTTAACAAGAGATTTCTCCCAAATCCACACACACAATCACCATCATCATCTTATGGGGCAGGTGCCGCGTGGCGATAATCAGTGAATGGTGGATGTAATATCAGTGATTTCTGGAAAGGTTTGGATTTTTCCTTAGAAGTTGAGCTGTTTGTGATCTTTTTACATATGCTTTTGATTTCCTCTATAAGAATCTGAAAACTACTTGTTTGTGTTCTTTTTACTTTCTGACAGTCTCTGTATGAGAATTTTTCATGTGTATAAATGACTGATTTTACTTTTGAAGCTGGGGTGGAAGTGTGGGGGGGAAAGATAAAAGGAGAAGAAAAGGGAGGGGAAAGATGGCTGTAACACATGCAGATATAGAAATCCAACGGAGGAGGAGAAAGCTAGGGAGCAAGGCAGGGACGGCTGTGATTGTTCTCTCCCTCTTTTGTGGGATCTCGGGATTCGTGTTCTCTGTTTTTGCCGAATGTTCGAAAACTAAGGTATCCCTTTTTTCTGGAGTTTCGAATCTCCTGCAAAATTTGTTCTTCTACCGTTGAAAATTTTGATTAAGCTTTTACTAACAATATCTTCAAATTCAATCCGAAGGATTGTGTCTGTGAAATTAAATGAAACAATGACCTTTTGAAATGAAGGGTGTTTAATGATTTGATTATTGTTATGATCAAAACATTCATGCATCATGAGGATTGGATGTGGCCCACTAACAGATGTGGGTGTGCCTGATGGAGGGTTGGGATTTGATGCGAAGAAGTCTGGCAGTGGCACGACCCAAGAATCTCATGAATTGGTTCGAGGTGATTCCTCCTGCCGGCTGCTGTTGGGAGGTTCCATCAGTGCAGCTTTTAAAATCTGGTGGGGCACACCACATGAATGATTGATCTAGGGCCTTTTGATTTATTAGTGTTTTTTAATCGGCTCTCCGTTGGCAAAGAAAACGACTTCCTGTTGAAAAGTGAAGCCCTAGGGAGGTAGGGCTGGCAATGGACTGGGCCGAGCTAGGTTATTTGCACAAGGGCCCAGCCCAATAAGTCCAAAACCCGGGCCTACAGGAAGTCAAACCTGGCTTCCTCTAACTCAGCTGAGTTGACTAGCTAAAGAAAGTTCGGAAAAAAAAAGTATTTTTATGGATTACTTCCCCTTATAATCTAATAAATAAAAATTGCAAATTCATTATTCAGCTTGACTGCTTGAGTCATCTTTATATTCTAAGAAATCCCATGGATTCTATATTTTATTTATTTATTTTTTAAACTGTAACAACCGATACAAGTTAACTAAAGAAATAAGAAAAATAAAGGTACAAGAGCATTGTACATTTGTACTACTCGTAATCCTGATTTTATAACCACACACTCAACCCCTTGCTTGACCATCACACTGCCGGTTAGTTGGCAGATCTAACTTTGTGACAGAACTTAACATGGATGGTATCCAATAAGGCCCTAATTTCATTGAAATGGAATTGTAATTTCCATGGATGCCGTTTTTGGTTGGACACCCAAAGGATCGCATTAGAGAAATCACTTTTTACAATGAGATCACCAACATAACTTCTTGAAAACAATTTAAGCCCTTCTACTATGGCTAACATCTCAGCTACATTTGAGTCATAGACGACCACATTCTTGGAAAGCATAAGAATCACTTCACCCTTAAAACTGCTAAGCACTCCTCCAATTCCAGCTGAACCCGGCTTACCCCTTGAAGCTCCATCGAAGTATAGCTTAAAGACCCCATCAGGTAGGGGAGACCAAGAGATATATCTCCTCTCCTTTACTGGGACACACTCCAATTTGAGCTTCCAAGATTCCCTATTTTATATCATGTGTCTTTATTTCTCAAACCCTTGTCGGTTCCTGACTTGTTCCAATGCATTTTTCTTCTTGTTTTCTATTCTCTATTATCTGTAAAGTTCCTCTATTATTTGTAAAAGTTTGTGTTTTTTCATTTATCTTTTTGACGAGCTTTCCAAACAACAGGTAAATATTTGTAGCGGCCCATTTGTTTGCATGGAATTAGTTATATAGGTACCCATAGTCAAATGGGCTCCAACAAATGATTATTAGAAAGGTGATGGGTGAAGGATATGAGGTAGAGATGTGGATGTGACCTAGCTCCCCTCTTAGGATTTGAATTATAAGGGTGTTGACGGGGTACTCATTTGTCTTCTTTCCTTGATTTAAGTTCCCTCTTTCTAAAAAAAAAATCCCTAAAAAAGGTTTTACCAAAAAAGTTCCATTAAAGGAGAGGTTATTTGATGCTCATTTTTCAAATTCACCTTTGGTTCTTTGGTTTTTAACCACTTATACAAATACAATCCTAGGTGTTTAATTATATGAAACAAACAAGAGCTAAAGAATTTTAACTTGGAGTTCTTTGTTTCTCTACCCTTATGTAACTTGTTTGGCATACAGGCAAGAATTTCAACTTGGAGTTCTTTGTTTCTCTACCCTTATTATGTAACTTGTTTGGCATACAGCAGGCAAGTTGGGTCATGGTGGCAAGCGAGGGAGGGAAGGAGAGATTAGGATGTGCGTATGGTAGAAATGGCCAAGTTGCTCTTCTTTGTGGGGTTGGAGGCTTTCTCACCCTAGCCATTGGCATGATAGTCCAACACGCATATATGTGGGCAGCTGTGGCTACAGAAAAGCTGGAAGGCGGGCCATCTATCCAGCTGACTATTTGGGATGTTGATTCTTCAACAGGCCTCCTAGCAAAGCAAGCAGCTCTCTTGTTCCTAACCTCCTGGTGAGTGCAATTCTATTGTTCTCCTTCTGTCTGATCAATCTCTTCTAAAAGATTTCATATTCAGTTGATGGAGCCTATTGTAGTTCTTCTTAAATGGGTATTAAAGGTAGCCCGTTATAGGTCTAATCATTTCAAAATAGTAGGTGTAAGTGCCAAAATCTTCACGGACTTACTTAGATTGAGATGATACTGCTTAAGCTTCTTTGGTGGAAACAAATCGCCTTAGGACCTGAGAGGGAAGGAGAAATACAGGTCAGAGGCCCTGGCTGCCGTAAGCCGAAGGCTCTCCGATGCCTGAGTTAGTGCTATTACTAAACATAGGAGGAGTGAATGGGGAAGAAGAGAGAGAGTGTATGCCTGCGCATATGTTCATCCTCCTCCTCATGTGAGTATGCGTACCTTCTTATATAGAGGCTGAGGGTTAAGGCTTCGTCACTTGGGCCAAAGGGGGAAGGCCCATCTGACTGTCCCGTCTTGTCAGGGGTCATGGCGCCGACCCTGTACTATTTGATATTTACGGTGTCTGTCCCATATCATTCACCTTGTACCTCTCTAGTACTCCTTTGGTCGAGCTCATTTCACCATGAATTCATGTGTTCTCGTCGCCTACCGACACCGAGATGGAGTTCATCATGAGCTTCAAAGACTACTCTCGGCGGATCCTCTCATAATACTTAGCTCCCGACCTCAGAATTGGAGAACTCCGAGCTCCGGAGCTAGGGGGTAATTGTGTGGGGGATCTCTCTAATGACAGTAATTATGCTGATCACGGTAACAGTACTAGTTCGGATTATCTTGATCTCGGCCTATACATCTTCAGCTCGGCAATAGCCCTAGCCAGTACCGAGCTTGAGTTAGCTTCGGTAATAATACCAGCTACTCGACTCGGCCCTGACCTGATCGGTCTCGACAATAGTGCCAGACCGCTCCTTCATCTCCACCTCGGCACTGCCCAGTTCGGCCTCGGTCAGCCGAGATGGACTCTAGTCCTGGTTGGCAGCAACCTCCACCTATGTTACTGAACGTAATGAATGATAAGAGTAGAGGTCGTCCTCATCTAGTGGTCACATCCATAGAGAGGGGGGGATCCACAATCTCTGACAAGATGGGACAGATGCCGTAAATATCAGATAGTACGGGGTCGGCGCCATGACCCCTGATAAGACGGGACAACCAGATGGGCCTTCCCCCTTTGCCCCAAGTGACGAAGCGTCAACCATCAGCCTATATATAAAAAGGTATGCATACTCACATAAAGAGGAGGATGAACATATGCGCAGGCATACACTCTCTCTCTTCTTCCCCATTCACTCCTCCTATGTTTAGTGATAACACTAACTCAGGCGTCGGAGAACCTTCGGCTAACGGCAGCCAGGGCCTCTGACTTGTATTTCTCCTTCCCTCAAGTCCTAAGGCGATCTGTTTCCACCAAAGAAGCTTAAGCACTTACAGTAGGGTTCAGGTCAGGTCCATGGTGGATCTAAATTTGACTCCGGACACTATTAAATTAATATCAGTGGACTTGGATTGGAATTAAAATTGAAGTATGTTAAAATATATTTTGAGAATCGCAATGCCATTCAAAATCGAGCATCTACCACCTGTATTGAAGTTCTTATTGAGTCTATTGTCAGTTGTCACACATAATAATGCTAGGCAAAATCTTCTCTTCAGGAGTGTCCACATCTAACATCCTAATCCAACCGTCGAAGAGGGCGGGGGCCTGTCAAAAATCCAGGACTCCTCTGAATTAAAGGTGCTCGCTGGAACACGGCCTGTATGCGGACAGGAATGTAGACTTCCTGTAAGAGAAAATCTCATTAGCATTAATGTGCTATTTACTAATTTTACATAAGTGTTTGTTTCATGTTATTAAAATCCAATGATTGTATTTTTATAAGTGGTTAGAAATGGATAATGAAAGATAGTATTCAAAATGACCATTGAATAATCTCCCCTCTAGTAGAAACTGAATCAAGGGAAGATTGGAATTGGATACCAAGCCATCAACCTATTAATTCAAATCGTATCCTAAGAAAGTCAATGTCCGGCCTACATGAATACCTTATATCCTTTATCCTTACATCATATCATTCACCTTGTACCTCTCTAGTACTCCTTTGGTCGAGCTCATTTCACCATGAATTCATGTGTTCTCTACACAAACGAACAAGCCCTAAGTGTAACTTCACAATTACACACTTGAATTTAAGGGCTGTGAGGAAGAACATTTGTCTTAAAGAATACAGAAAATGAAAACTTATGTTGTAGTGGCATAAAACTTGCATGGTTAAGAACTGAAATATGGTTTAGAAAATAAGTTTGACACGCATGTTCAAGGATGGATCCATGAGTCCTCAAGTTCAAAAGTATCACTCTCAACGAGTAGTCCAACTTAACAAAATGTCTTGTATGTATCCAATGGAGGTACAATAAGCAAGATTGACCCTTCGATTATTGGTCAGTTCAGAATCATCCAGTTGATAGTGCTCCGGTAACTTTTCAATTACTCTCTCTCTCTCTCTCTCTCTCTCTCTCTCTCTCTCTCTCTCTCTCACACACACACACACACACACACCAAGATGATACAATGTTGTGAATCTGGTCATAAGACCTGGCGTGTTAGAGCTTAGCCATCGTTGAATATGATTCCAGGGTTTGTTTTGCGGTTGCTGAGGTGCTGTTGGTTATAGGGATAGCAGTTGAATCTACCCACTTGAAGAGATGGAATGATACTAGAAGTCGTTGCATTGTAGCCAGGCGTGGTTCATTTCTAGCCGCCGGAGTTTTCAGTCTATCAACGGTATTTCTCGCAACTGCTTTCTTCTTTGTGGTGTTGAAAATGAAGAGAGTGAAAGAAGGTGAAGCTTCCATTCGACGAGAAGTGGTGGAAGCTGCTCTCTTCTCAAACCCTGGACCAGCCACATCTAATATGGTCATGGTGTCTCCCTCAGCCCAAGAGCTGCTGGAGAGTGAGGGTGGCATTGTACATCCCCCAGCTATGGACCGATTTGGAATTGCAATAAAAGCATTCAATCCACAGTGATATATAAAGTCATACCTTCTTTGTGCATATGCAAAGGCTGAAATGATTGTGGCCATATGTTCTTCCTTAAATCTATCATGAATTTCACACCTTGAGCAGACGTTGAAATAGGCCCTTTTTCTATTATTTGAAAATAAAGTACATTTATGTGAAATTAAAAGTAGTCCAAAAGAAGTCTTAGACCAAGTTGTAAATATTTTCATAAGCAGCTATATGATAAAATTTGACATTATTAGTATTTCTAACAATGGCACAGAGTGTCTCTCAAAAACCATTCTCAAAAGTAACGATTTTAGTTTGTGTTATTTATTTATGGTTGGGCTGTTTAATGAATGTTTGGTGTCTTAATTTATCTAGAGGAAACTTTCTATAAGTAAAAATACGAAGGAATTTCTTTCTTGTCCTCGTAGGTGAATTGCAAAGGCTTTGTCCTCTGTTTTACAGAAATGTTCTTTCCATGCTCCTATGCTCTTTATCCCATAAATATTATCTTTTTCCCTTGCTAAGTCTTGCACTCTGTCATGTAGTGTAAATTCACATAAAAAATAGCCGATGTGCAAATGTGACACCTCGAATTCCCACATCAACTATAGAGAGGAAAGTGAATGAGATTATATATAGAGCTTACACCCTTACCTTAAACAGAATTTGTAGAAAATGTTAATTCGATGTTATTCTTTACAAATCAAAGGGATACAATATTTATAGAACATCCTAATAGTTTCAGGTGTGACAGCCCATAAAGTCATCCCATATGTGTCCATCATGCAGAGGTTCTTATCTAAAATAATAGTCCAGGTGTCCCTTGACTGAAACAACAACAAGCCATGTGAATAACAGTCTTTTGACTGAAGCTAACAACAAATCTACTAGCTAGCCGTCAATCCCATAAAATCAGTCCACAAAAGCCTTTCTCACAGGCCCCCTCAAATGGGGCTCGGGTGGAGACGAGAGACCCAATTTGGCTCGTACGTAAAACGACAAATTGACGTCTTGGTAAGGTTTTTGTGAATATATCAGCAACCTGATCTGTAGAAGACACAAATTTAGTAATAAGAGACCCAAGTGCGACTTTTTCTCTTACAAAATGATAATCAATCTCGATATGTTTTTTGCGAGCATGAAACATAGGGTTGATTGTCATATAAAGAGCTGAGATATTGTCGCAAAAGAGTGTAGGTGGCTCGGAAAGATATAGACCAATGTCGCGGAAAATGAAAGAAATAGGTAAGTTCAGTTGCAGTGTAGGCAAGAGTACGATATTCTGCTTCAGAACTCGAGCGCGCAACTATTGGTTGTTTTTTTGCATTCCAGGAAATGCAATTCCCTCCTAAATAGGTACAATAGCCAGTCATTGAGCGCTGCGTAGTTGGACAGCCTACCCAATTAGTGTCAGAGAACCGATATAAGACGATTGGGTTGTTGCTCAGCAGTCTGATGCCATGATCCACAGTTCCATGGATGTAACGCAATACCCGCTTAACAAGTGTGAAATGATGATTGGTTGGGGCATGCATGTGCTGACAAACAACATTTACACTATAGGAGATGTCTGGTCTCGTGAAGGTGAGATACTGTAATCCACCAACAATGCTTCGATAAAAGTGGGGATCATGGAAAGGGTGATCATTAGAGCTGATGATGGTAGAGCGTGCAACCATGGGAGTAGAGAAAGACTTGCAATTCTCCATTTTGGCACGTTTGAGCAGTTCATAAGCATATTTTGTTTGATTGAGGAACAACCAATATGGACATTTTTGGACCTCCACTCCAAGAAAGTAACAAAATCTTTCATAGAGAACTCCTAGCTGAGGCAAGCAATGAATTGATGAAGAAGAGTATTATTATCTTCTGTGAGAATAATATCATCTACATACAAGAGTAAAATAATTATGCCTCGTGTATTGCGACAAATGAATAATGATGAATCAGCCACACTGCAAAAAAAATCCTCGAGATAATAAGAAATTGCTGAAACAATCAAACCATGTCCTTGGGGCCTGTTTTAGACCATAGAGGGCCCGTTTCAAACGGCACACATAATTTGGTTTCTCTGGATCTTTGAAGCCCGGAGGTTGCTCCATGTAGACAAAATCACTTAGATGCCCATGTAAGAAAGCATTTTTTACATCCATTTGACGGACGTCCCAATTGTTAGCCAAGGCAATAGTCAGAACAACCCTGATAGTAGTTGGTTTAACCACTGGTGAAAATGTTTCTGAAAAATCAAGGCCTTCAACTTGGTTGAATCCTTTGGCTACTAATTGAGCCTTTAAACTCTCCAGGGATCCATCAGATTTGAGTTTAGTTTTGAATACCCATTTGCAGCCAACAATGTTCATGGCTTGTGAGGGTGGAACCAGGTCCCAAGTGTCATTTTGTTTGAGGGCAGTCAGTTCATCATGCATAGCAGAAAGCCATCCAGAGTGCTTGAGGGCTGATTTGAGTGACTTAGACTCTGATACTAAAATAGAATTTGCAGAAAATGTTAATTCGATGTTATTCTTTACAAATCAAAGGGATACAATATTTATAGAACATCCTAATAGTTTCAGGTGTGACAGCCCATAAAGTCATCTCATATGTGTCCATCATGCAGAGGTTCTTATCTAAGATAATAGCCCAGGTGTCCCTTGATTGAAACAACAACAAGCCATGTGGATAACAGTCTTCTGACTGAAGCTAAGAACCAATCTACTAGCTAGCTGTCAATCCCACAAAATTAGTCCACATAAGCCTTTCTCATAACCTTGCATGAGGCATTTTGATGAGTTGAGGCCCATCAGAAACAAAATCATGAGGCTCCTGGGTCAAAGCAGACAATATCATGCATGGGCATGGGGTGGGGCGTTACAGCAAATCTTCGACTACTTGGACCGGATGAGGAAAAGAGGGAAGACAACAGGGAATAGATGCCAATGTATAAATGAAATTGAAAGTTTGATGGTTTCTCCATACTAGGACATGGGGATATTCCTACACAGTCAGAGCTATTACATTTCCCCCCTCATCTCCATGTATCATGAGATGCAGCTAAAGGAATCCTGCAATATTGTAAGATGTTTGTCATCTTCTAGATACCTCAGTTTGGCACCCAATGCCAGTAAAAGATATCCATATTATTGTTAGGGGTGCTTGTGGGCCAGGCCAGTCCGAGCCCTACCCAGCCCCAGCCCCAGCCCCAGCCCACTTTGGGCCAGGCTTGGATTTAAAATCCAGGCTCACTTAATATTCGGGCTGAACTTGTATTAAGTGGTAGAAAGCCCAAAGCCTGGTCCAGCCCAGTTTTCTTGTAATTTAGTGATAAATTCGTCCAAAGAATTGCTACAAAACCCAAACAACTAATAAAAGGCCCGGCTCGATTAAATAAATGGGCAGCCCAGGCTTAACATTTACAGCCTGTGTCGGGCTTTGGCCGGATAAATGACTGTCTCTCTAAAGTCGGGCCAGGCCTGGATATTCCCCAGCTCACCCGACCCGGCCCATGAACATAGCCCTTATTACTGTTGTCCCTATTTTGTTCCATGTATACATTTCCAACTGAATAAAATAGAATCCGAGGTCCATTTTGTATAACTGATTTCATTCATGAATAGAACCGTAAATGTCTTTAAAGGCATCCAATAGTGATTTAAGATCATCTTCACACCACTTTCAAGCATACAATCAATGAGAGAAAGAAATGGCCATATAGTCGTCAAGCTAGTTGGTGTCACTTGTATAAATCTGTATCACTTGCAGTGACATCCCCATAGTATCCAATTTTAATAGTTGAGGATCGTTTTTAGAAAATCATTGAAGTCTTGATTATCTTAGTAGAATACATAAAACTAGAGTGCACAGCCACAACCTCTTAAAACTTTCAAAAGAAATCAATCGTTGGACAATTAGGTGTGAAATACAGTACATAACCAACAGGGTAACCCTTAGTTCTCAAAAGAATATCTTGATTGGCTGGGCATTCTCCTCATAGCAAATTCTTCACAATTCCGTAATTGCTAGGAAACCTTTTTGTTTTCATATGAGGGCTTACCGGTGATCAATCCAACCATGCACACATGCTTATTCCCTTGAATGTACACGGGCTCTAATTTATTACTTGACGGGTACACAAAAAATCCGTTGATACGTAAAAACCGGTCCGATCCGTGGCTTTTTAACCGAATCGAAGATAAACGGATTGAAAATCTTGTAATCAATTAGCAACGGATCGGTGACGGATTTCACCCTCAATCTGCTCCGATCCGATCCATTGATATTTAATATAAATAAATAAAAACTTAAGGGATCTAAATATAAGAGGTCTAAATATAAAAGAAGAAAAACTTTCAGGGGTCAAAATATAATTCATTTATATATATAAGTAAAACAAATGAAACCCTAGACTAGCATGTTCTTCAAATTTTCTTGAATATTAGATTTAATGGATTGAACGGATTAAATTGATTCGATCCCCAGATCGGATCGGATCGATTTTTAACAGCCACAGGTTAGTGACGGATTCCAAATCCATCAATCCGTAGGTAACAGATTGGTGACGGATTTGACCTAATCCGCAGCATTCCGCTCAGTGTACACCGTTGCCTATTCCCTTGAATTCACACTAGCCCTCATTTAACGCTTTACACACACCCATCCCCACTCCTCTGAGATTTATAAGATTTGTAGATAGGGCCCTTTTCAGAAATTGGAAATACATCCCTATTTTGGCATTTTAATACTTTTCGTGTCCCATAATATATGAAGTGGAGTTGATGGTAGTGAGGAACCACTGTTAGCATTTTGACACTTTTGAACATCTCTTCATCCTTTATGCATAATCTTAAAAATGTCAAAGCATTTTGACACTATTGCACATCTCTTCATCATTTATGCATAATTTTAAAAATGCCATCACCAAAAAAAACCCTTCACATTCCAACGAGCACCATTACAGTAAATTCTCTTGTATATATCATATCCTAGAGCATAATTATGCTCTCATTTACAGGGCCTTGCATGAATTGGGTGGATTGCAATGAGAAACCTTCATTTACAGGTTCTTGCATGAAATGGGTAGATTGCAAAAGTATAGTTACATACAATTGTAAATAATGACTTGTGCTCACAGGGTGTAAGTTGCCGGCTCCTCATTATGGTCAAGTTCTAAAACATGAAAGGTAATAAAATGGAAAAAGTTGTGATGTATTTCCAAATAATAAAACCACAAGAGATTATTTACAAATCTTAAAAATCTTGGGGTTACATAAAAATACTCTATTTATTACAATAAATTTGAGGAATTTATGACCATTAAATCTGCGGGACATAAAACGTGACTGCTGTGTTATTTGATCACACTGATATTGGGTTTGCCTAGGATTCCTTTTCATTGAGATGAGCCCCGGCCAATATGAAGTGGCTCGGGATTTGTCCATCATAAGTCTTCTCCAAAGGAACTTTATTAGGGGGAGGAAGGGAGATTCTGTGAGAATCTTATCTATAGTGATTTTGAGTAGACGAATCATGGTCAGCCACATCACTGTCGGCTGCCCTGGCGTTAGATAAGGGCAAGCTCCGCAGTAATAAAGCAAACCATGATATGTCCATGAGTCATAACCACAGTGGGTTTGCCTAGGATCCCTTTGCATTGAGATGAGCCCCAATATGATGTGACTCGGGATTTGTCCATCGTAAGTCTTCTCCAAAAGAACTTTATTCTGGCCATCAAAATGGGGAGGAAGGGAGATCATCTGAGGATCTTATTCATGGTGACTGTAAATGGATCAATCACGGTCCGCCACATCTCCGTCGGCTGTCCTGGCCTTGGATAAGGACAGGCTCAACTGTAACAAAACAAACCATGATATGTTCACTCACGACCACAGTAGGGTAATGCCTCACCACATCTCGACTCAAAGGGGGAGATGAACAACTTCCATGTCTCAATCAATCTCTTGTCAACTCCCAATGGAAGGAATATGACCACACGACACTAACAAAAGAAAATAGAAATTGAGATAATAAAGTAATATGAGGGACCCAGCTCTTCCCAACTTGATAGGGGTTTCCCACCCTTGTTTTTCTTTCCTTTTTCTTTTTACTAGAATTATCTTTCTATAAAACAAAAAAAGTAAGATAAGGGACCCAGTTGTATTTGTAAACTGATACCAGGTGCTCATTTGATCCATCCATTCTTACTTTTTGAGGTCAGACTCGAGAAATTTACACTGATCAAATTCATCGAAGAATCCAAGCAACAGTGAACAAAATAATTTGCTATGATTATGTTCAATTGGTTTTGCCTTGGATCTCAATACACTCAACCATCACTCTGAAGTGGGCCCAATCCAAGAATAGATATGGTGACCGGCACCAAGGAAGAAGAAGAGGTTAGGCAGGGCGGCGGGAGTGGTGGAGGGAATTGTAATGAGGGATGTAGAGATGGGCACGGTTTAGGAGAAGAGGAAGAGAGGACGATTTCACCCATACGAGTTTTTTAGTTGGGGCCTTTTTATTTCATATAATTGAATATCAAGAGTTGTATTTATTTAATTAGTTAAAAAAAATAGTGGATATCCAATAACGACCATCAAATAATGTCTCCTTCAAGTGGAAATTGAATCAACTTAATATGGAAAATAAACATCCAACCATCACCTAGTAATTCATTACCAGGAATGTCAGAGTCCTATCTTCATCTTATATCATTCCCCCTCACCCAAAGGAGGGCCTTCACCCAAACCACGCCCCCCTAGTCTAGCCCCCACTTAAAATAATGCATAGCCCCCACCTCCTTTTCCCCAACTCAAAAAAATCCCTTTCCTAGTCTCTTTTTCTCTCAAAAACCCATTAAAATTTAAAAGAACTAAGCGTATTGATGATGATCATTAATATGAGAATGTTAATAATTTGGATAAAAAAAGTTGTGACCCATAGATTTATAGGTTAGATCTTTTTTATATATGTTTTTTCACAAATTGCTCAAAATCCATAGTCTTTTTGTCCACTTGAAATATGGGATTTGAATATTGAACCTTAAAACAGTACAAATGTCATATAAATTTTGATGATAGATCGAATGTTAGTTGATGTAGTTATATGTTTTGTAATTGCAATACTTTCTCTTTTGCAACAGCTAATGTTAAGAAAGAACAAAAAAATAGTTATCGAGTTTCTCAATTAACTATCATCATATCTCCCCTTCAAACGAAAATTCTGGATCCGCCACTACCATCACCTGTTGATGTCCTTTGCCCTTTACTTCTTTAATAATTCTTTGTGAAACTCATTTTACCATAAATTCTTATGTATTCAATTCCTATATATTTTATGCAAACATACATGCCCTCAAAGAAAGGATATAATATTCCCACCATTGTTGTTAAGAGAGAACCTGATTGAAATTAAAATCTAAAACTTGATGTTAATCTTTTTATATTAATGATTTACAAGGTTTGTCTTTGAAAAGGGACGAAAGTTTAGGTATCAATTTAAAATTTTCCCATAACTTAGTGAGAAGCTGACTTTGCTTTAAAGAGTCCAACAATAAAGATCACATTTCTGCTGTGCAATTATGATATCACTTCCCCACCTCATTATTGCTGACATCCAGAGATGCTATTATTCATACTTCAAGGTGATCAAATTCTGTGAAGTATTATCTACGTGTAGCACTAGCACTAGCACGGTAGCACCACAAGATCATTCCTCGTGATTCGTTAAGCTGATGCAACATCGATGTGTAATTTATCTTGATTCACCCATTTCAAACATTCCTCATCAAGCTGATGCAACACGAACGTGTAAATTAACTTGATAGATCACCAATTTCAAATCACTAAATTATGGATTTGTGGAAATCCCTTAGAATGGGAATCCCACTAAACTTTCATTACTAATAGAAGAAGTAGAAACTAAAAAGTGAACGAGAAGAAAATGCAAGTCCACAAAAACAGTCCACAAGTTACGGGCAAAAGAAGGAAGAAAAAAACATGGAGGCATTGACAATCCCTAGTGAAAAATAGAATTTAACAGAAATTAGGTGTTTGGATGATCAAATCACAATTCTCACCTGTATGTAACACGGAAATCCTTTAACTGTAATGATGTTTCATGATCCAATATGTCTTTCTAATGCACTAGGGAAACTCAAGTTGCAGAAACTAGACTTTTCTAGAGGAGTCTCAACCCTACAACTTCATGATGGTGTCCTTGTCATTTCTGACAGGGTGTATCAAAAAATTCTTCCTTTCTTCTCACTTGAGACCATCAACAGAAATAGAAAGAATTGACTTCTATGTCTCAACTCAAAGTCCTTGTTCCATTTTCTAAAATTGGTGGAAAGAAACCATAGAAAAATAAAAATAGGACAACATTATCAATTTACTGTTGGTTGGTCTTACCCAAAAAAAAAAAAAAAATTCTCTTGGATGGGAAAATGATTTGAACCTGCAAATTATAGTTCTTTTTTTATTTTTTATTTGGGTTGAAGCAACTTTATAGTTAAAGTTGAGAGAATGAGCATCTTTCAGCTCCTCTAGGACTAGGGTTGACAAAAGGGTTAGGTCAGGTTGGAAAGACATATCTATTGGTTGAAGTTTAACCTGTATTTGATTAATTTTAAAATGGGACAAATAAATTTAACCTAAACACGTTGTAGCCAATCCCACCCGACCCGCATACCCCTCATTCATTGTAAGCCAACCCACTTAATCCTGTCCAACCAATAATAGTGTGGCCCAAACCAAATCCATTTCAAGTCTTAAGGCTATAGTAGAGTTAAATTGCACGCAGTAAAAGGCAGAACACAAGTTTGGTTCATTTTGTATAAAATAAACCATTGCAAGCATAAAAATAATAAAAATCCAAATGGCTTAAATGAGTTTAGAAATGCAGGTCAACATAGACCAACCCATTTAAATGGGTTTGGTAGGTTATGTGGGTCAAGCAACTGCAGGTTGACCCTAATGTGACCTGTTTTATTGTGTGCCAGGTTCGCCTAACCTTTGACCCACTCGTATATATTGTAGGTAGGGTTAGGTGGGTCAAATGCGAGCTGGGTCGGTTTATGTAGTCCAAGTCAGATTTTGCGACCCGTAGACTTAGAACTTTTGTCCAATAAGCTCAAAGTAACTTTCTATCATTGTATGATCAATGAAGAATTAAAAATCAAAATTCAGAGAGACAGAACACATGATCCGAGTGAGTGCGCAGCAAATGTTTCGATACACCATGTTTGGATGCGTAGACTTGTAATAATGTTGATTTAGACAGTTATGTATTCCTAATTTTATTTCTTATAGTGTAGCTAGGCAATGATACATCACATTAGAAAATTGGTCGCTGCAAGTTAGATGGGTGTCCACCACAGGGTGTGATGTGTTGGGGATAGCATCAGAGGAAGGTCGCATCTGGCTGTGGAAAAAAATTGCAGATGAAGACGTTTACAGTTCAAATCTGTACTTTTGGACAAATTTTCTATAGCTGTTTTGTTCCCTTAATAGTTTCACTACCTTTCTCCAAATCTACAGTTTCGAGATGGCCCGCCCAGAAACCATATTCTTGGAATACTGATGGAATGGCCGAAAACTAATTCACTATTATTAGATTAAATAGTCGTGAAACACATAAATACACATCACATATTTTACATATGATCAATTCAATGGTTCATACCACCTACACTAAAATGATCATGTATGGCCATACTAAGGTTACCCACAAGAGATAAACCAGGTTTAGCTGCTCTGAGTACCATAAACACAACTAGGCATCATTTCTTTTATTTTGAACAGTTGAATCAAGCTGGGACCCTCTTAATTCTTTCCCCTGATATCAGTCGGATCCTACTTTGACATAGTGAGATATGGGTTCAATCTCATGAAAAATGAAGAGGTTTATTTTAGAATGGGTTGAATTTAAGAAGGTGGGCCCCAATGCTGCCTTTGGGAAGATTCGGGTTCAAATTCGACGTTAGTGCTACTCGCACTAGAGTCTGTACAAGCTCCACGCGCAACACAACCTGCACCGGTCGGTTTGTATTTTTGGAGGTCTCCATCTGTTTGTTTATAATGAGAAATGGCAGCATGCCACCTACACTAGGTAGTAGGCACCCAGTTAGGTTTGATCGGTTAGACCCGTGTTCAAATGGGTTTTAATTTTTAGGCCACCCCAAGCCTGAAAATGCCTAATCCTTCTTTTTAGTTTGGGCTGGCCCATGTTGTACTTTCACCTGGAGTTCATACCGCCTTGTACTAGGGATGAAAATGGGTATCTCAATACATGCTTACCTAAATCGAGTTCTAGATTCGAACTCTTTCTTTTAATTTGCATGCACTCTAGGTCCACATTTTGAATCCATGGGTTTCATGATAACCCAAGGATGGGGACCCAAATACTCGACTTTTACGCCCCATAGATATATCATATGCAGACGCTTTGGCTAAGCTTGGGATGGATAGCATTTATTCTTTTGAGTGTTGTGTATGGATAGTGTTGTTATTTTGCATATGATATAATGCTCTTATACGCATACAAGTGCTTGTTTCAGTTTTTTTTTTCACCTGTCATCTTTCATAAAATCATCTTATTCTTGATAACCCAAAGAAGGAACAATCGTGCTACTTGGCCCGACCCTGGGGACCGGATTCTGGCCCGGTCCCTAGGATCCAAGGGTCCTCCCTGGGGACCGGGCGAGAATCCGGACCCCAGGGTCAGGCCGTGTGGACTTCCTAAAAAACGAAATGCATCTCAATTTGGGTATCACTACACCAAAAATCGAAAATTGGAACGGAAAAGCGTTCCTAATCCTCCCGTTCCTAATTCGTTAAACCGTTCCAATTTCCGTTCCAATTTGGTACCAACCGTTCCTAATCCAAATTGGAACGGAAATTGGAACGGTTTAACGGATTAGGAACGGGAGGATTAGGAACGCTTTTCCGTTCCAATTTCCGATTTTTGGTGTAGTGTGGTCATGGATTTAGGCATTCTATATCTAAGTTTTGGTCCAATCTTTTAAATTAGATTTTGATACAGTTAGGTTCTTGTATCCTAAGCCCGAGTTGGTCTGGATTAACGACCCGACCCTAACCTAACCATTTTCCATCTGTACCTTTCATGGTTATGGACCACTCTCATCCCTAGATAAAGTGAAGGGCCACAATGAAAGTCAGGCCAACTAGAAACAAACAGTGCACATTTGAAGGGCGAGTACATGTGATCATTCCTCTCTATGATTATTGAGGCAACATTCAGATGGTTTGAAAGAGTTGGGACAGCATGCTATAGTTTTATATACAAGTTGACCCTTTGCTTGGGAAAAGAACATTGACAAAGTGGACGGTCCAATAGGAATTATCCAAGTGTCCAGATCCAATTATCTGCTATGAATGAGTACATGCATATCCTACTTACAATCGAAATTGTAAAAATAATTTAACAAACAAATGAAATTTACATACAACCATCAGCCTACCGACAACCAGATCCTCAAGGCTTGTACTCCAGAAACTCATCAGAAATTCTAATGTGATTCGCTTATTAAACTTCTAATTAAACCACCTGAAAGAAAAAAAAAAAATCTTGCATGTACCTTAACAAAATTACACTCCAATATCATTAATTTGAGTCCACTACTAGATCACTTAATGGGAGCATTTAAGAAGTGTTTCTTGTGTTGGCCCTATCACTTAATTGTAGGTGGACACAACTCCCATTGTTGTGAAATTTATCCATGGTCAGTACAAGAGAGATGCATTTATTTTTAAAGACTTAGGTTTTCAACAACTAAGGGCCTGTTTGTTTTCATAAAATAGATAGGAATTCATGCCACAAGTGGTTAAAAATGAGTAGAAAATGTGAATATAAAATGAATTTACTATTAAATAACCTCTCTTTCAATGGGAACTTGGGTTTTCAATGACTATGGGTTAGTTTGTTTTCAAAGAATAGATAGGAAGTCATGCTACAAGTGGTCTAAAATGAAGACAAAATGTGAATATACAAAGAATTTGCCATAAAAAAAACAAAAAAAAAAAACCCTCCCCTTCAATTGAAATTGAATCAAAGGAAGAAAGATGAGAAATAAAACGCAGTCATCACCCTAGTAATTTAAGTAAGGAAAGAATATGTTCCGATTCAACCACCTTGACAGGCAGTCAAAATTATTTTCCTTATATTGTCCTCATTAATTTGGAAAAATGATAAAAATTATAGAATGACAAAAATGTCCTCATCTAGAACAATGGATGTGAACTTCCCTAAATTTTCCTGGAGATTCCCTGGAAGATGGGGGGGGGGGAGAACACCCACGAGGTTTTATAAGATATAGATTAAATGGATTTTCTCCAAAGTGGGTGTGGGGTGTAAATGTATATCACCTTCCCTAGAAAGAATGAAGACGAGTAAAAGTTCGATACCTTTCTCTTTCACCTAAAAAGCAAAGCAGAAGAATGAAAAGGCAGTCTCTCAACTTATTCATGACCACTGTCACCACACATACAAAAGATTTGCATTATTGAATCACTACAGACTCTCCTGCTTCATTGCATTTAGACTGTTTGTTTGGATGCTAAGTAAAAACGCTTGTCCACATAAACTCAATCCCATTTGCCCACTTTCTTATCCGGGTCCTTTTTCTACTATTTCAGATTCTTTCATATATTCTATTTCCCTTTTTATGATTATTATTGTGACTGAGGAATTTTGGAGGGTGGCCTCCTATCCACAATTATCTGGTTCGATTTATCAATTATACTATTTTTTGAGCATTTTCGATATTAGATGTTATATTGCTTAGAATACTATTGTAAATAGCTTAAAGGACCCTACTTTCAACTAATTGTGACTTCTTGTATAAATCTATTGGATGATCTTAGCTCTTGATTTGAAGGGATCAAAGTTTGTTGGTTTTATTATAAGTACAATACATCTTGTGGATCAATCCAACAATGCGAAATGTTTGGGTTAATATCAAATTGATTCACAAATTATGAAAGGAGAATTAATGAATTGGGTTGTATTTTCGTGAATGATGCTTTATATAGAGAAAATAAAGACTCCCAGCTTGACTTGGCCATGGCTTACTAAATTAACAAGATTGCTAGAAATGGTAAAAAATAACACTCCAAACTACAGTAAAATATAAAAATAAAGTTCCAAAATGACTAAAAATGATATATGAACTCTAATGGTTCAATCCACCCGCACCGGTAGCTTAGTGGTGAGGCATTGCCCTCTCTACAACAATAATCAAAGATCAATCCTTAGATATAGCTCTTTTAGTTGGGGACTTCGGTAGCTTATGTTAGTAGGTGTATTAATAATAAGTAGAGAAATAACAGGCTAAAAAAATCAAGAAATCTATCAGAAAATCTAAACTAAGTTTAATTAGACAATGAAACTTTGCTATCCTTGTCGGTTGCTCGTCAATTAGTGATGTTGAAGAGTGGGCCCCACCAAAAGGAGAATGTGCTATCGATTCGAGTCTCAGGAGGAACGACTCGGCCAAAAGTGTTGTATGCTTATGTATGAGTTCAAGTCTCTTGTGAACACAACAAAATTAATAATAAGATTACATTTTTTTGCAATCTCAAACAACTTTAGTTGTTTATGGCTATTACACTTTTTTAAGGTGTTTAACCCCTGTAGCTTTTTTAAGGGGTAACTCAGGTGGCCTAAGACCACGGTTTGCACCCGGATGTTGTAGGTTTGAAACTTCACTACCACACTAAGACTATATGGATGTTTACCCGGCTTCCCTCTGGGTCTGGAGGGATTAATCCAGCCCAAAGAGTTGGAAACTCTCTTATAGCAAAAAATAAAAAATAAAAATTAAGGTGTTTGACTTCTTTGAATCCTCCTTAATACTCTTTCGTTGGCGCCCCCACTTTACAATGCATTCCCAGTAATTCAGTCCCAAGTAGGCAATTATAGTGCTCATATGAATTTGTGGCCAATACCAAATCTCACTCAAAAGCTATGGTATGCTATAAGATCATATAATTCCGGCCCCAGTCCAGCAAAAGGAAATGCCTCGGACCATACATTTGATGAGTGATTGCAGAAAAGGAAGGAATCAAAACAAATTACAAAATACGAATCTCTTAAACCTTCCACCCTTGTCTCACTCTTTCTGGGATCATCCAAAAGCAGGTTTGGTGGCTGGGTGGATCCAAAAGTTTGGCAGATGTTATCTTTCGGCATAAACTTTTGGCCGAGACATGTTAAATGAGTTATATAGTAATCGTCTGGAACACACTTTCAGGCAGCGTCCTGTATGTTGCATAGGTGGAACACATGTTTGGTGAAACAAAGAGTGGGTCCCACCATGGATCTTCCATGGGCCACTCGATGGAGATAATTTCAATCTTGATATAGGCGATTCCCTGCAATCAATCAGTAAAAGATCCATCAGGCACTGGACGTCTATGATATTCTAATCTGAGACATCTTTGAGGAATAATCCCCTCAAGTGGTCCATCAATTCAACAGATTGTGTCACCACTCACCATCCAAAGTTTCCACTGCTGCTGTTGTGGTGTGGGCAAGGGCACTGTATACGCACATGCTGACCCATCTATGGATTCCAGAAGAACCCTTTTCATGACTCTTCATCCCAATGCAGAAAGCCGTGCATAACTTTTTACAGATCTCACGGGTAGGCCCGTTAGGGTGATCTGACCATTGATGTGATGGGCTGCCTCACTTGTTTATTTTCCATTTCAGTGAACAACCGAGATTGGAAAAGAGAACTGATTGTATGTTTCAGTCAGGATGTGTTCCTGAATTCTGACCAATTTGGCTCAAGTCACAAACCACGATACCACCCTCTATATGAATTACCCGGAAATTTTTCACCGATGCAGTTGAAGTAACACTGGCAATGACCAACTGAGTGGAGATCCCTTGTCATGTCTATTACATACTTTCTTGTAAGAGATGTTCAAGAATTCACATAAGCCCAAGTAATTAAAATTCAGCCATTTAAGATGATCGACATCTCCTAGAATGATACTTCTCAAATTTCATTTCAATATGAGTGGATTCCAATCATTGGCCTAAATCCCATTACTCATATCGTGTGCTTAAATTTATTTGTCCGACTCACTCTCATTAAAGTGAAATTTGAGAATATCTCTCCAGAAGGGAATTACATTCGTGGTGGAGTTTTGGGTATTTGTTATAGAGATTATGGGACGCATGTAAATAGACATACAGGGGATCCGGGCTCAAAAACTGTAGATAGATGAGATGATGTAATTGGGGCGACCACCATGAAATCATGATCGGCATGCAAACACATGAAGATGGAGATTATCTATCTATTATTTGGCTTTTTCTCCAATTGGTCAATGAATAACTAAACAGTGGCCCTGTCAGATCCAGGGTCCAGGAGGACCCAGAATACCAGATCATTGACCTCACTTTTTATTTCTGCTTATTTTCTTTTGCTATGAGACTAGTGGCCCCACTTGTTTATGCATGCTCAAGGGCCTAGGAATGATGCATATTTTATCTAATGATCTGGACTTGGTGTGTACACATCGTATAGTCCACACACTGTTACATATTTCCGGAATATTTTTTTTTTTTACTAGTACAAATGTGCACAGGTTGGTCCATGTATTATTTGGACATGCTCAACACTCGAGAAGTGCCTGTGATTTTCATCATGTGAAGGAATTACTGTCATCACTGTCATCAGCATCAAACAGTCAAGACTTCGGGTATTAGAATATATGACGAGAACTTGATGACCCACGGATGGGTGTGAAACTTAGATGCCAATACTACTCAATCAGGAGTATTGTGTTAGTAAATAACCCTTAATTTGATATAACATTTCACAGTTGGCATTCTTGGAAAGTTATTTTCTCGAAAAAAAAAATTGTTGATATTATTGAATTTTTGGATTTAATTTTCTCGGTATAGTATTGGGAAAATGCCCAAGAAAAGTGAATTACTTGTTACGCAATTATCAGATAAATACGAAATATATATATATATATATATAATGTAGCAAGAAAAATACAAAAGATACATGCAAAACAGTTTTTTAATCAAAATTTTTAATTTTTATTTTGATGATTTCATGATTTTCCACTGATATCCTAAAATGGAACACTTTCTAAGTTAGCTACTAATGCGGTAACTATAGTTACTATATTCATGAATGAAATGACAAGCTCCATGTGGATTTGGGTATTTAATGGTAGTTAGAGGACAAAAAGAACAACTTTCAAAATGATCTTTTATTCTCTTGATTATATTATTATTATTATTGGTGTTTGGGCTGCTGAAGAGCAGCTACTACTAATCTTGGATAGTTTAATGACAACTAGATCACTTTTTGACTAATTTCACGGGTAGTTGTTTGGATTGGGTTTTGGAAACATGTTGAAATATGGACCCATATTTCAAGATTTCTTACTCATTTATGTAACGCTTGAACAGCAACATCTCATTAAAATATGTATGGCCACTCATCTCAAGCCAAGATATGCTTTTTTTCTTCTGGAAGCATATCAAAATATCATCAAGTTCTCTATTAGAAAAAGGAATGTCGCAGGACAATTGGTATTGTTTTGGATAACTATGTCAGTTGGGATTGGTAAAACTTATGAGAGATCTTGTCCCTTTTTTTATCTGTCAAAGATTGTGTGCATATTTTTTTAAATATTGCACATAAAAATTGATTTTTTTCTTATTTGTCAATGAATTTAGATCTAATTACAGTTTTTTCTTATTAGGCGGTGCCTCACAAGTATTCTACTTATTGTAATGTCCCGGAATCTCACATCGACTATAAAAAGAAAAATGAATGAGATTATATGTAGAGCTTACACATTTACATTGCATGACGCCTTTTGGTAGGTCGTGAGCCCCGTGAGCCAAAGTGCATTTACTAATATACTCATAGTTGAGTGGTGCTACCACCTTAATATCACATATATATTTAGTAATTGATCCGTGTCTTACAGTGTCTTTCTATTCTTCCCGTGCGTTGTTGAAGGACTATGGACTAGCCATGTCCCCACTGAATCCATTAACAGAGAATATTGTAAAGAAAGTTGAATGTAAAAAAGATGAGCTAATCTCAGATTATATTTGGTTTGAGTCTTAAGTAAATAGTTTAAATTTTGAATTATTATCCTCATGACATGATTAGGTTTTTTTAGTTTAGGTCAGACTATTTTTTACAGTTTCCAACATCTTTGACTGTACTTTATAAAAGATCTATACTCAATAAAATAATTCAGCAATTTGGCAAGATATCCTCTCTAATTTTCACATCTACTACCGTGTCACGGTCATTATATGCTATTGATTTGGGTTGGGACACAAGCCGACAACGTGCCCATTTTATAATCAAAGGGACTCATCTTGATCAAAGTCCGTTTGAGAAGTAATGTGATAATATACAAATATAATTAAGTAATTAGTATATTATTTTATTTATATTCAATATATTATATTATCAAACACATTTTATCGACTAATCTAAATTATTGTTCGTCGTTCAAATTATAATAATTAAACCATATTATCTTATTAGATTACTCACATTAACTTTATTCATTATAGAAATTGAGGAGAAATATTCTGCTCTTGGTTGTCGACGTAGGTCTGGCCTCTATTTTGAACTTTCTCTCTTCCTCTTCCTCTTCCTTATACGCCACAATTTCTCATGTTCATCTTCCTTCCTCCTTGTCCTCCAAATGCTAGTTGGACTCATCTAAGTTAGAAATTGAGGAAGTTTTATCATTGAGGACGCTTTCATGTTTATCCTCCAAAGATATTTTTCACCTCTCCCCATCCCTCGCCCTCGCCCTCGCCCTCGCCCTCCCACTATTTCTACAATAAAGTCTTGTCCCTTTCGAAATTCTCTTTTTGTTCTTGGCATGTGGATTTGCTGAGAGTTAAAAAGAGTTAGTACGCACATGTGACCATTCTCCTGTGAGTTGGCAATACTCCAAAACCTTATACCCACTGTTGAATTGGACCACACCATTTTTCATATGCATGGCAGAATCATTATCCACCCTTTTAAAGACTTTTAGATAAATTTACCTTCATATGCATGGCAGAATCATTATCCACCCTTTTAAAGACTTTTAGATAAATTTACCTTCATATGCATGGCAGAATCATTATCCACCCTTTTAAAGACTTTTAGATAAATTTACAGTAAGTTTCATAAGAGGAACTCCTCTCAATTTATACACAAAGATATTTCAAATTCAAAATCAAACTAACTCTTATCCTAATCCTAACGATTCTCTAACAATCCTCTAACAACTCAATATTCTCTAACACCTCCCCTCAATCACATGATCATTTTGATCTGTGATTGTTGACATTAAAAATAAAACCCTTTGATCTCGAAAAAAATATATAAATGACATATATTTTGCATAAATGATCATATCTTCTTCTTCATGGGGATCACCGTCCGTCTGTTGATCCATCTCTATTGCAACTCGCTCATCTTGAGTCTGTCGGTGCCGATGAACCACTAGATCAGATCTGACACAATCTCTTCCAGAAGTTTTGAATATTGTAAGGCTTGAGGTGAAAGGATGGCTAGATAGGAGAAGATGCTGGTTTTATTTATTAAAATAAAAAATAAAATAAAATTTGACGGTGCAGGATCGTACCCAGCTTGATCGCAAGATCATCACCGGGCCCACGCTCTGATACCATAAAGACTTTTAGATAAATTCACCGTAAGTTTCATAAGAGGAACTCCTCTCAATTTATACACAAAGATATTTCAAATTCAAAATCAAACTAACTCTTATCCTAATCCTAACGATTCTCTAACAATCCTCTAACAACTCAATATTCTCTAACACCTTTTTCATATGAAAATGAATCTAAAAAAATTATAAATATTGTTTCTGGATTGCCTGCTGATCTTCACCCCCATCTGAAAATCCCAGTACACATGCCATTAAATAATCAGCCATGATATTGCAGAGACACAATATATAGTCAAAATGAAGGTTGGTGATGATTATTTGTATCTTTGTGAGATAAATTCTGCAAACTTGCTCCGAATACTTTGTTGCTGGATGGACAAACAAGGGCTCCCAACTTGCTTAAAAAGCAATTCGATGCCAATTCAATCTCTTCTACTAAGAGTTAATTAATACCAATCAAAACGCCAACAAATCAAGACTTAGTTAGGAGATCCTCCATGGCCCATGGCCCATGGCCCGACTTAATCTGGTGTGGGACCGTAGCAGCCGGGCCACACAATTCCAAACATTATTAAGGGCTTGTTTGGCATTTCTACTATTTTATTTATAGATCCATCTAAAATAGAGCCATTAAAAAAAGAGCCATAAAAAAAAGAAGCTGGGATAAAAATAAAAAAAAACGCATTTGGTAATATATGAATCTATTTTAAGTACCTTGTCTCTATATTTTAAGACTCAAAAGCTCTATTTCTCATCTGCCCACTTTTGGAGCATTTGCCTCTAAATGTCTAAAGCGGACAGAGCCTAAAATCTTGTGTCAAACGCTCTAATTGTTCAAACATCTGCCCGATTTAGACATTTAGAGAAATAGAGGCATGAAATAGAGATGTCAAACATGGACTTAGTAGTTGCTAGAGTACTACTCGATCAGTCGGCCATCCCCAATATATAGTACCTAGCTACTGCCATGTTTATGAACAGTGGTTGCCATTGCATAATAGTAACATCCAACTTCCTGTGCCACCCCCAACAGAGACCATTGGATGTTGGATCATAAAGAACCAATCAAACTCTGCCACGTCAGATAGGAGCCAGACAGGCAGGGTGTGGGGGACCCGGCTCCTTTCATAGGTGACCCATAACGCCAGTTCTTAGAAACTCGAAAGCAGATTCCCGGACGCCCGACGAGATAGTGCGTTTACCATCGCACTACTACTTTTACATGTGCAGATAGCACGTAGTGCACGCATCCCCCACAGTCTATGAAAGATTATGATCTGGGGAAAATATAGACATTTTCCAAATTATTTAAGATATTATGAGGAATATGGAGAAATGGTATTCTTTCAAAATTACTTAACAGAAATTACATGAAATGGCTTAAACTGTAAAATTGGACACCCATTTTTTTTTTCTTATTCCGACCCTTTAAGTTGGACTACCTCTAGCTTCGGAAGCGAGGAACACTGAACACTCGGTCAACCCTTGATTTTGCCTAATGGTCAAGATTTACTATTTGTTTGTCACCAAAATATCACCAATATATGACCAATTTTTTTCCATTGTTACATTTTTGTAGTGTCCTTTTATCGTTCCATGCAATGGGAGAACCAAAGACAATTAATACATTATTACCGGTGGTAGCACTAGTGGACTCAATATTCGATTTCTAGAGGAGGGGAATCGAAGATTGATATCAGAACTGCTAGCTTTAGAAGAGAGGAACCGTGAACACTCGTCCAACCCTTGATTTTGCCTAATGCCCCATTTCCAATTAATCATGATATTATGGAAATAATACAACTTATAATTGTATTTCACGATATTATGGCAGGTCAAACCCACGTGTGAATTACCGTGTGTAACTGTGTAAGTTAGCTTGTAGCCCCCACCACGCACTCACAGGCACAGGCATATCCTTTCTCTCTTTATAATCCCACTCCTCTTCCTCTCATTCTCACCTGAAATCTCTCTCACCACCTCCTTTTCCCCCTACCTTCTCACCTGCTTAGGAAGTGTTTGGCTTACCATAAACCAATATCTTTGCAATCTTTGAGTATCCCAAAGCGTCCATAGGCAAAACTATTGCAATATTTAAACTGTTTGAATTCCAAACACACCTGCATTTTGTTAGTGCCACTACTTTTTTCATTATAGTAACCGTTGCCAACCTCCACTTTCGCTATTACCCCCACTGCAATCGTCTTCCCATCAACTGACCATATCGTAACGTTTGTTTCGTAGCCGGTTTAGTGCAGTTCAAACGTTACATATCGGCCCATGGGCAACCAGGACTTTGTATATCCGACAGCTACAAACGTCGAGTGCGCCCATCGTGTCAATGTCCCACCTCCACGGCCCTTTTCAAAGAAGTTGAAATCCGATCTCAAGGAGACCTTCTTTCCTGATGACCCCTTTCGGCAGTTCAAGAACCAGTCCCGCTGGCAGAAGCTGGTGTCGTGGTTGCAGTACATGCTTCCTATCCTTGAGTGGGCGCCGCGATATAGCTTCAGCTTCTTCAAGTCAGATGTCATCGCGGGAATAACGATTGCTAGTCTTGCCATCCCGCAGGGCATCAGCTATGCCAAGCTTGCCAACCTTCCACCAATTCTCGGCCTTTGTGAGTAGTGAAATTTCACGATTAGGTCGCGTTTGGATGTGACTGTGTCATGGTTAAGTTATTTGGGTTAGGAAAAAATCTCGAGTTTAATTAAAGTATCAAAGAGTACTATCTTGGACTTTTAATTGCATGAAGCAGTAGAAGAAAATGATAAGTTTTTCTTTAAATAAGATGAAGGGTGTTTTTCAAATTAGGTTCTAAGTGTTTTGAAATTCCTTGGAGGACACTTTGTATACGGTAGAAGATTCTCGTCACTTTTATGTGGATTGGTGTAAAGCTTTTTCACGTGGAAAGATGAGAATTTTGAGCTTTTTTTTAAATCTACTAAATATTAGCATGCTTCCCAGATTTGATACAAAACTCAGGGAGGATTTGATAAATCCCATGGCCAAATGGGCTCCTTTTTGTACCTTCAATTTGTATTGAGACAAGAGCCAAAGTTGGCAAAAAACAGTGGGGTACACCAAAAAGGAACATATATGCTAGAACCAATAATTAATTGCAATTTGGGGTTCATCGGGTTCCTCATAACATGACTGAGCCACGATGATTTTTTTTTTTGTGGGCAATGCAGATTCGAGCTTTGTACCGCCTTTAGTTTATGCTATGATGGGCAGTTCAAAGGATTTGGCAGTAGGGACTGTTGCTGTTGGATCACTTCTCATGGCCTCAATGCTAGGGAAAGCAGTTTCTGCACATGAGAATCCCAAGCTTTACTTGCACCTTGCTTTCACTGCTACTTTCTTTGCTGGGGTCCTGGAGGCTACCTTAGGACTTTTAAGGTTGGTATGATGAAAATTTAAATGAAATGAATTGACTTTTGTTCTTTTTTTGAGACATCTTCACTAGATGTTATCATAAGGACATGAAAATGACACTTTCAAAGACATAGAAGCAGAAAGAAGAAGACAATTTGGTGTCTACTTTGAGAAAATCTTGATAGAGAGAAAAATAAGGGGTTTGCTTTTGCTTCAAAACCTCTTATTTTTTCCAATCTTTTGGCTCTTTCTTAGTTTGTAAAAGCTTTAATTTGAAGTGAACATTTTGACTGGTATTTGTTGTTGTTAGTATTTAATATGTGGGGTTTGTTGCAGGCTTGGTTTTATCATAGACTTTCTCTCACATGCAACGATAGAAGGTTTCATGGCTGGAGCTGCTATTGTTGTTTGTCTCCAACAGCTTAAAGGGATCCTTGGCTTAGAGCATTTCACCACAGAGACAGATCTCATCTCTGTCATGCGTTCTGTCTTCAGCCAAAGACACAAGGTACCCTTTTTTAGTATTTTTTTTCCTTACAAGTCACAACCAGACAATCTCACAATGGTTAAAAATAGAGAAATCCCATCAAAAGGGTCATTATCTTTCTCCATAAATCTTCAGGTTGTAAAAGGCACGCCTTCAATTATTACTTTTTATTCCCCTCTTGTTACATGTTGGTGATTCTAGGTCATGATAGACGGTATGGATCGTCTGACCAAGTGATGGATAGGGACTTGGGGAATATAATTCAGACGGTGGACCCCACCTATCATTAAGTTGGTGTGCCTTTTTTTTTTTAAATCTTGATCGATTGTTAAAGTCTTCCACTGAAGGATAAAAGGTAAGCACTTTTCGTGTGGGAATTGATATGATCTTGGATCCATTACCATTAGAGCTGTCAGCGTCCACCTATATTTGTCTTTGCCAAACTTTGAATTCCAACAAAATTCATGCCCCATCCTGTTTAATCACAGTGCCAAATGTTGCTGTAATCGAAACTGCCCATCAATAGTTCTGAGTGGTTTGGATTTGATAAGTAGGCCCCACTGCTTCAATAGTGGATTGCTAACTAGAGAAGCTTATTAATTCCCCAATTTTTTCCCCATAACGGATTGCTAACTTGAGCAGGTTATGAACTTCCCAATTTTTTATTTTTTATTTTTTATTTTTTAAAGAAAAGGCTTCCCACTTTTTCCCAACCAAAGATTCTATCCAATCAAGGGAGCTAACTTGATCCTAAACAATAGCCAATTCTATTGATTTTTTCGGTAGAAAGCCAATTCTATTGTTGTAATACCCATTGATCCAATGGTTAGGATCGTCTGTTTTAGATATGATTTTTTTTCAGACACCTCCTATTCAAGTGAGAGCTATCTAATTGAACAGTCCCCATCAGGGATTAGCATCTCTTTTGAAAAAGCCAAATGACTTGGGCCAATGGAAAGAGGACGCCGACAAAGTGAGAAGAGTTACATATTGAAAAATGAATGAGCCGGGTGACATGTGGGGTTACCAATCAATTGAGCAACCCTTACTAATCACATAATTTTTTTACTTGGTTGGAAATCTTGACTTACTTTTTCCGCAACCAAATTCCACGTAATTTCACTTGTTGTCTAGTTGCAAACTATGAAACCTGTTCTACTGAGTTGTGACTATATAACTTGAATTATTATTATTATTATTATTATAATTATTATTATTAAAACATTCTGTTTCTAAGAATGGCCGTTGTTGCAGTGGAGATGGGAAACTGCTGTCTTGGGCTGCTCCTTCCTCTTTCTTCTTCTCCTGGCTCGCTACATCGTGAGTAACTCTTGAATTAATCTCACTCCTCTCTGTTTGATCGCTTTTCTTTAGAGAAATAATCACTAGTGCCACACTAAAGGCCGGCTTCACTGTACAGGGTTCAGTCCCTCACCAGTTTCACTTTCACCTTCCCAACTTAATGCCTGGACCACTTTTGCCTTGTGTCCCCACTTTTCCACCACAAAAGATGGTGCTGTTATCAGCATATTCAAGCTTAAATTTTTTACCCAACTGAAAAAGAAGAACAGGTTGATCTCACTGAATGTTTGTGAGGTCCATCTAACTACACTATATAAAAATTGTAACATAAGATCAAGCATGGCTCAAAATCATACTTTTTAGCCATCCAGTGCCATTAAATGAATTGTTGGACAACCAAGATTGGATAGTAAAATATATCTTAGATGAGACTTGAGTTTTAGTAGAGGCCTGATCTTGCTTGAAGATGGCAATGGGTAGGGTTTTGTATGTTTCAGAGTGAACCAATATTCCTCTCACCTCGCCCACCTCGCCCTGTTCAGTCTGGGTTTAGAACGGGTTGGGCTTTTTTATTTTATTTTTTTGCTATCGGAGGGTTTCCAACCTTTTGAGCTTGATTAATCCCTCTGAGCCTAGAAGAAAGCCGAGTAAACTTCCCTGTAGCCTCAGTGTGGTAGTGCAGTTTGGAACCTACCACCTCCAAGTGCAACTGTGGTCCTAAGATAACTGAGCTACCCCTTGGTGTTGGGTTGGACATGTTTGGGATGAGTTATTCTAAACTCCTCTTCTGTTGAATAAAATATTTGTGTACGTCTAATTTTGTTATATACATGGAAATGGGTCACGTACGGGGCAAAATGGGTGGGCGGCTAAAATCTGAACCACCCAAAACTCAACAAAACTACTACCAAATCCACCCCTAAAGTGGAGAACAGGTCAAAGTGAGTGGCCCATTTAAACCTGGCCCATTGCCATACCCAATCTTGAGTCACCCCCTTCCATGTGGCAAGGTGATGCAGTTTTGAAAAATAAAAGTGTGTTGAGTATGAGATTCTTTAAGTATAATTACAGTAACACTAACAGCCTTTGGTTCTGATTGATTGATATTGGCTGAAATAAACAGAGCAAAAGGAGACCCAGGTTATTTTGGATCTCTGCAGGAGCGCCACTGATGTCTGTGGTCTTGGGAAGCCTCGTCGTCTACCTCACCCAGGCCGAGAACCACGGTGTCCAAGTGGTGAGTTCATCAAACCAATTATGGTTAGAAATAATCCAATAAACCAGCCCATCCAATTTATCGAGTACGTCCATCATCGGTCAAAAATTGGACGGCCGTGATGAATGTATTAATATATGTGAAAACACAACCGTTCAAACTATATGAACCATCTCCTGGTGGGCCAGGGCCCAATAATTTCATGCTGACTCGTGTAGACTCAGACTCGGCCTACTTTGCTTGAGTTAGTCCCGACCGAGTCAGCTTTGTGAGTTGAGCTATATAACCATGATTGACTCACTGATCGATCGCCTGCCTTTTCAGAAAGTCAACAAATGGTATTGATTGGTTGGGTGGGACCATTTGAAAATATTCTAAACAGTAGTCAATTTCTCCATCACATGGAGGGACAAAGGCACTAGGACTGTACGTAAGTCCCACCAGAAGAATAAGAATGGGTCAGGACCCTGGAATGCGCATGATAGAAGGGGCCAGAGAATGTATACACTTTTGTCATCTGCTGAAAGAAACCTCACAGTTGATGAACTTTGAACTGTTTTCATTTTCTTTAAGAAGCAATGATTCCATGCATTAAATAAATGATCTATTGCTGACGGCAGCTGCCCGTTTGATTCGACTGTGAAAAGTGCTCTACAACTCCACACTCACCATGGTGAAAAAAAATATATAAATAAATATGGTTCACACGTGATCATTACTGTAATGGTTGTGAAAAGTATATTTTTCAATGAAGTAATAATTTTTTCTTAATTTGGAGCGAGATGAAAAGTTTATAAGTGGTAAAGTGACTATTTTACTTGTGTTTCATGAAGGAAAAAAATTTTAGCGGCTAATAAAGTTTAGCTACCGAAAACATGAGTAGAAAGAACATTTTATCCCTTACCTATGGAAATCATGAATAGAAGTAAATGATCATTTTATTCTAATGGAATGGTTTTTATTGAATCTATACTCTAAACTCATATAGGGATCAAATTCATATTGGTTGTGCAGATTGGTCATCTGCAGAAAGGTTTGAATCCACTCTCTGTCAGTGACTTCACCCTCACACCGCCGCACTTCATGACATCATTAAAAACCGGCATAGTCATTGGCATAATCGCTCTTGCTGTAAGTCCTTATCCCTTACAAATCTAAATGCTAACATAAATCATTCCTTACAAATGGATTCCATGTTTCTGAAAACCTGAAGGTTGATTTCTTATAAACCCACTGTGGATCTTCTTTTATTCTATAAAAGATATTTAGTGAGGGCAGATCCTTTGTTCTTGTTGGCAACATAAATGAATCTTAATCTTATGGTTGCGGCAATGAGCATCTTCTAACTATAATATAATGCGAGAATATCCTAGCTATCCAATATGACACTCATATTCTCCTTGTGACATTCCAGGAAGGAATCGCGGTGGGGAGAAGCTTCGCCGCATTCAAGAATTACCACATTGATGGAAACAAAGAGATGATTGCCTTCGGAATGATGAACATTGCTGGTTCATGCACTTCTTGCTATCTAACTGCAGGTATGTATAGAACAGAATAAAATGTGATCAAACAGTGCTAGCTACTATCAAATAGACCTTGAAACCACCCCACCAAATGGGCTCTCTTCTATGCTAATAGATAGAATCTGATTGAAATTTCAGGGCCATTTTCAAGGTCGGCAGTGAACGTCAATGCGGGGTGCAAGACCGCAGTTTCCAACATGGTCATGGCAATGGCAGTCATGATAACCCTGTTGTTCTTGACACCTCTATTCCGTTACACTCCTCTGGTGGTGCTGTCCTCCATAATTGTTGCCGCGATGCTAGGGCTACTCAAGTATGAATCTGCTATCCATCTGTGGAAGGTTGACAAGGTCGACTTCTGTGTCTGCATGGGGGCCTTTTTTGGTGTCATCTTTGCCAGTGTCGAAGTTGGCTTAAGTATTGCGGTGAGTAAAAATAATTTGATTTGGTAGTGAGACTAAAGAAGAAAAAAAAAAAAACTTCACACTTAAATATGAGATCTAGTTTCTACCATCCCAAACTGATGGGATAGACTTTATATAATAGTTAAAGGCCCCTCTGGATTTTGTTCCTGAGGGTTCCTGTGTTTGGATAGCTTAATTACACACAAATAGGGATAACATAAACCACCAAGTGTAGGCCTATAGGGCTAAGGTTAAAGCCAATGAAGGCCTGTTAAACACTGCTTAAAAATGTAACTGGCAAGTGAGCAACTTAGTCAATCCAACTCAACTGATCTATGTTGAGTTAGAAGAATGACTCATCAGTTACCCTATTAGAACTTTAAAACATCCACTAAAATATCCTTCTCCAAGCTATAATATTGTATTTGGTTTCACTCATGATTTATTTATGAATGCAGGTGGGAATATCTGTGCTTAGGCTGCTTTTGTTTGTTGCAAGGCCTAGGACCTCTGCTCTGGGAAACATCCCCAATTCCATGATCTATAGAAGTGTAGATCAGTACCCAGATGCTACTAGCACTCCTGGAATTCTTATACTACAAATTGATGCCCCCATCTACTTTGCCAACACCAACTACTTGAGAGAAAGGTATCCTGCATATAGATGAAGTAGACATTAATAAAACCCAAAGTTGCCTACACACTAACATCCACTTGCATGGACATGTTATTTTTCTATTTCCCTATACTCATAAAAAATTTCTTTTTTGAATTTTATGGTAATTAGGATCTCAAGGTGGATGGACGAGGAGGAAGACAGGCTAAAGAAATCAATGGGAGATACTAGTAGCCTACAGTATGTCATCTTAGATATGACTGGTAAGAGTTTGGAGCATCCTCTTCCCACAATGTTCCTATCAAACAACACTGTTTATTAAACACTAGTGACTGGAGAATATATTGTAATTGAACATCCTAATTTATACATTTGACCCTTAATACTCTACAAATCTCTGGTCAACAGCTGTTGGTGGGATAGACACAAGCGGCATCGACATGCTAAGTGAAGTCAAGAAAAATGTTGATAGAAGGGGGCTAAAGGTAAGCCTAACGCACCATTTTCATTCTTTTGGTGGATCTAAAAAAAATGAGCTTTCATTATAGTGGTAAAGGATGCAGATTCAAGGGTGAAAATTTGCTATCCATTGTCTAGTTTCCCCTAGTTTGCTTAGATTTAATCCTATAACGACCGATGGTGAATGATTATTTTACTAAAAAATTAAACCATTCACTTGCATGCTTAACCCAACCATTGCTTTATTTTTCTCATAGAAAGCTTTCAACTCCATTGTCCCTTTAATGATCCCCTTGGATCAAATGTGTTTTCAGATTTAAACCATTGACAATTTTCTCTTGAACATCTTCTCCTCGTCCGAACGACCCTTAGATTTGTTATCTTGATATGCAGTACTAAATAAGTTTTTATTAATGACCAGCTTGTATTAGCCAACCCTGGGAGCGAAGTGATGGAGAAGCTAGACAGATCCAGGTTCATCGAACTCATCGGTCAAGAGTGGATCTACTTAACTGTAGGCGAGGCAGTTGGAGCGTGTAACTTCATGCTTCACACCTGCAAGCCTGGAAATAGCATGACGAACACCGAGGCCTGCGAAAACGTTGTGTGATGGAACTGTAAATGTCTTAAAGTATCAACCATCAATCACAAAGTGACCCTGTTATGAGGGAGTTTCTCTTTTTTTTGGCCCACAACAACATAAGTAGCATGCTAGTTAGGCAAGTCCCTCCTAATTTGCAAGTCTTCAGGTCTGAGTGTAATAAATTGTACTGGTTTAGATCTTGTCTAAACCAACTGTGTAATAAATTTTACTAATGAATAGATCATATACCAAGTCTCCATTGTTGATGTGGTGTGCTTGATGGGATGCATTGTTTTGTTTATGTGATCAGGAAGTGTTTGGATGGACTTTGTGATTTATCTATAGTGACTTGTGCACGTCTGGGCCAGGCCAAGACGGGTGGGAGGTAAAAGGGCCAGATATCCTATCAAAAAAGGCTAATATTAGCTTTTAGATTCGACTCTATCTGTTTGGAAATGGGACAATTTTATAAGGATATAGCCGAATCTAACATGTCTTTAAAATGGGAATTATTGCTATACCAACTTGTTGGACCATTGCAATTGAAAATAAATACCTTAATTTGGAGATTTTATCACATATGCTGAATTAATGCAATTCCTTCACATACATATATCCCTCTTGAATTGGCACCATTCCTAGCTTAACACTAATCCATATACAAACTATCGCTCGATTTCATCATGACAAATTTATAGACTATGTAGCTATAAAAATTTGAGGACCAAATACTAAAGGCCCGTTTGCATAGGCAAAATACAGAGCAGAGTGAAGTTAAATGGGCTCTAACAGTCTCATATTCAAACTTTACCCTGTTTGGCTGAGTCTGACCCAATAAATGAGGTAATAATATTGTCAGCCACATGTACTTCATTTCCCTTTCACTTTAAACACTCTCACACTCTTGAATAAAAGTGGATTCAAATATAGTGAAGTGAAATACTCTATTTTAACTTCAACTTACTTCTCTTCAATTTCACTCTTTATATGAAATCAACTTCATTTTATTTCACTCCGCATCTATCCAAACAAGGTCAAGAATTTTATCACGCAGACACTCCTAGTTTACATTCAAACTTCTTGCCTCTCAATTGTCATGCATATGGTTGCTTTGCCCAACATAACCCCTGTTTATGTATGCATCGATTGAAACAACAAAATACGAAAGAGAAAACAAGATTCGGCCAACTTGCATTCTATTTTGGGCGTCGACAGGTATGGGCAGAGCCCCATATCCAATATGAGAGACGTCCTACTGCATATTTTCCTTTTCTTTCCACTTACTTGGGGAGATTCGTGATTTCGTTTTCACAAATTTTGACCACGAACAAAGGATATTCCATGTCACTGATTTTGCCCCAATTTCAACGTGGAAATGGGCCCATGGGCTATCTGCATGAAAGTTCGATTTGGACCAGGCTTGAAACCTGAGTGAAAGGTACATATAAGATCTGATACCCAATCAAACTCTAATTTTTAATTTTAGATTCGAACTATCTCTAAATTTTCTTGATACTACCAGGGTTGATAGTGACACAGGTTTTGACGTTCTGAATGCGAGGGTCGACGTCGATCCTGGTGCATTATAGCCAGGGTCGACATCGACCATTAATACAAAAATGAGGGTCAACATTCATCCTAAAAAAAAAGATAAAAAAGAAGGGTTTTTGAGCGGGAACGCTGGTTTGGTGTGGTTTGGCTAAAGTGACATTTTTAGTGCTATAGTTACTTAAAGTATATTTTTAGGTAAAATCATGTTTATATAAATTATGCTAGACAATTTCTTGAGAATGCCTCTTTTACTGGCTTCCATTTTTCAGTTCTCTTTTCATATATGGTCCACTTATGATTAATACTACCCATTGAATTGGTGCTGAAATTTTTTTTCTCGCTAACAGAGGGTTCTTAACCCTTTGGTCAGGACTAATCCCTTCGGGTCGAGAGAGAAGCCGGGTAAAAATCCATGTGGCCCCCAAGTGGTAGCACTAGTAGACTCAATTTTCAGTTCCTGAAAGGGGGGGAACCGGTGATCGATACCAAGACCTTTAACTCTAAAAGAGAGAGGAAACGCGATCCTGACCACTCAGCCAACCCCTTAAGGGTTAAATTGGAGCTGACTTTAGCGTGTTGACAATCCAATTTGGGCAATAGTTACAGCTGGATTTTATCACAATAAAGTCGCATGATACATTTGATATGACGTTAAGTAGATACTCCAAAGTCCTAATCCATGTCCAAATCTATTCATCCCTCTGCCTCCTTTACAGGGATCAATATTCGCATTAAGCACTGTCTTTGCCCGTGCACGTCCGGGGTTGTGCGGCTGTAAGTGTTTGTGCGTGGTGTGTCCGTGTGCATGTTTTGGGGTGGGTGGGTGGGAGGGACCTGTACTTGGGCTTGTGCTCAAAGTCTACTCTCACATCACATGTAAATCAGGCCACGACTCCGTATTTGAACTTGGGCTTGTGCTCAAAGTCTACTCACATGTAAATCAGGCCACGACTCAGTATTTGAACTTGGCCTTGGGCTCAAAGTCTAATGACTAAAAGTTTCTGTGGACAAATGCACGTTACACTACTAAAATCCCTCCACTGGTCCGATCCAAGGCCCATTGATCCCAGCAACTAAATAGTCTGGGTTAAACCTGTCTAATAACAAAATCAGCCAAGCAAGAGCCAACCCCCGCCCGTTTGGTCTCAGCAACTAAATACGCTGGGTTAAACATGTCTAATAACAAAATCAGCCAAGCAACACCCAACGTTTACTTAGAGGCCCAATTGGATACACCATGCAACTTTCTTGTACATCTAAAGCCACAGTCTTCCCAGCGACCAGCATTGATGTATTGTGTGTCTGGTATTGACCCATTTAAAAATCAAAAAGTCTACCTTGACAAATTTTTTGGCAAGAATTTTGGACAACCCCTATGATATCCCTTGAATAATAATAATCCCTTAAATATCCCTATGATATTCAATGGATATCATAGGCGTTGTCTAAAATTCTGGCAAAAAAGTTTGTCCAGGTAACACTACTCTTTAGAAATAGGGAGTGTCTGGCCCCATAGCCTTTGTTTCTCAAGCTTCTGTAGTTGTCAGGCCACCAGCATCGATGGTCACTTCTCTTTGGGTTTCTCTATTTAGCCTTGTCTTTGATTATATATGAGAATTTTGGATGAATGCGTAACTTCTTCGTCTGGATAAATACAGAACTTGGTTCGAATCATGCCCAAGCTATTATTTACAGAGTTGATAACTTGGCTGTTTATGATTTGTTGTGTTAGGTTGTGATCATGCTCTGAACTAGGTTTTGTGGTTGATTTGTTTTGGATCATAGTTAAGATGATTCGTGCAAATAGGTCTCGTGCTGTGAATCGTTTTTGTAAGTGCAGAAAATCTACTCACAAGATTAGAGAGGTGCCTCAAGGGACTTATCCAAACAACCAGGAAGAGCCGGAGGGTCTTCGGACCTGAAAGGGGAGAGGAAACAGTCAGAGGACCCTGGTTGAGGGCAGCGCAGGGCTCTCCGATGCTAAAGTTAGTGCCGGGTAGCTTGATCGGAGAAGAGACAGAGTTGTGTGTTTGCATGCATGAGAGTATGCGACTGCTTACCTCTTTCTTGGTCATCCCCTCTCTTATATGAGAAAGCCTTAGTAGATATCAGCTAGCGGGCCTCTTACTTGACTGCTAGAGGTCCATTAGCCCATAGAGTAATTAATGGGGGTCCATCATAGCCCACATTGCATTAAATGAGAGTTCAATCAGCCGGCACTGCATTAAATGCTAGTCCTGTTGGGCCTGATCTCGCCTTGACTAGTTGGCGGCAGAGGTCCCATCGGATCCTTTCTTGGACCCTGCCCTGATATAGTTGTAGCCGTCAGACGGTGTAAAAGTGGACAGAGTGGATGGTGCTTATGTCCCGTCAGCATGCGCTCAAACCCTGCCACGTGCCCGGGTGTCAGGTGTGGCCGTCCACGCCTGACTTGCGCCGAACTCCCCGCTTCGGGCGGTGCCAAGGTGAGCTCCACTGCCCGATTTAGCTTCTCTGCCGAGACGAGGTGTGTCGATGGTGGTCTCGGCAAGCACCACGGCTTCCTCGGCTTCTCGTGCCGAGATGCCTCCAGCCGAGATGGGATTTCAGCAGGGATCATTGTCATTCTTTTGCTTAGCAGGCGCATTAAGGGATGCCCCACACAGTTTTGTTCAAATAATTCGCAATTCAATTCGATCCAGATCCATGGGGGCCGACCAAACTAATTCATTCTTCTTTGTAAAGGAAGTGCTTATAAACGTTGCGGGTTGTCAGAAAATTTGGGTATGCATGTGGGACATCTCTGTAGTAAGAGTAGAGCCTCATAATTTAAATGGAGTTGGTTTTCATACACTCGAACTACTACGAACAGGGAAATCAAAAAACAAAGTTAATGAAGCTACTCCTGGGAAGTCACTACTTATGAATTGTGAATTGCAAACTTAAATATAAATTGGTCTGATTGCGAACCAGTTCACTATGTATTGGACCTTGAACCATCAGTGCTGAATTGTTAAAAAAAAAATCCCAACATATAAGCAAAAATCAGCCATGAATGAACCACTTAGGAAAAACATGATAGACTATGAAGTTACGGAGAACTTTGACTTGGGTTGAGTGGATATGTAGAACTCTCAAAGCCCATCTTAGATTAGATGGGATTAATCTATGAAGTTGATTCCTTCTTCTTTTTTATTGGACAAAGCCTGTGGCATAGTGGAAGGCGCTCACAATTGGTAACCTTTGTGGTTTCAAGTTTGTTAACACACATTCATTCAAAGATACTCACATTTATATGTGGAGAGTTTTTACATCCGACTGCATATCCAATACTAATCCACCTCTCCTTTATCCATGCTTGGGACTTGACACATGACAAATCTCTAGTGCATGAGACTTGCAGAGTTGATTCAAAGAAAATTAGCATCTAAAAATTTATTAATTTGAATATTATATCAGCAGACTAATGCTGAATCACAAAGAGTGTGATACATTTCCATGGAAATAGACCCTGGAGGAAGTAGTTAGGAAGGACATGAAATGCCTCGGAGTTGCAAAGAGCATGGCCTTAAATAGGGTTGAATGGAATGATATTCTTAAAAGCTGACCTTAAATTTGGGAGAGGGAACTGACTCATGTTTAAGTTTTAACAACTATAATCAGATTTCCACTATGGTGCATAAAGGAAACAGATGACAACATTAAAAACAGAACAGATGAAGAGTTGATTAAAAAAAAAAAAACCTTAAAATTTGAAAAGATAGTATTATCAGAAGTTCACAAGAGGAAAATTCTCATATTAAAATGGTAGGTGCAGGTTCTTTTTGGCATAATGAGTAGAACTTTCTAGCTTTGGAAAAACCTCTTGGTTCTGTTTGACCTAAAAAAACACTTACGACACAATAACAAAGTCTTTCATGTTTCAAGAGGACTCTGGAAACTCGTAGGGATGCTTGCACATTTCTGCTCTTAAAAGGGAAGGGTTGGGACGTTAATTATGAGAGCAATAGAGCCTTAAATAATGGAATGGATGGTCAGTTTGTGCATAAAAAAGGATCTCTAGTCTTTCCCTAAGAAAATGAAATCAGCCATGTATATCTCGAGGTTTTATCCTTGGTCTGTCTTCCCTTCTATCACATGCACTAAATTGAGCTAAGAAGAAAAGAAAGTATTCAAATGCTATTTCCAGCTAACAAAGATAGCCAATTAATTCTCCCATGAGAAAATGCTAATTATTATCGCCAATCAACAGAGTATGAGTTTTTTGTTTCTTTGAGATATAATGGAATGTTTGATATTCCCTCAGATCTATCGAAGCCACCAGAAATCTACGTTCTGACCTTTAAAAATTATTAGCTGTCGAAGTCACAGCATTCCATTGTTCTAGGAAAATGGAATTCTTTGGCTTCCATTTACCTCAGAAATCTGTGACACAGATGCAACATAAAGGTATTACTGTAAGTGCAGAAAATATACTCACAAGATTAGAGAGGTGCCTCACGGGACTTATTCGCAAGACCAGAGGTAGAACTGCTTGATCTGGGGACCTGAAAGGAGAGAAGAGGAAGAAGAGGGCGTCAAAAGACCTTGGTTGTGGGCAGCGCAGGGCTCTCTGATGCCTGAGTGAGTGCCAATTGGAGAAGAGAAGTAGATGAACGTTCAGGGAGTTTTTGCATGTAAGTGTGCGTACTTCTTTTTTGGTTGGTTCCTTACCCTATATGAGAGAGTCCCTTAGTACCCGCGTGAACGGGCCCAATGATCTGACTACTGGGGTCTTATCAGCCCATAGAGTCATTAATGAAGATCCATCATAGTCCACATTGCATTTAATGATGGTCCGATCAGTCCATACTGCATTGAATGCTAGTCACATTGGGCCTGATCTCCCCCTGATTTGTTGGCGGCTGAGATCCCATCGGATCCTGTCTCGGGCCCTGCCCGAACATGGCTGCAGCCACTGGATATGGCTTTGCCAGGGATTTGGTGAGGATGGACGGCTAGGATAATGTGTCTGTCCTGTCAGCGCGTGCTTGCGCCCCGCCACGCGTCCTGCATGGGACGTGTCTGTCAGGCCCTGCCTTGGTTGGGTGGCGTGTGACGCTACTGCTGGCGCACAACCGAGACCGAAGTGGACGTGTCATTAGCATAGCCGAAGCGAGATCGGCTGACTATTACCGAAACCAGCGTAAAGAGGCGCCGAAGCCGAAGTGATGTAAGAGCAAGCAAGTGGGTCGGTCCGTGGCCGTGGCCGAGACCCTAGCGGACGTTCTTGCCGGGATCGGGCTAGACCTTTCGGTTGTTCGGGGACACCCCCACACAGTTACAAGATGGGTTTTTTTTTTCCTAAGAGATAAAGATTTGGAGTCCTTATAATGGATACGTGGAGAAGTCAAGAATACAATGGGAGGGTTATAGGAAAATCAGATTTCTCTCAATGCCCCTTGGAACTGCAAGCTGCTCAATCTTGATGTGAAGCACTTGACATTGCATTGGTGGATGCAGGTGTGCCTAGGTGCTGAATGCAAACACACAACCTATGGGGCCTTGCATGACAACCTCTTAGGCCATTGCACTATTATCAGGCGCATGCATGGACACACCTATATGCCCAGGCTATTGACCTTTTCCGTTGGCTTATTTGTTCTATGATTGAGTAGTCAATACTCTACAGCCAATGCACCTTTGTAATTGAGTGATCATTATTGTTGATGCATGGTTGTTTAATGTTTTTATGTTTTAGACAGAGTAGCATTTTAGATTATATGAATTACCTAAGCTATATTCTCTTATTTTCCTTAAACATGCACCTAACTGAATTACGTGTGTGCCTTACGTTGTGCCTAGCATATGGGAATCAAAACTTACTTTTGCACTTGTGCCTTGCAAATCTTGGCAAATGTTTTTCTTTTAATTTCTAAATCTATTTATTTATAAAACTTGTTTCTTGTGTCTGCAATTTACAGCTGTTTGTTTTTATTGGAAATAAAATCAGCCTTACTTACATTTTGTGTTACTTGATGTAGAGTGGACTCTTTATGAGCAGGTGGCCATAGCAGCTATGGACTGCCAACACTCACTACACCAAAAATCGGAAATTGGAACGGAAAAGCGTTCCTAATCCTTCCGTTCCTAATCCGTTAAAGTGTTCCAATTTCCGTTCCAATTTGGATTAGGAACGGTTGGTACCAAATTAGAACGGAAATTGGAACACTTTAACGGATTAGGAACGGAAGGATTAGGAACGCTTTTCCGTTCCAATTTCTGATTTTTGGTGTAGTGACTTTGATGTGGCGAAGGTGAAGTTCTTCTTCTGATTTCCCGAACAGATGCTTTAATTATTTACTTGGATAAAATCTTCAGTGTTTGCAGGAAGAGAGAAGAGTCTTTCTTTTAAGTGAATAACATGGGATAGATCTCACAATGTCATGATTGAAGCACTATCCATTGTCCAACTCAGTTGCATGCTCAACTCTAGATGTGGCATTGTTGAAATTTACTTGAACAATCTCCTAAATTAATGGAAGAGAAGTTTATGAAAATATTGATGAGTTGATCATCATCATTCAATCTCTTAAAAGGAGCCAATAGCTTTCCTTAATTTGTCTGTTGATTCACCAATTTCGGTCCGACTCTTAAGTACCCCTTTTTTCCTAGTAGTACTTTTGGCTTAACATTGTCTTTCTATCCTTTCAATAATTAATGGAAGTGTGTATGGAAGTTTTTTCTTTTTTTTTTTTTTTGGACAGACCTCATGGCCACATGGCTGCGTCCTTCTAAACTGCCTTTAAATTGTTCTTCATTTCATTTATCTGCTTACACCTCTCATAACAGTTATATGCAAGTTTCTCAAACTGAAAGTGATCTAACATGGAAACCCTTTTATGTAGGATTGCCTAAGATCTCTTCGATCAAAATTTCCAGAA
The DNA here is from genome assembly GCA_038049695.1 of Cinnamomum chago. Lineage (NCBI taxonomy): Eukaryota > Viridiplantae > Streptophyta > Magnoliopsida > Laurales > Lauraceae > Cinnamomum > Cinnamomum chago. The sequence continues at coordinate 11,365,612 of CP142454.1, read as the reverse complement.
AGCACTAGAGTTGGTGAGTTTGTATTTTTAGTAGATCTTCCTAATTTTTCGTTATGATATTAAGCCACTTGAAATGTGTTCGTACTTGTTTTTAATGTTTTACATTTTTCTGCTGTCTTCACGTGATTATGGATTCATGCATCATACATATTCATATTTCAAAACCCAACTACTAATATAGCTTATTTCCATTGCAACAAAATATATATAGCTTATTTCCTTGCTAGACATTTTAATAAAATATCCCAAAGTAACTGCGAGTCTGCGATCATTTGAAATATACAGTGTTACACTCCAACCCAATTTAATCTTCATTAGTGATAATTAATGAGATTTTAGCTTAATTAATTATGTTTAGTTGTAAATCATCGACCTTAGTACTCAGTAGTCTTTTTAGACCGAGTTAAATTGAGTCTTGAGTCTTGAGTCTTGATTAGTTGAGTGGAGTAGAATTGACTCACTTGGGTACAGTCAAGTATTTTTCTGTAATTATAGGTTTTCTCGTTTTACATCGTTTTTACGTCATTTAGGCGTCATCACGTGTATCTCGTTGAGCACAGCGATTTTCGTATTCCGCTCCACTTCATTTGATCACTCGTTGAATAAGTGGGACATCATTTGACTTAAATTGAAAATACATAAATATAGTGGACTTTTGTGCAAATTCCCATCTTTATCTCTTTACAACAACCCAACTCCGTTTCCACTTCATTCGTTTGGTGCCTGTTAGCTGTGAGAGAACTTTTCCTCTCTTCTTCCTTTCAATTTCTCTTTCTTTCTACAAGTCTTTGTTTGTGCAAGTAAAGGTAAGGGTGAAGGCCTTCATCTCCTTCATCTCCTCCATCTTCTTCAACCTTGCTCCCAAGAAAACCATTTCTTCTCCAACTCCAAATTCGGATTCCTTGTTAAGGTAAGACTCAAATCCATCCTAGGTGGTATTTTTGAGTTAAAAAGGAGTCAAAAGACCCTCTTATTAGCTTGCATAGGCATTAATTGGTGTTTTGATGGATATTTGTGTCTAGGGTTGAATCTTTTGGGGATTTTAGGATTTTGAACACCAAGAGAGTATAAGAGTTTTGGAAAAGCTTAAATTGAGGCAAATATAAGCTTTAATTATAATGCATGTTGTCTAATTCCTTGATTAGTTATTAAATTTTATTTTGTTTTCCTTTCTACTGTAATTAGCCTCTTAGTTCAAAACTTGAGAATGATTAGGATTTGAATTTTTGTGGGTTTGCTTAGGAATGGTAAAGCTTGGATTGGAGGGAAATGATTCAAAATAAAAATCAGAAATATGGAAGAAGAGTGCAGAACCTGCACTGAACCAGACCAGGCTCTGCCTGGCAGCAGGGTGGGCTCCTGCCCAGGCCTGTTTCAAGGCTGGTTGCAGGCCAAATTCTGGGCTGGTTTCAGGTCTATTTCAGGCCCAAATTCTAGGCTAGTTTCAGGTCTGTTTCAAACCCATTTCAGGTTAATTTTAACCCAATTTCTGAGCTGTTTTCCAGCCCATACTAGGCTCTATTTCCAGCCCCTTTTCCCCACTAATTGAAGCCCATTTTAATATTTCAAGGCATAGGCTGAATTCCTACTTTTTTCAAAGTAGTTAAGAGAAGTTTGGATTATTTAAATGCATGTGCAGATGGGGAATTACAAGCCCATTTATTATTTCATTGCTTGGGCTAGAATTCCTACTTTCAAAATAGTTAGAGAAGCTTGGAATATTGTATGGAAATGCATGTGCAGGTGGAATAAGGCATGTGTAGGTGGAATAGCTCAAGGAATGGGTAAAACGGAGTGGACACGGAAGGCTCTGTCTTGGGCCTGAGTTTTTCTGTTTAGCCCCTAAGTTTTTGACAAAAACACTTTCTTTTGACCACTAAAAGTTGACGGATACCCTTATATTGGATATTTATGAACTAATTAGGATTTTAGACTCTGAGGGATTTATAGGGCCCTAGAAAATGACACCTTTGATGAGATCAACGGACCAACGGTAGTTAACCACGTGAGAAATCATCGAGGCTAAGATCATCTCATGTGAAATTTTATCTTTTATCTAACACATTGTCATGGATGAGGCGTGGAAAACTGGTATACTACATTATATAATGTGGCACCAAATTAAAGATAGTTATACATCGGATCTCCAAACTTCATCGTATGAGAATGTGAAGGATGAGAGTCTAGTAAATGACCCTTGACTCTTCCTAATCAATGCATGTACATATTGAGATTTATTTTCCATTCAACTTCCAAAACTCTACAGAAAGATTTATATGCATAAATTATTTTGTTTCTATTCAGTATACTTGTACGGTTATACGATATTCAATTGAAATTCGAGACGAGTAAGTTTATTTGTGAAATATTCTGAATATTAATGATTTGATTCGATTCAAGTAAAAACCATCTTACTCGTGTGTATTTATTCGATTCGATTGGTCTGGCACTACTGAACTTCGACCTCGTGATACCCGACGGGGTTAAACTTGGTTTAGTTATTTGAGATCACTGCAATAGATCATCTGGAGCACCGAACTCCAGAACCGGGTAGCCAGCTAGCATTTCGCCGGGCCGCTGGTGACATCCCATCTAGATTCGCTCTCTATTTGAGAGGATGAGCTTAATGTGGTAGTCAACTAGTGTGTTTTATTCCTCATTGATTCGTAAAGCATGAATTATTCAATTTTAGCTCAATTGCCTAGTTATTACTTGATATTGACATCTTTTAATCAATTGTCTATAAATTCAATTTGTTACATCATGTAATTCATTATTAATGTATATACTTGCCGAATCATCGGATTCATGATGCTATTCTTGGTGTCACAGACGCAGGTGCAGCTCCCTGTCCTGAGGAGGCCCAGGAGGGAGAGGATGTTACCCAAGAGGTACCTTCAGGTCTAGAGGAGTGGCCTGAACAGGGGCCTGCTTAGAAATTCTTTTCGGAGCGCACGAACATATCTTTTGAGAACCTCATTAGGGTGTGACTAACCCCTTTTTGTGTGAGTCACACTTAGACTTCAATTATTCTTTTGTTTATACTCTTGATAGTGTTGTTTAGGTTCTTTTACGCATCATCTTTTGTAAAAATAATGTTTCTACTTGTATAATTCTTTTGTATCAAACTTGAATAGTTATTTAGACTAAATGGACAATGGTACCTTATGTAAATGAATTTCGACTTCCACTGTGTTTAAATGTTATTGTTATGTTAGTGAGCTAGACTCACATGTGGATTAGTGTCACGACCCAGGCCCGAGATCAGAGTCATTAGGGTTAAACCCCGGGTCGCGATGATCATACTTACTCCCGTAAACCCCGAATTAACCTAAGTTAAAACAAAGTCCACAAGGGATCTTGCATAAGTACCTGTCAATGTACAGTTGTGCGGAAATATCTAATAATATACATTGACGACCATTTAACAAAACGAATTAGCTCATTTACTTTGAAATGTAAAGTTCACTTTACATCGTTTCATTTCTCCTACTATTAACTACTGCATATTTAAAATACAATGCAGGGGACATCATTTATAATACTTACAATACCAAAATGAATATACAAAATACTTTCTAAAAAGTCTCCAAAATATCCCAATTTATCCGCTCTCAGATCATGTCCATTCGACTAGACCTCCTGGAGGTATCGAATGGGCCTCCTCCGCTGGCGGGACGGTCTCCGAGGGACCGGCACGGGCAACTGAGCCTGTAATATCATCAGTAATACCGTGAACACAACGGTTCAACAAGATAAACATATATCTTTATGGCATGTTTGATATTTCCTGACAATTCATTGCTTTAACAGTTCTAAACAATCAATAAGAATTACAAGTAAGCCTGACAAGTACTAGCAAATACACTAGTATTGGTTTCCACTCAATTCTATTCTTGTATTTCATATTCATTCTTCATTAGTATTCAACCTTTATTAATGACTTATCAATAGGACTCGTCAGTCCTTTGACCTTTCGGTCCAATAAGGTGGGATCTCCCAGTGTCTTGATCAGAGATCACTGGTGTCACCACAGAGCTCCGGAACCCCCCCAATTCCATCTACTGCAGTAGGATTATTCAATTCGTTGTTACTTTTCGTAACTGTTCATTCCTTAATTCATTCAGTTCAATTCAATATTGAGTTTCGAAAACCACTAGGTAGTGCCAGACCCGTTGACAATTCCTATCAATCTCATTCTAATTCTAAACTAATCCTCGAACCAACCATTGAGTGTAACCCTGGTTATCAATGCAAGGATTACTATAGATGACATTACTTAGTTGATTATGCATTAGGATAACCCTAATTAATACTTAGGGAGGTTTAAACATGATTAACATTAGTCTCTAAGCTTAGGCTCTTAATCCAGGAAAATCGGACTTGAATCTGCATTTTCCCAGCATTTTACCAGTGGGCCAGGTGTAACGCCCCAATTCCGGGTACCGATAAAGTCGTTCGAATACCCGAAGTTGGCGCGCTACTTCCCGGAAAATCTGAGAACTTCCTAGATCATAGGCCCGCAGTGAAGTCCAATTTAAAACTTTTGAACAATATCAACTCAATGGTTAACTTGCGGAAGCATAATAAACAAAGCGGAAGCAATTTGGTATCGATAAATATATTAAATGTGAGCAGAACTACAGTATAGTATAAAAGGTTCTGTTGTTAATATCAAAAGTTAATACATCTTTGTTAGCTACCCGGCTCACCTACAAAATTCTCTCAAAACCCAAAATACAATAAGACTCTCAAAACCCAGGTAACTCATCTCCTCCCTCCGGCTCGACATCCGGGTCGGCCGGGCCCCATCCGTAATCTCCGACAATCGGCGCCTCTACTAGCGCAAGCGCGTCCTCTGGGATCTCTGGGTCAAGGCCTAAGCATCAAAGATGGATCAGATCTAAAGATCTGGCAAGTCACAGTATACTACTAACATAGGACATATATATCAAATGAATAGAGACGGGTAAATAAATTAAAGAATAACAAGGCGTATGAACTAGGCAGTTGAGCATGATAATCATAAAGAATCAGGATAATATAAAACATCTAATCTACTACAAAATGACACATTCACACGAGCTGGAATACCACGGGATATTATGCCGCGTCCCTCCCATACTGAACACAGTTGCGGCGGAGAAATCTCACCAGTGCTGGGAATTACTAATCCCGCAAATCACTCATCATCTCATCACACTCATCACTCAAGACCGGACACGGTATCACACCATCCGCTTAACAACATAGCTCATCATGATAGCTTCTCAACACTCATACTAGCTCTTACCGGGGATGATCAGTCCACAGCCTGAGCTTAAATCAGCCGAGTGAATGTCTATGCCGACTCGAGAATACTCTAAGGGTCTGTGTCTGTCTAGGCTTTGCCTTGCGTGAACAAGGTCCTAACAATGTCTCTAAGAGGCTCATACATCAAATCAGTCTATGGATTATATTCAAGGCCCAAGCCCACTCGTTGGATCCATACCAAGGCCCATCAGCACATGGCCTGGTCTAAAACAGTCCAAACGAGGCAACATATCCATTTATACTGATAAACAGTTCCTACTAATCCATCATGACTTAAAAGTCCCAATATAAACTACCTCTTCCAACTAAAGGTACACATCTCCACACTTAGGCCCAATAAGGGCCCGCCTAGCCACAGACACGGGTCAGTGTTCTCCAAATCATACTAACGGGTCACCTCTAAGATATCCTAAGTTCAGGTCCTCCATTTATATTTAATTAACAGTTAACAGCTATACTAAGGATATAAGAGTGACAGTAAATAACAAAGGTGAAGTATGAACTTCAGTAAGAGAATCAATGGAAAATAACAACAGTCCAATCCTAGGTAATAGACCACATTCAGGTTCAGGTCCATCTCCGGTAATTTGATCTCTAAGTGAAGTCATTGATGCCATATGATACTGTGTTTGGTGCTCATGAGGTTACGGGCATCATTGACAACTCTTAGGGGTCAAATCATCTTAGATTAAACGACCAAAACCATAATCAGTGGTCCCCGCGAGTCAAGGTTGAGCCACACCGTTGACTCAGGCTTAGAACATTGATAAACGTCCATTTGGATGGTCAATGTGCCCCACAACTGATCACAACTCCTAAATGTTGAAAACTGGAAAATCAGGGTTTCCCAGTGTGCTTGGTCAACCTGGCACACTGGGGGTTGACCCCCAGGTGGACCTGATGTGTAGTGTGCTCGGTTGACCTCCTGGCCTGGTGAGTCAACCGAGTGCACTGGAAAATCTAGGTTAGGCCTCCTGGAAGACTTATTTCGTTTCTAAGGGTTCCCAGCGTGTCCGGTCAACCTCCTGGCTTGGGTGATTGACCGCATACACCAAAAACCCTAGAAAGAGTGATGTCCCAGCTTTCAGACATTTTCTACTGCAAATCCTAGGTACTAGGTCGACCTGAACATAGAGCGTCTGAGTTTCAGGTGAAAAACCAACTTTCAGTCAAATCCTGCAAAACAGTGTGTACCGGGTAACTGGAATGAGTTTCTGCAGGAAAAATTAACTGAGGGCCAATTTTTCCCAAAATGCAGTGTACCGGGTCGACCTGGCTAACTGGAATGGGTTTCTACAGGAAAAATTAACTGAGGGCCAATTTTTCCCAAAAATGCAGTGTATCGGTCGACCTGGCTAACTGAAAATCAGGGCCTGCAGATTTTTTTAGCTGAGACTCCATTTTTCCAAAACCTAGTGTCCCGGGCAGGTCGACCTGGTACACTGCAGGTGGACTCCCAGGTCGACCTGGTGCACGAAAACTGGGAAAAACCCAGTTTCTGCAGATTTCATCTTTTTGATCCATTTTTCCTCCGAATAATTTCCAATCACTTTCAAACTCCGTCCAAACAAAATCAAACAAAAATCTACTAAAATGCACATCAATCCAACACTCATTTAGACCCATTGATCTTCCAAATGGGGGGTGGAACCCCCATCCATCAATGTCCAGCCATCCAACAAAACAACTAAGCTCTTGGTAAATTTCTAACATAATGAAATAACTGAACTAGAACTCAAATGAATCAATGCACAGAATATAAACCTAAGTTAAGAGTATAATATGCACTTGCCTTGCTTGGAAGAGAAGGTATTAGAGAGAGAGAAAAAGGAAAGAGATCCTATCCAATGCAATAAGGAAGAAGAAGGTGAAGTGGTTGCAGCTCCTAGAGCAATTTCTCCAGCATAACAGTAGCTCCAAGGGGAAGAAATGAGAGAGGAAGAAGAGAGGAATGAATAGTTGATGGGATTTGGGGAAATGTGCTAGTTTTATAGATTTTTGGGGGTGGCTAATGACTGAAAAGCCCTTTAGGGTTGCATAGGATTAGGGTTAGGGTTAGGGGCTCTTTGGTCTTTAGGTGGAAGGTTCTAGAGGATGCTTTTGCAATAACCCCCCTCTAGTTCACTAAAAACCCTAGTAAGGGCCTCCCTACACTAGTTAACCCTAGAATTACACAAGACACCCTACTAACCCAATTACTAACTCAATTAAACTAGTCTAACTACAACTTAGGGAAAATCTATCTAATTACCCTAATTAACCCCTAATTAGCATAATTAACTAATAATTAGCAATAATTAGTATTAATTAGTATTAATTAGCATTTAAAAGATAAATTAGAGGGCCCACAAGGGTGGGGCCTCACACCAGGTCGACCTGGCTCAGGCCCGGTCGACCTACAGTTGTAACCAATAAAACAGTGCACAGTGTTTTGGTCAGGTTCCAGAGAACCTGACCATGTGGGGCCGGTCGACCGAGCTGGGGCTCGATCGACCGCGTGAACTGCGGACTGCCCTGCAGTTCTGTAACTGCAGGGAATGGATTGAATCCATTCTTTTTCTTTCTTGCACCACTTATGGACCTAATCATTAGGGGAATATACATGAGTATATGAATCTCAATCATCCACCTAATCCACCCTAATTATCATAATCTATTTCATGATTAGGGTTTCATTTCCATTAATAGGGTTTCAAACCCCTAAAATAGTCATCGAACATCTAAATCTTTACTTTTGCTCACACAAAGCAATTGAAACTATAACAAGCATAAACATATAGGTATACTTGCCTTTAGTGGAAGATTAAAGCACAAAACCACTTGTTTAGCTTGGCTTTGGAATGGGATTCCTCCACTTGAACCTTTAATTCCAAGAACCTCTAAGAAAATGATGAGAAAGGTGGAGAAGATGGATTCCTCTTCACTTGATTCACCTCAAATTCACACTTGATAAAGAAGAAATGGAAGAAGAAGAAAAAGATGAAGACAAAATGTGCCTAGGGTTTGAAACAAGAGAAATGGGCTCATTGAAGCTCTTTAGGTTATATAAGGTTTCCTTTTTGCATTTAAACCCCTTAATCTCTCTTAATGACAATTCAAGTCAAATGAGAGGTCATTTGATCCGATAGTCGTCAAACAACTTCAAGTCTTTTACGGAATTCGTCGTACTTGTCAAGATACGCATGTTGGTATCAAGAGTTTCCGTATCCGACAAAATACGCAAAGATTCGTATTTATACAAAAGTCTTTAGTTTGCTTTGTTTGAGTTTAAACCCTACCCAATTCACTTAGCAACTTGCTCACCATACCATTAAGCCTAACTTCTCCATTTAGGCTAATTTAGTCTCATTTGGTCATTAGTGCCATTAAACATGATTAGTCAGAGTTAATCATGATTAACTCAGGACGGGGCCTAACAATTAGTCATTTTTTTTTTCTCCTTCGTGTGTTGTATTTGGCTCGAGACAGGTACAACATTCAGGAGTACGTGTGCCACACCTCGGGGATTACCCTAGGCCAGGGTGATTTCGGGATTGGGATGTGACATGCAGCATTGCAAGGCAGCCTCTATAACAACTCAAATGACATGCAAAGCATCACAAAGCTTACAACTTTCTAAACTTCTACATTATTAGAACACCACCATCATCGTCATCTTAGCCTTACCCCATCTACTTGTGGTCGGCTTAATATATCAGTGAGAAAATTAATAAGTATTTTGATCAAAACACCTCAAATATGACTACTGGTTATGTTTTGAAAAATCGACATTCATTGAGGAAATGAATATGGCAATTTTCACATTCAGAAAAGAAATGAATTTGGCTGTTTTCCACGTCTCCTCTTGAGAACTAATTACTGTTACCATTTCTGGACCACTGCCACCTGCTATCGCTCTCTACTAAAACTTATCAGAAATTTTATGTTCCATAATTAAATAGGAGTTTTTTCCACAGTGTGTTTAGAGCTTTATAGTAGAACTCTTTAAGCCAATCCTAGATTGACAGAATAGCACTTCGATGATGATGATGGTGATGATCAGAAATTGAATCTCGTACATTGTCCAAAGTAGAATGATGGTGGCTTCCACCATTTTTTTTCTTGACCGGTAGGTAGTCCCTGCCTTTTTTCTTTTTAGACCTATAGAGGTTATTCAATTTCAGTAAGATGATTAATGATAGGACTCTTGTAAAACTGTATTGTGCCTGTGCATGCTGGGCCTTTATTATGTGCAATAAGTAGTATAATTTGACGCATGTGACATGTCCTTTGATCCTTTTCAGATGTTGGCTTATGGTCAGTGTTTGGCAATAATCTTCAGCCAGTTTGGAGGGCATGTTGCTTGAAGCAAAGGGATCATGGGCAGAAGCAGAAAAAGCTTACGCACACCTTTTGGACTGAAGAGTGAACGATGCGGGAGCGAGACCCAGGCCCCCCTGATCCGCCCCTGGGAAGAGTGAACGATGCGGGAGCGAGATGATGTGAAAATGTTTATGCGTTCGTCTAACCGTCCGTCTATTTATCGTCTCTTGGCACAGTTCCACTCCCTTCACTTCACTCGAGCCTCCAAAAAAACATAATAAATGAAACTACTGGGCCCACAGACATTTAACAACCTCTCTCAGTCCCTCTGCGTCTCGCTCTCCCTCCACTTGTATGTATGGGATATTTTTCTGTTTTTTTGCTCCAGTAAGCTTTGGCTCCATCACTTACACAGCTCATGATCAAAACCGCAAGTGAGAGAGGCGCCTGGACGATCCAGATTCGTGTGTTGGTTTTCCATCCGGACCCGATTGTGGGGTCCGGATCCTCTTAGTGTCTCATTCAAGGGGAGTGGAGCTCCCTAATAAGTCCACCTATTAGAAACCCAAAATCGTTCAAAATGAACGCTCTCTCTTCCTATGTCCTCAAGCTATACTCCAAGGTCCTACTTGTTTCATCTAATAAATGCATCAGAATTGTAAGACTTCTATTTTCTTTTTAAATGATTAGAAGTAAAGAAACAAATGTGAATTCTCAAATTGACTATCAAGTTATCTCCGTTCAAATGGAAGGTGGGAATCTGCACCCGGTCACCAGCCTAGCAATTAAAATTCTAAAAAAGTAAGGGTTGCATCTATTTCTTTACCTAAAATCCTTCTAGGTAATCTTTCATTAGAGTTCATTTAATTTAGTAATTATGACAATAATAAGTAAACTAGTGGACTGCAATAAGAGAATTATAATAAATAAAGCCATTTTCTTCTTGTTTCGTGAATTTATCAATGTGTTTAAATCCAATATTAGTCACTTGATTTAGACTATTTAATGACTGAATTTGATTTAATAAAAAAATTAAAGATACTCCCCCATTGTTATTAATATGTGATTCAAATTTCAAGAAATTCCGATGTTCTTCCTGTCCGTGATAAATTCTGCACCGTTTATAATTCATTTTTATAAGTAATATTCTGGTATGGTGTATTTAATTCTGACATGCTATTCTAATCAGTTCTAACATGATGCCTAATAACCATTTGGATCATGATCACGGTTTGCATCCGGAGGTTGTGGGTTCGAAATTACATTACCACACTAGGGCCACAAAGGAATTTAATCTATTCGGCTTTCTCTCCTGGACCCGTATGGTTTATTCTAGCCCAAAGTGCTCGAACCCTGCGTTATCAGGAAAAAAATTTAAAAAAAACCATGATGCCTAATAAGTCCTTATAGTTATATGTCCTGGTAAGTTCCAGTTTATTTGATATATACTAACTGATGAATATTACTGATACACATTGAGTTGACACTGATTTACTGGGCGACCCAATGCTCCAATGGCAAGTTGGCAACCGGTGATAGGGAGACTCGTAACTAAGATGCATGTTTTATACACACTTTATTGGAGTGTGTATAATCTTTAGTTTTTTACTTTCAATTTCAATCATGAGTTATAATAAGGCCAATAAAGGTCAATTTCAAGTTTAAGTTTCTTTCAGATACAAATATCATTAGGATTCATTTAAGTAACGGGATTGAAGTTTAAGTTTAAATGCTTGTGCTACGATCCTGTGTATAATTTTGACGTCACTAATTAAATATTCTACTACAATATTCTCAATCTCACATTGATGATTGATGGAATCGATCTCACGACTTGGGTTTCCGAATGTACGTACGTTTTCCAAACTATGTTTTTATATATATATATATATATATATATATATATATATATATATAAAAAGTTCGGAATTTCGGTCGTGGCACGTTTGTTCAACCATTTCATGAGTTTGTGCATTGTGCTGCGACCATTTGACCCCAAAAAAATCTTATTAGACTCGTTCAAGACCAAGAAGGCTATTATGTTTTAATATAAACCATATAGGACCTCCCGACACTTTTTATTTTTTCCTTTTTCCTCCTTTTTCACTAAGCAGCGATGTCCCCTCCCAATTGTGCACGAGCGGACGGGGATATCCCCACTCATCACAATTAAAACAACTAGTTAGGTGGCGGGGATATCCCATTACAGTTAAAACAACTAGTTAGGTAGGGATCCCTACCTAACTGAGTGTGGTAACTGTGCTAGGTGGAATATCTCCGCTCATTACATGTTTAGAAAAAAGAAGAGAAAAGATTACAATTAAGATTTTATGTTATTTTTAACATTTCGTATTCACGCATGCACACACATCACATTCACATCCACATTTCACGTTTCACCTTTCACATCTACATTTTACATTCTACCTTTCACTTTCACAATCCATATTTTAAGTTATATTTAACATTTCATATTTTCCATTTTACATTCACTTTCAATCACACAATTGTGTCCAAATATATTGAATTCCTATCCAAACTATTACAATCAAATGTGAAAGTTTTTAGGGGTAGCAGAAGTGGCATCTTAAATAGACAATCATTAATATGATTAGAGGGTTTAATTTGGCCACCAAAAGAAATCTTGAGTAATGTTCTTAATTCAATAAAAGAGTGTTTGATTGTGTTTCTTAGGGCATGTTTGGATAAATAAGGAGTGGAGTAAAATGAAGTGGATTTCACATAAGGAGTGAAGTGGATGAAAAGTAGGTTGAAGCTAAAGTAGAGTACTTTATTTCATTCCATTTGGATGCTTATTGTGAGGTTAAGGTTTGGAGTAGAATCCACTTTTACTCAAAGAGAATGAAATATTTAGGGTTGAAGTGAAATGGAGTACATGTACATGTGACTGACAACAATATTTTATCTATTGAGCTAGACTCATCCAAACAGGGTATAGTTGAAATTTTAGACTATTAGGGCTCATTTAACTTCACTTTACTCTTTTCTTTTTGAAATTAGAACTTGGGGATTTAGGATTTGGAACTAGGATTTGAAGATTAAGAGTTTGTTATTAGGTATTCTCATAAATCATCAAGACCCAATAATAAAATTACAAGTGACAACAATCTATCCACAAATCTACAAACCCTAACAAGTAATATACCATGAAGAATACTATGTCTTAAGAAACAATAAGTCGATTTTCGCAACTACATAATAGACATGTAAGAACCCATTTTCTTGCAAGATCTAGTTTTTTTTTTTTCCAAAAATGAAAAACTTTTCTAATAAAAAATGAAGATAGACATCTCCTTCATGCATGTTTCTTATTAGAAAATGGAGGGAACTATGGAAGGTAGGGTCAAAATTAGTGGAGAGAGAGAGAGAGGGAGGGAGCAAGCAAGGCCGGCGATGAGGAGATGCTCGTGGAGGAGCAAAAAAAACAAGTAAGAGAAGAAAGGTCGTGGAGGAGAAGAGAGAAGAAAAAGGAAGAAAGTTTGTGAAAGAGGAGCACGGAGGAAGAAGAAAAAAGCTCGTGGAGGATAGGAGAGGAGGAAGAAAAAGAAAAGAATGAAGCTTATGGTAGATAAAAGAGGATGAAAAAGAAGAGAGGAGAGAGGAGAGAAGCTTGTCGATGAGAAGAGAGAAGAAGAATAAAACAGGGAAACAATATTTTTGGGTTGGTTTTAAAGAACATAAGAGCGGGGATGTCCTTGCTCAAGAATTCTTTAAAAAAAATAACTAAAAGTGCTCCGTGGGACTACTACGGTGGATAAAGATAATTTGAATCCTTTTTGGACTCCACCGAGTCTTGGAGGATTTTTTGTACTTCAGATGAAAGAACATATATAGGTTTAAAGCTATAATTTAATTAATATTAGGATATTAATGCAAAAGGACTCTATTAATATATCAGTCCATATTCTCAGTTTTTGTAGAAGTTTGGAGGATTCTTTGGCAATTCAAGTGTAGCAATGGTAAATATATATATATATATATATATATATATATGTGGACATTCATGTGCATCCATCATTCACTATAGGGTGATGGAACTTTCTCTTTTTGCTCATGAATATTTCTTTTATGCATATGACCATATATGACTTTTTCCCTTTTTGTACATGAAAATTTTTAATTATGAAAGTGTCCCTCACCCTTTGGTGAGGGATGGATGCACATGAATATTCTCCATATATATATATATATATATATATATATATATATAACAGTTACATGTACCATTTCTTTTAACATTATAATTTCAGTGTTGCATATCTTTTATTTTTATATGGTCAATCACATCATGATAGCAGAGCATAGCAAGTCTAATCTATTTATATTATGGATAATAAAGAATCCAAATTAAGCTTGGGGCTTATTAGTTCAATAAACAAATTAATTGAACTATTTTGATTATAGATATAAAGCCCATATTAATGAAAAAAAATATATTAGTTGACGGGAATTGATAAAACAAGTTCTCCTTATTTCTTAAAACCAAAGTTCTCCATATTTGATTGTCGATCCAACTGTAATTGAAATTCATTTAAGAGGTTTTCAAACTAATCAAAACTGATAATTTGGCTTCCTCCGTTGGATAGTCTGGTTTTACTAACCGGTTCTACATCAAGACATCACTAGGAATTAAAGTCAAATAATTCTAATTGCCATATATCTCTTGAAATTTTAGTTCCCATATTTTTGTCATTATGCTTACAGTTTTGACATCACTAGGAGAAATATTTTTGTCATTAGTTCCCAAATATTTCTCTTCTTACAATTTTATCAATGTGCTTACAGGAAGGAAGGGAACCAAGGATCAAGCCAAAAGTAACTGCTTCTAACTTTAACCACATCTTCAGTTGGCTCATGAAACAAGAAGCAAGGTCAAGCTCGAGCCCAATTGAGCCGAGCTTCTTGTTAGTGAGTTGACTTGGCTTATTAGGGGCACAACCCAGGTGGGTTGGGCCAGCTATTGAGCCAACTTAGCCTTACCCAAATTGCAGAAGGATTCGGAATCGAAACCCAGGATGACCTATCTCACTTAGGTCTGACCCAACTGACACAGAGAGAGCGCCAAATAAATAGTTTATGCATAGATAGTTAAGTAGGAAGGACTTTAATTCATTTCAAATGGCTGAAAAACTAGCTTCATTAAATGATTATTGTGTGGGGACCATCCCATGAATCTTACCCTATTTCGGTTTCGGCAAGCCATTCTTGGTCTCGGCCTCGGACGCGGGCCTGGCGCTACTTTGGTTTCAGCACCAGCTGCTGGTATCGGTGAAGCGGTAACCAGTTCGGCCACGCTACCCTATTCGGTCTCGGCTACACAGAGTCCTGCAATCACATCCGCTGGCCACAACCCTATTAGGACAGGGCCCAAGAAAGGGACTTGATAGGACCTCAGCCGCCAACAGATCATGGCAAGATCAGGCCCAATGTGACTGGCATTAAATGCAGCGCGGGCTGATCGGACCCTCATTAAATGCAATGAGGGTTGTGATGGACCCTCATTAATGACTATGTGGGCTGATGAGACCCTAGTCGCATCATGAGGCCCACTGGCACAGGCGCCAAAACCACTCCCCATATAAGGCAGGGAATAGCCAAGAGTAAGATATATTTTCTCTTACATGCAACCACACTCCTTCTTCTCCGATCACTGCTAACTTAAGCATCGGAGAGCCCTGTGCTGCCCCAGCCAGGGTCCTTTGACCGCTCTCTTCTTCCTTTTCAGGTCCACCAGACACCTGCCAGACACGCAGCTCCTCCTCCGGTTCTTTGAGTAAGTCCCTGGAGGCATCCTAATCTTGTGAGTATATTTTTCTGCACTTACAATTGGAGCCGTCTGTGGCGAACGATTTCTACAATCTTCCCTATCACCATGACGAGGAGAGCTGCGAAAGGCGGAGAAACATCCAAGGCAAGGCGTGCAGGACCGTCCTCTGACCTCCTCCCTGCTAAGAAGAGGTCCGGGAAGGAACCAGTTGCAGAGGATGATGTCGAGCGTGGCCTCGTTCGAATCAACGTTCAGGAGCGTGATCCTCGCTTGGAGTCTGCTCTCCGGAGGAGAAACTCTCAGCAGCAGCCCGAGGGAGGCCTCCTGACGGGTCGAAATCGACGGAGCAAGTCTCCAGTGGTCGATGGACCACGTCCTTCTGATCAGATAGAGGATGCTGAGGACTTTGAGGATGAAGAATATAATCTCAGTAATGACTTCGACTCCACCCTTGAGGAGATCAGAGCGCAGAATGAGGCCATCAAGGAGAGAGATGCTCTGATCCTCCAGCTCCAGCAGCAGCTGGAAAGAGCTACGGGTTCAGCAGGACATCAGCAGCACTCTCAGCAGCAGCATCAGTCTCAGCAGCAGCAGCGGTCGCTACAACAGCGCTCACAGCGACAGCACGAGAGAAGGATGTCTCGTGGCAGGCGCCCTGACTCCCCCGAGAAGGACTTGAGGGACCATCTGAATAAGAAAATGCGCGACCGAACTCGAGACGAAGGCTCGAGCGCTAGCCATAGCTACTCGAGGAAGGCATCAGAAACCATTTCGGAGAGCAGGTATCATGATCAGGAGTGGTTGGACGCGCGCATAAGGGAAACGGTCCAGCGCAATCTGGAGGTGGCTGGTCTCGGCCGAGACCAAAAGGATGTTTGCTGCGACCCCATCGATCTCGGCGCGTCTCCTTTCTCTCGCGATATCAGGAAGTACCCCCTGCCAAAGAAGTTCACCGTCCCGAGGTTCGTCACTTACGACGGGACCTCGGACCCGGCTACACATCTCAGGCACTTCTCTCAGAGGATGTCTGTCTGGGGAGACGAGGGTCATCTGAACTGTCGAGTCTTTTCCTCCAGTTTGGGTGACCTCCCCCTGAAGTGGTTCTGTGCGCTCCCGGAGGGGTCCATTTCGAGTTGGAAGCAATTCTAGCAGTCCTTTATGAAGAAGTTCCAGGCCTACAGGATCCTACCGAAGACAGATGCAGATGTCATGGCCCTGAAGATGAAGCAGGGAGAGAACGTCACCCAGTTCGCGAAGCGGTTCTGGACGACCTACAGCCAGATTGAAGACTCCAAGTACGAACTGGCCATCTTCGCATTTCGGAAAGCCCTACTGCCAGACAGTGACCTTCGCAAAGATCTAGCCAGGAACCCGGTATCCTCTATAACAGCGCTCATGTCCATCGTCAACCGCTACATCGCCCAAGAGGACGACCAGGTACGAGCTCGGGAAAACCATGGGGCTGCGTAGAAGAACCGAAGTGAAAGGCCTTCCAAGGAAGAGAGGGGACCGTCCCGAAGAGACGAGCCACGAAGAGATGACTCAGAGAGACGCCGGGCGCCAGCTAGCTCCGCAAGGGCTCAGGCGTTCACCTCGGCAAGAGGCAAAAGGCTCAGGCTGTCCGAAGATGCATATCAGGCAGTTAACACGATCTTCAAGGAGCCTATCCACCGAATCATGTACAAGATTAAGTCTCGGCCGTACTTCAGCTGGCCAGAGCCCATGAGGGGCGATTCATCTTTCCGGGATCAGACCAGGTTTTGTGCGTACCACAAGGAGAGCGGCCACAAAACTGAGGAATGCAGGATATTGCGGTCGCATTTGGAAAAGCTTGTCCAAGAGGAGCATTTGCAGGAGTTCGTCAAGGCGGATACCAGGGCCGACACCCGAGCCCCGCGCCGAGACGACAGAGGCCGCGACAGCGATGGGTCAGAGAAGATCATTAACGTCATCCATTTAGCTCCCCCTCCGAAGGGGAGTAACCGAGCTCGCGCCGAGGCCAGGCAGGCCTCTCACAGTAAGCAAGTCATGGCCGCCGAACTCGGCTCGGCTCCAAAGAGGCCTCGGAGGGAGCGGCCCGAAATCAGGTTTACGGATGCGGACCTGGAAGGGGTACAGCTTCCCCACAACGACCCGCTGATCGTCACCCTAAAGTTTGATTGCTCAAAGCAAGGCGTGAAGAATTGCACCGTGAAGAAGGTCCTCGTCGACCCCGGTAGTTCATCCGAGGTCCTCTATTTCGATAGCTTCCGGAGGATGGGACTGACGGAGAAGGATCTGCAGGAGGCCCGAATTCCCCTCATTGGCTTCAGCGCCAAGCCGGTGTACCCCAAGGGAAAGGTGACGTTCAAGGTCGAGGCCGGCGGTGCGTCTGTTGAGACAACCTTCATGGTGATTGACCCACCCTCGCCTTACAATGCTATAGTGGGCAGGTCTTGGCTTCATAGCCTGGAGGCGGTCCCTTCCACTCTCCACCAGAAGTTGAAATTTCCTTGGGAGGGAAAGAATGGCCGAGTTGCAATCGTCACTGTCAGAGGAGATCAGCAAGCAGCCAAGCAATGTCTGACAGCCGTGGTATCCGGAGAGCGAGAGCCTAGGGAAGTTAATATGGCCGAGATGGAGAAGAGGCTGGAGCAGAAGCTGGATGAGATCGGCCAGGACCCAGAGAAGAAGAGCGTGGAGGACCTGACTGAAATCAGGCTTGAATCACAAGATCCGGAACGGTTCTTCTTGCTCGGCAGTCAGCTTGGAGAGCCAGAGAAGACCGAACTGGTCCAGTTCCTGGTGAAGAATAAAGAAGCCTTCGCCTGGACGCCTCAAGAGATGCCCGGCATCGACCCGGAGGTAATATGTCATAAATTGAATATTGATCCTAACTATAAACCGATGATGCAGAAAGCCCGCAGGACTAGGGTGCCACAAACCGAAGCCATAGTCGAGGAGGTGGATAAATTGCTCGAGGCCGGCGCCATTAGAGAAGTCCAATACCCGACCTGGCTAGCCAATACTGTGGTCGTCAGAAAGAAGACTGGCAAGTGGAGGGTGTGCGTCGACTTTACCGACCTCAACAAGGCCTGTCCCAAGGACAGCTTTCCCCTCCCAAAGATCGACCAGATGATCGATGCCACAGCCGGACACGACAGGATTAGCTTCCTCGATGCATATCGCGGCTATCACCAGATTCCGTTATATGGGCCGGATGAAGAGAAGACAGCTTTTATCACACCCAGAGGGACTTATTGTTATAAGGTGATGCCGTTTGGGTTGAAGAATGCAGGAGCCACCTATCAGCGACTTGTCACCAAGATGTTCCACGATCAGCTCGGCAAAACTGTTGAAGTCTACATCGACGACATGGTAGTCAAGTCCAGGCAAGCTTAAAACCATTTGGCGGACCTAGCTGGAGTTTTCGCCACTTTGAAGAGGTTCAAGCTCAAGCTCAATGCCTCCAAATGCGCCTTTGGTGTCGGCTCTGGCAAATTCCTGGGGAGCTTGGTCACACGCAGGGGGATTGAGGCTAATCCAGATCAGATCTCGGCTATCCTCAGAGTGCAGAGCCCCACCTCGGCTAAAGAAGTCCAAAAGCTAACCGGAATGGCAGCCGCACTGAATCGGTTCATCAGCAGATCCTCAGATAAGTGTCGGCCTTTCTTTCAGCTTCTTAGAAAGAATTTTAAATTTCAATGGACTCCAGATTACGACCAGGCGTTGCAGGAGCTTAAGGCCTACCTTTCTTCACCCCCTCTACTGTCGACTCCGGTCCACGGAGAGTTTTTGTATTTATACCTGGCGGTCTCGGATCATGCAGTGAGCTCAGTCCTCCTCCGAGAAGAGTATAGGGTCCAAAAACTCATCTATTATACGAGCAAGACCTTGATTGATGCCGAGACCAGGTACTTGCCTCTAGAGAAGCTCGCGCTGGCACTCGTTAGTGCCTCGCGGAAGCTCTCTCATTACTTTCAAACACATACCATAGTGGTTGTTACGGAACATCCACTTAAATCTGTTTTCAGAAAAGCTGACTTTTCAGGAAGAATTTCAAGATGGGCTGTCGAACTAGGGCAGTATGAAATTCAGTATCAGCCCAGGACAGCGATCAAGGCTCAGGTTCTGGCCGATTTCCTTGCCGAGTTCGACTCAAGTTCGGCACCAAGCCAGCTCGGCACCGAACTGGGGGGCAGGGAGCATGAGGCGCCCACGGGCTCTATACAGTCACAATGCCAAGCCCTCACCCCAGTTTGGAAAGTCTTCGTTGATGGATCTTCCACCTCGAGGAGAGCCGGAGCAGGAGTTGTTCTCCAATCGCCAGAGGGACTGGTCATCGAGCAGGCTCTGACCCTAGATTTCAAGGCGTCGAACAATGAAGCTAAGTACGAAGCCCTTTTAGCCGGACTGAACAGCGCCAAAATACTCGGAGTTTAACAGCTGGTGGTCTTCAGTGATTCACAGTTGGTGGCAAACCAACTGACTGGGGACTACCAAGCTCGCGACGACCGGATGGCTGCGTATTTGGCCCTGGCAAAGAAGCTGTTCTCCCAGTTCCATACGGCCGAAATCAAACAGATAGGCAGAGAAGCGAACTCCCATGCAGATGCTCTTGCAAGTTTGGCCAGCGCTGTCGAAGCAGGAAGAAAGAGAACCATTGAAGTGGAATCCTTAGCCGCACCAAGCATCGAGCTCCATCCACCTCGGGAAGTGTCGTGTGTTGACCTCGGCCCGAGTTGGATGGACCCCATCATCGCCTACCTCAAGGACGACAAGCTACCCGAAGACAGTAGCGAGGCCCATCGAATCAGGCTCAAAGCAGCCCGGTTCTGGCTGTCTCCCGAAGTCAAGCTCTACAGGAAGTCGTTCTCGGGCCCGTACCTCCAGTGTGTGCACCCAAGCAAAGTCGAAGATCTTCTCTTTGAAATACATGAAGGGATCTGCGGAAGCCATATTGGAGGAAGGTCACTAGCTTACCGGGCTATCAGCCAGGGTTACTGGTGGCCATATATGCAGAAGGACGCGCAGGTGTACGTGAAGAAATGCGAGAAGTGCCAGAAATTCTCCCACTCTCTCCATCAACCGGCGCAGGACCTCAGCCCGCTTTCCAGTCCATGGCCATTCGCCCAGTGGGGGCTCGACATAGTAGGACCGTTCCACCGAACTCCCGGAAATAAAAGATGGCTGATTGTGGCCACGGATTACTTCACCAAATGGATCGAAGCAGAGCCGCTGTCCTCCATCACGGAGCAGGATTCCAAAAATTTCGTCTGGAAAAACATCGTCACCAGATTCGGCATCCCCAGAATATTGGTCTCGGACAACGGGACCCAGTTCGATTCCAACCTCTTCAGAAGCTTCTGCCAGGAGCACGGCATCCGCAATCGCTACTCCACCCCGGCCTACCCGTAGAGTAATGGTCAGGCGGAAATTTCCAATAAAGTAGTGCTAGACGGGCTGAAGAAACAGCTTGACAGAGCGAAAGGAAGATGGGTAGAAGAGCTCCCGAGTGTCCTATGGGCCTACCGAACGACCCCAAGACGGTCCACTTCGGCAACACCTTTTTCCCTAGCCTACGGAATGGAGGCCGTCATTCCCTTAGAAATTGGCCTCCCTACCCTAAGGTCCGAACTCTTCGACCAGGGCCGAAATGTGATCCATCTGGCTGTAGAACTGGACCTGGCCGATGAGCGAAGAGAAGCAGCAGCAGTTCGGTTTACAGCCTATCAGCGGCAACTGGCCAGAGGCTACAATCAGAGGGTTAGAGAGAGGAAATTCTCAGTGGGAGAGCTGGTTCTTAAGAAGACACTCCCGGGGGACAGAGACCCGAATCAGGGTAAGCTGGCGCCGAATTGGCACGGACCGTTCAAAGTGACTTCTATTGCTGGGCAGTCGGCTTATCGACTTGAAGACATGGCGGGAAAACGGCTACCGAGACCATGGAACGCGTCTCACCTCAAGAAGTTCTATTTCTTAAACACTTGTACATTTGTATTTAGAAGAATTCAATGAAAGGAGTTCGCATTCGAAGGAATGGGGCATCCTGTGTCAGTACTTTGGCCTACGTGCCACCCAGGCGTGAAGCCTTCGGGCCAACGATGAGATCGTCTCGGGTCGGCTACGTGCCACCCAGGGGTGAAGCCTTCGGGCCAACGATGAGATCGTCTCGGGTCGGCTACGTGCCACCCAGGCGTGAAGCCTTCGGGCCAACGATGAGATCGTCTCTGGTCGGCTACGTGCCACCCAGGCGTGAAGCCTTCGGGCCAACAATGAGATCGTCTCGGGTCGGCTACGTGCCACCCAGGCGTGAAGCCTTCGGGCCAGTGATGAGACCGCCTCGGGTTGGCTATGGGCCACCCAGGCGTGAACCCTTACGGTCAACGCACAAGGACGTCTCGGGCCTGTCTAACCCCTGTACGGAAAGCCCTTATGGTCACTACCGAGACCACCCTTATTCACCGATCCAGGAGAGATTCCGCGTCGGCCAAGTTTCACCCTATTCTACCGAAGTGAATAACATCATTTGGGTTGACGAGGGCCCCTTAGGCCCATGCGTCGCTCTAGACTAAGTCCTAAACTGGCCGGTCTCCTCTTACCGAACTCATACACTTGGTGAAATCGTAAAAAAAAAAAAAAAAAAAAAACCAAGCTGTAAACAAGCAAGCAGGCAGGAACAGTGAAAGCTAGTTGAGGCAAACCGGGATGTTCTATTGATAAACGCAAGGGTATTACATCGGGATTGTCATTACAGGTTCCACAAAAACAAAATTACATTTCTGAAAGAGGAAATAAGACAAGAAGAGTCAAGAAGACGGCCCGGCCTCGATGTCTTCAACAACTTCTACGACTTCGCCCGCAGGAGCGGCTTCGGGAGAGGCCAACGTCGGCTCTTCCGAGGCTTCGGGCGGAGGAGGCGCAGGAGTCTCGGCGGGAGACTGAGGAGGAGAAGCAGGAGCCTCGACAGAGGGCTGGGTCGCGGCTACGGCCTGTCCAAACTCAGGGGGGCTCAGAAACATGGGATGATCTTCTTGGGCCCCCATCTCCTTGAGTCCAGCACGATAGCCGAACCGGAACAGCTTGGAGCTCAGCTGCTTAACTTGGTCGGTATAGCTCCGACCTGCATCTGCAACCCCATCTAAAAAGGCAGCATTGATCTCGGCTTGGAATGACGCTTGAAGTTCTTCCCTCGCCTGCTTCTCTCTATCAAGGTCGGCCGCTAGCCCCGCCGCTCTTTTCTCTTCGGTGAGGAGCTTGCCTTGCAATTCGTAGTTCTCCGATTTGACTGTGCAAAGTTCGCTCACCATCAGTTCGGCCTGAGCGTCGAGCTCGGCCTTTTGGGCCACCACCTCCTTCAGCTCTTCACTTCTTGTCCTGAGGTCGGCCTCGGCTTTCTCCTTCGCCTCCGCCAGACGGCTGTGCCGAGCATCTTCCTCAACGACTCTGTTCAGGACCACGTGAAGTCTCTGAACGGCCTGCAAAAAGACAGTCGTCTGAATTAGTATTACGCAGAAAAGTCAGTGTTGCAGTTGGGAGAAGCTCAACACTTACCGAGATGGAGTGTTGTATTGTTTTCATGAGCAGCTGTGGGCTGTCAGCTGCGCGGTGCGCCTCCATGTCTTTCGGAAGCGCACAGGCTCGGGTGAGGGCCGCGACCACGGCTGAGTTACCGATCAGCCGGTCCTCAACGTTCAATGGCCTCCCCGGCCTCAGCTCAAGCTCCGGCCTGAAGGCCTCTGGCTCAGCCGGAGTGGTCACAAGGGGCGAGCGACGCTGCTCCACCAAGGGCCGCTCCTGAGCTGGTTCCTCCGCGGCCCTCTGCCTCGCGGTCCCGGTGGACCTCGGCCTGTCCTCGTGGACAGGGTCCTTCCCCCTCGCCCTCTTCCTGGGCCTCTCCCGCTCCGCGTTTGCAGTGGGCTGGACCTCGGGCCGAGAAGGGACGGCAGAAACGGGGAGTGGAACAGCATCGGGGGCTGCCAGCTGCCCGCCGAACACTGCGTCCTCCAGGTTCAACAGCTGGAAGGCAGGCCTGCGCCTCTCCATTTCTTCGGCGTCGGAAGAGTAGTTTTCGATCTCCCTGATGGGATCGCTTTCGGCTGCGACGGCCGAGGTGGAAGCCTCAGCGCCCGAGGCGACCCTGCTCGCGTTTTCAGCTAGGGCAGGGACAATCTCTCTGGGGGCGGCCCGATTTCCGCGTGTAGGATGCGTACTTCGGCTCGTACCCTAACAGGGAGAAGGCAGCTCTGTTGTAGTGGCCTCGGTACTGGTAGATCTTATCCAGCCAGGCCTTGTTCCTCCGCCAGCGGTCTAGGTTGGCGTCCCGCTTTCTCTGATGAAGGCCTGCAGAAGGAAAGAAAAGAGTCAGGATACGAGCTGACAGAAATGCAAGTCAAAAATCCGAAACCCGGTGGAAATGTTAGGGCGTTACTCGGTGGTGTGCCGAAGAATCTAGGGATTTGGACTCTCCTTGCGGTCTCGGATTCGGTCTCCCCGAACTCCCAATTGCAAGAGACGAACAGTCGGTCATCTCCGGCGTATTTATTCGAGTCCTCTAGGGCCGTGATGAGGGGCGAACACCTGGCTTTGACTCGGAGATAATACGTGTTGCCGTCTCGGGTTTTGCAGAGGTCATATATGTCCTCAATATCATGGACGCCGAGGTCGATTCCTAGGACCCTATTCAATTCGGCGACGCCCATAATGATTTTGAAGCCATTGGGCATCAGCTGACATGGACACAGGTTCCAGGTTCGGAGGCAGGACCTCAGAAGAGGATGAAGGGGGAATCTGACCCCACCTTCAATAATGGCAACGAGGGGGAATGGCATCCAGCCCTGGCTAAAAACGTAGCCGGATGACCTGTCGGAGGCTTTCACCCGGACGTCCTCCGGGATCTGGAAAGTCCTCTTGAGCTCCACCAGGGCCGAATGAGAGTCGATCCAATGACTGAAAGCCCCCATTCCTAAGTCTAAGAAATCCTAACAAAGCTTCAAAGAAGGGATAGAAAGAACGGAAGAGGTGGGGGACAGAGGAAACCCTAGGAGGAACTAGGTCCGAAAAGTAAGCTAAAGAGAAGAGAATAGGAGAGAGACTCACTGGTTCGACGGAGGCAGGGTCGGACTCTGATGAATGGATTGCGGTCGGTAAAGGCCACTGGAAGTTCAATACCCGGAGCTCTCTGCTAGTTATCCGTCAAAAGGCTGAAGTAAAGAACGGAGAAGAAGGGGACGCACTGTATATAAAGGATGAAGAAAGTAAGATGAGCGCCATCCTGATTTTCAAAAAAAGGGACACGTGCGAAGCGTCGCCCCGTTCACTCCCACACCGCCTCAGAATGACCTGCTGGCCCATCCGATGACGACACGTATCGCCGATGGTCCGTCTCCCCATGCTAATCATGGTCTCCACATTCATGACTCCCTTTATTGCCTCGAGCAGGCGAATCAATGGCGGCACACTCAACCGAACCGTCAAAACCCTTAATTGGGAAGACGATTTCGGAGCGCCAACTCAGCTCTCAACCTCTGACAGGAGAAGCCCTAGAGGTCAAGAGCTGGGGGGCTATTGTGTGGGGACCATCCCATGAATCTTACCCTATTTCGGTTTCAGCAAGCCATTCTTGGTCTCGGCCTCGGACGCGGGCCTGGCGCTACTTTGGTTTCGGCACCAGCTGCTGGTATCGGTGAAGCGGTAACCAGTTCGGCCACGCTACCCTATTCGGTCTCGGCTACACAGAGTCCTGCAATCACATCCGCTGGCCACAACCCTATTAGGACAGGGCCCAAGAAAGGGACTTGATAGGACCTCAGCCGCCAACAGATCAGGGCAAGATCAGGCCCAATGTGACTGGCATTAAATGCAGCGCGGGCTGATCGGACCCTCATTAAATGCAATGAGGGCTGTGATGGACCCTCATTAATGACTATGTGGGCTGATGAGACCCTAGTCGCATCATGAGGCCCACTGGCACAGGCGCCAAAACCACTCCCCATATAAGGCAGGGAATAGCCAAGAGTAAGATATATTTTCTCTTACATGCAACCACACTCCTTCTTCTTCTCCGATCACTGCTAACTTAAGCATCGGAGAACCATGTGCTGCCCCAGCCAGGGTCCTTTGACCGCTCTCTTCTTCCCTTTCAGGTCCACCAGACACCTGCCAGACACGCAGCTCCTCCTCCGGTTCTTTGAGTAAGTCCCTGGAGGCATCCTAATCTTGTGAGTATATTTTTCTGCACTTACAATTATGATAATCCAAATTGAGCTGAAACAAACTTGGCCCCCACTGCATATACATGGTTTATAATTAAACTTATTTCTATCATTTTTAATTTCTTAAAACCTATGGAGACGACTTGATTGAAAGAAACATGAAGAACTTTTACACTCTATTGAAATATTCAAGTCTTCGTGCACTTTATCTTTTGAAAATGAATTAAAACTTTTATAGAGATTTTTACAAAAAGAAGCCTCAAATATGCTTATACCTCCAAAAGCATCCTCAAATATATGTAATCCCCAAAAGCATCTTATACCGTAGACTCCATTTATTTTCGGACTAAATTGTCTTTTACATTATCTCTTGAGATATTGAGACTTAACTACATTCGCACATTGAAGTATTTCATGATTCGTTATTTTTCTCTCAACTCTCAAACTCGTTAATTTGATTTGGATATCGTGAAGAGCTAATGTTTATTTTAAACTTATATCCTATATAGAGAAACACAGAGAAAAGCATCCTCAACTTTGTAGCTAGTCTTCCATATATTGTAGTAGAAGTAAGGTTACGAATAGGGAATTGAGAGAAGCATAATTCTTTGTGTATTTTTCTTTAGAAAGGAAATTGTTGGTTTTTTTAATAGAATCTCCATCGGTTATACTAAGAGAAGAGTTGGTGTCAGTACATTCACTATTGAATAAACTTACATTGGAATGGTTCAACTCATACACTCGTAAAAAATTGTTGCTTCAGCTTCAAGATTGTTAGTCAAGCCCAATACACCTGCATGCATCCTATTTGGGAAAATTTTAATTATTAGACTCATGAGTGTCTTCTCGACATTGTGAATTAATTATTGACATCGTGATATTTAATCATGTTAATGTTCAATTCACATTTGAAAGAGAAAAAGGTGGGGTAGAGCATTTTAGACTTTGGAGGAAAATATCTATAGATTGTACTAAAAGTAAGGTCAAAAATAGTACTCTAATTGTTAAATAAAGTCACAATCGAATTACTCAACCCTCACTTCACAGATTCTTGAGCTCGGCATGACAGTCATGTCCGTTGAAAAATTGCATGTGAGGCTATGCTGGATGCTTATAAGTTTGAGTTAATTTTTTACTAATTGTAGTAAAAGTACATTTGAATAAAGACATTATTGGAGTTCATAGAAAAAAAAATCTATCTATCATGATAGATAAGCTTAATGAATGCTCAGGGGATATTGGTGAAAGGTATTGAACAAAAATAGAAAACCCGAGCATGTAAATAATGTTGGGCACATAAAATGGATAGTAAATTTAGAGCTCGCGAGTGCTATGTCTCAATACCTTTCACGACTATTAAGGTTGTTCAGTCCTTTTCCCATTCTTAACAGCACTATTAACGAAGGAGAAAAACTAGGGAAATTATTCAGAGATAATTGTGGGTCTTTAAGGAGAAAGATTAGGAGTTATTTAGTGATAATCTTAGTGTCTTTAGAGAGAGAGAAATTAGGAGTTATTTAGAGAAAATGTAGGAGCCCATGTACAGAAAAAAAGAGTGATAATCCTAATGTCTTTAGAGTTATATATGTGGAGAATATTCATGTGCATCCATCCCTCACCATATGATGAGAGATACTCCCATAATTAGAAATTTATCATGCAAAAAAGATAAAAAGTCATATATAGTCATATGCATAAAAGGAATATTCATGTACAAAAAGAGAAAGTTCACTCACCCTATGGTGAGGAATGGATGCACATGAATGTCCCCATATATATATATATATATATATATATATATATATATATATATATATATATAGCAAGGCTCTCCTAAGCTCGTGCTTGTGGGGCTCACCTTTGGTCCATCCAAATTGACCAAACACATGACCCTCCTAAATTGCACATGTCCACCAACTTTCGGTCAAATCCGAATTTACTAGACCGTTGGATCGACTATGTATCGATTCAAATGGATTGTTGACCATTAAACGTTTGGGCCCATATGGAGATGATAGAAATTACTGTTGTGACTGATTTTTTACAGAGAGGAAAATCCCAATGAGTCCTTGAAATCCCCCTCATCCCCATCCCCATGTGAGTCCCCAAGTGGGCCCCACCACATACTTGAGCTTACTTTATCCTAAGCTTGAGCTTGGGAGAGTCTTGCTCATATATATATATATATATATTGAAAATGAGGAAGTTTCAAGTGCATCCATCCTTCACCATAGGGTGAGGGACACTTCCATAATTGAAAATTTTCAAGTAAAAAAGTTACTTTTTAAATATATAGGATGATGTACACTTCCTTGTCTTAATGTATAAAAAGAAAAAGTGCCCTCACCCTTGAGGTATATATGCACGTGAAACTTCCCAATTGAAAATTGCCCTAAAAAAAGTTGATTGCTAGATTAAAAACCGCATAAATCCTATATATATAAAAGTAGAAGAGCTCCTACTCTTAGAGTACGCGTTACATCAAGTCGAAGCGAAAGACTTGCCCTTTGATCACAGAAACTGCATCGAAGCTGTGGGACATCCCTCTCGTTTTCGTTGGGGATTATTGTGCCGTTCAGAGGTTAGCTTCCTGGTCTTTCTTGTAAACATAAGAATTAGATGCCAAGATGAAATCTTTGTTTGATATAATGGCGACATCAAACAAAGATTCATCCCATCCGTCCCAAGATAGAATCTTTATTTGATGATGTATGGGTGATATGATATAATGCCAATACAATCTCCTTCAATTAAGATGTTCGTGAATCGTGATTTCTAAATCTTGCAGATGAGGAAACCTTTGTTTTTAACTTAAGGCTTTTCTTTTGAGAATCGTTGAAACTATGTATGGCATTATATTCTTGCTTTGTGTTCTACTGATTGGGTTTGCGGAAATTTAATCGTTTCAGAAGATGGATGCGAGGGCACCGAATACAAGCGATAATACTAGGTATTATGAGATCCTTGGGGTCTCCAAGACAGCTTCGCAAAACGATCTGCTCTTTGGTTTCATGAACGCAGTCGCGACTAAAGTTCGATTCCCGCCGCAAAGAGGAGATTGCACTAAGGTATCGTAACATCTCTCAAAACCCATGTATTCCTTCCTTTTTGTTGTTTGCTGCATCAGATGGTTGCATAATCAAAGATCCTGAAAAGGTATGGTAGCTCCTCTCTCTAATCTTATGTAATCAATCATTTTTTTTTTTTGCATCATATGGCTGCATATCAAAGATGGGTGCTTTTTATATGGAATTAGGCTAATTGCATTTTAATTTGAATTGGAAACTTATTATCTTTGTTTTTCTCTGTGCATTTTTGGTTTCTCATATGGAATTAAATTGTTCACAATCGTAGCTCTCTTGGGGAGACAAGAATCCATTGCACCCACCCACAGACATGAGACCTAAGTTTTTCACCACTTTTATAGTCTCTCCAAATCCACAATAATACAATAGCGCAGAGTATAGTAGAGTAATAATGGAAATAATGACAAGACATGGGGAAATACTCCTACTCAAATCAGGGTTGCGTGACGCACCTCAGCTTGATACAAAACCCCACTCCTGCTCTTTGAAATTTCCTTGTGAAATAATTGAGACAACATTTAAGAGTAATGAGTTTTAGAGTCTCTCATTGGGTATATGTTTTCACTTTGTGAAAAAAAAAAAAAAAAAGAAGAAGCTTTAAACACATTTGCAACCATCCAAACTGGCATTACATGTTTTTGTCTAGACTCTAGACCCTTCATTCATAGGAGTACAGAAGAATTACAATACCTTTAAAAGTCATCAGTTCTTTTCACACTGTAAAAAAATGGGCCACTGCTTTCTCAGTATTAGGCGGGTTTCTACAATGCTGGATACTACCAAGTACCAAGTACCAATATGACAACACATGATTGCTCATTTTGTGTTTACAATCTCTATGATATGATGAGATCATATTCGTGGCATCTCCTTGCCATAATAGGGTGTTGCTGGTTGGAATCCAAAGGGCAATTGAACAATAAGTCCCTACGATATTAGGATACAATAGGCAACTTATCATGTCATATTCTATTTGATACTCCAACTTTCGTGTGTAAAATCCATCTACTTGCATCCATGGCGTGTCCCTGTTGTATCTGGGCATCAGAGGCCAGTCCTCATTATGTTATTGTGACATCTGATGCGTAACAAATGACAATTTACTAAAAACATTACAAACTTTATGGTGGTACCCTTTTAACCAAAATGTGTGGATCGTCCATAGTTGCTGCATCACTTTCTTGATGTGCCCACCATGCTTTTGAAGGCATTGTGGGTTATCATGCACGCATTATTGGGTTCTTCTTCCTGTTCACTTGATTTTAGTAGTCTTCCAATTGCGCTGTGTGTTTCTGTTTTGGTTTGTCAATTTCGTTCCATTCGTTGAAATGTTTGGTTCCGGCAGGGTTCACCCCTCCCAATTGTATGAGAGGCCTTAAAGCAAGAGATTACAAGTATCTATATTCCTTTAGGATTTTTTTTAAAAAAATTTACTATTTTTTTATTTTGTTTCTATCACATATTCTCCTCGCATAATGCTAAAATGCTCAAAATGCTGGAATGTTCCACTTTAAGGTAAAACTAAAACGGCCTCCAAAACGAAATTGACGACTATAATTCCAGTTGCTACTGAATGTATAGGTTCCTTTCAGGTTTTCATACTGCTTCCTGTTAAGTTGAATTGTGTTGTTGGTATCACAGTTCAGTGAGATAGCTCATGCTCATGAGGTTCTGAGGGATCCTGAAAAGCGTACAATATATGATCAGTATGGAGAGGATGCGGTCAAGGAAGGAATGGATAGGGGCTATGAAATAAATCATCATATGTTAAATATGTACGTGTTACTCCTCCAGTCCTTCAATAGAGAAAATGACTTTGGAGGTACAGCTTCAACCAACTATGAGTTGCAATTTAGTAAACTTCTGGTTGCTAGGTAGTGTTTAATTTGCTGCTATTCTCTGCCATCCCTACTGCGCTAGCCCTTTTGTGAAGAGCTGATCCATCTATTGTGCTACATTGGATCTCTCCTTGAATGCGAACTTTCTATTACTTAAGTTTTTTCGTTTTTAGTGAACTGGCCAGGAAGAGGAAGCAGTCGAGGCCAAAGGCAAAGAAGGGGAGAGGATGTCATTCAGCCTCTAGTGGTATCTCTAGAGGAACTGTACAATGGTACATTGAAAAACTCTCGTTCTGCATAAATGTCATCTGCTCCAAATGCAAGGGGTGAGCCATTCTATACTGATATTTCTGCTGAGAAGATTTTCTTGGTGCGTCGAGTGCTAACTTCTTAAGATTGCAGCAAGGGATCAAAATCTAGCGCTCCAATGGCATGTGCTGGCTGCCAAGGCTCTGGAATGAAGGTCTCAATATGTTACCTTGGTCAGCAGATGCAGCAAATTTGCAATGAGTGCAAGGGAACTGGGGAGACCATAAGTGACAGAGACTGGTGCCTGCATTGCAAAGGTGAGAAGGTTGTCCGGAAGAAAAAAGTGTTTGAAGTTGTAGTAGAGAAGGGAATGCAGAATGGCCAAAAGATAACTTCCCCTGGAGAAGCTGATGAAGCAGTAATGTTTCTTATTTCTCCTTTTTGAAAATTTGCTTGCATGTTTGCTATGCCCTTGTTGGAGCTGCTATTGAGGACTTGCTATGTTCTTGTACTAATTATGTAGTGGAAAGCTCCTTGCAGCACGAGACAGTCGCCGGAGATATTGTTTTTGTCCTAGAACAAAAGGAACATGCCAAGTTCAAGAGAAATGGGGATGATCTTTTTGTAGAGCATACCGTGTCGCTGACTGAGGCGCTCTGTGGCTTCCAATTTGTACTGACCCATCTTGATAATCGACAATTGCTGATCAGATCCAATCCTGGTGAAGTTTTGATGCCTGGTAAGCTTATTTCAATTCCTCATTCTTCTCATGTCTTTCAGTTTACTTGATGCTTTCAGTAGACTATAGCACCTTGGATTTTAAGGACTTCTTACATTGCATGATGATTCTCTTACGGGTGTTCTCAGATCAATTCATGGCAATAAATGGTGAAGGCATGCCAATGTACCAGCGGCCTTTCATGAGGGGGAAGCTCTACATTCACTTCACAGTTGATTTCCCCCGCTCACTCACTTTAGACCAGTGCAAGGCCTTGGAGACTGTCTTGCCTCCAAGGACATCAGTCCAGCTTCAGGACCAGCTGAAGGACATGATGCTAGGTGAGTGTGAAGAGACGACACTGTATAGGGTCAATGTTTTGTAGATCTGGATGAAACAGGCTCAGCCGTTGTAGGAGGCCTACGATGAAGACAAGAATATGCATGGTGGTGCCTACAGAGTATAGTGTGCCCAGCATTGAGAGAACTCATCATCCAATCTTAGACTCCTCAACCAATCTTAGTCAATGAGATATATATATATATATATAAAACTTTAATGATATATGTCTCCTTAATTATTATTGGATATGCATGCATGAGGATTTATTTAACTCTTTGTTCTGATCATGTCCGCTCCAATCTCTCAAAGGAAGAGGGTTTTATACCTGGACTGCTGGATTGGTGGGGTTTTTTTTTTTTTTTTTTAACTTATCTCTGGCTCCATTAGAATGGGAGAAATGGTTTGTTTCTGAATCTCGTGCTTAGATGGATCCATTCACATTGCTGAAATGGATATCCAATTATAATCTTGTAGATTTTTCAATTTGGTGCCGCATCAAAAGTTGAATTGTGATCTGAATCATAGAGAGAACAGATGGTGGGGTGAATCAAAAGATGGAGATATTTACCTACTTGTGAATATTAACATGACCTTCTTTTCACTAACCATTTAGCAATCAGCCCCCCTCTCTTGACCGAGGTGGCATTTTGTTTATCTATTTATTGTTTTTAAGGTTCAAACTTGCATTACCTCCTACATTTCACGTAACTCCCCACCCTGATATCCGGCCCACATTGGGCTAGATTTGAGCCTTTTGAAACTTTGGGTGCTGATGTCCTGGGCCAGCTGAGCCCTGGCCCCGCATTGTTTTTTATTTGAGCTGTATTTTAGGTCCGTGGATGAAAATGGGCCCAGTTTAAGGCCCATCCAGGACTAAATATAAGGTTCAAAAATTAATGTGCAGGGGCACAGGCTTTGTCCCTGATCCACCTGCAACCTCACTGGAAACCAAAGCGTTTTGGCAAATATTGCTCGTGTCGATCAAAATATTGGGAAATTTTAAATTTTAGGGATTTTCGGAATGTTATTAGGAGGGTATTATATGATAAGTTATATTAGGAAAATATCCTATAATAAGCTTTATATAATTAAAATAGTAAATGCATTGCTGTTAATCATCCATCTCAGGATGTTTTTAATTCTGAGTTTTTCTTTTGACCATTTCAATTTTTTGCTAATAGCACAATTTGACAATTATATGGTGATATTTTTCAAAAATTGCAGATATTTGTCCCAGAAACGTGGAGACTTGCCAATAGAATAAGAGACATCCACATACAGTTTTTGATAATCCACATACTCTGTGTGTTCAAATTCACTGTTATAATCAGCTTTTGGTTTGGAATTTTTTTAATGCAGTTGAATTCGTATTAATCACATACAGTTAATAAAATCAATTTTTTTTTTCAAGTGTGGGGCTGGGGCTTATATAACGTAGAATCAAACGTCAATCCAGTCCTACCTCCATGTATATTTAGTACATGCACTCGTACTGGCATCTAATGGACAATGCGAGTCATTAAAATGTGTGGGTGCAACACCCTTGCCTAGTTTTCTTTTTGCTGTGGTAGTTGTGGGTCTTGTTTACCAAAAAAGCAATGTCTATTTCATTTTTGCATACTGTCTACCAGGTGGAAAATTGCCTACATATTTTACTGGGGTAAATGGGTATACCAGTATGGTGTAATAAAAGTAAACCCCGATGTGATCTGGTGCGAGAGGTTTGGGGTAGCCTCGGTTGGTGATAAAACGGTCACCTCAAGCAAATAGTGCAAGATCTGCCATTACAAATATCATAATTATATCATCTGCGAAAAGAAAAACTCTAGAGGAAGGGATCAGGCTGTTCATTTCACA
Source organism: Cinnamomum chago (assembly GCA_038049695.1). Lineage (NCBI taxonomy): Eukaryota > Viridiplantae > Streptophyta > Magnoliopsida > Laurales > Lauraceae > Cinnamomum > Cinnamomum chago. The sequence goes on along the minus strand of CP142454.1, from coordinate 11,331,926 downwards.
CTCAGAGAAACATGGAGGAACTCCATGATCGACCCTTTGGCCTCAAGTTCTTTGGAAGAAGCCACAAGATCACCTGATTAGGACTGAGAAAGAAGGCTGCCTAATACTCTTTTTTTAATTGGTAATGGCATTTAATTGGTAATGACACATTAAATTGAAAGAAAACAGAACAATACAAAAGGTCCCAATAAATGAAAGGGGTGGAAGGTATAAGAGTAGTATAACAAGGAGAGACACAGAAAAATCAAAAGAATGATACCAGACTCCATGGTAAGAGCTACCAAATTGCAAGCCCCATTCAACCCTTGCTTGGGTAGGGAATCTGCTAAACCATTGGCCTCCCTCCCACATGATGAAAATACTTGGAAGGCTGTCTAACACATTCCATGATCAAGCTGTTTCAATGAATCTCCAGGCTTTGAAGGTATAAGAGTAATATAGCAAGAAGAAACACACAAAAAACTACCAACACCATCAAGAACAATAACAAACTACATGGTAAGAGCTACCAAATTACAAGGCCTATCCACCGCTTGCTTAGCTAGGGATTCTGTGAAATTGTTGTCCTCCTCCCTCCCACGTGATGAAAAGACACAGAAGGCCACCTAATGCATTCCATGAATGGTGAAGGGAAGTCAAGAAATTTGCTTGGATCAACTTTCAGAAACATCTTCTCCTGAGATGACAACCCACAAGTCATGGCACATATAGATTTGCTCAGGATAGGGCATGATATCATTCCAATTTATCATCAACTAAACTAATTCCATTTCTTGAACACATAAAAGGCTATAATAAGCAATTAGTCACATCAAGCACAACCACAAGTCAATATATGAATGAGTACTCTATATCACCAAAAAACCTAAAATTGCTTTCCAAACCTAAATTGTATCTATTTAGCTAATATATGCAATATGCCCATTCAGTAAATAAACATAACGGTGTATACGTAGGACAAACACTCTCCGGGTAGGGGGAAAGCGTCGTAGAAGGTAGTTGTCGTATTCGTAATACACATAAAATGGAGCAATCATGAAGAAGGCACCCAGGTATCTTGCCCTCATGATTAATGAGGCAGGTTGCATCATCGTGTCCTCGGGAATCATTTCCATATCTGGAGGATTAATCTGCAAAGAAGAAAGCACAGTCTAAAAACATAAAAAAATTAAGAAAGAAAAAAGAAAAGATAAATTAACCAAGTAAAAAACTTACCATCAGCTCCACGATATTAAAACCTGTAGTGAGGGGCTAGGTCAATATGCCCCCAAGATAAAATGAAGACCTTAGGGATACATAGGTGAAGAACAATTCAACACCTGGAAAAAAAAACCCAAGAAACACTTGATCAGTAATGAAAACTTGCATTAGACAAATAAATTATAAGAAGATAGCATAGGCAAACACAAACATAAAAAGAAACGCCCAAACAGTAAGCTACCGGATCAATGTACCCACTCACAGAAACTAGGCAAAAAACACTTGATCAGTGGAGTTAGTGGAAAACAACTAGCCCCTAACAGCTATATTCTACTTCTGCAGAGGCGGACCCAGGATTTTTGTTTAGATGGGGCGGAACTTTTGCTAGAATTTTTTCACATCAACAATAACAAAAGAAGTTGTTCACCCAACATAGGAAGTACCTGTCAAGATTCAAGAAGTTGTTCACCCACTGACACAACCCATATGACTATTACCTTCTATCAGAGGTGGACCCACTATGTAATGACATGGGGCAGAAGAAAGAAAAATAAATAAAAATAAATTTGAATTTGCTATCAGATTGAATTTGCAGAAAGAGAAATAAATAAAGATTTTGGCACAATTTACATTAGATTATCATTAAAGTGAGGTAAAAAAGAAATTAGAAAAAGAAAAAGGATAAAACATCAACCTGATATGTGAAGTTTATCAATTATTAAATACTTTATTCTTTTGACATTGGAATTATACAAAATTGTCATCAAATTGAGATTACAAATAGAATAAATTCAGAGCTTTTCATGGGATTATAGGCTATGTATTAAGTTTAGATTTATCAAACAAAAATATAATTGGAAACCCCTATAGCATTAAACATTTGTTTTTGATGGGTTCTGGAGAGGCTCTAGCAGCACCTTATTGAGGCTTGAACTCAACATATCTCATGGACTTCCTGATGATGCTCAATAATTGCCAATGCAGCCCAAAAAAGGTAGACCAAACTGTCCAAACCCATTGCCTCATTATAGTTCCCTAACATGGACTGAGTCCCACTTCTGAAAGGTGGGGCTACCATGGAAGTGCCACACTAACAAGAAAGCATCCCCAGATAGTTGTATTTTGTTAGACAAACTGACTAAAAAATGGAAGGCTAAAAACAAAATTGAGTCATGGGTCCAGATTCAGATGCCACAAAGAAAGGTCAACCAGTAAGATGATTGGCAATAAAGTAGATTTATGTATCAATGCGTACCAGAGGTGGATCCCACCAGATGAAACAGCTGGGCTATCAAAAACTTGCACTCTTTGAAGGCACCCCTTCCCTTTTTCTTTGAGACAAGCTTCACCAATGCTTTTATATGGCACATGTAGCTCTTTTATTTATTCCCACTTGGTGGTGTTTCTTCTCCTTACAGATTTGTGAGACTTGCAACACAAATCCTAAAATCTGTCCTGTTTGGTATCTTCAGGAAGCAGACAGAAACAGAGGATTTGCAGGCTCCTTTTTAATTGAAAGATAACCCGTGTCCTTATTTTATTGAATTTTAGATTTATGGTCAGTGGTTTCCATGGAACTTGAATTGAATTAAAAAAAACACTTCTGTTAGTAGGTTAATGAAAACCCAGACATATTGGAATATTTCTTCCACCCCATTTGTGGGTTAATTGTTTCCAAAAATGTGTTTTCTCCTGTAGATGAGAATATGAATTTCCATGCTGAAAGACTGAAACAATCACATCTACGAATTCCAACGAGTACACAACATGTTCTAGCATTTTAAAAGCACAAATCCACATCACCTACATTTAACTGAAACCCGCAAAACAATTACACATTTCAATGCAGTAAACATCAAAAGCTCAGACAAACGCATTTCTCCAAAACTCAATAAAAGCAACAGATTACAAACTAGACTCCTTCTTCACCCTCTATAAATTAAATTTCCTCTCCCTCCCTGGCTCCCTCAACTCCCAACCCTTCCAATCAGAGAAAGAGAGACAGAGAGAGAACATATTCTTCTCAAATCTCAATCACCCTTTTTTCATTTTTAATAGAAAAGAGGGCATTGAGAATCTGAGATCAGCACTTCAAATGAAAAAAGAAAACTAAAACATAAACCCTAATGTGCAAAGGAAGAAGAGAGGAAGGAAAAGAAGAGAAGAAACTGCACAAACCCTAGCTAGAGAGGGAGGGAGGGAGGGAGAAGCTACAGAGAGAGGAGAGAGATTTACCTGAACTGTCGAGCCTCAAAGGAAGAGGGTAGGTCGGAACTCGGAAGAGCGGAAGAGGGAAGAGCGGAGCTGAGTTTTTTTTTCCTTTCGTTCTCCCTTCTTGACTTGGGGTTTTTTTTTTTTTTCCTTTCTTGACCTGGGGCGTGGATCCTCTTGATGTGGGGCATGGGCCAAGGCCCAACACTATTTCAAGAGGAATGTGGAATTTGACCTGGGGCGACCGCCCCAGGTCATTATATACTCGGTCCGCCTCTGTGCAAAAACCTCCGATAAATCCTCAAACAAATGCAATGACTTAAAAAGGAACCCCCAAAGGGTCCCACTAACTCAAGACAAACAAAACTCCCCAAAACTAATTCAAAAGTTATTCCAAACCCAACTTAGCCAAAATCACTAATCAAGCTTTGTGACGCCCCGGAGTCACACATCGACTATAGAGAGGAAAGTGAATGGGGTTATATGTAAAGTTTACACCCTTACCTTGCATGAGGCCTTTTAAAACAGTGCGGCCCCGGAAAACATAAGAACTCCGAAGTTAAGCGTGCTCAGGCGAGAGCAGTACTAGGATGGGTGACCTCCTGGGACGTCCTCGTGCGTGCACGCGGGCCAAAGCGGACAATATCATGCATGTGTGAAGGGTGGGGCATTACAGATGGTATCAGAGCCGACTCTCGACTAGTTCGAGTGTGGGTCCCCTGCCGTGGTCTGGTGCAAGTGGGCGGGTCTCCATGTAGGCGGGCCAAGAGGGCTGACAGGCTACAGGGAGTGGCAGGCTACTGCACAGGGACGTGCAGCCCTAAGGGGGGTGGAATGTGACGCCCCGGAGTCCCACATCGACTATAGAGAGGAAAGTGAATGGGGTTATATGTAAAGTTTACACCATTACCTTGCATGAGGCCTTTTAAAATCGTGCGGCCCCGGAAAACGTAAGAACTCCGAAGTTAAGCGTGCTCGGGCGAGAGCAGTACTATGATGGGTGACCTCCTGGGACGTCCTCGCGCATGCACACGGGCCAAAGCGGACAATATCATGTATGTGTGAAGGGTGGGGCGTTACAGATGGTATCAGAGCCAAGTTTCGATCTTGGGACCTGTGGGTTATGGGCTATAGAGAGGAAAGTGAATGGGGTTTGCGAATCCCTAACCCTAACCCTAGATAGAAACTAAGACTTTCTTCTTGTCCCTTTTTGTCTAAGACTAAAAGCATGTTTTATGCTCTACCTAGCTATGTGATTCTATTAGTCTTTCTTCTACACCTGACCTGACAGCATGATCGATCACAAGATAGTGCCTGATTTCTTGACTTTTACTTTTTTCCCAAATCGGGGTTGTGATCAAATTAAACTTGTTCCTGCCGTACATGACACATATATAAGATTGCAGGGATAGTGTATGTGATTTAACCATGTTAGCTATTCTATGCCTTTTGCACAATGTATTATTTTTCAGGGCATAAAAGTTGGAAATTCCATCTCTAATCTTAAATCTGAGATCACTTTAGGATGGATGGCAATAAAAGTTATCACGAATGCACATGATCCATCCTGGTTACTTCATGAAATTGACACGACTTGGATTTAGGGAATACTTGAATGTCAATTTCTCTCATAATGCAGTCCAGCTCGTGGAGCCCACATAAACGCATGCTAATTAGTGGGGTTATGGTACGTGGGAAGGTCTATTTATGGATAAGAATCATAAAAAAATAAAAAAAAAAGAAAACCAGCCCATTCAAAGTATGGGGTGGGGTTGGGGTTGGGGTTGGGGTTGGGGGTTTTGGGTTTTGCTATGGGTTTTTGGTGGGTTTCTGTTTAGGGTTTTGGATTTGGGCGATAGAGGAGTGAAATCACTAGGGCTTGAGATCTATGTTGGGGGTAGTTTTTGTATCATCCTAAATTTAAAAGGAGTTTTATAGCAATTTCACTGAATAAACATTATAAAAATTGTAATAAAATTGAAAGCACTAACAAAAGAACAAATTACCTCATTTCCTATACCACTCAGTCCTTGTTGCAATTGTGATGTCAAGAGAAACATTTCATGTTTATAGCCTTCAATATCCTTCCAATATACACCAATAAGAAAGAAAAATTGAATTATATGATAAACAAGGAAATAAAAACTGGAAATTAAAAATCAATAATATCAAAAAGGCACCATTCAAAAAGTAAAAAGAAAAACACCATAGTTTCAAAGAAAACGATAGTAAAACCTCCAACACAAAGGAACCATTTTCTACTTAAAGTCCACCTATAAACCCAACCTCCATATCTGATAGAAAAAAGGTCACTAATGATTCAAACGAGAATGAGCAAGATCAATAAGGTAGACCATTCATACATGCAGATCGTGCAACTCATTTTCCTCGGATACCATATCTTTACGTTTGTGTAGAAGGCCTTTCCATGGAATGAGGAACTTGCCACATCAGCAAAGTGCATGGTAATTGAATACCACGGAAAAGGAGTTCCACATAAATTATATTTTCATGTTGGGTGCAGATTTCCTTTCCTCGATGAATTCATGCTAATGTTGTTTGGTGCGACTGTGGGATTTTGTGGCATATCCAAAACAATGTTTGGTCAATTTTTGTTCCTAACTGAAAACAATTGTTTGGTCTTCCGGGATGAGCTTTCGAGTTTAGCATCTGATTGGTTGGCTAATTTAAATCTTCCCAAAGCCAACGTGTGAGAAACTGATTATGGTGCCAATTAGACACATCTAGTTTCCTTGAAAGACAGCCTTTTATTGTTTTGGCATCTGAGAATCTATGTCATCCTTGTCTTCATACCGGAAGAGAGTGGAAAGACTCGGTGTGTTGTGATTTGTACATCACATGCTGTGTCTGGGCTTTTGGGGTCTCACTATATGCTTCCAACATGAGGCTTCCAGAGTATGCTTGAAAATTCTTTTGTCAAAGTGGCTGCAGGGAGGCTCGAGCACGGCTGCAGGGCAGTGATGGCTGCCAAAGGCGAACCCAGGATTTTCATTTAGGTAGGGCTAAACTTTTGCTAGAATTTTTTCACATCAACAATAACAAAAGAAAAAATGTATTCCATGTAAATAGACGCAAAATATTGTAGTAAACTAGCACATAATTTGACAAGCAAACTACAACAATAATAAAGAAACTCTAAAGAAGTAATACACATTATCATGTAAAAATTAGTACCTCGTTATTATTTTCTTAAGCTCCAAATAGTTCCTTATTCATATGAATCCAAATGAGAGCACTTGTATTTATAATTTATCGATGAACATTATCAGCATAATCATAAACATCATAGTACGGGCCAAGAATAAAGTTTCCAAAATGAAAAAGAGAAGAAGAAATAAGTAGTTAAAGTTTAAACATAGATCAAGACAATTAGATAAGACTTTCTCACAACAATTCTAGATCTATTCGAACCCAAGACATAGAGAATATGGACAATTCTAGATCATTCAAAATCTTTAAAATAAATTTTAATTTACATATTCCATAGTTTTAACGATATTAGGTAGTGTAACATATCCAAAGATTTGGCTTATAACATAAAGAAATAGCAAAATAGAGTTCATGTAGCTGACCCTAATATAACTAGGACAAGGCTTTGATGATGACAATAAAAACGCAAAGTTAACACCACTAAAATTTTACCTATATAACCAACGAAGTTGAGATTTCATTCCACTTCTTCCTTGATTGGAGTGCATTCAGGTGAACTAGATAAGGAAATACAAAATTTATACCAACTCCAATGCTGGGTGGTCTCAATTTTCAATTGAATGCAAGCTTTTGCCTACCACAAAATATAAAGTAACAGTATTATGATCTAAATAAATGGAAGGAAGTCCAAGGCCATTATTTGAGAGAAGTATGGCAACACAAGTAACTTACATTTAAAATAAAAAATGGAATAAACAAAACAATTAATGGGTTAGTCAAAATGTCAAGTTTGGTGCATGGGAGCACATCAGATGATGCAGATTCACCACCCATTTTGAAGATGAGAAATTGGAGATCTCAACCCACCAGCACGTTGTGGAGACACCATGTGCACCTTGGCGTGGGTACTCAGGTCAGCATATGGGCAACAAATCCTTATGCAATCCAATCACTTCCCTTTACTTGTCTAGTGCCCTTGCCGACTGTGTCAACTACAATTTGCCCAGAGACATCAAGGCGATGGTTTCGTCCTCGTCAGAGAACTCAGCTTGTGTGCTAATTTCTTAATCAGAACGAGTGAAGAAATAAAAGATGTGCTAAAGAACTGAGAACATCGCATATTCACATGCATCTCCTTATCTCATTTACCCAAACAAAATAATTAAAATCAAATCAAATAAAAAATCACAACTAAAAGAAGCAAACAAAAGCATAAATGTGAATGTGATCGAGTCAGTCAACAATCAAATCGCCCTTTTCCCTAATTCCCTCCATAAATGTGATCAAGTCAGTCAGTCAATGATATCTGATATCTCTACACTTTGATTTCCCTAATTCCCTCCATTTATCAGAGAAAGAGAGACAGAGAGAGTTAGAGAGAATATATTCTTCTCAAACACCCTTTTCTCATTTTTGATAGAACAGAGGGCACTGAGTCTGAAATCATCACTTCAACTTCAAAAAAAAAGGAAAACTAAAACATAAACCCTAATGTGCAAAGAAGGAAGAAAGGAAACTGCACAAACCCTAGCCAGAGAGGGAGAGGGAGAGAGAAGCTACAGAGAGAGGGAGAGAGAGTTACCTGAACCGTGGAGCCTCGAGGCCAAGAGCGAAGAGCGGAAGAGGGAAGAGCCGAAGAACGGAAGAGGGAAGAGTGAGTCTGAGTTTTTTACTTATTTCTTTCGTTCTACCTTTTTGAACTGGGGCGTGGATTTAGTTGAGGTGGGGCATGGCCAAAGCGAGAGAGAGAGAGAGATGTGTTACCTGTAGAAGATTGGTTACTTGAAGAGATGAGAAGATTTTAGGGTTTTCACATAAAAAATGAGTGAAGAAATGGAGTTGATAAAGGGGGTGCTGCTTGTTCTGTTACTTGAAGAGACGAGAAGATTCTAGGGTTTTCACATCAAAAATGAGTGATGAAATGGAGTTGATAAAGGGGTGTAATGTACTTTCCATACCCCCAATGGAAGTCTGTTTCCAAGGTTATAAAGGAAACCAGGGGGGGTAAGGTTTTCATGGAAATCAGTTTCCATACGGTAAGAGAGGAAATAACAGGGGGTTAGGAAATGTACTTTCCATAACCCATGGAAGTCTGTTTCCAACGTAAGAGAAAGGAAACAAAGGGGGTAAGTTTTGCATGGAGGAAATGTACTTTCCATACCCCTATGGAAGTCTATTTCCAAGGTAAGAGAGGAAATAAAGTGGGGGTTAAGTTTTCTATAGAAATGTACTTTTCATACCCCCATGGAAGTCTGTTTCCAAGGTTAGAGAGGAAATTTTGTGTGTGTGTGTGTGTTGGGGGGGGGGGGGGGCGGACTTTCATTTCCAAGGTAAGAGAGGAAATATGGGGGTGGGTAAGTTTTTCCATGGAAATGTACTTTCCATACCCCCATGGAAGTCTGTTTCCAAGGTAAGAGAGGAAAAAGGCTGGGAAAATCGTAGTTAGGCGAAAAATTACCACACCAAACGCATAGAAAATGATTTTTCTGCAGAAAAGCATGAAAAATTAGTTTTCTGCAGAAAAGTGAGAAAATGAGCTGCATAAACATGCTCTTAAAAATTAGAAATACTAATATAAAAAAAAAACTTTCAAGGTGAAAAAAAAGAGGAAAGAATGAAAGCTTCAAAGCAGAAAAAAGAAAACAACGGCACGTTTGGTAACGAGAGAGGAATCCTCTCTTCAGAGGAATCTTTGGATCCATAGAATTAGACTTTCTTCGATGAGGATTTATGAGAGAGCGGATTCATCACATTCCACGTTTGGTAAGCACAAGGGAATCATCAGTGATTTTCGGATCCATGTTTGGTAACGAGAGAGGAATCCCAAAAAAAAAAAAGGCCTATCTTTAGCCACCGAGCTCTTTCCAATCTTGTGATGGATAATCAAAGAACATAGATTCCTTCTCCAAAGTTTTATGAACTCAATGAGAAAATATGCATGTCACTGTATCAGTCTTTTAAAAAAAATAATAATAATAACAAAGATGGTTTTTAGAACTTTTGACCGTAAATGGTGTGGTAAGAGAATAAACAACTAGATGACAATAAACTAGACCCGTTGATATGTTACTGATAGCTAATAGCAATGGTGTAAGTTTTAGTTTTTGCGGCTGGCGTCTTACAATACTACAATTACAAACAACAAAGAAAGTTCAGATGGAGTTTTTTTACAGAGCAAATTACCCAACACTTTTATATCGTGTGCCCACTGGGCCGCCACAAGGCCCACAACTACATTTCAAGTTCCTGTATTTAACCTATTTTATGGCAATAATCAAAGCGCATCATTAGGGTAGCAGGATTTATTTTAAACTTATCAATGTTAGAACAATGGCTGCCAACAAGAATGTTGCAAAAAATTAAGAACAAGCTATATTGGAAGTAACATGCAGAATTTTCTCTACAACCAAAGTAAAATAAAATAGAATTTTAGACAGTATTTTGTCACTCTTGAGAACAAACCAATGTTTGTTACAAGAATCTTTTATTTTTATACATAGCTTAGGCGGCATTGGAACCATCTGAATCTTTTTAGGAAATAATTTTTAGGTCTATGTAGATACTCATATTCTTTTACTTAAATCCAACTTTGCTAAAAACAAACGGTTCAGGCATCTCTATGACTTCATTCCCAAGGACCTCTCTTTTAAGGAAAAGAAATTAAAGACAAGCAGCTTGTGCTTTTATCTAAAATCCTCTTATACAAGACCAATACCATTGATTTGTATGATCCAAAGATATGTACTGATGAGAAAAATGGTAAATTTTAAAGATTAGAGCAAAATGAACATTGAATAGGGACCAACAATCAATGGTGCAGTCTTAGTTAGATTAGGTTCCAATGGGCAAATCCATACTAAAATCACCAATAAGCACTCAAAGATTATAAATAAAAAATTTGTATGCAGAAGATCCAAGCATTAATTATAAAATACATCACATGTCTCCAAGGGGTGAAAGAGAAGAACCCAATGGGGTTTGTTGTCGTCCATATGAAACAGTATGCCTAATTGGACCCCCAAACTTCTATATTTCTAAAACCACTACACATTTCTGAACCTTTATCCACTTGTTTCATGATTCAGGGTAGAGACCCTTGCCATCAAACCCCCGACAGTCCACCTTAAACACAATATCCAACTCAAGGTATCACAACTGATGGAGGACAAACACAAATAATGAGATCCAGGGCTTTTTTCATAAACTACAAATCTTCATTTCCACAAAGAAAAAAACAGCAAGATGGATAAAATAAAATAAAAAAAGAAAAAGAAAAAAGAAACCCTAACCTGTGCTTGTGAATGGGTTGAACGCTATGTTGTCTTTTGCATTGCATTGTTAGTCCCTGGTATGGACAAATTAAGGAAGAGGGTTAGCATTAAGTTGGTAGTCTGGTGTCATATGACAATTTTATTTTCTTTAAATAAAAAGAATCTTCTTGGAAAGGGCAAGGGCCTAAAATTTAGAGGCCCATTTTAAAAGTCGAGGGTTGGTTTTTGCTCGCTTAGCCCGGCCTGCATATGTGAGGGCAGGATACGGGTTTTCCTCGGCCCAGCACCGTTGGATCTTATGAATCTATTGTGTAACTTGTTTTGGACAGTGAAAACTTGTCAACCATTGATCAAGTGGTTAGAATGATCATCATAACCTTTGTCGCCGTACACAAGTAGATAGCAGCCAATTCTTTCAATCCCCCTATCCCATCTCCAAGCGGGCTCACAGATGGGCCCCACAGGCGTGAGCAAGCAAAGGAGAGAAGGCCCTTCTTTAAAATGATGTACCCTTTTTTTTTATGTGGTTTATAGGTTCATGGTGATTAGCGACCATCCTGAAGATATTGGTGTCCACATGGAGCGCCGCCGAGGAACCAATCGCTGAGGGAGGCACCGAAATTACTGGGTCCAAAAGAGGGTGAATTGTAGGGCCTGAATCCTGATGAGGGAGTGCTGCTTACTTTTTTTCTTTCTAATCCTTTTGTGTTGTCTTGAGTTTGTATTAGTGTCTTTTCTTGTAACTCCAAGCGGAAGCTCAGTTAGCCTAGAACTACGGTTTGCAACCGAAGATTGTAGGTTCAAAACTGCACTACCACACTAGGGCTACAGGGGAGTTTTCCCGGCTTCCTTCTAGGCCCAGAGGGATTACTCCAACCCTCTCCGATAGGAAAAAAAAAAAGGTATTAGTGTCTTTTCTTGCATCAGAATGAAGAACTGAAAGAGATCATATTGGCTTCATCACCTTTATCACCCCAAACAAGATAAACGGCACATGATATACATGATACAAGCATTCCATCAGATGGGCCCACAATGTCTTGGTGGGTCCAGCATCATGTGGATTGCGGGCTATATGTGAAAGTCGAAGGATGGTTATACAGATTTGAGCAGCAATCCACATCATCATGGAAAAAAAAAAAAAAAAAAACAGAGGGTCAAATGGTTCATTTGCCGAGCCAGTGCATATACATGCAAGGAGGATCCACTTGAGCAAGTCCGGTTGGAATCTCAGGTTTATAATAGCCCTAGGAATATTAGATGTTCATTGTTGCAATTCCAATCAAAATGTGGCAGGTTTGAGTTAGCTTACTTTTCAAAACTCAGAAGTACTGAATCTTGTTGTTTAGTAAGCAATCATATGAACTGGCAGTAACTGAAAGGAGCACCCCTTACCCTGGCATACTCTGTTGGAAAAAATGGGAATTTTCTTTACCATGACTTGGTTAAAGTCATGCTGCTAGAAAAACCTAAGTAAACAAGATCATGGAGCACCTACATTAAGCATATCAAGCCTTACATGTACAGTTTCTCTAAAAAAATGCATGATTGCTAACTGCCCAAGAAACAAGACAAGACAATAAAAACTCAAAAGTATATAGAAATTGAAAAAAAAAAAGGGAACTGGCCTTAAGAATTCGGCATATATGCACTTCAACAAGTAATCACAACCTCATTAATTGTAAGGGAAGTCACTCGCCCGTTGTTGCCGGTTTGATACATGCACAACAAGATGCTTTCTTTTTGCTTTGGCTGATTTTATCACCAGATGCTTTCTTTTTGCTTTGGCTGCTTTTATCACCATAGAGATAGTCCCTCAGTAGAACTTTTGATTTCCTTTCGACCACCATGGTTCCTGTGCTTTTATGTTGCTCCTCAACTTTCAGCAAGATAAACTGGATTCTCTGCAATTCCAACTCCAGTCTCCCAATCTTTTCCGATGATTTTCGTGCCTGTTCCAAAAGTTGCTGCTTTCGCACATTCCCCATTCCCCCCACGGACTCCTCAGTCTGGCTAGCAGAATTAGAATCATCTTCAGCAGTCTTTGTTAGTTTCCTGTTAACATCAACTAACTGCAGGATGGCTTCCTCAACTTCTTTTAGCTGCCTGTTCACATTATCAAATTCGACACCTGCAGACCGGTTGCTCTTGCCGGATTTCTCTGTCTTCTTCTTCAGTTCTTTCACGCCTGTTTGAAGATTCATCAACCTACTGGCGTCGGAAGCAAGCCTTTCTACAATCCCCACATTCTCTTCTCGGTGGGGATCTCTAGCTTCACTGGATACCTCGGGGTTGTAGACTTCCAGCTCCTTCTCAGGCTGCGACTCAGAAGACAGATACTCACTCTTATCCTCGGCTACTGCTTCTACATCTTTATTGGCCCTATCTGATGCCAGCAACTTCCTTGGTGGTTTGAAGTTAAAATTCTCTTCTGCTGTTTCCCACAATTCAAGCATCCCATCCTCTGCCTCAGCATTTTGTCTACAACCCATCCCGTATGAACTGTTTCCATGGGATGAAGAATCTGAGATGTGATCAAGCTGAATATCTTTCATCGTGAGCCCATGCTTCAATTGAGATCCTTCTGTGTCATTTCTTTGCAGCTCAAGATCTTCACAAGGTCCCATTTTTTCAGGCAATAGAATAATGACATCCTTTTTTGTCTCAGTATCTTCTGGCATTGATTTGCTTTTTAATTTTAGCTCTTTGATCTCTTCCATAACAACCTCCAGCTTGGCCTTGGCATTAGAGCTTTCCAGCATTGCAAGCCTCAGCGTTTCCAACAATACCTTCTCCACAGCTTGAACCTTTGTGAGTAACTCATGCAATTCTGAAACTCCAGCTGCTTCTGGGACGCTGTGATCTTCACTCGGTTCTGGACAGCTCATTTCAATTTGATGAGCCATTTCTACAGAAGTATCCTGAAAAAAAATTGAATAACGATGGGATTATTGCAAAAGCATAAGAGACAAGACCATGGCCGGCCTGATCACAATATCACTACCAGGCCATAGCTCTAATATCATAAAGAATCTCAGAGGCACTGCATTTGTGATAAAATCATCATGACCTTTTAGTAACACAAACTTCTCAATTTATACAAGAGAAGAGGAACCCGCAAGAGAAGGATCCAAAATTCAAACTGACCTAAAATCTAACCAATCTAATCTTATCTCTAAGAACATAATCGGTTGTCTCTTAACATTTCCAGCATTACCTTCTCCACTGTTTGAATCTTTGTGTCTGATTCATGCAATTTTGAAACTCCAGCCGCTGCGGTGTTGCTGTGATCTTCACTCGGTTCTTGACTGCCCATTCCAATTTGATTAGCCACTTCCACAGAAGCATCCTGGAAAGAAAAATAAAGGAAGTACGTCAAGAATTCTACTTAACAGTAACAAGAGCATTCACACAGGTTCTAGCATTCAAGATGCAAGGGGGCTTTTTGCATTGACAACCCAAATTGTCCATCTGGAAAGATCCACCATGGATAGGCATGCTGCAAAGAACTCCCCATCCTACAACTGTAGCCATCTGAGCATTGACATGCAACCAGACAGCTGAAAAGAAAACATACCCAACAGTCGATTCAACTGCAAATATCTGGTGACCTGATGATTGGCATTATAATACTATATCCATGGACCAGTTTCGAAATGCATGGTTTGAATGAAAATGCTCACAAAGAGGGGCCATCCATTGTAGATTACCATTAATTTATTTAGTAACTGCTTATTACAAACCAATACGATTGTTGAATCATTTTGAATTGATTAGGTGGCTGACCAAGCTAATGTTGGCATATTATGGGCATGGCATAGCTTAGGATCGTCGGGTGCATTAACCCAGTAGAAGCAATAAGAATTATAGTACAGAAATTTGTTGCTAATAACTCAATACTTATAATTAGAGCAAAGCACAAAAATATACATCCACTGACAAGATGGTACCTGCAAGTCTTTATTACCAGTTACTAGAATTTTTGTTGGAGAAAGGGCAAGCAATTCCAGAGATGACACACTCTCCTTTAATGATAATATGAGAGGTAAATATGAAGCTGTTTCAGATTTGAGTCCTATGTTGTCTCCTTCCAACACACTGACTTGTATCTTCAGATCCTCAACCTCCGACCTTATCAAACCCCTTTCATTCTCAAACCTCTGTTTTTCAAATATGGTGATCTCTTGCAGGTTCTTGCATGCTGCAATCAGCTCCAAAGACTTTGCCTCAAATAGTGATGCGCAGAAAACAGAAACTTGAAGGTCTTCATATAATGCCACAACCTGTGTCTCCAAGAGCTCAGCCTCATTAATTTTCTTTAAAAGCTCAGATTCCAAATGCTCTTCTCGGTTCATGTGTTCCTCAACTTCTCTGTGTAATTCGGCATTCTCTCTCTCCCAGAGCTCAACCTTATTCGTTTTCTTTTGAAGCTCATATTCCAACTGCTCTTCCAGGGTCCTGCCTTCCTCAATCTCTTTACGTAATTCAGCACTCTCGCTCTGTGTGGCTTCCAGCTTGTGACCTACTTCCAACAATGTCACTTCCTTGTGGCTCAAAAGATTCTTTCCAATCTCAATTTGATGATTTAACTGATCGTTTATGTTTCTGACCATGTTCAGTTCATCTTCTAAAATCAATGAACGAGTTTTGTACTCTTCCAACTCCTCAATTGACTCCTTGAGATGTAAATTTTCCATCTCTACTATTCTCATATTTTCCACCATTTCTCTGATCCCATTCTCAAGGTTGCTGTTGAACTGACAGAGACAATTGAAATCATCATCAAGTGTTTTTAACACCACAGCTTTCTCAGCACTAATGCTCTCAAAAATCAATGACAGGTTAGCCTGAGTCACTGCGTCTCCAAGGACACCTTCATTTTCCTCTTCTAGAATGAGATTTTCCTCCTTCAAATCTCTAACTCTCCTTATCAAAGATGCATTTCCTTCCAGCAACTTGTAATTTTCATCCTGTAGCATCAGGTAAGCCTCTCTCAAATTTGAAATCCGCCCCTGCTGATTCTCCATTTCATTCCTTAGTGCTTCCTCTCTGTAGATACCAGCTTCCTCTGCCAGTATTAACTGGTTGTTTTTCTCAAGGAGTTCGTGATTCTCAGCATGAAGCACTGAAAACTCCTTATTCCTGAGTTCCAACTGCCTCTCGAGAGTGTAGTTTTCTGCTTTCAGATCATTTGCATCTAGTCTCAGTTTCTCCAGAAGAGTATCTTTGATGGATTTTTCAAAAATGAGGAGTTGGTTTTCATCTTCAACTTCCAAAATATTACTCTTCATGCCTTTAATTCTTTCTAAAATATGTGGCAAACATACTTGCTTTCCAATTCTATCCAGGCACCCTTGATCCGAAGAAATATCAAGTACTTCCAACACCTGATGAATCACCATTTTCAGGTTGTTGCATTGCTCCAATAAGGAATTCACTTTTTCCTGTTGCTGAAAACTTTCCTTCTCTAATTCAAAAATCACAGTCTTTGCTCTTGAAGATGCATCCACATACTTCTGGCATTCTACAGATAGAAATATGTTCCTTTCTTTGATATCATGCACACAACTCCATAAGACAAAGATCTCTATCTCGGAAATGAAGACTTTTTCTTGTTCATCTACCAAGTCTTTATTCCTCCATTGAGCTTCTTCTTGCAGGAGATGCAACCGGTTCTCCAAAGTAGCACACTTGGTCTTGATTTTTGCGTGTTCTTGCCTTTCTTGGTTCAAGAAAACTTGTAACTCATCAACATATTTAAGAGTTAATTCCCTATCCTTCACCAAACCCAAGTGTTTATTTTCTAACTCGCTGTGCCTTTTCTCCAGATCCTTCATACTCTGCCTATTACTTTCAACCTGAGCAAGCAGATCATTCTTTTCAGTAAGAAGGCTGTCATTTCCATCCTGGAGCGACTGGCAGCATTCTTCCAAGTCATTTGACTTTTCCCTCAATCCTTCTAGTTCGACATTCTTGTAGGCAATAGAATTCTCCAAAAGAGCATTCATCTCTGACAGCTTCTCTGTATTCAGTGTAATGCACTCCACCTGAGAGAGCAAGGCATCCTTCTCAGTGACGATGTCAGACTTTTCTTCCTGGAGAGACTGAAAGGATTCTTCCAACGTCTTTAACTCAGCTTCCAACCCTTGTAACTTGGCAGTTGTTTCTGACAAAGAAATTTCCAAAAGAATGTTCTTTTCAGAAAGCTTCTCCATGATCTCCAACTTCTGCGAAAGAAATAACATCTCATCATCCCTTTTCTGCCGGATCTCTTTCAGCTCCAAGTTCTCATCCTGGATAGAGTGGAAGGACTCCTCTACTGTCTTTAAGGTTGCTCTCAACCCTTGTAACTCAGCACTTGCATCTGACAGAGAGCTTTCCAAGATCATGTTCTTCTCCAAAACCTTCTCCATACTTTCCAACTTCTCCTGAAGGACTAGTTTCTCATCATCACTTTTTTGGCAAACCTCTTTCAGCTTCAAGTTCTCATCCTGGAGAGACTGGTAGGAATCTGCCAATGTCTTTATAGTTGCTTCCTTCATTTCTAACTCAACTCTTGTATCTGACAAAGATTTCTCCACGAGTATCTTCTTCTTCTCCAACTTCTCCAACTTCTCCAGAAGGACTTGTTTCTCATCCTTGTTTTTCTGGCAAATCTCCTTCAGCTCTAAGTTCTCATCCTGGACAAACTGGTAAGATCCTTCTAATGTATTTATGGTTTCTCTCAACCGCTGCAACTCGGCACTTTTATCAGACAAAGACCTTTCCAAGACCATGTTCTTCTCTGAAAGCTTGTCCATGTTTTCCAACTTGTCGGAAAGAGCAGCTTTTTCATCATCATTTTTCTGGCAAATCTCTTTCAGCCTCAAATTCTCATTCCTGAGAGATTGGTAAGATTCTTCTAATGTCTTGAGCGTTTTTCTCAACCCTTGTAAGCTGTCGTTTGCATCTGATAAAGACCTTTCCAAGGACATGTTCTTCTCTGAAAGCTTCTCCATATCTTCCAACTTCTCCAAAAGAGCTACTTTTTGGTAATCATTTTTCTGGCAAATACCTTTCAGCTTGAAGTTCTCTTCTTGCAAATCCTTCACCGATGACTGAAGGCATGTTGAATATAAGCTCACCGTCTCTACTTGCTCAACTGCATCTTGGCATCTCCTGTTTAAGTCTTCTTTTTCCTCTTTCAGAAAAGAGAGGTCTTCCAGAAGTGAATTCTTTTGCTGGATAGCAAGCCCAACCTCCTTTTCGAGCTTTCTTATCTTCTCTTTCAAACTTGAGATTTCATCTTGCAGATTGTTTATTAACACAGCAGAGGACAAGTTTTGGTCATTTAAGATATGGTTTTCCTCTTTGATCTGCTGAACCTCATCCTCTAAACCCTGCCTCATCAGTTCTGAGTCCTTCAACATCTGGAACCCTTTTTGAAGTTCCAATCTCAAAGCTGTCTTTTCTTCTTCAGATTGAGAAAGTGAATGCTGCAAAGACTGTAGTGCCACTTCAGCATCCACCCACTGCAGGTGTTCATCCTGTATGCAGATACTCAGTTTCTCCAATTCCTTGCGTTTGCATGTAAGCTCTTGTTGCATTTTTGTCTTCAATAACAAAGTATCCACCTCTGACTGCAGTGATTGATTTTCCCTATCCAACAGAAGACATCGCTCTTCTGCTCCATGTAGATTCATGGCTCCCATCAGAATCTCATCTTTAAGCTTCCTGACCTCTTCTTGTCGATGAGAAATTTCAGCCTCCAGATTAGACAACCTTTCCAGGCACTGTTGGTACCGAAGACGAGCAACTTCCTCTTCTGCTTGTAATTGAGACAAGGCTTGACGTAGGCTTTCAGCTTCATCTTCAGCTTTAGCAACACACTCAGACTCCAATGCTGACTGTATTTTGAGATCCTGGTTCTCAATCAATAATCGAGAAACTTCATCTTGCAGCGCTCTTGTTTTGTCATCAGTGTCTTCTTTATCTACCACCTCAAGTTTTAGGTGGTCTCTAGATCCATCATGTGCCATGTCTTCCTCATGAAATTTCAAGCCTTTCCTGACTGTAAGCATTGCACGATCTGCCGCTTCAAATGTAAACATCTCATTAAGCTGTTTCAGCCCTTTCTTTCTTGTCATGACATCACTATCTTCATCATTCACTCCAGTCCTTTTTACTGCCTCAATATGTGATGACAGCAGCCCTACAGCATCATTTTGCAATTCATCAGGTAGCTCTAACAAACCACGTATAGAATGTGTCATTTCAGGTGTATGTGGATCCGTCTCCGTCAATGATGAGCTAGGGGACTCCTCAGCCGGTAGAAATGGAATTTGATTAGGAAATGCTTCTGCCATAGTCCGATGTGCCTGACGGAGCTCTACTGTGGCATGATCATATCTTTCTGCTAAAGCACGGTAGGCTCGATAAAAATCCTCAACCATTTTCATAAGCTCGGGACGTTTCTTGTAGAACATCTCTGCCCTCCTCGCAAAGGAATCCGCATCTTCTTCTAGAAGCTTGATCATTGTTTTGACCTTGACATCCATATCTGTTCATATAACAACAGTACATGTGCTCAGGTATCATATAAACATATCTATTTCGTAACAGCAAATAAACCTGTGGCCTGATAGAGATGGTGAGATATCAGGTATAATGTAATTTAGGAACTACATTTACATTTAGTAAAAATCACGAGTAAATTTAGAGGAAAAAAATTTGTGGCCTTGACTCAGGATGCCAAAAGATATCTTAGATCCTAGAGACTCAACAAAGGAAAAGCACAGCCTAACTTGCAAAAGGTCACCAGACACCAGCCAACATTATAAGGACATTGCATCTAATTATAATACAATGTAGAGAACTAGTTTCTTTTAATGGATGGAAGAAACTACAAAAGATGGAAGCCACAGTGAAAAACAAAAGACCACTAAGTAAAACTACTTGAACAAAAGAAATCTACCAAACACCGTCAGACATTTGCAAGTTGGTACATTATAAACTTGTAGGTCTCACCCATTAGACATGTTTGTTATTTACCTTAAATTTTTACTTATGCTTGGGCACTAAGAATGTGCCTGGCTGAAAAGATAAAAAAAAAATGAAGGATAGGATTCGCATCTTTGTCCTGTCATACAAACTAGGTTCAAAAGTTTTCTCAATAAGGCATGCAACAAAACAGATGCAGAGGCAGGGTTGTGGAGACAAGGGGGAGCTGAATGGGATTATAGGACGCTCAGAATTACCAATGCAATGTGAGATGAGATTAACATTGAACTTCAAATGAGAGGATGCACAGATTGAGAAATCAACTGAACTTATTCTTCTGTGTTACAGATCATTCTTCAAAATCCCCACTGTGAATGCAATGCAATAAAAATATATCTAATTGGATGATTGGAGCCGAATAAGCCGATCAATCTTTCCATCTCTGTTGTTAGTTTGGATAATTTTCTATTAACTGTCAATGATGGGTTGTCCTATTCAAAACACTTTCGCAGTATTGAAATTCCATGATGGAATTTTGATGGAATTTATCAGGCAATGGTCATGAGCACCAAACCATGTTCTCCAACCGTACAACCTCTGAGGTGCAATAGAGAACTTCTCTTTTAGTGCCAAAAAGATGGGCTGGCCTCATGAATTTAAAAGACTAGCTAAACTCCTATTAAACACACGCACAGAGATGCACTCCTACGAACATTATTCTTCATCTTATTGGTAAGTGGCCATATTCTTCTATCATAATAAACAAATAAAGAAAAAATACTGCAAAATGAAAAGGCCATGAATAGCTAATTAAAAAGAATTTTCTAACAATAATATCGAAATTTCCGAACACAACTTTATACTTAACGTTGACCCATGTAAGATCACCTTAATTCACCACATTCTCTCGGAATTTATAAATGTGAAACTCTTAACAATGAACCAAATTTCTAATCTGAAGAATCCTACAAATGAAAACCTAAAAATCAGGTTGTTTGTAGATGTCACTGGCCACATGCCATACGTGATCAACAATAACTCCTGGAATAAGGAATACAGAGTTTTTCAGCAGGAGGATATATTTTGGAATGTCCTTGATGGAACCCCCCATATGTATGTATTTGAGGCATATTTTTTATCTTAATTATTCATGGAAACAGCAATGAAAAAATAGGCTGTATGGATACAACTAAAACCTAAAAAGGCAGATGTTATGTGTTCAGTTTTTCAGAACAAGTTTTTTACTTCAAGGCATCAGAGTCACGAGATTACCCTCATAAATGTCTTCCCATACTTGGTAGGATATTCCCTCCATTATGAAGGTTGGGTTGCGACTTGCAAGTTTAAAACTGTAGACTGTGCTTGTACTCCCAACAAGGAGTCACATTGCCAATTGGGCAGATCATCAAAAAAGAAAAAGAAAAGATTGCCTTCATAAATGAAAATAATAAACACTAAATTAAAGGTTTAAGCCAAGATTTTCAGCTTTTCTTGTTTCATGAGAAGATTAGCAAATCAGATAGCTGCAAAATGATCCTTCTGTTTATAAGATACTAGTTTGTCCTTGGCTTAGACTAAATGTCACAATCACGAGGTTGAGTATAAATGTGTGCTGCTCACATGAAAAATGGGAGCCAAGCCATGTGGTGTGTGTTATATTCTCTTTTATTTTTTGGAGCACATTGAAGTTCCTCAGATACCTCAATCATGGGACCTTTCTCTACAGGGAGAATGCCTTAATGTGTCACTGATGCCATTAGTCTCATATTACTTTCAGTATTTGTATGTGTTAGGTTGCAAATCTGTCTTGGAGAAATCTATTATCTTATTCATAAGTTGTGAATTTAAAGTGATTTTTCCTTTTTTTTTTAATTATTTTCCCTGCGGTTGCAGGGCTATTGAGACATGGAAAAAAAGTCTTAAGATCGCCGTACTTTTTTTTGGGTAGAAGAAGATCATCCTACTTGCTATTTTAATGCAGTTTAGCATTGCCTTCTTTGTACCATCCATTTCGATTGTGTGAAACCTTTTCCGACGACTTGCTACATCACAATTTAAGACTCAGCATGTTTTTCTTTTAAGAAAAGACACATTAAATGGTATCACTCTTCTCCTAGCCTTATAGCTTGCTCCCATGCTGATGCTTTTCTAGACTTTGAATCCATGGAAAATCATCTGTAATTTTTAATTTGTAATTTGAATAATCCCCCTGAACAAAATTCAACCAATTTGTGTGATCAGACACTGGCCTTTTTTGCGTCATAACTAGTCACATCTGAGTGCAGCCAGCACCATGGATATATTCCTGTTCCTGGGGTGTGGCTTTTGAAGGGAGACCATTTCATGATGTTCCTAAAATCACTTAAACTAAGATCACCTTTTCTCATTTCAATGTATTCTTTAGTTCCATGGTTTTAATCAATAGCTTCAAGTATGGTTCTGCATATCCAACCCAACAAGAGCTTCTAAAGCTAAATCTGAGATATCTAGCATTCAACCATGAAAGAAATCTGTATGGACCTCTTTAATCTTAAGAGCACAAAACGTGCTAGCTTAAACTCTACAAAGGAAAGAAACCCATTTGTAGAAGATCCAACACAGTGCAATTCTTCAAACATATGGCAGCCAAACTGAAGCCAGGAACAGGAAATTCATACCTGTAAGATTCTCCTGAAGCCATTTTGAATTCTTGGGGCTGATATGACTGTCCCACAACCACGAATACAACCGTCGCGATTCAGCATGTAACAAGGTCGCCATGAGTCCAACCAAGAAAACCAACACGATCTGCTCTGCTCTGTTCTTTAAAATATCTGATCCTTGTTCAAGTAATGGATCCAAGTAAACCCATTGAACCACAGAAACTACCAATTTGATTTTAAAAGGAGATTTCCAAGCATTTTATCCTTCACACTCACAACTTGCAAAATACCTGTTTAATGGCATCAACAAAACACTGATCAGAAGGTTAAAAAACCAAGAAAACAAAATGTTTTCTCAAATCTCATCTACTTGTTCAAACATACCTCAATGCAAAACATCAAAGACAAGATGGAGTTCCACACTACCAAACCAAAAGATCCAACACCTGATCAACAACACCCAAGTCATAAAGTCAAAAATCACATAGAGAAATCAAGATATTGCAGCTTTTCACTGTTGGAATGGATTAAAAACTCCCTGATCTTGCAACCCAAGAAATAAAAAGAAAAAAAAAACAGCCAATTCCCTAGCTTTTCAGAGTACCAAATTCACCTGATGACAACACCCACATGCAGAGAAACATAAATAAACAATGTACATGAATAAAAAAACAAGCTTTCTACTAACAAAGTGAGAGAAAAAAAAAATCTAAAAATCTTCAATACCCAGCAATCTAAAGCCTTATAATCCTAGACAGAACCCACCACCATTGGAAAGAAACATCATAAAAAGTGATTCTCTTTTCTTAGTTGGATTCTGACTGACAAAGAACTTACACAATAAAGAAAAGGCAAAGGTGGGGCTTAAAAGCAGCTGTAACAAAAGATCACCAGCTGCATTTCTCTTTCTCTTCATTCCATTTTGTTACCTCTCTCTCTCTCTCTCTCTCAAAACTGGCAATAGAAGAAAGGATTGAAGGGAAAGGAGGCAAAAAGAGCAAGTTTTAAAAATTAGAGTCCTGCGTTACAGAGACTCTGCTTCCTAACATTACGTCGGTTTAAGTGGGAGCAGTTGTGCACAGATCCGGACCATCATGTGGTGGGTCCCACCATCACATGATCTTTTGAAGTCTTCTGATTGGAAGATCTCATCCATCCATTTTTCTTGTCCTTTTCTGCCAAAAGACTACCACTTTTGCTAGATTTTGGGTCATCATTGATTCATCAATGGAGATGCCCATCACATCAACGGTCCAGATTCTATTGCCCACGCACGTGATGTGTGTGGAAGATCAAAAACAGTAGATTAGTGGAAGCTTTCTATTCCAAGCAGACATGACAGCAAGATTGCCGATGCAACTACCAGTTTGATGATTGCATCTTTTCATCCGTCATCTTGACCGTACATGCATTTTCCCCATCTTGTTACGCATGTGAGCTGCTAATTAATTTACAGCTGTCAATGGGCTGGGTTGGACCCGACCCATTACCCGACTAAAACTTGGTAACAAATACTAACAATGATGCAAATTTGAAGACTAATTTCTAATAAAGTAAAATATATTCATTTTGCTAAGGAAAAGTAATTTGGAGTGAGATGAAAAATCAATGATGCAAATTTGAAGTATAATTTCTAATAAAGTAAAATATGTTCATTTTGGTAAGGAAAAGTAATTTGGAGTGAGATGAAAAATCAATAAGTGGTAAAGTAACAATTGACTTATGTTTTATGCAAAAAAAAAATTTCATGACTGATAAAGTAATGCCAAAATCTTTTATGCAATAAGTTTTTGGCAGCTATGACTTTACTTGCCGTAATCAAATATGGGTAAAGTAGAATTTTCAATATTTGGAATTACTTTCTCATGAATTTCGCCTTCAACTATTGAAGGTTGGGTTTCTATTTATAGAGACCTAAAGGGTCTTGGGTCGGATCTTTGGGGCCTGCGACATAATAGATCCAACTCAGATGGGGATGTAAAAATAATGTTCATATTATGCTTAATAATAATAATATATGGAGATATTTAAGTAATGATTAGTGAACTGACCCGGAACCGACAGAACATCAACTTCGACTTTGACCCAGATCTTGGGCTTAAGTAAAGATCAGGTTGAAATCAGAAGAGATCATGGTCTAACTTTAATAAAGTTGTAAGAGAAATTGTAGAAATTATTTAAAATTAAATTCTAACACTAACTTCTGTTTATTTTACTTTTATATTCTATCATTGAAAAAATAATTATTTTCGCAATATATTCTCAATATTATCCTGTGAAAGCTCTCAATTCCAATCAGGGCCTCAACACTAGGGGTGCTCATGGGTGGGGTCCTCCACCCTGAGCCTAGCCCTCCCTGGGCTAGGTATGGGTGCTGTTTGGGCCCATGAGCTGGATCTGGGTCCAATACTTAAGCAGGACAGGTTTGGGCCTCTGTAAACTTAAGGCCGATTCTAGACCAAACATATAAGCACGTAATTGTATACATAAGCAAATGGATGGTCCTCGGCCTGACTGTCAGGTCCATGAGCTGTATTCTGGGCTCAATATTCAGCCCAATAACTAAAAGGAGCAGGCTTGAACAAGGTTCCACCCAAACCAACCCGACCCATGAACACCCCTACTAAGGACCTAAGTGAGTGCTGTCTATCCATCAAAAGGATGATTGGGGTGTGTGGTCTTGTATCTTTGTATTCAAGGAAAAGTTGGTGATGCTTAAATCAAAAGAATACTGAGTTACCAACCAGCAGTTGGAACCTGCAAGTCCAAACAACACTCGAATGTTTCTTTCTCGGGTTCCAGCATTGGAGGGGCCAGGAACATGAACATAAAGAAGTCAACAGAACTGCTAAGGGGATAAAAATTTAAAAAAAAAAAAAAAAAAAAACACTCCAAAATTTAGAAAATTTTGCTGTTTGTTAGGAGTAAAAATAGAGGCCCATTGTAGGTAGTGAATACTGATGAAAATTTATCATGGCGCTAATTGGGATGGATGTGAAGGTAACACTCCAGAATTTAGAAATTTTTGCTGTTTGTTAGGAGTCAAAATAGAGGCCTTTATCATGGCGCTAATTGGGATGGATGTGAAGGACTCATGGTGGAAAGGTCTCAATTGAAATTATTATTGTTGGATATAGATGGCTTGAGTCTAGGGGGCATTTGTTTGGAGAAGTTTCTCACTTAAATTTTGGAAATTTCTGACAAGCAATTTCAGTGATTGTCCTCTAGACATTTGAAATATACCTTGTTTGATCAGTGGCATTCTAAGATTTTAGTTGTGGATTGTCACTATTTTGGGTTATAGAATCTTCAATTTTCAGTCTGAGGGTACTATATCATTTGTGAATCCCCTACAACTGAATTCTTAGATATCCTATAAACAAATAGGATGGTAGACAATGACATCATATATAGACTTGGGCAATTTCAGTCTAATGGTGAATATAACTTTCATTGGGATCAAATAAAACACCAACATGTTGAGTGGCCAACAAATGGGACACACAAGAATATCACACATGCAGTCCACTGGGAAGTGTCATTTTTTGAAATTTGCATGTGGCTTTTTTCCTAGAAAAGAAGGAAAGAAACACTTCTGTCACTTTCGTTTCTTTTTTTCTTTTCATTTTGGAGTGTGGAGCTCAGCTTTCATGGAGGAAAACCACTGATGTAGATCTCTCCCATTTGATAGATGAGGGGGACCAAATATATTTCCTGGTTATGAGTCATATTCATGGATGGATTTATTTCCATGATCCAATCGAATGATAAATAACACTCCAATGAAAGTGATGTTAGGGCTCGTAAAAATATTACAAGCTCAGATCCAACTGCTTTCCTCCATAAAAAGATATGCCCCACGGCCCAAACAAATCAAAAAACTGAGAAAGGGATAATTCATCTGAGAGAGAGAGAGAATCTTTCCATTTAAATTTTGATTTCATAAGATTAGATCAATTATCACCTAAAAGCTGGTTCATGCTATTCCATAGGAATCACATTATAGAGCCCACCTAATGCATTCCAAGCATGAAAAGTAGGGAGATTGAAATGTTTTATAATGAATCAGAGATACCTCAAAAATCAGCACAATGATATTATTATACATAGATGTTTGAGGCATAGTTGTCAATTCTGTTTTGTTTCGGTAGAAATGGCCGGAATTCTTCATTCCAGATCTCTGGGCGAAATGGAATGGGGTAAAAAAAAATTTGGTTTGAATTCCAGTCCATTCTGGTGAGTTTCGATCCATTCCGGTCCATTTCGGTCTATAGCACAATATTGAGATTTTTTTTCTCAAAATTCCTATAAAGAAACATGGATAATTTATATTTTGTTTTTGTTTTTTCTATTTTTTTATGTAAATGTATATTTTTTTTTAATTTTTTATTATTCATAAAAATTACTCCAAAAGGGTTTGCCAAATTTTCGAAATACCAAGATATTCCATCTTGGATGCTAGACCAAAATGATGACCAAAATGAAATTAACAACTATGATCATATGAGGCCCTGTACATCAATAAGCATTGAGCACACATGATAAAAACGGCGTTCATGTTTTCAGTTAAATGGTAAATAGTAGTCAGATGAGTGCAATTTAGAGAGGAGATTAATTTTAAGAGGGATAAGCTAATCATAAATGGGCTCGGGTGGAGCCCATAAGCTAGTTCTCATTTATTATAATAACTCATTAAATTCACAATCAAATGAACTCCAACAAAGGTTTATTGAAAGAAATGAGGGGTGAAGTAGATTACATAGCGATTTAGGTTGGACCTTGACTGACTTAGAATTAAATTAGTAGCTGGATTCATTTGGTGGTCATTTTTTTAATATTCACTTTGATTCTTCATTTAAGATTAGATTATATTATTTATACACTGTTAGTCTTATCTCATTTCTCATGTGAAGATTCTCCAATCTTTTGTGAGTTTTTGAAATCTGATTTCATTAGAGTAGGTTATGAACTGTTAGTCTTATCTCATTAGGTGATAATCATGTCAAAATCTCTAAAGCGATATCCTAGCTATAAGTTATTTTTGTCTGTATTTTCTAGTCCAAACGATAAAGCTAAACAGACAATAGCTAATATTATCTTCTAATTTGAAAGGGTGGTGATTCAGCCTGCCATCAAATCAATACTCTCAAGTCACAAAGATTGTCAAAAACTTTCTACCCGCCAAGTAAGGTCACAAAACATGGTGGTGGGACCATCTTCCCACCTTCATTTTTATGACCCATTATATGTAATGTTAAGGAGTGGGCTCCACCCGAGGGTAAGTATTCAAAAATATCCATGCTTATACAGTTACACCTCGAAGCTTAGGTAGGCAGTTAACTAAAAAATTTAAGATGGTATCGGAGCCCCGCAACTTCGAATCCCGAAAGGAATGACTCAACGCTGAAAAAAATGTGTGTCATCAAAAGCCTGTCAACCGAGTTTCCTCCACCAACACCTTGAGGTTTTAGTGACTGAATACACAGGTTTGGATATGAATGATTACCTAAAAAAATTTAAGATGTAAGCCATCTTTTAAATGGTCAAAATTCCTTCCCCCAACAGGCTTGAACCCAACCCTACACCTTCTGAATCTCACAATGCCGGCCGTAACACTGTAGACATTCAACAGGAGAAAATCCCCCCTATGAAATCGCAGTTTCATATGTCGTTTATGATTGTTCGAGCTATTGCAACAAAATGGATGGCCAAAATAATTTTGTCTTAGAACGGATGTTGCAATCAAGTTGATTGCCATAATTTGATGGTGAATAAAAAATGGAAAACTGATGAACTATTTTAAATAGATGCATTATGTAAAGGCCATCCTTTCATTGGGTGGAACCATTTTAATGTCTACATTCATGGCATGTGGCTCCTTCGAGCAATGGGTCATTAGCCTTTTATGCATGGGATAGGAAAGTGGGTTTTACATATTTTAATTTTACAAAGGCAAGTATTATACATGTAAAATTCATACTATGTTTGTCAAAATCACCATTTTTATATAAGTAAATGAGTACATCACTATTCTCATATGAGTAAATGAGTGCATCCAATAATTTTATATGCATAGAACTCATTTCCATACGAAATATTTACACATTTAAAACCTATTTTTCTATTCCAAGCATAAAAGGCAAATGAACTAGAAAATTTCTAACAATAAGGTACATTCTCTATTAAAGATAAACCTAAAAGGCATGAGTACAAATTCTCTAAACGAGAGGAGCATAACTCCACCAAAAATTAAGCCACCTTGCATATAGAAAATAGGATGTGCAAAATTTTAAGTCAATTAGATTCCACCCCACCATAAGATTGAGCAGGTCAAGTTCAAATTAGATTAAAATTTGGTGATATCTCATTTAAGGAGAGAGTGTACATTTTGAGCAACTTGGGTTTTCAATAGATGGTGGGAGCATAGATTAGTGAGACACTCAATGAGAACAACCGGTTGCCTAGTTGAGTGGGAACCCTGCTTCTTACCTTAGTATCCAAAGATCAAACCCTAGGTATACATGGAAGTGGGTGTTAAATCTCTAGGATGGAGTCTCTTACCGCATAAGCAGGTTTTATCTCCTAGGGATGGGGTCTCTTCAAATGGGTCTCGACTTCTTATTAAGGTTACAAGTTTGGCCTTTCAGATGATAATGATATTTGGCCCACCTATAATCTTCATTAGAAGCTTCTAATCCCAACTTGCCCCAGCGAACAGGGACAAAGCCAAGTAGAGTATAGGAGGGGCAATTGCTCTTATGTTTTTTCCCCTTCTCAACTTTCTTTCTTTCTTGTTTCCTCCTCGTGAATATTTATTTGTCCTCTCGTTAAATAATCGCGCTACACCAAAAATCGGAAATTGGAACGGAAAAGCGTTCCTAATCCTTCCGTTCCTAATCCGTTAAAGTGTTCCAATTTCCGTTCCAATTTGGTACCAACCGTTCCTAATCCAAATTGGAACGGAAATTGGAACACTTTAACGGATTAGGAACGGAAGGATTAGGAACGCTTTTCCGTTTCAATTTCCGATTTTTGGTGTAGGATCGTCCTTCAAAGTTCAAACACATTAGGGGCAATCTAGTCGATTGGAGGGCAATTTGGTCTTTTGTCTTTGTCCAAAAACAACTCATCAATGACTACCTTATTTTATTCTTCTCTTTATGTAACCACAATTTGCTTCTCCTTCTTCCTTTTTTTTCTTTATTTATTCACCATTTATTAAGTCCATAATCCATCTCCTCTCAAGTTTAGCACTGATAATCAAAAGATTTTGAACACTTTCCTATTTAAGTCGTGATCCTATTGAGTTTTTAAAAGTTATTCAAAAATCTAATTAGTAATTAAGTAAGAAGTTTCATGTGACTATAATAGAATATTTAAGATTTTAACGACTAATGGGCCAAAGATTAAGAATTTTTGTGAACATCATCAACCCCATATTATGTTTTCATGAGTTTAGTTTATATTTTTTTAACCGTATCACGTGCTCACAAGCCTTCAGCACAGTCTTTTAACTTTTTGTAAAGGGAGTACTTAAAACATTCTTCTTCACCAAATGTTAGTGGCCCCTCCCATGGGTGGGCAGTTTGTTTATAATTCAATTCTAGTAGAGCAGTTGAGTGGCATTTAGTGAGTGTAATCAAATAAAGCAACCCCCCCAAAGGCATGGCTGGGTGCACTTTGACAGTGGTTTGAAGGGTGGTGGATCACCTCTTAAACGAGTCATTAAAAAGGTCTAAATAAGATTACCACTTTATCTATCTATTGTTGTCCCACTAACCAGGGTCCTTATGAATTTTAAATTAGTTGTCTATTAAAAAAAAGAAACTTTAAATCCTGCAAAGATGGTGGAAAGCTCAAACATTTCATATTGCCAGCCCATGGCCTCCCACCAATTTTTCCTCTTTTTTTCTTTTTCACCCTCCGCCGTCTTTTAATGGTTTAAGGCTTTTTTTCCCGTAAAAATCTCACAGAAATTTTTTTTATTAAGAAATTGTTTTCAATAATGTGATTAACAAGATAAAAGTACCACACAACTTAAAACATGAACTTAAATTGAATGGCTACCAACAACCCTCAAATCAGATATGGGGACGTTAGTTTAGCATTAGGGGCTTGTGGGTGGAGGAGCCAACAGAACCCACCAACATCTCATAATAATAACCACACAAGAATTGTATCTTGGTGCCTGACCAGCAATCCTTACACTCAGCCTTTTAATCAATAAGAATTGTATCATAAGCCTTTAATTAGGATTACTCACGCGAAGCATCCAAATGGGGGTAAAATTTTCTCAACCTGCTTTATTTACAGCTCCTCAGCTCATTATAACTATATCCAGAACCTTTTATAATAAAGTTCCTTCACGTGAAACTTTAAAAAGAACACCATATTCTATAAAGTACAGTGCCCCTTTAAATAACAAATTCTTGTCCAAAGATTTTCAAAACCTTCTCAAGTTCAATGAGTATATAGTGAAGTAAATCAAGATTCACCATGGAAGGAAACTAGAGAAAGACTTACTGCTATAAACTTTTAAATACGCTTATGGTACCCATCCAAACTTATCTCTTTTTTTTTAATGAAGAGATCCAAATTTATCATAAGCGAATTGTTCATATGTTTTACATGTTGAGTTTTGGAGAATCTGAATTGAGTTGAAATATGCAAATGATGATATGTTTTTATATGACTCTTTAAGTAAAATCTGGGTTAGTATCAGTATGGCAAGGGCAAATGCCGTTGGAATCTAGATAGATGAGCACCATTTAACATGGTGTATATATTTCAATGAAACGATAGGGTGTTGCACACTTCCACTACAGTCTTAACATATTAAGCCCATCTAAACTAAGAATTAATATAGCTTATGGAATGGAATTGTCCTACATGGTAAGAAATCTCGGCTATTTGATGAGGTAGAATTTTTCTGACTCGTTATTCCATGTTTAGTTAACTTGATCCTCAAAAATTTTATGAATCCAAAGCATGATTTATTAACTTTAATTTTTTGTTATATCATGGGAATCAATTTGAAGACAACCAATTTGCATGTGTGTCTCAATTTCCCATCATTGAGGATCATTGCTACCATACTTCATACCAATTACTCAGCCAAACAGGCTATTTAAAGATCTCAGTGATCAAATGATCCTACAACTATAGAAAGTAGGAATAAGGTTGTCACACACAACACACACAAATGGGAGCACTACAGAGTATGTCCTATTTGAGCCCACTGAGATGCATGATAATCATAGAAGTGTATTAAATAGAAAAATTCATATGAGACCTTCCTATATTCAAAAATTTGAGTCCGTAAGATCATCCTAACATTTTGATCCGGCCCTAAAATTTAATAGTTTTAGAGGAATTATTTTATTATGAATTCAAGGATTGACTCGACATGGCCCACATGGTAAAAAATAAAAATAAAAAGGGGGAAGGAGCTTTTATATATATATATATATATATATATATATATAGAGAGAGAGAGAGAGAGAGAGAGAGACTCAGACCTGGACCTGACCCGCCCGACTGGACTCTAGTGAACAGCAGCAGAAACAATAGCCCACATTCAGTTACCAAAATTCATGATGTCCACAATCGAAAGTAAGATCATACCTGGGCAAGTTCTGGCTAATAATTGAGATTCCCTGTTGATTCAAGGTTCGTATGTCTTCCTTAATCATAAGCCTGGGCAACTTTCACAAAATTTCCACTATTATTGCAACTTGCAAGATGTTACTGATTATCTTAATTCGAACTTATGCTTTTAAGGAATTTATAATATATTTCCAAATTATTTATTATTTATTTTAGCAATTTTATTTTTACAATAATATCCAAAAAACTTAAAAAAAAAAAAAAAAGATCCAAAAATTCTAAGTCTCTCTTCCAGCAGTATTCTGGAGATGAAACTTTCCCAACAAAAGTTTTTACAGTGCATGCAAATCGACATGCTTCCATTACTTTCCCAGAATGATGTTCACAACCAGGGGCGGATGAAGGGGGGGGCCGGGTGGCTGCAGCCCACCCAAGCTTTCAGCCCAAAAAAAAAAACTAAATTTTGAGTTTTGGGGCCCGGTAACTTATGACACACCTTTTGTTTGTCTTTTGTCATACTTGTCAAGATATATTGTGAAGCTATTTTTTTGTTGATTATGAGTAGTATAATAAAAATGATCACTCTTTTGGTATGATGCTTGTCGAAAATGAATTTTGAAGATAGAACATAGATAGTTTTTTGTGGGATATTGTTGCTATTTTTTATAGTTTTTGGTGAGACATTGTTGCTATTTTTTTAATGTAACTTCAGTGCAACCAGAGGCGGATGCAGTGTATTACCACTGCCCCCAGTGGATTTCTAAACTTTAGTTCTAATTTTGGTGGAGCCCACTAATTTTTTCCATAAGGCCCCCAATGGATTTTTTGGGCCCCCAATGGATTTTTGTAGCCTAATATTAACTTTAAATATTTCATATTCTTGTCCTCTCCAATTTTGATTGTTTTAATCACTTTCTTGTAATATCACCGCGTTCTCAGTCTCCTGCAAGGCCCAGAGGCGGATGCAGTTCATAGTCACTGGGGGGCTGGGCCCCAAGTGACTTTTTGGGAAAAAAAAATTATGTATACTAAGTTAGGCCCAAATCAATTAGGCTACCAGTGACATTGAACCAAGCTCTCCAATGAAAACTCGTAGAGAACAGTTGTGATAAATAAATATGTCTTGTTTTATTGCTTGAAATTATTATATTATATTTGTTCCAATTAAAAGGTTTGAGGTAAATCTGCACACTATTTGTCCTTGCTAGGTATGATTGGCGATGCAGTGGAAATCTACAAATTACCTGTCTTTGAATGCACATTTCTGTGTATTAGTTACTGATAGTGTATGTAAAAGGTCCACTACTTTTTTTTTGTATTGTTTTTTCTCAAGCATGAAGAAAAAAAAAAGAAAAAATCATTTGCAATCATATAAATAACCCAAAAAAAAATTCCGGGGGCGTTGCCCACGGACCCCCTACTACTTAATCGTGTCCCCAGTGATTTTGAATCTTGGATCCACCACTGAGTGCAGCCCCTCCAGATTAGAAGTCCTGGATCCGCCGCTGTTCACAACCCAAATCACTTTTGGCTGTATTTCGACACAGATTACAGGCCTGTGAGGTCAGTCTTAATCTTCTGAGATGCCAACTAAGTGGGGGTGACCTGGGTAGAAATATGTAAATAGATGGCAGATGGGCTGGGTCTTGCTTGTCTCTACCCATGGGCTGAATCCATCCCTAAGGCCCAAAAATATAAAAGGGTACACTTGGAAAATCATTGACCCAGCCCAGCCCATATACCAAGCAACTAAACTTGTTTAGAAATGCCCACCATCCATGACTTTATTTTCTTTTTCTTTTTTTTCTTTTTTTAATGATGATAGATGATAACATGGACCCAAATTTTAACCTATAACAAATACTTCCACATTATATTACAACAGATATGTATATGAGAAATATACAACATAAAACATACTTCATCAGAGTTGGCAACACACTCAAACAACCGATACACTCATACAATCATCAGAGTCGGAGAAGCGCTAAAAATGAAAATGAGAGAGAGAGAGAGAGATGCACTCAAACTACGATACAGTTTAAACACATAAATTTTAAGAGTAAAGCTGGGAGAAGAAATTATTGGAACTTCCTCAGAAAATTGTTCCTTCCATGATGTGGGGTAAGAGATGGGAAAGGAGGAATGGATT
This sequence comes from Cinnamomum chago, assembly GCA_038049695.1. Taxonomy (NCBI): domain Eukaryota; kingdom Viridiplantae; phylum Streptophyta; class Magnoliopsida; order Laurales; family Lauraceae; genus Cinnamomum; species Cinnamomum chago. The sequence goes on along the minus strand of CP142454.1, from coordinate 11,297,694 downwards.
GCAGCACAGAGTCCCCAACGCCCCGTCGGCCAGAGGATGAACCAAAGTTGTTGTGTGGAGGTGAGACCCTTTTCCTGTTAGGGGAGGAAGTCTTCACCGCATTGATAGGTGAGCAATCACCTCTTAGAATCTCAGGGGTTTCATCTTCTGGAACATTCTGATGATGCTTCTCAAACTGTGGTTTCGGGTGAAGAGAGTCGAAGTCTCTGACCATTTGGCTGGTATTTCCAAGGCAAGGGGATGATGCCACAGCAAGCGGCTCAAAACTGAACAAGTTTGAATACAGGGACAGGAAAATAGAAAGCACACGTCAGTGCAAATATTGCAGTTTAACAGATAGATAGCCGGGAAATGTTTTGAAACTTGAATATTTTCCTAATAACAAAAGCTATATGTGCATCGCACTATGAAATATGAGAAGAATTTACTTAAAATAATGAGCACTCAATTACTAAACCTGCAATTCCTGAAAGAATGCGTAAAAGGTAAAGCCCCTGAATATTGTATTTCTTCCTCCTGATATTCGATCATCAATAATTCATTTTGGTCATCATTCTCTGCGGGTTCTGATTCTTCCCCTTCCTGTTCTTCTATTCCTTTTGGAGCAGACCCTGCAATTAAAAAATGCATAAATAAATAATAAAAAAAGGAAGGAACAACTGAAAAATACCAACATACTGCATTCACCACAACTTGATAATAATAAATAATAAGGCACTCATATACAAGTTCACAAAAAATAAAGCCAAAAAGAGGAAATGAATGATGTCTGCCCATAAAATATAGAAACCTTGCTCAAGTTTTAAGTTAGTACCATTGGAGCTCGTGGTCAAGCAATCGAAAACATCAATATGATGAACCCCACCATGGATGGATCATGCACCAAAAATGCCCTGAATGGAAGAGTCCTAGCTTTTCTTTTTTTTTGGTCAGTAGCATGACTCCAGACTGCAACCCCATGGTTGCCATGAGCTCTCATCAGTCCTTACCTTAAATTAGTGTTCAGGTTCAACAGAAACTACAGCACTAGTCAACAATTAACAGAAGAAAAAGATGCCAGAGGCAGGTGCAGTTAGGATCTTAAATCTAGGTGACTGTTACCAACTATGTCATATATGGTGGTGCATCGTTTTCTGTGAATCTAATTAAGATTCAAAGGATACACACTGATATATTGAAAACCAAAGGACTGTTTGTTGACATAGAAAACATAAAGAACTTTGGTTAAGTGTGTGTGTGTGTGTGTGTGGTGAAGGATATAAGGTAGGATACACACTGATATATTGAAAACCAAAGGACTGTTTGTTTACATAGAAAACATAAAGTATTGAAAACCAAAGGACTGATTGTTTACATAGAAAACATAAAGAATTTTGGTTATATGATACACACTGATATATTGAAAACCAATTGAACTACTAGGGTGTTCGTGTGGACCTTGACTTGCCTAAAATTTGAACTACTAGGGTGTTCATTTCCCATCTTCCCTTGTTTCCGTAGAAGGAAAGGTTATTTGATGCTCCTTTTTGGATATAAACCTTTGATATTCATTTTTAACCACTTTGGGAATGAATTCCTATGTAATCTATGCAAACAAACAGGCCCCAAGAGTAGTGTGTTGATGACTTTCAAGCATCTTAAAAGAGGGCTTTTTTTTTGGGTAAAAAATGCTAAATAGGATGTTGATAAAAAGACAAAGCATCATATCAAGAACCTTTGGAAAAGAACAGTGTAATGAATTATACAAGCTGTGCAAGTGAAGGAATCAATAAAAACTTCCCTAGCATTTATTTCTAAGAAAATGGCATGGCCAGAGCATTGTTCTGAAAAATCAAAATCATATCGCAATTTGAAGGGATTCAATCAAAACTAAATCACGATTGTATCATGAATTATAGGATCTTTTTTTCCTGCAAAAAATAAGAAAAATAGTCGCTATCCATAATCCATCCATAGCAACATCAATACAATGACAAGTAAGACTATGATACAATCATATGAACTTATAAAGAACAACATTACATTATCAATATATCATATACTGTGTATGTGTGAATAGTTAAATGTGTTTAAGATTGCAAGTTACAAGGGAAAATAAACTAACTCTAGTTTTCTGTTCTCTTTAAATCCTAAAAAAATTAAATTCAAGTCATTAATTTTCCACACTTAGGAGATGTCACATCAAGTAAAAATGTGATTCATGGAAAAAAAAAATACTAAAAAAAGTAGAATTTAGACAAAACTCAACTTAGAGTCGAAAAGCTCTAATTGCACGCCTATTCCTTTTCCTCTCCAAAACCTCTCCAGAATCCCGCAAATTCTTGTTTTCAAAGGTTTCCTTAATTATTAGGTACCTCTTAAATCCAAACAAATGGCCTAAATTGTGTAATTCAAGAATAAAAATATTAAGTCGGACTTGTACCCAAATCTTAAGATTTATCTGCAATGGAATTCATCATATGGCTATAAATCTTTTTCCATCACACGGATCATACAATGACCAAATCATAGGATTGTAGCAAAAATGTGACCAAGAGAACAAATCATACATCAATTGAGCCCTCGAAGTATGTAATTGCTGGCTGGAAGAAGAAATAACAGTGGGAAGCTCTATTGATGAATTGTACATCAAGTGAGCACTTAAAGCATGTTGAGTACTGCCAGCTGGAAGAAAAATCCTGGGTGGAAAGCTGCAGTAGCAGCATGCACATGCACCTCATTAATCAATCACCACCGATGGCTAGGGATGTAAAGGGCCAAATTTAATGTCTAATCCAATCCAAGGTGCATCTGGATCCATATAAGTATCCAAGCTTGGATCCAAATCTAAAATTTAGGATGTAAACGTGCCTTGATCCAACACGGTTACAAGTCTGCTAGGAAGGCCTGGACATGGATCTAAATCTGACCGGAATGACTTGGATCCATATTCATTGTCAAAATCCCTTGACGGATTCAGGCTCTAAATTGGCCCATTTGAACGTAATTGGATGGTTCAAAATCACAGTTTCAGTCAACCCTGCAAAACAATGTCACTGTTTGAGTTGCGGCCTATCGCGAAGTGAATTTTTTTCTACCCCAAAAATCCAGATTATTGGAAACTGCTAGAAAATAATATTCTTTTTCATTAGCACGTATGAACCAAAATATCCGTCCCTCTAAGTCATAACATCTTCTATTGTTATTCTATTAGAAATTATTCAAAAATTGTTTAGATTTAATGTCAGTAAAAAATACATGTAATATCATATTAGAAATCAAATATAATGAAAATCAAACAAAAAAATTTAACCAATATTATTTAATAATATGAAGTCTCAGTCCACAAATCTCTTAAACTGGAAAAATAAGTGGAAGAAGACAACTTATAAGGGTTGTGGCCGATGTTTTTTAAAATACCAATCAAATTGATCAATATTTTAGCCATATCTCAGAGACATAGTTCCAAAAACATTCGCCACAAAATATCATCATGATATGGGCCAATGGAAGTATGTATCGGCCATTGCCAGCATCAGCCAATACATATTGGTATCGGCCAATAATTTAAACTATGCCCAATAGGCCCTATTGGACCACAACAAGCACATTTATTTTCTGACTGTCTTAAAACAACTTTATTGAGAGAGAGAGAGAGAGAGTCTCACCCTCAGAGGTCGTTTGTTTGAATATGTAAATGCTACATACGTGTAACATTTACGCACACATACGTTTGACTATGCTCATTTAGGCATCATATGCGTAAATGAGGTTTGAAAATGGTGTGTAAATGAGGCCACTTTCGTATCAAAATTTTCACACCTACAAGTGGGAAACAGTTACACACCTCCCAGACTAAGAAGGCATCAGTACAAAGTCCACCTAAGACAAGTTGCAATGTCAAATCCCTTTACCACAAGTGGGTCCCAAATTTTTAAACCAAACGCATGTTGGGAAGTCCCACATCGCCTAATTAATAGGCTCGACATGTCTTAATATACCTGTATGGGCCTTCCACCTATGAACTTAAGCTTTTGGGTTGGTACATGGTTTATTAGAACGTGTTCAATTCTTTTCTTGACCAATTAAACCCCAAAAGGTTTAGTTTCACTTCGTGCAAAATTGCCAAATGTTAGGTCTGTCTCCAATCTGGACCTGCTTTGGCGGAACCACACTGGGTGATGGCCTTTTAGATGTTGAGATATATGAAGACTTTACATATGTAATCCGAACAGTTCAAGAGTTACTCATGTGGAAATGGTGCTTCCAGACAAACATTGTATTGTGTTTCACATGTGTAAATTTTACAAATGTAGATCCCATTTTCATATCCCAACTACCCCTTAGGTTTCATTTGTATTCTTTTTTTTTAGGGGCTTCAATTAAGTAACAGCTAAAGAGGGGACCTTTCTTATAGGTTTCTCTTTCTTTAGGGCATTGTCTCGTGGGAGTGATTTTCTAAGCTGTGGCCAAGGAATTTGCATTAGCACTTCTTTCTTGCTTGGGTATCATCTATGGAACAAAGACAAAAATCAAGGAAAATGAGCAAGAAAGAGACAAGATGAGGAGAAGAGGTTGTCCCCTACTGTCCTCCCTTGTTGGGATTTTGGAGAAAATCCGTCCCTATAATGAAGCTTGAAATGATTAGAACAGATGAAAAGGAGATCTCAAGCGATAACAGGATAAATAATCTACTCAATCAAATCACTCTAATGATAATCTCTTCTGCCATGGAGATAATGTAGGGTCTCTAAAACAGTATTCCACTAGACCTACCGTACGGCTTTGTAATCGTTGTGATTGAAGGAAAAAAAAAAAAAGTGGCTGTTAAAAGGTAATCCATAACAGAATAAGTCTAAGTAGAAGAGTATGCTGGATTTTGGCCTCTCCAGGCTTCAAGGAGGGGTGAAGAAGGTGGGTTTTGGCAACGCAACCTTTGATTTGGAAATCAAGTGATTTTTTTCATGAGAGGATGAAGGTGGGGTTTTTTTTTTCAGTTGATAACATGACTTGAACTTGCAACCTCATAATTACGGAAATGAGTAGCCAAAGTGGAGGTTTTTAGAGTGGTAATTTCGAACTCACCATTCTAGGTCTTCTTAATCACGATAAATGTGTCTAATTCATGAAAAAATGAAAATTGCAAATATGAATCCCAATAGATGGGCATTTTGGGAACTTTCTTCACTAAATGAGGCCATTTTGCTCATGTTTTGCTGGGCTCAAGCTTTAAACAGAATGTGTTGTCTAAGGAACATTTTTTGCACTTGGGGGCGGGGGGCGCAGCGCACAGAGAGAGAGAGAGCAGATAGACACAAGGGTTTTCTTCTTGGTCACATAAACTCCAAATGATAATTTCTAAATGATACATTGAGGCCATTTCAATGGTGGAAGTTAAGGGGCACCTACAGTTTCGGGAGATTCATGGGCATCAACAGGATTAGAGTGTTTGGTGCTTGAAAGCTATGATGCACGGATACTTCAAAATGAGCAGTGTATCGTATCGTATCGTATCCGATACTTCACTTTCTATGTGTAAAATCTGTGTCCCTGCCGTGTCTATGGCGTGTCCTTGCCGTATCCATGACGTATATGTGCATCATAGCTTGAAAGTTTAATTTTGGTGGTGGATTAGTGGTGCATCAGGTTTTGGCTGCTTAGGCATAATGTCAATACAAAAGGATGCATAGAAATAACAGTTTGAATATTACTACTCATGACAGTGAAAATCAGTCACTGGTGGATGTTACAAACATGGGCCATTCACTGCAGACCATGCAAGATTAACAGTCTGGATCACCATGCAGCAATATGCCAAGGATGAACAACGGGATAGAACAACCTTCCATGAGGCATTTTAAGTGTTTCTCTTCAACGGAACCAAAAAAAATCCAATAATAATATAGCATCAAAACCATGAACAGGATAGGAACGGAAAATAAATGATACTCACTGTCACTGCCATTCGTTCCAAATTTATTCTTGCACCCTTCACATCTGCAATCGCTAGAGCATCCAACACCACCCTTTAAAGACAAATAACCACATTGAAATCAGATCTTACACAACATATGGAGCAAATTAAGATCAGTGAATGTGTAAAACCTGAAAGCATTCACAGTATTTCTTGAGACAACTCGACTTCTTGCAGTTGCATCCCTTTTTATGCCGGGCAGAAGCCGGAGTCTTGTTGCTTTCTATCTGTAAGAGTGAAAATTTAAACACTTAATGCCAACACTGAACAGGCTAAAACACAAAGTTTGACATTTTCCTACCCCAGTGTTCACAACAGACTCAGAGCTTCTAATGACTTTTGGTGCAAACGCAAGTGGGTTCCGTGATTCTATCTGTTTACGTGTTGCCAGAACAGTATCTTCATGTACAGGCTTGTTAAAGCAATCTTGACATAAACAAGGCTCAACGCAGTAGACTCCCGCAGCAAAGCATTCACAATAACTGCATTAAAATTTTATAAAACAAAAATAAATGAATAAGGCCACAATTCAGGAAGAGAATCACACTTAAATTTACATAATTATAAAGCTCAATCTAAGTTAAGTTTTAATTATCACTTCAAATGGAAAAGGTCAACAGAAAATGCAACTTGCGTGTGTGCTGATAAGTGTGTAAGAAAACTAGAATAGCAAAAACGAAAATCACAACTTTTTTATTTCAGAACAGACTGACATAAATGTAAGAAACTTACAGCTTCAAACATTTTGACTTCTTACAATTACAGCGCTTACAACTCTCACTTTCTCCAGCACTTTCTAACCGGCGCCTGCTTAGAATACAGGACGAGAAAATTAAATAGTATAATCAGGGAAGAAACAAAATACTCCCAACAACCAAAGGTTATAATAGTGCATGCCTCTTTTTCTTAGGGCTATTTGGACTGAACTCTTCACCGCCTCCAAATTCAGGCACCTGGAAAACATCTTGCATACCCTGTGCTTCTTTCATGACCTGACTCGACTCTCCTTCAATGGAAATCATAGCCAAGGATTTATCAAGAGGTTGCTGCACACCAGTTAAGGAATGAAATGAACCAACAGGCTTTGGCATGCTGATTAGCCGTCTTCCAGAAGATAGAGTCTCATGCTTGGCCACTCCACTGCCCTTTGAGGTAGTTGCAAGAGCATTCAAGTGCAAGCCAATCCCAGGCAGTTTGCGTGGTGATGAACCTTTTACTGTCATATGAGAGGCTGACTGTTTATCATCAGCCACAGATTTTCCATCACATTGAAGCTTGTTCGAATGGCTGCGTTTTGGATCATCCTCCAAACTTTTCTTATGAACACCTCCCACCTCAAAAACTAGACAACGTCTTCGCGTTCCACGCTGCTGCTGAGAAAGAACCTAAGCACAAATGGATTCAACTATTTTTACGAAAATTGTTTTCTATACAGATAGAGGCAACAGCACAAAGAGCACTGCAAGTAAAATGTAAAAGCTTTTTTTACCAATCAAGCATGAACCATGACAAGGAGCGATAAAGATGTCAAATAAATCAACTCATTTGCATGTTCTAGTGATATTCCCATGAATGCTCATAAATAAATCATAGCTCTGCTACTGATTTGTTATATTTTGCTTCATGCAGCAACATCAATAACATAGTGATTTCCCCATTGAAAGTATACTAAATTAATAAACCAATCAATCAAAAATGAAGGGCAGGATGGTTGAAGTACAGACTTGCTTCTGGGGCACTTTGTGATCAGCATATACCCACCAAGATTGAAGAAAAAAATTTACAAGACAGCAAATTAAACCAGCCATGACATATGGAACAAAATGTTCACCAATCGAGAATTAACATATGCACAAAATGAGTGTAGCAAAGATGAGAGTGTTGAGAATTGAGATGGATGTGTGGTAAAACTAGCAATGACAGAATATAAAAAAAAATGTTTGTAGCAAAGTTAAAGGATCCATATCCTAATATAGCGGGTCTCAACTAGTATAACAACTCTTCTTGGGACAATGGCCAAATCCCATTCTTGATGCCATCTAACTAGTTGTTTTCTTCTTCTTTAAAAACTTCATTGTTACCAAATTAATGTACTGATAAAGTAGTCAATGGTGTGCAAACAATGCAATCAAGAAAGTAAAAATTAAAACCTTCAAGTAAATAACCATATGGCCTTGGTTGGATGGATGAGAAGTAGAAACAATAATTTCATTATCTTGTTCACATGCTCATACTTCTTAGTGACTAGTTATCAGAATGCCTCATTGTATTATTTGACAGCAAGAAACCGAGGATTAACTTAAACAGGTTATATAATTTACAATGGAAAAGTGGAGATGTAAATGGACTAAGAGATACAGTGTGGGCACCTCGAGATTTATTCTCTCATTGATGAAGCAGGGTAATAATAGGGTACAGTTAAATCGAAATAAATTGTTTAAATTATTCTCACGAATAGGGATGGCTTTGTTTAGCAATGCAGCAATTCAAAATCATTCAAGAATCAAAAGTTTGGTCAAAAACATAGCAGAAAAACTTATGGTGTATGAAGCAAAGGGGATAGATGAAATCCATGGGAGGAAATTCTAAACGGTTTAAAAAATGGTATCTCACGGAATACAGTAATAAACATGCCCAACAAGTAAAAGTTGTTTTGTATTTGATGAAATTAATTTCTCTGATAGTGACTTTATGTTCCCACTGGGATGAGAAGTGAAGAAGTTTGAAGTCTCCAGTAAGAGAATGTGAATCTCATCAAGTGTCAATATATGCTTAACTATGATAGCCAGAAAGTACAGAAGTCACAAACCTCCATGTTAGTAACTGTAGGTGGTGAAAAATTTTAAAGAACACAAGCAATAGATTTGAAAATAAAGCACTAAATTAATGAAGGATCATATAAAAAATTTAGTCATCATGAGTTCCTAGTTACTAGAGACACGATTACATGCAGAAGAACTAAGGTGTTTCATAGAAAAAATATATATCTTTAAACAGTCTTAGGAGTGAAATTTACCTTGGAACCAAGTGAAACATAGTCTGTGGCTTCCCCATCCATTTTCTCATGTGGGTCTCTAGTCCCTTGCTCACACTGATGAGAACTTAGAAGTATCTCTGGAGTATGATCTGTTTCATTCAGCTCTCCAACTTCACCAGTGTGATGACTTTCTGGATCTTGTATTGCATGTTTTTGAAAACCTAGAGGTTGTGTTTCCTGGGAATCATCAATATTATCCTCTGGGGATCTTAAAATAGAAGAAGCAAAAGAATTAGGATCACTATCAACCAACTTCTGGTCTTGCTCCCTGCAATCAACTTCAGGTCGTGCTTCCTGAGAACTGTCAATTTTGTCCTCTGGGGGCCTTGAAAGAAGAGAAAGAAAGGAATTAGCATTGCTATCACTATCAACGAACTCATTATCATGTACCCTAGAAGCATCTGATTCAGTGGATCCAACAAGATTCAAGAGATCATTAGTAGCGGCATCAGAAATTAGATTCTCCCAGTCACATCCTACTCTCTCTTCTTCAGCTTGCTCAAGCTGACAAGTCCCTTTAGATTCTACTTTGGTTTCCAATGTACTACGATTTTCTTCTGGGCCCTCTTTAAGACATTGAACGAGTGATGCTGGAGTTGCAGAAATCGATGCTTCGTTGCCCATCTTAGCATCATTGCAAGATGTATCATTCTTTCTGGAACTACCACAATCGTATTTCAAGGTCTGGCACAACTTAATAGCTAGCTTCTTGCGCTCTGTAGGAGGGACAACATTGAACTCCTCTATAGAAGCTCCCACATTGCATTGTTCATGCACGTCAGCTGAGCGATTTGGTAGGAGATCAGAAAGTGACACCCCACTAGATGCCTTCCTTTCATCCCCACCTTCAGGAGAAAAATCAGGCTTTGACAAATCAACAAACTGATACCTGGGGGGGAAAAAGGCCATATAACATTTAATGAAATAAGCTGGCATGAAACATGGTTTAAGGAAATACATCAAAAGGACAAGATCACCTACTTTCTCAGGTATTTAGATTCTTTCTGGGTACTTATGTGCGGAGAAGTGAACACAGCCGGAATGGAAGAAAAATTAAGTGATTGGAACGACTGTGTAATATGCACAGACTTAACCGGCTCGATAGGGGACAAGTTGCTGATATAGTTGAAGACAGGAGATTCCTGCAAGCAAAAAATATGTTTTTCTCAGAGATCTATCTCCAAAACACAAGGAAAAATAGGAAACAACAACTTGGGCTCTTGGGGGGGACCAAAATTTTGAAATATAATAAAAACCCATCCAGCATCCATCAACTAAAACCTATATCAATGCATAGATTTAGATACAGTGGTGCATGGATAGAAAACATAACAGTGATAGCACTAGACTATAAACAAAATCAAAATCCATTCTCCAATATGATTATTATGTAATCCACCAAATATTGACCAAAAGACAGCAACAAAATGTAAATGACTCAGAATTGAGCACATGGCACACAATAGAGAGAAATCGGTTGTGAGGCTAAACTGATAGTCCATGTCAAAAACATAGTAAAATTAAAAAAGGGGGGGCCATCTTAAAGTGAAGCAAAAACCAATAGTATCAGAAGATGCAGATAAAGGAATATTGGGGCAGGGCAACACAAACAAAAGCATGCAAATCAGCTAAACTGCAGAAATGGCAGAGAAGATGACATCCATAATAATAAAATAGCAAAAGATGTGTTAAATAAGATCCAAAAACCAAAGCCCTAGTCACTCAACCAGATCAGATGAAGAAGATCGGGTCGAAGTAGAAGGAAAATAGCTCCTTCTCGATAGAAGAACGAATGAATCCATAACAAAATCAAAGCATCTCAAATCACAACAAAAATGCCAATGACCTCACGAAATCCTAACACAACTGCTCAATCAACAGTAAAATCACCTCGGATGAATCAATCGAACCCTTGATTACAAAAACGCAAGAATCACATTAAGATAAGATGAAATCGAAAGCCCTTACTGATCCGGGCCATGTGACATTAAAAAGGGAAAAAAAAGGGGTTAGAAGCCTAGAAGTGGAAATGGGGAGCATCAGAAGCACCTCGACAGTGGAGATTGGCTTCTCGATGTGATTTCTGTTAGGGGTGTCCATGTCGCTGATGTCGCTGAGAGAAGACGGTGGATCCATCCCACATCCTATGTCTTTTTGCTTCTTTTTTGCTCTTCTGACGATGTTGTTGGATTAGAGGAGAGCAGGAAGGAGGGAGGAAGCGGGAAGGCGAGGGTTTTTCACATTTTGAAGAGCACGGTCCTACCGCCAATGACCCTTTTTCTAAAACATTGAGAAAAGAGCATTCATTCAGGCAGTAAAATTTACGTGAAGTCGCTTCACATTTTCGGATGCTCAGGAAACTACTTTTACTTTACCTTGTTTATTTACATATAACTACTCATCATCCTCTTTTTCTTTAGTTTCTTCTAGATTGGCTTGCTGGTCAGGAATGATATTTCGGGGGTCAGTTTGATAATTTATTATTAAAATAAAAGTGTTTGTAACCATTAAATCAAGTGAAAATAGAATATAAGCGGGTTAGGATGTAATAGATTGGTAGGAAATCTTTTTTATAATTTTTTGTAAAATTATGTATTTTTTGTCATTTAATGGAGAAAGAAGATTGATTTTTGACGGTTTTTTTTTTTTTTATGGATGAAAGAATTTTGAAGATGTGTGCTTTTGATGTAACACTTTAACTAAAAAAATTGAGATTTTATATTACTTTTGTTAACCTAGTAAATTATCAAATGGGACAACGGTTTAGTCCTGTAGAACATATATAAATACCTTATTATGTGGGCTGGTGAAATTCAAGGGTCCCGCCTTTGATGACTATTCGGACGCAACTCCTATAGAGTACATGAGAAGGAGAATATTTTGATATTTAAACAGGTGATCACCTATATTTTCCTTGCAAAATAGGCAAAAAAAATGATGGTTAAAGAGAAAATAAGGCATTTTTTATAGGCTTTTTATAATTTATATTAAAAACACCTTAAAATATATAAAATATCAAGCAAAGTCGGTGATTTATTGTTTTTAAGTTAATCTTGTAGGGACTTTTACGTGCAAAATATGAAAATGGGATATACATTTATAAAGTCTGCATGTGTCGATATTGTTCTTGTTTGGAAGCACTATTCTCACATGGGCAAAAGTTTGTGTGTCTCAAATGTTGTTGGTGTTTAAGATATGAGGCTAAGTATTTTATGGTTTAGCAAGTGATAAAACATTTGAATGATTCAATTTAAAAATTCAAGGGCCCATGGGAGGGAGTTGCAACAGTTAAAAAAGTGGTGAATGGATTTAAAATCATATCTTATGGCACATTTTCTTAACAAAGGAGACGTGTAATCATTTTACATGTTTTCTTTTTTCTTTATGAAAATGGTCTCCTTTACCCACCTCATTTACGCATGTGATCTATAGGTGAGTGAAAATAAAGCGCATTTTTTTTGCTGTTTTGACCAACAATAAAAAGGCACATTTAAACCTATATTGCTTTTTATTACAAATCATTTATTTTCAAGGGTGTGATTTTGGGCCCAAGCGCTATACAGCGTCCGGAGATTTTAGGAGAAAACACCCCTCCAAGTTGGGCCCGCTATGATGCTTGATGATCATGAAAGTCATTTTGATGAAAATATCCACATGAGGCCTACTTATATACAGAATCTCGAGTCCATAAGATCTTCCTAACTTTTTGATTCACGACCTTAAGATTTAATGATTTATATACATCATTTTATCATAATTTTAATCCAACGGCGATGAAAAGTTTGGTGAAATGTCAAACTTTGACTTGTGACTATTCATTGGGGGTAGTGTGTGTAAAAAGACTAGATTGACTCAACATGGGCCCGGTGATAAAAAATAAAAATAAAAAACCGAGGAAAAGGGGGTGTTTTTTAAAATCTCCAAACACGCACACACATAGGGGAGCTATTAGGCGCGCCCCGTGGGCATCTTGCACACTAGGGGTGGGGCCTATTTGATGGTCCATCCGAATGGATCACGCGCACCCCCATAGAATTTCACATGGGGACTACCTTTGCACTCATCCGATGTATTGTATATCGCTAGTTCAACTGTACACCCATCCAAATAGACAGTACACCGTTAAACTTTTAGGGACTGGACGGAGATGGTAAGAGTCAAGGATGGGACTGATTTTTTTTGCACGGATGAAGGGTCGAGGAAGATCTTTTGACCCCTCTAGTCTCAGTTATGAGCTGGGCCTATGTGGGCCCCACATTGAGGCACACATGCTAATTTAGGGCACGAGCAGTACTGCATATGAGAAATATTCAAGTGAGAACAAGTTCTCACCGTTCTTCCATACGAATTATTGGTGCCCCACCTAACAACCAATCCAAACTGTGCACAAATAGGGACTCCCTTGATAGTCACTAATCACAAGGTTTGGCACCCATCCAAATGGACTAGACTGTTGGACGGAGGGTAAAATATTTTTTTATGTGGAGTCATTAAACTAGTGGGCCATGACTGAAAGAGCCAGGGGCATGGATTCAGGGTCAAACTTGATACTTGGGGTAAACCCACATAGATATGTCCATCCCCTCTTGTCATATCTCTAAATGGGACCCACAAATGGGCCTCATAAAAAGTCATCACAGTGACTATGTAAAAACAATTCTTACTAGAACAAAGCCCTATTATATTATATTATATTAAAGAGAAGACGCTTGGATTTTATTTTGACTGTCTTTCAATTTTATCCATATTTATCTCATACGGGCCTTTGAAACGACCACTCACGTCTGCTTCCACATCTCCACTTTTGAAATCTCTTATACCTCCCTTTCTATCCAAAACTTCATCATTCCCTTTCTTATCCAATTATTCTCTTTCATTTTTATCCCATTAGCTCCTGTAATACATAAACAAGTACTTTCATGATAATCTTTTATTATTATATTTTCCTTCTATAATTTATGGATATTTTTTTAATGCATAAATGTTGACCATACTTGTGCTGAGCATGAATTATTATGCCAGTATATATATTATAAGAGGATACCAACAAGGAGTGTTGTGGATGATTTATCCCCACCGACTCCAAGTGGCCCCACAAGTGAGCCCATGCGTACTATTTGTGGGTGGTTCCTTGATAAGTCGATGGCAATTACTCATTTGAAAGTCCTTTCAAATATTTTGTACTCATATATAAAATATAACCTTCATATTTTATTTTGCCTTATTCAAACAAGATTCAATTGTTTTACAGTTGAATGGAATACATATGAATTCACGGCGAGTTATTAACAGTTGATGGGCGAATGTGCACGATAAGGTGGAGATGTAGAGGTAGAATCTAGTTGTCTAATTAGAATGAGAGTGAAAGACTATATGACTACGATATAAAGAAATTTACTTTATTTTGTTTGGATGAAATATTTAAGATGAGAGTAAAAAACATGATATAGTTATTTTACTTCATCATTGTTTGGATTAAAAAAAAAAAGGGGGAAGAGTAAAATTTCACATGATGTAAAGTTTACCTTTCACCACACTTTGTTTTCACATTAATTTTTTTATATTTTAACTCTCCCCAAGTGCAGTATATCTGGGGAGAAATATAATATTGTTTATGATTTTTTTTTCCTTACGCTCTACTCCCTTTTTCTTTCCTCTATTTTAGTGATCTTGGCCATGCTTTCCTTTTTACTCTCCCTCTCATGTAAACGACGGGACATGCCTAGTTGGTATGGTCAGCGATGGATATTCATCTAACCACTGTTCTTGTCTATTAAAAGAAAGATTATATATGAGTGTTTTTTTTTTTTCACCTTTGCTTGTTTATTTTTAATCATTTTAAAACATACGATATAGTGATATCAACAATACAATATAATTAAAGATTCATCTTCTCTAATATGATATTATAGAAGGGTTCATTCATTTACCTAGCAAGTGAGATTTATAATATAATATAATCAATACCTAATCTACAATTAGGGATGGCAAGGGACCAAGTTTGGTATGGATTGTCTTAAGTTAATCTCATCAAAATTTGACCCATGGTGCATGTAGGGATGTAAATGGGTCCCCGATCATTCAATTACCCATATGTTTCGATCCGCTAAAAAACGGGTACGGGCCCTTATTTAGATTATGATAAGTAAATGGATTATGGTATGGGTCCGATTCCACCTTAATTCGGACCCTTGGACCTGAGACTCGACATATTACATCAATTTTTAAAAATTATATTATAAAATTTATATATTTTTTAATAGCATTCTCTACCTAGATTCGGATTCGAATCAAGACCCGTCCTATACATGGTTTTGGTTTTGGTTCCGAAACTAAGAAATCGATTCCAAAAGTAGTTACGAGTCCAGGTCCGAATCCGATTTCACCTTCTCCTTAACGGTTGTTATTGCTGGTTCACCAAGGAATAGAGGGAACCCACAAATTTACAGCCCTAGGTGCATGGTTAGGTCGAATCTAAAGGTTGCTGTTTTTTAATTTGTAATTAAAACCCGGATCCTGTCTAAAATCCTATCCAACTATCGTCCCCATCTATCCACGTCATCACCAAATCACCAATCCAAGAGCATTTTAAAACCTCACTCCACAGTCTATTCTCAGCTGCACAAGAGGAAGAGAAAGCGGATTTCTAAAGATGTCGTTAATGGCGTCGATAATCCGCCGGAAGATCCTTCCAGAAAATCTAGGGCAAAACCATCTGATCCTCCGCACAAGAACCTTCTGCTACTCATCTTCATCATCACCAGATAAGGCAGAGGGGAATCGAACCAGGAGTATAGAGAAGATCCTGATCGCCAACAGAGGAGAAATCGCTTGCAGAATAATGAGAACATCGAAGAGGCTCGGGATTCGAACAGTCGCGGTTTACAGCGATGCGGATGAAGGCGGTCTTCACGTCAAATCCGCAGATGAAGCCGTCCGTATTGGCCCTCCTCCTGCTCGATCCAGCTATCTCAATGCGTCTGCCATCATTCAAGCTGCTCATCGAACGGGCGCTCAGGTGATGGTCTCTTGCTGTCAGTTTCTGTTCTTTAGATTTTTTTTATTTTTTTTTTTGTGTGCGTCCCCCTAAACCATAACTGTCCCAGTTTGGTTTGATGTTTGATTACAATGAAATTATATGATATGTATCTAATTAACATCAATAGATAGACTTTGATCGAGCTGACACTGCACACACCTTTGATCCATGTAATCAGACATAATTCGTTGCCTCCTTTGATTGTGAGCATCCAAATGAAACCCAGGGGAGCCTGGGGAGGTGGGTCGAAAAGGCAGGTGCTGTTAGCATGACTTTTAGTTATACAAATAAATTTTTTTTTTTAAGACCAGTCTGATCATCTGCAAATTGCAGTAGACGAATAAACTGCGATTTTTTTTTTAAAGTATACAGTTTACCATTGTGTTACTTTTGTAGTTTGTTAATTAATTTTATTCAGAGTCGGATCAGCCTTATTGTTTCTGTAGGAGAAAACAGTAGCTCGGGTTTTAAGGCTTCTGGAAGGATGATATATATATTTACTGAGGTTATCTCTATTTTTTTTTTTTGGGACATATGTAGGCTATCCATCCTGGCTATGGTTTTATGTCAGAAAGTGCTGAATTTGCTCAACTATGTGAAGCTGAGGGGCTTACGTTTATCGGGCCACCAGCCTCTGCAATTCGAGACATGGGGGATAAGAGGTATGCTGCAGTTTTACTCTTGTCTGTAATATAATTTCAAATCTACAAACTTTATACTAGGTCCTTACAATGTGATGGAACCATACACTTGACATGTGTACACCCCCACTCCCCTCTCTCTCTCACACACACATATGAAATAGCCAAGTCTGTTGTCTTCTGTTTCTCTTAGTGGATTTTTGTTATTATTTGATGTTTTATGTGTATGCTAGTGCATCAAAGAGAATTATGGAAGCAGCAGGGGTGCCGTTAGTTCCTGGATATCATGGCAATGAACAAGACATTGAATTTCTAAAGTTAGAGGCTGAGAAGATTGGCTACCCTATATTGATAAAGCCTACACATGGTGGTGGAGGAAAGGTGTGTTTTCCTCCAATTGGTCCAATTCGGCAATCAATATCTGTTCACATATGATTACCAGGAGAAGAAATGTCAGTTATCCTACTGATTTGAAAGTGATCACTCCCTATAACATCTCTTAATCTGATATCCTATGATGCCCAAACAGGGATGGATGTGGTAGGGACTGGGGACAAGCCATGGATATGGCATGGACACAGATCATATGAGTTAAAAATGAAGTATCCAGTATGATACAGCATGATACGTTTCCTATTTTGAAGTTTATGGGTATTACTAGTGAGGTGAAGTTCTTCATATACAGTTTAATCAGGTCATCACAATTGGCTTTCCAGGGCACACATTTTCATAATGGGCAGATGAAGTGTCCATTTTCATCAACATCACTTTTTTTTTTAATGTGTGCGTGCGTGTGTTTGATTAGTATTCATTGGACTAAAATTATTCTAGCTGCTTCACAGAAAAGGAATACTTGGTTATCGTTGCTTCTTTTGTTATAATGATTGTATAGAACTAGGCTAGAAAAAAATGTCAGTATTGTTTAGGCTAAACATATTTCGTTTCCTTTTTTTTTTTTGTTTGTACTTTATTTGTATGGATCTTAATTTATATTTATATATAGGGTATGAGGATAGTGCATGGCCCTCATGAGTTTGTTGAATCCATTTTGGGAGCTCAACGTGAAGCAAGTGCTTCTTTTGGCATTAGCACCATCTTGTTAGAGAAATACATTACTCAACCAAGGCATATTGAGGTGCAGGTACATTCTTTCCATAATCAATCATGTTCAATGGTTTCCATTTTTTTCATTGGAATCACCAAACTTCACCATGTCAATTCTCTGTCATTATGCATGATTTGGTCAATGTTGTTGATATGGTATCTGGGATTTATTCTGCCTGCTAGAATTAATTGTGGGGTCTTTACTTATTCATTTTGGGACTTGGGTACAAATAAAGCAAGAGCTAGCTTATTACAATCGTGAGCATCAGCATGAAGGTTCTAGGTCCAAGTGATAATAGTAGGGCTCTTTGCCATTGTTCTTGGGGAATGGAGAAGTTTTCTAGGGATCCCCATCCACCACCACTAGGGATGCAAATGGGCATCTGATTCTCCGATTATTTGGAGGTTCCGACCTGTAAAAAACCGGATTTAGAACTTGTTTTAGGTTCTGATTCATAAAAAGGTCGGGGTCTAGAACCTAATTTAGGTTCAGATTTATAAATGGGTCCGGTTCCGGGTCCATACAGGTTTTGACCAGTGGACTTGGAACCTGGCATACAAACGTTTTTATGTTTAATCCTGGAGGTAGTATACTTGACGCACTGTTATAAGTTGAATGATATCCTTATTTTAAGCAAAAAGAAGTCATAATTGGTTTTGGAACTTGATCTTGGTCCTCTAGTTGTACCCGGTTCCGGGTCCTCTTATCGAAATGAGGTCTGGAACCAACAAAATGGTTCCAATCCGGAACCAGAATTGTCATTTAGAAATGGGTACTCGTCTATATCTAGTATGGTTTTGGCCCGGAATCGACTCATTTGCATCCCTAAGTACCACCTCCAATTCTGATCTCGGTGAATGGACAAGGCCTCTTAGACAACAAAAGAAAAAGAAAAAAAAAGGAGAAAATCATATTTGGTCTTAATCCATCAGTTGATGTAATAAATTGATTAATTTCTTTATTTATTAATAAAATCATGATTTCCTTTCATGAGATGAATGGTGTTTTATTGCTTAATGCACATGACCAATATATATGACATAATGGTTCATGAGATGAACCGGGTCCCGTTAGTATATTAGTTGTGATATATGTATATGGATGTGATCGACATACGGGAGACACGTGTCACAAATTTTATACTTAAATATATTCACAACCAGATGTATTGAAGGACCATGAGAAGCACCTTATGAATATTGTCTCTATTTTAAGGTCTTCTCTTATAATTATTTAGCAATAGGCTCTCAATCTTGAGACATTGATGAACTCAAGTTTCTATCTATTCATTTGCTTTGAGTCACCAATGAGTGAGGCCAACTGTAGGTTAACACCTCGGTGTCTTGGGTACGTGGTAGTAGAACCATGTGAACATCCAATGGTCAAGATGAAATCTATCTATATTATCCCCTTGTGCCAATTAATGGATTTATCATTAGTAAGTGCGCACCCATCTCGATTAAGAGTTAATTGGATGATATCGATGATCACTGTGATTAATTGAGGCTCAAGGATAATAAGATGTGGATCTAAGATTGGATGGGACGGATTTATTCCAATTGATCCATGGATATTGATAGAGGGGCCTACTTGTGGTAATTGGGAAGTTTAGAGTTTTCTTTGTAATTTATTCCAAAGACTGTAGTGCAATTGCATTTATATAGTGGTGTTATTTGCAATTAACTGTGGGCCCGGATTGCACATGAGATGTGGGGTCGCAATGTCCCAGTTGGAGCCAACTTTCTATGGAATCCCTAGTGGTCCCCACGTTAGCCCAATATATTAGAAAGATTCTAATCTTGAACTCCAAAAGGAAGGAATTAGAAAGTTACTATTTCTATTTGAAGTGGGACTTCTAATAGTAGTAATAGTATACTTATTAATTGTTGTGGAAGTAAGACTTCTATAATAATTGGAAAGGAGAAAGTTGCTAATTGTTTTTGGAAGTAGGACTTCTATTTCAATTAGGTAAAGAGGAGGTTTGCAAACCTATAAAAGAGGATCAAAAGGGTTGGGACGTCCAACATAGGAGTCCACGCCCAACCCTCTCAAGTGCAAGTGTTGCACAACTCTTCTTCTTCTCTTCTCTCATCTCTTCTGGTTCCCTAAAGTTTTTAGTAGGGTTTTCTCTTGGAGTTTCCACCAATCTTCTTGAGAAAAGAGATCTGATAGCGGGTCATAGCGTGGAAGACAACAAGGTCTTGGAGATCCTAAATTGCTTCAAGAAGAGTTATTGATTTAGTTGATTGTCTTCTTCTTGATTAGAACACTACCGGGCTCCAAAGGTATAATCTACTTCTCTAATTGTTGTGGATTACTTTTGTAGCATGGTGTTGCTAATTTCTATCTTTTAGATAGGTTTTATTGCTGTACTTGATTGATGAGATGGAGGGATTGCATCCTGGATATGGTTTATGGCCTTATGGGTACTTGATCCCTGAGTCAAGTGGGTCAAAAGTTTTGAAAATCTATCAACGAGGCTCACCTACTTCCAACAGTTATTACAATCGTGAGCATCAGCATGAAGGTTCTAGGTCCAAGTGATAATAGTAGGGCTCTTTGCTATTGTTCTTGGGGAATGGAGAAGTTTTCTAGGGATCCCCATCCACCACCACTAGGGATGCAAATGGGCATCTGATTCTCCGATTATTTGGAGGTTCCGACCTGTAAAAAACCGGAGTTGGAACTTGTTTTAGGTTTTGATTCATAAAAGGGTCGGGGTCCAGAACCTAATTTAGGTTCAGATTGATAAATGGATCCGGTTCCGGGTCCATACATGTTTTGATCGGTGGACCTGGAACTTGGCACACGAACATTTTTATGTTTAATCTTGGAGGTACTAGATTTGACGCACTGTTATAAGTTGAATGATATCCTTATTTTAAGCAAAAAAGAAAAAAAGAAAAAAAAAAGAAAAAGAAGAAGAAGAAGTCGTAATTGGTTTTGGAACTTGACCTTGGTCCTCTAGTCGTACCCGGTTCCGGGTCCTCTTATCGGAATGAGGTCTAGAACCAACAAAATGGTTCCAATCCGGAATCAGAATTGTCATTTAGAAATGGGTACTCGTCTGTATCTAGTATGGTTTTGGCCCGGAATCAACTCATTTGCATCCCTAAGTACCACCTCAAATTCTGATCTCGATGAATGGACAAGGCCTCTTAGACAACAAAAGAAAAAGAAAAAAAAAAGGAGAAAAGGAACGAAGAGGTTATATAGCTGACGAGAGCTTTGATCATATGCTTTGGAGTAAGGACATCCTAATATGTTCTTAAGGATCGTCATGAATCTTGTTCTTAGATATTTCCTGCATCAGTATAATATTGAGAGCTTTTAAATTTTTTTTGGTTTGCTTGGGGTATTATCTAGAAGATCTCGCCAACAAATTTATAAATATTTTAAGATTCAAAATATATTGAAAAATATATAAACAAAGGAAATTAAGATTTGAGGCAAATTTAATTAAAATATCATGATATTCACATTTTGTGGATATTTTAGAATTATCTTGATCGCTTGATGTAACCCAAGAGGGGTTGCAATTTGCAACAGATCGGGCTTTAGATAATGGGTCAGATCAAGCCCAAGACCCATGGTCCAAGATTAGGTCCCTGGCCCAAGTCCCACGGTTGGCCTCTCACATTTGTACAAGGGCAAATGATCTCTCAATCTACTGTTTCTGTATCGCTGGTTGCTGTTTAGAAGGGTGTTTATTACCTTGTTCTGTAGTACAGGTGTAAAGTACATCTGATGTCGGTCTCTCTTTCCCCCACCATTTAGGGTATGAGGAGAGTGGAGACGGCCTTGCATTGATTATTCTCATGACCTTTACCTCATTATTCTCTAGAAGGATTCTGAATCAAATAGAACGGTAATATATGCAGAATGATGTTTGCAGTTACCATTAAAAAAGAATCGCAAAATGAACTATTATTTTTTCTCTATAAATTATGGTTCGAAAGTATGGAACTTACAGCATTGGCGGATTAAAGAAACTGATTTGGTGGCCATTGTGAAACATTGAGTATCAAAGCTGCTGGATGTAGGTATTTGGAGACAAACTTGGCAATGTTCTTCATTTATATGAGAGGGATTGTAGTGTGCAAAGGAGACACCAGAAAATAATTGAAGAAGCTCCAGCGGTAAAAATTATATTTTCTTTTCCTGATTGACTTTCTTTTTGGGGGAACTGATATAATTATGTCAACTTTGATCACTGCAGCCCAATGTTCTTAACGAGTTCCGCTCTCATTTAGGTGAAGCTGCAGTGTCTGCAGCCAAGGTATGTGCTTTCAGATTCCGTTTTTGAATATTCTTAATAAAAGGTATCAGCAAATCTTTTGTAAACGCCATACTATCGGCCACTGAGCATTTGGAGATTTGCTATATTTGTGATTTTTTCTTGATTTGTCAATTGCATTTTTTCCTTTTTCCTCTTTCTTTTGTATTCTTCACTCCCAAATATTTCAAAATGATTGCAAGTTCTGTCTAGGCAAAAAGTCATTTAAGCCCAATAGAATAAAGCATCGCACAACTTAGAATGATTAGTTAATTGTAAAGAAGTACATGAAATATTTGTTATACCAAATCATTTGCTTGGTCACCAAATACAACAACTGATATTAACAGGGGTTGGGATACTAAATGTGATCTCAGATTTATGGAAAAATAGCTTACATTATGCAGTCTAGGGGTTCTAACTTCTAATGGGATGGGATACATTGCTATTTATTCAACCCATTTTTTTTTTTAATGACATGGGTATCCCTGAGGTCTTTGACCCAACAGGACTAATCCCCCGGGTGACACTTGAAAGAAGACCTTTTTTCTTTCTTCTTTTCTTTTCTTTTTTATTTTTTTTCCCACTCAATAGCTTCCCACATTCATTTCTCATTCTGGTGACTGTGAAACAAGGGTCATGGTGATACACATTTAACCATTGTTCATAAATAACACATGCAATGTCATTTTGTAGAACTTTTCGATGGACGTAATTATTTAGAACTTTAGCAAACTTATATTGATGTATGTGCTTGAATTAAGAAAATTGTGGTTTATTGGCACCAGGAAAGGAGCTTTATAATTGACTTCACCCTTCTAATTTGGATTTTCAATTTTTCATATGAGGGTGTTGCTTCTGCTTTCTCATATTCTTCAGCGTCCTACTTAATTTTGTTTAAAACTGTCATTTTTTGAGAATGAATCAAATTATGATTTCGTCAATAAGAGATGTTCTAGATGGTGCTGTTTCCAACAAGTGGATTTTGTTTGGATTTTACTTAGCTACTTTGTTACTTAAGATCCTTGTGATTTCCTTCTGACTGTATTTTCACTGATTTGATAGCATATTTTGATATTGACTATCTGAGAAGGCAGTTGCTTATCACAATGCTGGCACCGTGGAATTTATAGTGGATACATTGTCTGGTCAATTTTACTTCATGGAGATGAACACCCGTCTTCAGGTGCTAAATTTATTTATTTATTTTTACACTTTGTATCTAATAGAAATGGTTACGAGCCTTCTGTCTTCTGAGCAGAGTCTCATTTATCAAGCAATGGTTCATTGCCCTCAATATTAATTACTTATGGTTTATATACGTGACGATGGTGATGACTGAGAATATAAACAATCCTTTTAGGTCGAGCATCCTGTAACTGAGATGATTGTTGGCCAAGATCTTGTTGAGTGGCAGATCCGTGTAGCAAATGGAGAACCACTTCCCTTGACACAGTCAGAGGTCCCTTTATCAGGTAGTTTCTATTTGTGGAGTGCCATCTCAAATATGATGTATGTTACACAAAGTATGTTGCAGAGCACGTTGTGGCTGACATTTCTAGCAAAAGAGCTTGCCACAATCTCAAGTGTTTTAACTACAATAGTAATTGAAAAAAAAAAAAAAAAAGTCAGTGCAGAGTTTTCCTACAAATCTCGTGTTGTGGATTTACATGGCAGTGGCACCTAAATTTAATTAATCAATATGTACTACTATGCTGATATAATAGCACTCAAGAGTATCAACTATCAACAATGAACAACATTCTGTTTGCAGCAATGTTCCACAGAAATCTCACTCTTTAACCATTTTAAAAAAGAAACCTAACTCTGCAACATGCCATTTAGGGTGTGGAAGTCATTACAGTAGCAGCATATGCTCAATTCCAGAAAGGTGGTTATAAGTTACAACAGCAATGTGTTAAAGACTTTGAATGCATCGTATTTTCTTTTTCTTTTATCAATCAAAGGATTGATTGGTATTTTAGTAGACATCAGGCCCTTTCATATAAACTCATAAAAATAGCAATTTTTTTTAAATAAAAAACAATTAATTCAAATATAGAGGGTATGCCCAGTCACAATTGTGGCACTGCAGTTTTCCCTTTCTTTCTTCCTGGAGTTCTACTACCATGTGGCTAAGGAATTACAACCACACACTTGTTTCAATCAATTCTCAAATACTGTCTGGTCTATTGTGATCATAACAACAATTTGGGGATTTTTTTGAACCTTTGTAACAGAGGACAATCTTTTGGTACAAGCTATGCAGGATTTTTCGATGAGTGCCTTTAAGTCAGGGGGGCCCACTTTTGTGGATGGCTGGGATTGAAAATCCACATCATTTACTTGCGGGACATCCTGCAGGTGAATATTTTCCTGGTAACAGGTTTAGGAAATATTCAAATATCATGAGATAAAATCTGCAACCTTATTGTGCAGGTCATTGAGTTTGAAATAATCTGACAGCCATAAGGATAGGCAGTTTCTATGGACTGTTCCAAAAAAAAAAAAAAAAAAGGATAAAAGAAAAAAAATGTTCCTCCACTTCCCCAAGCACTTTTAACCTGGTGGATCTTGCCTCAATCCGTAGGGACAGGTGCATCCGAACTAAATTTACTTTGATGATCTCCTAAAACTAAGGTGTGGCTATTTCACTTATAAGTTGCAAAGTTTAACCATTTTCTATATTAATGTTGTGTCTTGTTCTTTCATCTGTGTTGCCAATATTCGCATTAATCAGGATTAAAGTTATCACCGGTTCTGCATTTTGCTTTTTTGCCCAACTTTTGAGGACCCTTTTTAACTGTTATAAGTACACTAAAATTTATTCTCTCACTTTTAGCTATTTCATTAATCTAAAGTTGGAAGACTGTTTGAAAATTTGGTTCCTATGTAGGAATTTAGGAATTCTTTCCAGTGCCTATAATGTAAACTAGCCCAGAATGTGCAGGAACACAAATGAGGCTAAGAATATATCTTTTTGACGGTAAATTCATCTTCATGCAATCCTATTTGTCTCCCATTCCAACCAGAAAACTGAATGTGATATGCATATATTCGTTTTAATTGTTTATACTCTAAACTATTTCAAGAAAATTTTTCAATCTTAAATATCCAAAGTGATTTTATGCTGCAAGTTCTTAGTGAGTAATAGTTCTCTTATCAGCAGTAGATCCTGTCCATTGTGGTCTCCATATCAACTGACTTTATATTGGACAAATTTAACCTTTCGTTTAATCTCAAAATTTTCTTTAGTGCATGTCTATGGAGCATAATTTGTTTATATCTCTTCTATTGTAATGACAGGACATGCTTTTGAAGCTCGTATATATGCTGAAAACGTTCCGAAAGGATTTCTTCCAGCTGCTGGAGTTCTCCACCATTACCATCCGGTTCCTGGTTCTCCAACAGGTGATGCACACAAGTAGCAGAATTGTCAAAAATATATTTCATTAGCTATGCCCCTTTCTTTGTGCTCTGTCTGATAGCTTATGTCATTTTGGATGCATAACATTGGACAGTGCGAGTTGAGACAGGAGTGGAAGAGGGAGACACTGTTAGTATGCATTATGATCCTATGATAGCAAAGCTCGTAGTATGGGGAGAAAATCGTGATGCAGCACTAGTTAAACTGAAAGACTGCCTACTAAAATTTCAGGTAAGTGTCACTTTGACTTTGTTGGAGGTATGCTTTCTTGTTCCAGTCATCCACAAACATTTTTGAATCTTAATCTCAGATGTTGGTCATCTGTCATAAATATTACTGTGCCTGGCAGGTTGCAGGCTTGCCAACAAACATCAGTTTTCTCCAAAAGCTTGCTAACCATTGGGCCTTTGAAAGTGGTCAAGTTGAGACACATTTTATTGAGCATTTCAAAAATGATCTTTTTGTTGATTCAACTGATGCAATAGCAGAAGAAACAAGCAATGCTGCCAAACTAGGTGCATCTTTAGCTGCTGCCTGTGTTTGTAGACAGGAGCAGCTCGCTTTGAAAGATAATTTCCATGGTAATCTCGACGAAGTCCTTAAACATATTTATTTTTTTATTTTTTTTGATTGGCTACTTTCATTAAAACAAAATCTTGACGAAGTCTTTGGTTGTTTTCTTGTTAGATTGTTAAACATATTTATTCTTTCATGACCTTTATTTTTTTTTGTTTTTGGCAAGTCTAATTTAATTTCCTGATTGCCTAATACGCACAGGTGGGGACTGCTTACACTCATTATGGTATGCACATCCACCTTTCAGAGTCCATCATTCTGCAAGGCGCACAATGGAACTTGAGTGGGATGTCGACTCCAATGGCATTGATTCAAAGCTATTGAATCTCATTGTGACCTACCAATCCAATGGAAACTATCTAATTGAGGTACTTGAGTTATATCAGATCGAATGCTGTTATTTCTTCAGTTAACTTGAAAAGGATGCAGTAGCCTGTGATGATCCCTTCACATGAATACATAATTTCTCTTTCTACTTTGAGTTCCCAATGTGTTAGGAGTTTTACCAGAGAAGTTGCTATTTTAGATGCTAATGTTTTAGGATGCAACTTAGAATTTGCACCAAATTGGATATTAGTACTAAAAAGAATCGGAAGCTTAGTTGCTCTACACAAAAAAATAGTACAGATTAGAACTTCGTGGTCTATTATTTACATTTTGGTTGTTTTGTTGTAGTTTTGTGTATATTTTCTCTTGTTTTTCTGTATTTCAGTGGGCTTACAGAGTCAGTGGCCTCTTCCTTGTTATCTTTTCTTCCAGAATGCTGTCCTAATAAGCCAATGTTATGGGCCAGGACTTTATTGTCTCCTTGGGTCCTTAATCTATCCCTAAACCCTATGAAAATTAGTCTTGCTACTGCAGCCTTAATGAAATCCAAGGTTTAGAGTTTAGGCAGTCTGTCAGAATGCTCTAAGCCATCAGATTAGGTTCTCAGCCACAAGGGGCATACTTGGGTCTAAATTCTATAGCTGTCACATGTCAATAGACATGTGGCTTGTGGATTAATGGCCAAGATCTTGCTTCTCATCCCTGGTCTAGTGCTCAAGCTATCTTATTTGAGTTCTTTCGTTCAAATGAACTTTCTGTGTTTCTATGTTAGATGGACCTTAGATATAGGAGAAAAAAGTGTGGAGGATTCATCATGCAGCTATAGTTGATTCTGGTTAGCCTTTTAGCCTTCTTTGGCCATTCCTTTTATGCACTATATTTTCTTTGATATAGTTACCTGGTTGACATTTCCAAAGAAAAAAAAACAGGACAAGAAAAAAGCATCTTATTTGGCACCGTGGTTCATGTCAAATCCAATGTTATCCCTAATGATAGATTTGGCATTGGCGTCAAGTGCCAGAAAACTAACGTCAAGGGTTCAACCTATTTAAAAACAATGCTGGGTTTCATCCGACCTATAGTTTTGTGCCAACCTGAGTACATGCTGTCATATTTGTTTTTCTCTTTCGAAAGATGAGTGGACGGTGCATTGGCTGCTTTCTCAACTTCCAGTACCTACATGAGCATGGATATTTCTCTTATAATTGTTTGCTGTGAATCCATTCTTTTTATTCTTAATGTAGTTTTTCAACAAACTTCTCCATGTTGCTTGTATCAATTTGTATATTATCTGATAGGTCTGCCTGTCAAATTATTTTTTGTTTTCAGATAGGTGATAGTGATTCTCCTGCATTGGAAGTCAGAGTTGCACATTTAGGACACCATGACTTCAGAGTTGATGCTGACGGGCTGAGTTTGGATGTCAGTTTGGCATTTTATTCTAAGGTTAGGTGAACCTATTTCTTTTCTGCAGACACAGGACACACACATGTAGCTTGATTGGTAACACAGAGATATATAGATGAAGAAAGATTATAACATGACAAAAGAGCCCTGGCATGTGGAGCCCACCTATCATTAACTCAACCTCTTAACGCTCACTATCCCCTCTCAAAGTTGAGAAAAAAAAAACTAGGGCTGTATTCGTCCCCACTCCCCCATTATCGGCATGATCTAGTTGGCCGCCTTCAGGCTGGAACTCTTTTATCCTGAAGGAGTTCTTCCCTTCCCCCCCTCCCGATACATACATAAGTACGTACGTACATATTCTGTTGTGTGTGGGTGTGGGTGTGCATGCGTATGGAGAGTTCCCCCTCCCCCTCCCTAGTGAGAGCCATTGGATCAATGGTCTCGTTCAACAATCCATGGTCCCAACAGGTATAGAATGAGCCTCATCAAACCATACATTACCTGAGGATCTGCACATAACGATTCCTCACCAGTTGGATTCTGGTCCTGACATCATTTTGCCAACAGATTATTTGTGCCTTTTATTGTATTTAACATCCTTGTGTGTATGGAGGCTGGAGGAAAATAATACATATCCTGTGGTATAATTGGGCCTTCTCCATCAAATAGAGTTTTGGAATTTCCCATCCATATGTGAACCACTGTTCATTTAATGCTAAGAAAATGCTCGGTTTTGTAAAGCGCTATGAACATCAACAATGCCCCAGTCCCAGAGTTATTTCAGTAGACTGTGCATCTCTTTATATTTAGATAATGTCACCAGCTCTCTCTCTCTCTCTCTCTCTCTCTCATTTGACTTCCTGATTTACTTCCCCAGGATCATGTTACGCACATACATATCTGGCATGGCAACAACCACCATCATTTCAGACAAACAATAATGCACAAACAATCTACTGATGATGCAACAGATCACAGACCTAGTTTTGAGATGGCATCCCATCCTAAGGGAAGTGTTGTGGCACCCATGGCTGGGTTAGTGGTTAAAGTTTTGGTGAATGATGGGCAAGCTGTGGAAGATGGACAGCCTGTCTTGGTCTTAGAAGCAATGAAGATGGAGGTTTGTACGGCGTCTCTTTTGTGCATGCTTTTATTAGTTTATTTCAATCGAGAAGGCTTTTTATTTTTCTTTTATTCTGTTTCAGCATGTCGTCAAGGCACCCTGCGCCGGTTTTGTGCGGGACCTTCGAGTTGCTGCTGGCCAGCAAGTTCTTGACACCACTGTTCTCCTTAGTATTAAGGTATGCCTTGATGCCCCTTCTTTTTTTCCCCATATTATAAATTTTTGTGGAATATATATACAGCCCTATGTCTTTTCTATACAAACAAGCACCTCTATTTTTGGTTTTTATATGCACCCACTTATACTGAATTCATGTAGCCGACCCCAATATAGTTGGGACAAGGCTTTGATGATGATATGCAACCACCTATACTCCCCAGACAATATCAGTCAGCCAGTTTTGAGTGGCAGTCAGACTTATTTTTCCATTATGTTTGAATGAAATGAGCTATATTTTTTTAAAAGAAAAAAAAAAACCCTTATCATGAACTAATTTCTAGTAAACAGTGTTTGACCATACTTAGAACAATTCAAACTAAAATATCAAATTACATCTTGTCCCTGAACTGACTATAGTTATCATGGTACTTTGCCATAGTTTGGACTACCGTAGTGTATTTTCAAGGCTAAACCAAGGGCAAATTGTGGAGACTGTAGGTAGCTAAAAGACATTTTATTTTTCTCCTTTTAAGTGGTTTAATGAAAGCCGTTGGAACTTGGAAGTGGTCAATGTCCTTTTTCCGGCCTTTAAATAGAAAATTGTATGATTACAGGCTTAGCCTCACGTTCAAATATGTGGGACCCATAATTTGGTGCTCTAGACCGTCTAAGACATCTATCTAGGGAGCCACATGTGGTGGATGGCCATGCCTTAAAAATATGGCTGAAAAAAGGGGGAAAAACACTGACCTCCTTGGTTGGAAGCATGATTAATAAAAAAACTTGTCCCAATAATTGACAACTACCAAGTCTGTGGTCAAAAGCAAGGATTAAAAAAAAAAAAAAAAAAAACAGTTATGGAGGGTGTATTTGCCGCCCCCCAAATGATATGTATTGGGCGATACATAGCGGTTGTTGCGATATACATCGGTTATTGGCATGAACTTATATAGAAAATTCGAAAATTATTCAAAAAATTAAAGTATTAGGAAGTGTTGATTTTAATATTTGTTTTCATTAGTAACTAAACTAAATGAGTATCAGAGCCTTCATTGTCATATAGGTCCTCTATCGTTGTATTGATCTAATATAAGAACAATGATGTATTTGTTCACATGTATTCAAGTTGCTTTCAGTTTGAGTCGTATTTTGTTCTATGTATTTGGTTGTGGTCTAATCATGGCCCTATCTTTTTCTTTTAAGATAATTCTCTGCTACTGATAAAAAAAAAAAACAATTAAGGACCTAATAAAATGTTAATATTCAAAGATTATTATTTAGCATTTAGTATGTATATGGCACGTAGTGTCATGACATTATCAACCATTTACTATTATGAGTATATAATATGCAGTATACTAGTACTATGAGTATAGGTATGCAGTCTAGCAGTATTTAGAAACTACACTTATATCTAGGGATTGAACTATGGAACATATAAATTTAGGGAAAAGTAACATATAAATTTAGGTAAAAAATACTAATGAAATGGTCTTTGTGTGCAAAGTTTTTTTTTTTTTTTTTTTAAATTCATATCCTTTTTGTAAATACCCAAAAGTTCACAGATATTTCTGGGAAAGATCCCCAAAAAAGGTGCTTGCAAATGGCTTACATAATACTTGTTTGAATGAATCTTTGCTTTAAACATGCATGATGAATAATTTTCAGATCACTCTCCCCAAAAAAAAGGACATAAAAAGATTGTTTAAATTCAGTTTTTTCTTACCTCATTAGAAGTTCTCAAGCTACTGGTGGTGTATTGGCTTTGATTCTTTAGCTTAAAATGTTTTTGTTGTTTTATTTATTTTATCTAATAATAGGAAGGCACACAACTCTCCTCATAATCTTTTTCCTTAAAAAATACTGTAGCAAAGAGAGGCTTTTTGCTTAAAAATGGGTCACATACAATCGGGGTGTGCCGGCCAATACACTTGGACATGCATGTGAACACCAACGAATTGCAAAAATCAGAGTGCTCCACCCAATATGGATGATTCATCAGAAAATATTTTTATCCATGCCCAAAAGGAGATAGAGAAATGGCTTAAAATTGATGTAAAAAGGGTTGAATAAATGTCATTACCCAATGTGGGTCCCACCCGCCCAAGCAAGGTCCTGAGAGGATCTAGACTATAGACAGACCTAACCTTTGGAAATTTTGCACAAAGTGGGTGCTTGCAAGTCTTGAATCTGCGTTATCACGCGTGGCACCTGAGACTTTTACCATTGCACCAAAGCAAGGACCCTGTAAAAAGGGTTGACTATGGTTGTAAAAAAGTTTGAATACTCGGTTCATTGTCTATCCTTGGGAGCACGGTTGAGTAAATGGTCCTCAATCCTAAAACTCTAGGACCCAGTACTTGGGGCTTGAGGATCTCCACAAAACCTCGGGTTGAGGATTATATATTTCCACTCTCCCCCACATTTTCTTGACAATGAAATGTCTGGACATGCATTCTATTTACTGCTTTAAGGGCACGTTTGTGTACACACCCTTTCCGTGGAAAGGGGAAATTGCCATGTCAGCAAATTCCATAGAAATGAAAACCTTGGAAAATGATTTCTATAGAGTTTAGAAATTCATGTTTGGTGCAAAGAAAAAAATTCCTCTTTGAATTGGTGTTGATGTTGTTTGGTGCGGCTATGGATTCCTTATAGAAAATGAATTTTTCTTATTTGGTGAAAGAATTTTTTGAAGAAAAATAACATAACATGTATATTATTTATTCAACATCAAATAATAATTTATTTAAAGAATTAAAAAAATGAAAGAGTTGTAGGGTTTTGGGCTGAAATGGACAAGAGAGGAAAAGAGGGAGAAGTTTTCCGAGGAAATCCATTTCCCATACCCCCCCCCCCCCCCCCCCCCCCAAGGAAACCCATTTCCACCATTATCAAGGAAAATGCCTACGAGGCAGGAAAGCGTTTCCGTGGAATTGTTACCCACCGAACGCATGAAAAATGGGTTTTCCGAGGAAAACCGTCCACTTTTCTTCAGAAAAGTATTACACAAACATGCCCAGTGTCTATGTACTTAATGGTGTTGCTTGCATACGTGTATTTTCCTGCTTATCATATTTGATCAATGCATTTTCTCCATTCATTACGCATTTTTGTTGGTATGTGGCTTTGTGTGCTCACACTTGTATGTACGTCTGCATTCCATGTGCTGTACTATGTACCTACCATTTGACAAATGAACACATTCCTTCTCTAGAAACTTTGGTCTATTCATTTTTACAGAGGTGAGGTCCAAGACTGGTTGTATTTAAATCTTCCTGAAGAACCTACATTTGTTAGAAACCTCCTGCAAGGCTGTATTTAAATCTTCCTGAAGAACCTACATTTGTTAGAAACCTCCTGCAAGGCTGCAACATTCATATGGTGGGTCACTGGTGGATATTGACAGTACACCTAGTGGGTCCTGTGGACATATGACAGGCAAAAATCACAAATTTTAATGACTTGTCATTTTCTCCATTGAACACTGTCAGAATCTACACCTGTTGTTTCAAGGTCACTAATTGGATTGTCTAAGATCACTCATTTAATGTGGATTTTTAGGTTGTGGTCCCATGCATAGTAGGACCAACTAGGTGGATTGTTCCATCTTGTCTGCCATGCCTGTTTCTAGGGGGCGTATATTACTGTTTCTTCTTGATCTTCCATCGCCTTACTGGACTTCACTAAAATGTCAGTAATATCCTGGAAATAATCTTGTTTACAGTTTGAAATGATCACTCACTGTACAATGTGTTTGCAGTTTAACTATAGATTTTGATGGTTAGACATATCCTCATGATTTGCCTGAGGGGCAATCTGGATGTGGAGAAAATAGGTGGATAAGTTATCTGCAGTGCAAATTTGAACTCTTGGACAGTTTTCTCCCCCTTTTCTCATCCCAACAGAGCCAAAAATTCTGTGTATATCTGTATTTTCATGTGCAGTATATCTGGGTTTTTTTATATATATTTTAAATAAACATTAATTAATGTGACTCAAACCCACAACCTTATGGTTGTGACCCTGACCAACTTCCAACTTTTTTGTTTTTGGTTTTTTAAATAAACAGTAATGTGACTCAAACCTACAACCTTATGGCTGTGGCTAACTTCCAACTTTTTTGTTTTTGGTTTTTTAAATAAACGGTAAGGTGACTCGAACCCACAACCTGATGGTTGTGACACCGACCACCTTACAACTTCACTACAAGTTATTGTGTGCAATATATAATATAGTGCATGAATTTGTGTTTCATCCATCATTTCTTCTTATTATTTTTTGAAAGCTAATACTTTTTAACCTGGTATTCTTTGGTCAGAATGACTAGCTTGGTGATGAGCTGCCCCACTTACACCCCTTTGATCAAATTTCACTCTGACTTCAACCTTCCGATTTATGACAATCTACCAAAATGGCCTGAGCTTGCGGTGGCAAGGCAAATAAATTGTTGGAACGGCTTCTGAAAATCATTGGCTTGGTTTTTCAGTACCAAGATCATTGTCACTTAAAAAAAAAGAACTATTGTTGTTCATCTCTTTCATTTCAAATGTATTGTGGGGGAAGGGAAAGGGTTATATTCTTCTGATAATAATATAAAGACTGGTAAAAGGTGATATGAAAATGACATGAGAGAGTTGCAAAGGGAAGGAGTGTTTTGATGATGTTTCTCCACGAGATGTTTTGCATGTGACCCAATGGGGATCTTGCTTTGGATACTTGATAGTTCTATCAAGAGCTTGTTACCGGAGGCCAAAAACAAGACCGATGCCATGGTTAACATTCAAATGACTAGCATATATGTATTTTCAAAATGGTAGGATAGCTGGGGCATGGGCCTTAGATTGAAGCTTTAATAGGTTGGACTGCAACTGAGTTTGGGAGTGAAATGTAGGTGGGCTGGGCTAGCCTGACCTGACCTGATGACCTCAGTCTGGCCTTAGCTGCCCCCATTGATTTCTTTGTGTGCCATGCATCCCAGAAAATTGCTAATATTGGGCTCTTGTTGGTCAGGGAGGCTTTTGGTCCTGGGCTGCGCTTAAAAAATAACACTACTCTATTTCAGAGTCATTAAAAGTCTGTTTTGGACATACCTCTTTAGTCCCACTAAGATCTTTTGTTAGGTTACTTATTACTATGATCATTATGGTTTCTAAAATGCTTGATGATTTGAACCTTCCCTTGTACCAGAAGGTAGTGCCTATAAATGCTTCGATGGATGGCATGAAGTTAACTAATTATGCTCGTACGGGGATGGTTGAAAGGGAAAATATGTAAATGGTTCCCTTGGGTTAAGCTTCGGTCTGACCTTGAGGCCTGCAAACATGGTTTCACATGTGGTTTGATTTTTCTGTATTTTTAGGAAATCTGATGTGGACTGCAATCATGATACATATTAACAAATCAACAAATTTTTTTCACAAAAAAATAAAAATAAAAAATTCACCATTTTGATGTGAATCTAGAAGCGGGTAAAAATTGTCCATCGGCTGTAGCTTAACTAGGTGGAGGCATGGGTGTGTGAGTAGAGTGCTTGAGTTTGTATCCCCAATATAGAAGAAAAGAAGTAAAGAGAGCAGCTAAAAAAAAATCTGAAAAACGGTAGACAATTAAAAAATTGAAATGTCTTAGAATTTGCACCTTTTAAAAATTAGCTATCCATTGGGTGCATGTCATTAATTACACTACTATGTCAATCCTTGCACTATCATAAGATGCTGTTTTAGTCTAAACAAGATATTTGTGAGACCCATATGGTGCAACGACAAGAAGGCCCAACTGGGTGCCTGACAATGAAAGGTTTAGCGTGGATTTGAGGATAGTCAGCATCAGTCCAATCAGACAATTGTAGCGCTGGACTTAACTTCTTAGAGTTTAATAGCTATATATGGTGTAAGGTTTTTGTGATAAAATTTGATGGTGACTAATGCCTAAACTAATGTCATTGCTTATTTTAAAGGGGCATGGATTTGTCAAGGGATTGGATTATCTTAGGTGGGCTCATGCATTCAGGCCTGCCTTGGGTCATGGATTTCATACTCATTGGATTATTTACATGTATATTAAGGGCTTGTTTGTTTGCATTAGAATGGAGGTTCAAAATGGAGATAAAAGGTAAATCTTAAAAAACAAGCATCAAATAGCAACTTCTTTTGATTCCATTTTTTTTTAAAAAGAAAATGTTATTTGATGTTTATTTTTAAAAATTAAAATAAGATGATATTTTATGTTCTTTTTTGAAAATTCACCTTTTAACCGTCATTTTTAATAGTCCTATGTTTTGAATTCCTATGTAACTTAATGCAAAGAAACACCGCCAAAGTATCCATAAATAAATAAATTACTTTATAACTAAATGGGTCTCAGTTTGGGCATGGATCTAGTGCTATAGTCCAGTACAGGTCTGGCCACAACATAGCCCCATATTGTTTTCATCGAAAGTGCTTTTGGACCTTTGTTCCAATAGTCAATTTTCACGAAATGTTAGAAATGTCAAGTAGAGCTAATTTTTATGGATGTCTTATGGGAAAATGCCTCTTTCTTTATTGAGCCCTGCTACCTGGACCGAATGGTAGACCGGATTCTGACCTAGTTCCCCATTCGGTCCATGTGGACTTCCTCTTCTTTATTTGGTAAAGTGGACCACATCAGCAAACCACTTGCCTTAGAAATGTTATGCAAAGCAACAATATATGCAGTCCAGCTCTATGGGGCCATTGGGCTCTTTAATTAGTGTAGGCCGTTTGGTACTCTCATCTCCCTGTGACCCAGCACAATTCCTAAATTTTTTCTCATCAAACCTTCATTTATCTACTGTTGGATTGATCTCAAAGACATCCATGGTTTAAATACTACTAAAGTTTATAGCTATTGAATTAAGGGCCATGATGATAAGACGGGGTTGATTTTTTTATACTAACCTTTCTCCACAAGGAGACCTTTCCATGTACAACATGACCAGTTACAACTTACAAAAGGTATCTATATGGGCCCATGAGCTGGATTAATATTACACATGCCCTATTTAAACACAGTTGTCAATCCATACCAAATTGGACAAAGAGCGGTTGGTCCACTTGACTCACCCCATGCGCGACCCAAATTGCAAATGGGTAAACCAAAACCTGATCCCCAACATAAATGAAAGTTGAGCATTGCCCTACTTGAAATCCTTAAGTGGGTTTCAAACATTGATCAAGGCCAAATCAAGTGCATGCCACGTGCACACCTCTCTGTAGGGGCCCACTGGGGATGGGGACCTTGGATGGAAAGGTATTGATAGCCCCTACCTTTCTATAGAGTTTGAGGCCCATCGGATCATCCTAATCACTTGATCCATGACCCACAAATCAGCAGTCGATCTAACGGTCCAATCCACTCAAATCGACACAAACTCATCGAATCCAGCGTAATTCGTGGGGTCCCGTTTGGTGGCCCGTTCAGATTGATGAAGGTGGGCCCCACCATTTGCACTTTGCACAAGTGATCAGTGGCCTTATAGTGTTTAGTGTTTAGGCTCTCTCTGCTGCTATGTTCACTAATTAAAACAAATTGAGAAATGATCCCATGCTGCTTTCAGCACTATCCCATCCCATGGCACCTACAATTCTGATTTATTACATCCAAATGGCTAAAATCACTCCATTTACCCCATTAGAGACTCCTAAATTTGACTCAATCAAATTTATATACATCCATAATACATATCTTACTCTAATCAACGGTATCTATCGCCCTAATTGAAGTGAAACAAAGACACTGCCCAACTCATTTGAGTCATTTATTACACCACCCCCAATATTGAGTATATAGCACTGATGATTCCCTCTCTCAACTAAAACAATTTTCTGAGTTTGTGGGTGGGCCCCACAGATTTAATGACCCCATTTCACATACACTAATGATATCAACTGTCTGATATAACATTTAAATCGGACGGTCATCATCAACTTCAATCTAGTGCGCCATGGCCCCACAAAAACCTCCACGTGGCATGAAATTTTTTCTCTTTCTTCATCATTTTGGTTGAAAAGGCACCAACACAACACACACAACACAACAAACAGATGCAATTTAAAAATCTGGCTTCTTCCTTGCGTGGAGGGAAAGATCAAACTATATAACTACCTGATCACTGATTCCCTCTCTCACCAAATCTCCTCCTTCCGCTTCTCCTTCTCCTCCTTCTTTTCTCCCTCTCAAAAACCCTAAAACCTCTCTCTTCTTCTTCTTCCAAAACCCTAACCCTAACAGCCTTGCAGCAATGCCGGTGAAGCGCTCCCGAATTCTCCGCTCATCGAGCCAAGGCGAGCTCAGCGTCTTCGATCGCCCGCCCTCCCCCACCGCCTTCCTCGACATCCCCAAGCGGTCGCAGCCGGCGGCCAAAGCCCACCGGACGTCAGCCGCCGTCGCCAAGTCCGCTCCCTCCTCCCCCGGACTGGTCCGAGCAGCTCCCAACAACATCTTGGCACTGGCATCGCCTGATCGCAAGATGGAGGTGGAGATTGACAGAAGGATCGGAGGGTTTCTTGAGGTTTGCTTCTTATGCAAGAAGAGACTGGGCGCCAGTGATAATGTCTACATGTATCGGTATGGTTTCTTGAATTTCTGTTGATAATCTCTCTCTCTCTCTCTCCCTCCTCTTGATTTTGTTGGGTTTTTGTCTTTTTGTTGATGTAACACACCGATGTTGTTTTTGAAACAGATGAAAAGAAATAATTTGTTTCCTACTTTAATGAAGATTTCAATTGTTGTGGTGGTGTTTGAAATTTGTTTTGGTAGTTGAAGGGGGTGACTGCAAATGGTGAAAGCATAAGATAGAGGAGTTTTAGAACTCTGAGAATGCATAGGTTTTCCATTTCCCTTGTTGAAATAATCTCTGTTGGTTACAGAGACTGAAACAAACATACTCTTTTTAATTATTCTGCTTGATATCTTCTCTGTGAACTACAAGCTTCCATTGAGAATGCAACGGCACTCATCATTATCAAAGCCTTGTCCCAACTATGTTGGAGTTGGCTACATGAATTCTGTTTCTCCATTTCGATCTATCCTAAGCCAAATTCTTGGATTGGTTGCACAAAATGCAGCAATACTACTTGCTAAAAAAACATCTTAGACTAAAATTCCGTCAAACTTATTTATGGAAGTATGAAAGAAAGCATACAATGTAATGTTATGGTTTTAAGGCTTAAAAAAACATTGAAACACATATATTTGGATTGGGCCATGATGGGCTTCACAAGGTGGTCCATATGTAATGGTGACAATGGAAGGGAAGTCCTCATCTAACGAAAATCGGGTATCATACATACATGTATTTGAATCTGGGAGAAATTAGGATCCGGATCTGGATCCATAGATATAGGATCACGAAGTTTTCAGATCTGGATATAGATCCATGTGTATTCCCATCTTAGGATCTGGATTCATAATTGGGACTACATTTCTTTATTAAAGAAGATACATTAAGATCAGCTTGTGGAGTAGCCTACTCGGACCAAGATCAACATGCCTGAGCTGCACCACCCACACACCTGAATTGACACTCATCTAACCTGTAATCACTCTTGGATTGTATTCCAAGAGGGAAAAAGAAAAAAAAGTTTAAAGTCTGTCAAATTTGAGGCAATTAAACCAAGGGATATATATTACACTAGTGATATGATCTGGCACATAATAAGAAGGGATACCTTTAGGCTTTGAAGAAGATGATGATATACTAATCATGTTGTGAGCTTGGGACACAAGATTTTTGTCGGGCCATTTGGGCAAGTAGCCTTCAAGTTATATGTGAAGGGGATCATGATTCTAAGAATCTGGAAGCAATTTTATGCATGATTCTGAGCAATGTACTGGTGTCATACATGTATTGGATGAAACATCTATAGGTTATTTATATCTTCTATTTCCTATGTTGCAGTAATATGGGTATATGTGTCAATATCCAACATCGGTGTTAGGTGTCTGATTTGGAAAATTCAAGACATAGAATTCATGGATTTGGATTTCGGTATAACATTCAGGTAAATTTATATAAATTCTCATTCTTAACTAAAAAAATAATGTGAAAAATAACACATCAAAATTAGTATACAGATCTTACTCTGAATAATCAATCAATGATCATATAAATATCTTTTTTAAGTTCCTAAAAGTGAAATGGCATAATAATATTTTATCTATGATGTAAAGATTAGCACTGGCATAATCTGTGAAGAATCCATGCAAGTTGCGTCATAATCTATTACCAATTCAAGCATTGTTATGGTGTTCATGTGATCAATCTCATAATAAAGAAGTTAGTTTTGTACTTTTAAACTTAGATATATATTTCATTCATGTGTCAAGATTAGAAAATGTGGATTCCTATTCTTTCATTGACGATTAGAGGGTCCCTACTTATGGATCTCTTCCCTCTTTCTTAGCTCTGTTTTCATTATTGTTTCTATTGGACCTTTCCTATTTTGTTAGTTTCGATAGTATTTCATTAGTTATTTAGTAGTATAAAATTTGTAATGAGGGCCCAAAAAATTTAGGACCGCCATCTGATGTAATTTGTTGTGCAGAAGAGTAAGAAAAAGGAAGAAATGCTCTTTTTAAC
Organism: Cinnamomum chago; assembly: GCA_038049695.1. Taxonomy (NCBI): domain Eukaryota; kingdom Viridiplantae; phylum Streptophyta; class Magnoliopsida; order Laurales; family Lauraceae; genus Cinnamomum; species Cinnamomum chago. Next base: position 11,258,018 of record CP142454.1, on the reverse strand, counting down.
TTAGAAGTCTGCGTCATGTTGATGATATATAAAGAAATCAGATATAAATTTGATAGTCAGTTTAGTGTTTATTTTGGATCATTTGGAAACTTATTATATTCTTGTTAGGTTTTTTTTATTTTTTTATTGGATGTTAGTCTTGTATTTTGAGCGTGTTCTGAACTTCTGTTACATTACACTTGATAATGCAGTTCTGTACATGCGTTTTGTTCCCCTGAATGCCGAGATAGGCAGATTGCCAGGGATGAGGAGAAAGCTGCAGGGAATTCAACTAAGATGGACTTGGGTGTGCATCCTTGTGGTATAAATGTTAATGGGCAAACTGGTGCACGATCTGGAAATGGTGCAGATTTCTAGTTGCATATTCTACAAGTTGATATAGTAACTGCATGGATGGCACGCACTGCTACGGATTTTTTTGCGTTAGCGTGCACTTGTCTATAGTAAGGGGATTACATACATATTTTGTTTGACTGCTGCTAATATGTCACTGGCTCTTGTACAGTTGATTTTCTTTTTCTTAGATATCATTACTGCAACACTGAAAGGGATTTTATTGGATGTTCTTAAAAGTTCTGCTTAGCATTAAATGAAGCAATATTCCATGCTTAATGACCTAAATATCTGTACACTTGATGTGGCGTGGTTGATATGATAGTGATGATATTTTGATGTGTACGATATGATAGTGATGATGGTGTGATTGCATTTGTAGGGCACACATCCTGTTAAAAGTTTGATATTAAAGCTGTTAGTTACGAACACCCCCCTAACATCTGGCCTGAACTATTTGCATTCTTAGATATGTTCACTTTTTATTTTCGTTGTCTGATTACATGCGTAGTTTAGAAGGGACATAATGTGAAATATAGAGAATTAAAAGAAAAAAAAGAACTGTTGTAATGGTTATAGCTCTTTTATTAATATTTTTAGGTCAAATTTGCTTAGTGTACTCAGATCTACAGGACTAAAAACAGTTATGTTGAGCATAAAAGTGGAACACTGGCAATATTATTAGAGCTCTGCAGAATCTTACGGGGGAGCATTATGACCAAAGCTTTGTTAACTCTCAAAACATCTCCTCTTGTAATACAGAGCTGGAGCGAGGTTTGGATTCAGATACTAAATACATGGATCCAAATCCAAATTAGTATCTGAATCCTGTGTGTTTATCTGGATCTGGATATCTCCCACTTCTAAAATTTTGGCTCTTGACATTTCAATGGTACCTATACAGCCTTAGCCCTAGCCAGGTTCTCTCCATTAATATCATCAATATTTTGCCACACTAAACAGTGGCGGCGGAACTTGTAGTTTCTTGTGGAGGGAGTTAAATAAACCTTGGTTGACTGATGTAACTGCTTTGCTGCAATTAATCTTCCATTAACAATGACAGAAAAGAAAATTTATTATTGATGGTCGATCGCCCCATCCCTAGTTTTTTTTTTTTTTTTTTCAATTATAAGTGAATTGTATATTAACGCAAAACACGATTACAAGTGCTCGAGGAGAAAAGCCCCCAAAAGAATGCCATGTACGAAGGTTCAGCTACCCATTAAAAACAGAGAGAAAAGAGTAGCTAGATTAACGGAAACAGAGCAGTGAATCCAGAGTCTGAAGGCAAAAGACAAACTATTTTTTTTTTGGTAATCAAAAGACACACTACTTGAACGTGTGCTTGAGCCAGATAAAAAGAAGGAAGACAGCCTTGAAAAATCAGGTAGTTCCTCTGCTTCCAAACCATATAAACTGTAATGAGGAAAACTGCACTCAGACCCAGCTTAGCCTGAGACCAGGAATTAGCTGAGAAAAAATTATGCTGAATTATTGGAAAGAAAAAGTTGCCCGTTGAGGCAGGTTCGACATATCGAAAAGCCACACCCAAGGCCAAAATCTACTTGCTCAGTTAAGGGGGAAAAAAATTCCTGATCCGATTCTTGATAAGAATAGCATCAAGAAAGTTAAACCCAAAGCCTACTTAGATAGCCTACGTGCCAGTCACTAGCCAACGATTCATTTTCCTTTTTCTTGTGTTGTGCTTGAAGAAATGATTATTGAAGTTTTCATCAATGATGAATGTTATTCTACAAAGAATGAAGTAAATCATGTTCATGAGTTTTTAGGGGTGGAGGGCCTGACAATGAAGGCTTCAAACCATTATATGACCCATGACTTGCTTGCTGAGAGGACAAGGACTGGGCATTCATGGTGCATTGTAGAGTGAGAATTTACAGGAAATTATCTTTTTTTAGTATGAAATGCAAAAAAAAAAAAAAAGGATTTGCATCTGGGTTTTGTTAGAATGTTGTCAGAAAATTGTGTTGCATCTGGATAATCAAAACTTATCGCATTCAAGGGACTATTTGGAGGTGATGGAATGATTTCTTCGGATGTTTCATTTATTTTGAGTATCTACTTTATCTGGATGCTAAAAAATCTTCCAAATTGGAGTATCAAATATCAATGCCACTGTATGCTTGAATTGTTTTGTCATTGCATGCGCAAGTTGGGTAGGATCCAATCGGCAGGAACATTTTTTAGTGTAACTGTGTAAGCCCTATGCTATCTACAGTAGTGGTTTACATTCAAGGCAAACCGACACCTTATGCCACTCCATCAACTTGCAGGTAGCAGTCACCACGTGGGTGATTAATCCCGCTAGATTATAGACCTCTGGGATACCCACATCATTAAAAAAATCTCAATTCATATTTTTAATGGTCAACTGAGAAAATGTTTTATTGAGAAGTCAATGAAATAGAGGTTATAGTAATAGAAAGAGGGTACAATCGATCAATACATATGAATCAAACAAATAACAAAAAAATCCCACTCTCATAACAAATGACTCGATTACAACTGAAAAATAAGAAGACAAATGACTCAATGAAAATGACCCATCTAGAAATACTTCAAAAACATGATTCCCAAAGCCCCAAGTAGGAGAGATGGATGATACATGTTTGAAAGCTTAGAGGCTGAACTTGGGGTAAGAACTGGCCGCAGGCCTGGAACTGCCGGAGTAGCGGCTTTTGGTGGAGATGCTGCTGGTGGCAATGCTGAAGTATCCGGCGATGGTGCTTCTGCTGGTGATCCTGTTTGTGGGACCAACGGTGCTGAAAAGAAAATTGAAGTTTTTAGCCAAATAATTATGACCTTTTGAAATTGCGCATGGGCTGGGCCTGACTAATCCAGCCCAGCCAGTTTACTTTATAGCCCGAGCTGAAGTTTAGGCCCAAAGGGTACTGATGATAAATGGGCTTAGACTTGGACTCTTTATGGGTTTCAACAAGAATCTCAAATGCCAGAGCCTGAGTCTGGCTAGTATTGTTGGGACTTGCCCATGCATTCGTTCTATGTTTATGCTTAGGCCATTCATTGACCTACTTGTGCAATGGATCCAGCTTAATGTGCACAACAGAATGACCCAAGCAGTGTTCTATGAAGTTAAGTGAGACCCAACATCCCCAAAAGGAGTATAAGATAGCCATTTTTATGGATGAATTACCTGTGGGAGCAAGAGGAGTAGGTGGCCCAAATATAGAAGGACCTGCATTGACATAAAACAGAGCATAATTTAGCTTATGACTGAGATAAACCCGCTTTGTATCAGCTCCTAAATCAGATTGTTTTCTTTAATTCTGGATTAGAGAGGTGTATATAGAGGGAAAGGAATTGGAAGTCTTGTAGTACCTGGAGCTGGAAGAGGAGTTGCAGAGGCTGCAGGAAAGAGCAGATTCACCATTAGCAATTTAATCTAGTTTATCAAACATAATAGAATCTGAAACTATCTCAAACATATCATTAAGCTGATTAGTATGCATCCAAAAAAAAATACTGCTCTGGATTTTGGCATGTGTTTTAGGCTTGTTGGTTGAGACAGGCCTAATTTCCTGGCCCAATAGTTAACTAGGAAGGGACTAGGCCTAATGTGTGCTTAAATGGAAATCCCAACCCATCATTTTTAGCATAAAAGGGGTGTATATTTTTGCAAATGGACTGGGCATTGGCCCACATCTAATTCTCTTGGAATGAATCTAGACCTTAATATTAGCCTCAACACTTAGCAAGCTGGGCTGGGCAATCTTCTCACAAGACCAACCCAATCCTCAAACACCCCTATAGTTATAATCACTATATAGAAGATAATAATTCTCACATTTGCACTGGAGGGGCACAGGGGCCATGCTACAGGCCCTTGGGAGGGAGACCGCAATTGTCCGGTTGATCGGAAGTTGGAAAGGGACATTCCCTGTCAATATGAGACAAGCACATTCAGTGCTGCTTTGGGTGACAGAGCTGAGGGCCGAGCAACAATCTTTGGTCGGAGAAGAAGCATTGCCAGTACTTCCTGTAAGATAATTCAAGCAAGGAGTGAAGCTGCTGATCATTGAATTGGTGCATGCCGTCGTGATCTGACCGTAAACAGTCATGGTTAAGATCGGTAAGACGACTACAAAAGCCACAATTATGCGCAAAAGACCCTTAAAAACTCCCATGTCTGCTCCTAAATCTGATGTATTTGAAGGTGTTTATAGGAAGAGATTAAGGATATAAGTAGAGGAATATGGGTTAGACGAGAGAATTGAGTAACTTGCAGGGGTAGAGTGTGTGATGGGGAGAGAGGGAGAAGGTGTTCATATATATATAGAGGTTAGTGTGGTGAAGTGAATGGAGGGAAAATCAGGTAGAGTGGAAGTGGTTCTGGAGCTCAACTACTTTTAACTAATTTTTTCTTCTTCTTATGAAGTTCGTATTCCTCGTTTTCAAATGATTACGCATGAATTAGGTAAGGTTGGCATGTTCTTTTCCTCTACATGCTGATGTAGACCCTGATATGAGGAATAAGTTTTCTGGTTTTGATAGTCAAGTACGTTCTTGTTTGTGTGGGTCCATCTGATTGCATCCGATTATAAGGATAGAAGGATGAGAGGGGTATGATGTGGATTTAGGGGTTGTTGACCAAATAGCACTCTAATCAGATCATTTTTACCTTGACTCAATCCAAAAGTGAAACATAGTCGGATAAATGTCAAATAGGTGTGGGTTTTATTTCACGGTAGATGTATTTAGATTGATTTGGTAGGATGGTAAAAGCCCCGTGTGCGATGCGTGATAACACGGGTTCGAGACCTGTGAGCAGTCACTTTGTGTAAAATTGTCAAAGGTTAGGCCTGTCTCCGGGCTAGACCCTCGCAAAACCCTGCTTTGGTGGGATTGCACTGCGTGATGACCCTTTTAGATGTGTTTAATTGGATTGATCCTGAGTGGGCTCTATGGACTTGTACCCAGTCTACACTGGTTTTTTAATTGATCATTGGTGGGTCCATCAGATGAATTTTACCAGATACAAGTCCTCTAGACTCAAATGAGTTTACTCGAACAACATGCTTTTGTATTTGCACCCCTTGATTTAGGACTAGCAATTCTTGACCCAACCCACTAACCAGAACCGAGGCCAGTTATTCAGGTTGACCTTTATAATTTATGGGCTGATTTTGGGTTTTACATTTCCAACCTGAAAAATAGATAGGTTGCACTCCAAGTCCATAGTTGCTATTTGACAAGCCAATTTTACCCAAACCCAATCAACCTGAATCATTGTGCTTTGACCTCTTTCAAGTTGATCCCTTCAACTTACAGGTCGAATTTGGGTTGCATTTCCAATCAGAATATTGGATGAGTTGGATTCGGGTTGGATAATGCACCTTACCAAATATCAATCCGACCCAGATCCGGACAATATCCAACCTTGCTGGGGCTGGTGACAAGCTGTTGGCTCACCTACCCAACCTAGGAATTTTTGTCCAATCCGAAAGTGGCCCCAGGTGTAGGTGAATGGCCACATTCATGTTGCCCATTTTCAAACTGGGAGTTGCCCAACAAGAATACTCGTGACTTACACATGTACCAGTCAATCTAATCCAGACCGTTCAAATCTTGGGACTAGGTGAAGGGCACGCAACAAAGACTCAATCAAATGGATGATCATAGCCATGTGATTAATGATCTCAAAGTAGACAGTTTATATGGAAATAATCTACAATTCACAATGTCTTCTGCTTGTATATAGTGGCAATCCATGTGGTAACAAATATGCTCCATCTTTGGCGGACCCCACAGTGTCTTTAGCATGCATCCTTACCCCATGTTAATAATCACATCATCTTATCAAGTTCTCTATTATTTAGTAGACCAATTAGCTTACCAAGAACCGTTAAGAGTAGTTGGCCACCCCACATTAGAAATGGAATTCAGAAAGAAAAAAAACATACTAAAAGTTTTTACCATACACAACTAAAGATCTCTATAAATAGCATCCTTTCTTATCTGCAAACCATCAGTTGCTAGAAATCCCAAACTCAGCCCTTGCATCTCACATTTTGTGACATTTTCTGGTGACTGGGCTATCTGAATTCAAACATCAAATGGCTGTAAGGGGTTTAGAAATGGGCCTAGTCATGGTCCTTTTGACCGCACTCTGGGCTGGTGTCTCAGCTCAACTGAGTTGCACAACTGCAATAATTGGCTTGGCGCCTTGCATGGGCTACATCTCAGGGAACGCGTCGACCCCTTCATCGTCGTGCTGCTCCCAGCTCTCTAGTGTTGTCACTAACCAGCCCCAGTGCTTGTGCTCGGTCCTCAATGGCGGCGGCTCATCATTTGGGATCAACCTCAACCAGACCCAAGCACTAGCCCTTCCTGGCGCCTGCAACGTCCAGACTCCACCAGCGAGCCGGTGCAATGGTAAGGTCCATTACATGCTTTAGAAAGGATCAATAAGATGCACTGGGCCTTGGGTTGCGATGTGGTGGACCCATTTTTAAGTGGGCCAGGAACCATTGTCTGCTCATTCCAGTCCATGCCTTGTTGAATTGACCCTGATCAGGATGGGTTGGATCTAATTGAGGCCCAGTTCAGTTTTTAAACATTTCTGGTATAGATTTGTAGTAGTAGTAGTTGTTGTTGTTTTTAACACGTCACTTGGGTCATTTGTTGTGTGAACAGCTGCTGCTCCAACTGGAACACCAGTTTCTCCAACCACACCTTCAAAGCCAGCTGTGCCAACTGCAAGCGCCCCTACTGCTCCAACCACACCAACAGTTTCAACCACTCCACCATCTAAGCCATCCACAACACCAAGCATAACTTCAGGTTGGTTATTTATTTATTTAAAGTTACAACCTCTTTTTTTTTTTTTTTTTCAACAGAGGATTCCCAACCCTTTGGACTAGACTAATCCCTCCGGGCCCAGAAAAAAGTCGAGTAAAACCCCTGTGGCCCCCAAGTGGTATCACTAGTAGACTCAACCTTCGTTTCATGAAGAGGTGGGACCCGGGGATCGATACCAAAACCTCTAACTCCAAAAGAGAGATGAACCGTAATCCTGACCAGTCGGTCAACCCCTTGAGGTTGTTTAAAGTTACAACCTCTGACTTTGGAACATATTACAGTATCTAGGTCGTCTTGTGCCCTGGAGTAGGGAGGTCAATAGGCTGATTATTAGGAATGGCAATGGGTCGGGTTTGGTACGGATTTGATCTTTATTAGATGCTCAATCCGGATCCATCACATATGATCCTTCCCAGATGAAGATCTGGAGACAGATCTACCCATATAAAAATGGATGGAGACTTGGATACACTGACCATGGTTCCTTCCTGAACCATACCCACTTGATCAACCCCATTAACTTTAAACTTAGAAAGACCGGGCCATTGGGTCTACTGGACCCAACCTAATTGCAGCTCCTAACATGGACTTTTCTCTATATGAATTCAAATTGATGATTAATGTGTTTGTAAATGGAAGCAGGAGGTGGATCTAAGACAGTCCCATCAACAGGAGGTGCATCATCAGATGCAAGTTCTACAGCAAAGCCTCTTTCTCTTTCTGTTGTGCTCTCAATTCTCTTTATTGGGTCCTATGCTTCATCAGCTCTTATTGGGTTCTGATGTGAAGTTATATTTTGGTCACAGTTTGGAAGTTCCCACGTTTTGACTATATGTATGATTTGTTATTGTGTCATTTGTTTGAGACAACCATCTGAGGTTTCTCTGGATTGGAGGATTTCACATTGTGTTCTCCTTTTATTTCATTCAAAAAAGAAGATCCTTTGTTTTAGAAAAATAAATCAAAAGAAATATGTCTGTCTTTTTAACAATTAATGATAGGTGTTATGGCATCTAATGTATAAGGTTGTGGATGGACTTTGATTACATGCTTATATGGACTTGTACCAGGAAATTTGGGCATGGACCTCTTTTTGGGGGGCAATTCATAATCAGGTTGAGATCCACTTGGGTCAACACCTAAATACTCTCTGTTTACCATGTAATGACATATATAATTTTACAAACTATATACCCAATTATATAATATAGCATACTGTACTTGTCGGCTCAGCTAATGGGGCCCATTTGGATGCATTTCTAATTTTTTATTAGTGAGGGCTGGATAGATGAAAAGGTGCCTCGCGGGTAAGGAGAAATTAGCCCTTAATTTAACACCCTTAAAACTTATTGGTCTTTTAAACAATTATTTTTTCTAAATTCAATCCAACGGTGAATAAATGTTCGATAAGGATAAAACTGGGCATGGTGGCAAATTATGGGAGGATAAGAGTGCCTAAGGAGGCGGGCTCAAGGCTCCTATAAAGTATTACATAACAAAATATTCAAAATACATTTTGGGCAGACAGTTTGGAAATCTCTAAATGATGCATTTTAAAACCAATAAATTTGAAGGTCAAGGATAAAGGGGCTAGTTTGACTTAACGGAATTTAAAATTTGCACATGCGTAGGTTTAATCTAGATCTTTTGATCCCCAACCTCTCCCATGATTGGCGTGGCCCCAGGTGAGCCCACACGGGAGTCCACATGGAGGAAGGGTCAATGTGAGACATCCGCACCAGAGCAGGACCCTGTATGTTAGCGCACAGGGTGTAGTGTGTTTCCTTCGCGAATCCGGATCCCCTGTTTGTTTCGCCCTATCCTAAACTAACGCCTGTATAAAATATCATGCCAACTATATCACCACTTTCAAAAAAAGAAAATAAAGATATCAACAAGATTTTAAACGGGAGTCAATTTAGGATAGGGTAAAATAGTGCGAAACATGGGATCCAGATTCTTCTAAGAGGCACCTCTCACATGTTGCATGAAAGGCCACTTTTTTGCCACCACATGGGAGCCCATATTTAATCCAACCCCTCAAACTCACTAAAACTATATGAACTTGCTCTCACCATAATTTTTGAAATTAATCTAAAAAAAATGTGCAACTTAATAAATGATTAAAAATAAAAGCCCTTAATCCAATGGTTGTAATTATATACTAATATGATTTTTGCCCAAAATCATATCCACAATGAGATTTTTCTAACATAATATCCATCCATGATTGGGATGCATCTGAGTGTCTTCTAGTGGGCCTAGATTTTTATCTCTAATTAGGGATGTAAATGGGTCTCCAATTCTTTGATTACCCGAAGGTTCCGACCCGTTAAAAACCGCGTCTGGGTCCTCATTTAGGCCCTAATAAGTAAATGGGTCCGGACCTCGATTCCACCTTGGTTTGGACCCGTGGACCCAAGACCTGACATATTACCTCAATTTTCGAAAATCTCTCATAAAAGCCATCTTTCTTTAATATCATTTTCTACCTAGACCCGGACCCGGATCCGGATCCGGATCCAAACTCATCCCATATATGGTTCTGATTCGGATCCGGATCCGATTCCACCTTCTCCTTAACGGTTACGGTTCTGGGTCCACCATGGACCTAGACCAGAACCTACCCATTTACAACCCTACCTCTAATGTAAGTACACAGTGGTGGACCCAAGATTTTCATTTAGGTGGTGCGGGCAATTGTCAAATTAAAAAGTTAAATAATAAAATAGGATATTTTAAGGTACTCTTCAAGAAAGTTTTCAAATCTCGAGTGTGGTCGCATCCGCGTCGTAACACATGGGTTCACGGCATCCGCCCCTACAAGTATGTATAGTATTAGTATAATATTTTGATTTATTAAACTAATATAATATATATTTAAATATGGGTTATGCTCTCTCCTAAGACACAAACGTCAGAGACAGTTGTTGTATATCCCATATGAGGGAATGTCAACATTTGGAAGGTAGGGGATGGAAAGATATCAACTTGGTAGATCATCCTAATTCCTAACCTCTTAATCTATGCCATAAGTTTAATGGTTTTAAAATGCATTATTTTTTGCATTTCAATCTTACAGTGAGTAAAATTCAGATGAGTACCAAATTTGAGCCAGTCGCAATTCATAGATGGTTAGTGAGTGTGCGCGCACCAGATTAATCTAGAAAGGTCACATGAAGGATCCTCAGAAGTTCTTATATGGTTGTCTGTCTCTTAGAGTTACTTATCAAGCCGAGAGCTCGAGCCCAATCAAGCTGGATTGGCTTTCTCACACCTCCAAGTTCCAAACCCACCACATTTGAGAGGGTTAGGAGGATTAGTCAAGTTGATGACGTCCGAATTACTTGAGACAGGGTTCTAAGGTAATTAGATCAGCTTGACTCCCGCACAGCACTTGGTGCTGGGTCTTTAGCCACTCTGTTCAAACAACTCTATTCAAACAACATTTAGGGGGAAAAAACTCTATTCAAACATCGGCATCCCTGTCCTTGCATGATGGAGGTTGCACTTGTGATTAAAATACGAGTGCAGATGAAATGAGACCAATGCTCTCCAACTACAAGAATAATGATTAGAAAAATGAATGGTAGTACAGCCACTTAAATACTTGCCAAGACCACCAGTGTTGGAAATTTTCAAACATTTGCATGATAATGAATAGGAACCCCTTTTTAAGGCTTCATTCCTAGAGTCCCATATTGGATAGTGTTAACCCGAGGGATAACTCAGTTGACCTATGACCACGGTTTGCACCCAGAGGTTGTGGATTTGAAACTGTACTACCACACTGGAACTACAGGGGAGTTTTCCGGCTTTCCTCTGGGCCCGGAGGAATTAATCCAGCCCAGAGGATTGGGAACCCTCTGATAGCAAAAAAAAAATCTTTGATAGTGTTGAAAGGAAAATTAATTATATTTATATTTCCTTGACTGACCTTACTAAGTTAGCTTGCATGGACCCATGACTGTGGGCCTGTGGCTTGGATTATGCAAAATGGGCTTTACGACAAATTGAAGAGCCCTTTAATTTTTTTGTGTTTTATTGGGCGCGACCCTGGTAGCCCCATCTGTTATTGGGCTGGATCAATGTACTTCTAAACTTAAGTAGAAATTATGTGTCTAATAGCACTTTGTGGCTATGAGTGCTTTCTAACCACCATGGTGGTGGTTTTCGTTTTCTGTCCCAAGGGATATACTCTTGCGAACTTGTCCAAGGGATATACTTTTGGAAGAGTTGTCTTTCCAAAGGTTTGGTATCTCTTGCGTAGGGTTGTAAACGGGTTGGTTCTAGCCCGGGTCCATGGTGGACCCGAAACCAAAACCGTTAAGGAGAAGGTGGTACCGGATCCAGACCCGTAACCGTTTTGGAACCGGTTTCTTGAATCTGGAACCGGAACCGGAACCATATATGAGATGGGTTTGGATCCTGATTCGGGTCTAGATAGAGAATGATATTTTAAAAAAAAAAAGTTTTTAGGAGAGATTTCCGAAAATTGAGGTAATATATTGGGTCTCGGGTTCATGGGTCCAAACCAAAGTGGAACATGACCCATTTACTTATCGGGGCCTAAATAAGGACCCCAACCTGGTTTTTAACGGGTCGAAACCTCCGGGAATCATAGACCCATTTACAACCCTACTCTTGGACAATATGGCGTTTCTTACTATGCCAACCCTAGATGTCAGGCCTACCCACGAGCTGCTTTGGCTGGGTTAAAAACAAAACAAAGACACTCCTCCAAGCAAAATCCCTCAGCATCACCCTCATACCCACGTTCTCATGCCAGATTCCCTCATACCCACGTTCTCATGCCAGATTGGCAGATTTAGAAGGCTTAGATGGTTTTGAGGGATCTCGACTATCTCAAGGGTTGATGCTGGACCAAACCATACAATGCCCCGCTTCTGGTTTGACGGATCCAACCAGCCAGTTGGGTCTGGCTTTTGAAACAGCGACAAAAATGCAATATCAATTGACCCGGGAATTAAAAGCGGCCTCTTACCATCAGTTCTCACCAAACTGCTCAAGTCTCACAAGAGAGCCGGGGTCCCAGTCCCCTAAGTGATATTATTGAGTCAAACCTGCAATTTTTAAATGCCAGGCCTGTGATGGGAACTCCTAGACTTTGGTTGGTCCAGAGTCCTAATAGCGTTTGCTTTACCGTGTATCACAAGACCATCAGAGCCAAATTTGTGTTTTCGGCTGTTGAACTAACCTCAAATAAACTAACCACCTTAATTTAGTCAAATCTTATTAGTCTTTTGAGTCGGCCCGCCCCCAATCAACCACCCAAGAATCTAAACATGTTCCTATTTATACCCATAGTCATCCTAGTAAGTTCTCTCTTTTCTTTCTTACTATAGTTATTACATGTTTTACCACTGACCAGCTAACCACACGCCCAAAGTTCATTTGGAGTGAAATTTGATGACCAACCTCTCAGCAGGCCCCGTTCTAATTTAAAAGAAATTTTATCAAGCACCAATACAAGTGGTGAATTTGAGTATGGGTTATTCAAAGGTGGTTCAGACTGATGGATTTGTGAGGCTCATATCTGAGGACTCGGTCTATTGAAGACAGCATCATGCCTTAATCCTCTTTCTTTTTTCCTGGTTAGGTTACATATTCTGTTATTAAACGAACCCAGTTATATAGATCAAAACAGGTTCAAAGCATCTTTATATATATATATATATATATATATATATATAAATTTCTAAGAAGATAAACATATTCTATAGGTGATATGTTACCTATGCACCTTTCGAGTCAATAATTCAACATTCAACTTTAAACGAATTGATAACTATTTTAGCTGAGGTAATACCTGTCCTGGTGTAGGAGAAGTTGTTGAACAATACAATCCATATGGCCATGTCTCCTCTTCACAAATGTTCTATAAATCAAATCAATCCAGCTCCTATGTTCTCAGCATCCCTTCCCTTGGCAAAAGCCTCACCACAGCCATCTCATTTCTTGGCAATTCCAGCTACTGCAAACCCCCGCGTCAAATGGCACCCATGAGGATGGAGATAGGTCTTGTCATGGCCCTTGTGGCCATGCTCTGGGCAGGAGCTGCAGCCCAATCAGGTTGCACGACGGCCATCATTAGCCTGGCACCATGCCTGAGCTACATACAGGGGAATTTGTCGACTCCGTCATCTTCATGCTGCAGTCAACTTGCCAGCGTTGTTTCATCCTCACCGCAGTGCCTATGCACTCTTCTCAATGGTGGCGGCTCATCTTTGGGGATCAACCTCAACCAAACTCAAGCTCTTGCCCTTCCTGGGGCTTGCAAAGTCCAAACCCCACCAGCTAGCCAATGTAATGGTAAGCTCACGCAAGATTCTGATCATCCTGTGTATGATTTACCAGCATGACAATAATTAAGGCTGCTACTCGTACTTTTTCAGGTGCCGGTGGGCCAACAACTTCTCCAGCGGCAGATTCTCCGGCGGGAACACCCACAACAACTACATCAGGTAAATTAAGGAGCATAATATGATTGATCCGGGTACTAAATAGGCACCAATGAATTTAATTTCATTTCATTTCCACCACCATGACCATCTAAGTAACATAACAGACACGGCAAAAATTTTGTTTCTTAGTAGCACAAACTTCCTGTCAGTGGCATCACTCTCGTTTCTAGATTTCACACCTGAGATTGGAGAATCACATCTTTTTCCTCTCCCTCACCACAGTTACTCATGCTCTACAAATTCTAAAGTACTAACTTTTGAAGACAGGCGTTTTCTGAGTGAAAAAAAATGTGGTGTTATATGGACCTAGTACATGTGACACATGTATGAGGATCACAACTGTTCATCAATTGGTACTCACTAGAGATGGGCATACCAAAACTCTCAAGTCTTGGTTGATTTTTCATTCACTATTCAATTCTATTCTCAACAGTTCTCCAATCAAATGATTAAGATTGTATGGTATGGATAGTCCATTTTTAAGGAAGGTTCTACTGCATGATACACCCAGGTCTTGAACAAAATCCTTCTGATTATTATCATCTTAATCCTAGCCCCAATCTAAGGTCATTTTAAATTCCTTTTGACTGAAAAAGAAAAGGGGAATAATCAGGATTGCCAACATGGACAAAGTCCTGACTGGAAAAGGACGAATGCCACTGGTGCATTTAACAGTTAACACCATATTTCTTTGTAGTATTTCAATTTTCTTTTCTTCCCTTCTCATTATAAGAAATAATAAGATGAAAATTCCCAAAAAAAACAAAAAAAAAAAAAGAGAAAGAAATTCCTCCATGATTACTGGTCCTGGTGACTAATAAATCCTATGTGAACACAATAAAATGCTCAGTTCTAATTTTATTGTGCTTATGATGCAGGGGGTGGCTCTAAAGCTGTTCCAACAACAGGTGGAAATTCATCAGATGGAAGTACCACTACATTGCCCATTTCTATCTTGTTCACCCTTCTCTTCATCGCAACATATGCTTCAACTCTCACCAGCTTCTGAGTTTGTGTCGGCTGGGTATTGCATGATAATCTATCCTATGTAGATCAGTGTCAATGCATTCTTTTTTGTAGACCCCTTCAGAATTTGTCTTTAGTATGAGTGCTGTTGTATTATTTACAAGAGACCTTTGGATGGAGATTGGAAATAAAAAATGGTCTCTCTCTCTCTCTCATTCGAACAGGTGAGGCTGATTGTGGTGGTTTTGTGTGTGTGTGGGTGATTTTTTCTATATGAAGATAATTTTAAATGAAAATAAATGAAAGATTGAGAGACATAACAAATATTCCTAAATTAATCTCTCCCTCTTTCCCTCTCTTATGTGAACAGGGGAGGCCAAGTAGGGGTTCTATATGACGATCATTTCAAATGAAGAGTACACTAAAGAACATCAATAAAGAATGGTATAAGATTATCACAGCTCAAATAACTTTCTAAAAAGCCTTTTCCTTTCTAATAGTTCATCTGCACATATTTGCTTTGTTAAGGCTCTGCTTTTGCTGTTTTTTGTGGCATTTGTTTGGCACTTATGTGTAGTCTTTTGTAGCTTGTCTGGCCCCTTGGCCCCAGTGTAGCTCTCTTACGCTGTAAATCTTGTTAAATATAATACAGACTTCCTAGAAATTACATTCTAGTTTTCTATAGCAGGCAGCATGGAGATTTGCTTATGTAAGAAGTATTCTAAAAGCATTGCACCTTCTTCCAAACCTTGTAAAATCTGTCCTAGGTTGACATTCTAAAAGCAACATCCAAAGGTACCAACCTGGTTCGTCCCTGCAAGCATGGCAGGGACATCAACTCCCATGGGGAGCAGCATGGAGCTACTGCAGCGGCCTACCAAAAGGAAAAAATGGTAGCAAACTGGTTCTAGAATCAATAATGAAATAACCTAAAATCATATATATATATATATATATATATAAAAACTAAAAAAGGTTTTTTTCCCCTTTTTTCATTTCTCAGAATTGAGTATTAGATAATGATTTTTGTCAGTGGGAAAAATCCCAGAAATGCAAGTGTAGTGAGCGAGGTAATCTTTGAAAAAACAAAATGTATTGCATAAGTAATGCATTACATCACTATTTATAGTCAATTCCCACCCTCCCAACCCTACTTAAACAGGAAAATCTGGGGATGTCACAGCTTTATTCAATAAAAAAATTAAAACTAAAGGGACTTGCAAGTCCAACACCCATCAACTTCTTGAAGGACAATAAGTTCTCCCTAATCTATTATCATACATGAGTACATAAATTGTGAAAACAATCAGTAGTTTTTTGTACAAAATATTTGGTAAGAGCAACTGCTTAGATAATAAATCAGTGAACTCCCAGTGAACTTTTCATCTTTTTGAGGAGAAGAATAAATCTCATATAAAGACACTCCTACTGACCAAAGTATCATTACAGATGTTTGTTAGTAGTAGAGTTTTCTTAGTAGTTTGAATATTTGTTGTAGGATATTGAGATGATATTACTAGATATGTTTAAAAATTATTCTTTTCTTTTAGAATATTAATATATTTAGTGTATGGCCACCCTCCACTGAGCACCATCTGTGAGCACCTTTCGTGAGCAAGCCCTTATTGCGTGGAGCTATGCCACTAATGGGGGAGGTGAGGAATCTAAAGATCTAAATGAGACCTAGGAGTATACAAAATATCAACCCCATTAGATCCTCCTATCCCTTTGATCTATGGCATTCAAGTTTCAATGGTTTTAAAAGGCATCAATCCATTTTATTTTAATCCAACAATGAGCAATAGTAGGATGAGTGTCAAATTTGGGCCAGTGCCGGGAGGATTTCCCCAAGTGTAATATACAATAAATATGTAATATTTAAGTATTTAACCATATCATAAAGTTGTGCCAATGCTTGGACTGTTAAAAGAAGATGGGTGGCTCCTCATTTCCATGTCGGACACATGTCAATGTTGGTAAAAACAAAGGGATCATCCTTGAGAAATTACCCCTTTGATATCCACTAATGTATATTTAGAGAAATCTCTAACAGTCAACCCAAACATGCCATCAAAACTAACGAAGGTTCCCATATGATGTCATGCATTAACTGGTGGAGGGGAGCACCTGTATCATAGATTGATTTCATAGAAGTGGTGCATTACACATTTAAACTAACAATTCAAACTAGTCACCATAATGAAATTTCCTACCAACGAGCTTAGATCCAGTGTGCCATTTAGTAAACAGCATCAACCTCATAACCCGCAGAACTGGCAATTGTGTCATCCAATCTGAACCTGCCAATTGACAGAACATCTCACGGGTGGACCAATACTAAAAAGATAAGCAATTCAGTGTTCATGACAGGAAGAGGAAGAAAAAAAAAAAAGCAGCTCCACACTCTTCTCTAGACTGTTGCTTTGCGCTTTTCTTGACTGCCTAAAATAGGATAGTTATGAAACTCTAATGAGCTCGGGTTGTAGATAGGTAGTCCACCAATCAGGTAAGTCCAGATCTGCAGCCAAATTGCACTAAAAAGTTTGTAGAGTCATGCCAATTGATATACTTGGAAAACATGTGTGCCAATATATAATGTGGGGATGTAAGGATTCTAACATATTACTATTCTTGTTAACTCCACAGGTCCATCATGTCTTCCCTCGCTACTTCATTCGCCATTCATTTCATAGTTGATACCTGAACTTGTAACCCCTCAATACATTGTATAGGAGCTGTTTCTAAGCTTCTGCAGATGTTTCCAAACCATCGCAATAGACATTTCACTCTGATTTCTATGCTGTCAATGTAGGATTTCGAAGACACTAAAAAATGGTAGGCTTTTTAATGCGAGTTTAGTGCACATCTTCTGCACTGCCATTTTTATCCAACAGACTAACTGACCCTGTTGTAAACTCGTAAACTTCTCATCTTAGTGGTAGCTATTAAAATGATAAATATCCATTTTCCCATCAATTGAAATATTGTACGCTCCTATAAAATCATCTTCTTGCCACCGTGGTACCCGAGAAATGAGGAGTCAGGACCACAGTTTACAAGAACTAGCTTGTCAAACTCTTAAAACCATAAACAATTGCAACTCCACAAGGTCCCTGCACTAGTAAGCCGTAGGGTACACCTAGCTTACACAAACAAAACTTCAGAGTGAACTCTTTAATTGATAAGATATCTTCAAAGTTGCATGTTTTCTGATCCATTCATTGATGCATACTACCAAGAAACAAAATCATAAAAATGCTGGCAAACTACAACAATAATAATAAACTAACACAAAATTCTAAATCAACATGCCAGGTGGATGCAATGTGTCTCCAGCCAATTTAATGGTGGTTGTGTCCATCAGCTGGTTAGGGACATGGGTGTGTGAGTAGAGTGAGTGAGTTCAAAATAACTGATGTTGGGCCAAAAAAAAAAAGAAAGTGTGTGTGAAGTTGCCCCATCATGTCTACGTCTTTTTAAGAATTGAACATATCTAATTTATCTTTCCATTTTGTGTCTGTGCTTGCATATTAAAAAATATTTGCAAAGAGTCCTACCCAGAAGAAAGCCAAACAAAAATTGAAATTGAACTAGCATTCATCAACAAGTACAAAGGAACATTCATAGAATCCTTAAAACACTGCCCACACTTCAATTGAACCTTCAGTACTAAGATATTCATAAACTTTACATAGATTAAGAAGCTTTCAATACAAAAAAGTGAGAATACTTTGAAAGGTAAATTCCCAATTCCCAACATGCTTGACATTTAAATAATCACTAACCATTGGAAATACAAACAGAAACTTAAGAGTTCTTGAGAAACTAGAGCTCTCAATGTGATCGTGCTCGCATGAACTCTTCTAGTCTGTCCCATACCTCAAGTGCTGCAGCCCTATCCTGATGCCTCTTGTTCTTGCTGATCTGCAAATCAAAGTCATTTTACACATGACTACAAGGGATGCTTAGAATAAATAATTAAACTAATAGGATTAATAATGAAAAAAAAATAATAACTGCAAAAATAACATTAAGAACAACAAAAAAGGGGTATAAACTATAAAACAAAAACAAGGCAATCACTACAAGTCTAGACCTAGACAGCTGGTTTAGGCATTGTCCCAGGGGACAATTACTGGATGTATCAGCCTATCAGGACCAACACACATGAGGAACATACCAAAAGTGGAAAAATAAAAGGGTATCGTTAATGAAAGGCCAAATATTGCATTGTCTTCCACCCTACACCAAATATTACAACTAAAATATTCACCTTAACACAAATAGCAGTGTTTGAAGGAAATCAACACTGAATAATCTGCCTTCTTATTTGGAGGCCTACTACTATACCAATATGACAATTTAATGGTGAGGAGTGTGGACATTAATACACCCAAGGAGCTTTAAAGGGTTCAATTGCTCACCGAGATAATTTTAACATTCCACTGTTTCACTGTCTTCGCAGACTCCACACTGTCATCCTCGAAACGCATGTAAAACCCAATAACTGCAAAATTCCAAATAACACATGTTCTCAATAAATTATCATGTCTTTGACTGATTGAATCTCTCCACTCAAATTAAACAAAAAGCAGTCCAGAAATAAGCTCCAAAACAAATAATAAATAATAATAATAATAATAATAATAAATAATAATAATAATAATAATAATAATAATAATGCAAGCAAGTTCTTGGAATGACTCTAAGGGGAGAACAAATCACGTGAAAATCCTTCCCAACTGTAGGGCTTCTGAACTTCCAGTTTCAAGGGTTCCAATTCAAGGATATAGACTTTGAAATAAAACCTGGTTTCTCAGATCTTAGGTAGTGTCAAACTGTCAAGTCTCAAAATCTCAAAGATGCCCCATTTGCAGAAATGACTTGCGCATTCAGCAAAAGTCTTTGATGTACTTCTTTCATTACAAGAATTTTAGATAAAGCTCTTACGTTTCAACAATCTTGTCTGAAATGCATAAATCAATTATTATTAGGAAATTTTGCATGGGAGATCTACCAGATGAGCATTCTTCAGCACCAAGAGATTTAACACAAGCACAACTAGCAATTCTATAAAATCAAATGCCCATTAAGGGCCTATCTGCCTAATTGGTTTGAGCACATAGTCATAGGAATTCATGGTAAAAGGGGCTCTAGCGAAATAGCAGTAGAGAGGTGAAGTGTTAAGGGTAGAAAGTGTAGAGCATCACTTTCCCATGATGCAATTTATTAGGGAGATGGGAGGATAAAAATTTCCGACCAAAGGAGAGGTTCCTAGAATGGCCACTGTGGATCTTCATATTTAACCATTCACTTTAAGCCCCTCTTATTGAAAGCCATTACACAGGAATCCTAAAGCAAGCAAATTTATGTGTCAATTCAAATATCCATATATTCTTCTTGATTGCGAATAAAACACTCATTTGAGATAGAAAACAGCAGCAGCAATCAAAATGTCATAACCATAAACATATACATCATGAAATTGAAATTCATTCTCTACTTACTCCTATTGAAGATCTCAACATGGTCCTTAAACGGCCAGTCCTTGAACTGCCACTCCTTCCCCAACACAAACACCGCAACAACCCTGTCCCAATCCTCCGCCTTGAGCGCAGAAGGCTTATCCCTCACCTCATACGCCGCCACCACCCGGTCCCTACTAAACTTCTTCTGCACCGTAACACAGTCCGGCTTCGCCGCCCCAGCCTTCACCTTCACATCAGTCGGCACAAAAATCCCATCCTCCAAAAACTCCTTCACATTATAAATAGTTATCAGCGTCTGAAACGCGCTAGGCACCAAAATAATCGGCACCCCCTCCCCAATCTTCCCGCCTTTAATTAGATGCATCTTGGGCTTGGGCGTCGACTCAAACCCTCCACCACCGCCGTCCTCTTCAAGAAGGAGGCGGTTCTTTGCAGCAGACCCATCCTTGCGCTGCTGCGACTCGATCCGCTGCCGCTCCTCCTCCCGGCGGGTGGAGGCCATGAGGACGCTGTAGAAGTCTCGGTTCCGGCACACGAGGAGCGACTCGCGGTCCTTGAGCGGGCGCTCAAGGGCTCGAATCATGGTGATGTAGTCGAGGGAGGGGTCTTCGTCTTTTGCAGGGGCGGCGGCGGCGCCAAATTCGTCGTCCTTGGGGACGAGGAGGTTGGGGTCGTCGGGGCGGTACTCTTCGACGTCGGCGGGGATGGAGGTTTTGGGGAATTCGATTGCGTCGTGGGAGGAGATGGTGCCGTGGAGGTAGTCGACGAGGGGCTTGCGGTCGGGGAAGGTGACGGAGGGGATTTTTAGGGTTCTTGAGTTTTGGATGTATTCGACGTGCTTGAGATGATGGTTTTTGATGTAGTTGACTAGGGTTTCGAGGGTGTAGAGGTTGCCTTGCTTTGAGCGGTAGGCGGTTTCTGCCGTGCAGGGGAAGGAGTAGTCATTGCCGAAGCGGAACTCGTCGCCGACTTGGACGATCTTGTCGAGCTCGCCACGGATCGTGAAGTCACGGAGAGCGGAGAGAGGATCCATGGAGGAATGAATGAATGAATGAGAAAGAAAAAAGAAGAAGAAGAGTCGTCTAGGGCTTGGAGAGTTTTTGTGCGTGTTACTAGTTTGAACTTTGAACTTTCGAAGATGGAGGGGTTTTCGTTGTTGGGTTTTGGAGAGGGAGAAAGCTCAAGATGAAAGAAGGACACTGTGATGAGGAGAGAATGCTTGTTTGTTATCGGCGACCTTCAATGGGAAGCAATACAACCCGGTCTCACTGCAGAATTAAAATTATAAACAACATTAAAATAAGTATTTTTTGACACGTTACTTCTCCCCACAATTTTGGATTTCTAATTTTCTTGACTCTAATGTCACTTGAGTCATCTGATTCTGGTTAATATTATTTTTCATTTTTTTTAATCATATCTTATGTCACGATATTATGGGATTTATCAATTTTTATATGGTATATATTTTACGACTAGCAAATAAACTTATTTTTTATATTACATAAAAAATAATGTTTTCGGGAAAAGTGAACATACACTATTCTCGTAATATTATGGGATCAGGTTCTATTATTTATAAATAAAAAATAAAAAAAATCGAAAGATCTATGATATCATTGTATTTATCAATTACGGTGAGATACACAATTTTCTTCATATCATGGAATCCGGGGCAAAAGATTATAAGAAAATGCTTACAAGAGTTAAGCGACTATATTGACATTATATGGATTTTGATCATGAAATTGGAAAAAATGAATGTAAAGAAGATTAATATGTTAAAAGTCATTTAAAAATAATGATGCCAAACATTTAAGGAAGGTGGTATTTATTCATGTACAAAATGGTTAAAGAAAAAAAAAACTATAGCACCAATATTTATTAGAATTTTAAAAGCCACTGCATTAAAGTTTAACGCTGCAAAATCCCTAAAATATAAATAAAAATATATACTTAATAAAATTGCCAACTATGGGTTTGAGATTAAGGTCGCGTTTGACAACCAAATCTTTAGGAAAAGAATTTTCGATTTTCTTAAAGTTTAGTAAATTCATATTTGACAATTATAAATTTCTAAGGATTTTGAAGAATGAAAATCTTCATTTGTTAGGATTTTTAAATGCGACCACCCACCATAAGATTTGAAAATCCTCATTTAAGTGAATTTGCACATTGAACCCTATTTTTCTCAACTATATTCATCAATACACACTAATATCAATATGAAATCATCAATTAAACAAATCATCGGCGATGAATTATTGTTCTAGTGGTAGTGAAGAATCATAAGATCCATCGATTCATCGTCTGTTACCAAATATGCTCTAACAAATTTTGGAAGGACTAGGCTTTGGTCCAACTTATACCCGTAAACTTGTAGGGCTCAATTGCACTAGGGCATCCGTGGTTTTGAGATCCAAATATACAGGCTCACATGCCGGGCCGAGCCACATCCCATACTTGTTTGAGCAATTCATTTGAAAGTAAACTGAATGTAATAATTTAAAGTAAGAAATATTAATAGAAGAGGGCCAAATAAGAAGTATGAATTTCAAAACTTACATGATTGACTTTCCATTTTTTTTTATGAGAATGTATCTTTTTAATGAGGGATGCTCTTGTGAGAGTAATTCTCACGATACTGTGAGAGTAGGGGTGAGAGACCCTCTCAGACCCCCTCACATCCATAGATATCGTGAGAGTAAGGGTGAGGACTCTTTCATCCATATCTAATGCCAATAACTTAAATATGAAGGTCCCCACCTCTTACTCTCGCATTATTGTGAGAGTTACTTTCGAAAGAGCATCTCCCCTTTTTTTTATATATATATATAAATAAATAGAGGCCTTTTGTTATTAAGTGGGATGAGAAGATAACTCTATATAAGTGAATTATTAAAAGCTGCTAATCTTGAGGGGTAGCTTATTTGGCTCAAGACCATAGTTTGCATTAGAAGGTTGATGATTCGAAAGCACTATCACATTACGGTCATAGGGGATTTACCCGACTCCTTGGGCATGCAAAGATGGACACCCTTGTATATATAAAAAAAAAAAAAAAAAAAGGAAAGATGCCCGAACTTTGTTACTAGTTGGTAGAGATGTCAAACGGGCCGGGCCGGCACGGCCCTCTCCAGCCTCGGCCCGCCATGGAAATACCCTGGCATGGGGCTGGCCGGGCCAGCGGGCCTATTTATTTATTTTTCATTTTTTTAGAAATAACACTAATACTCAACACGAGCGGGTTCACACATAATTTTCTTGTTGTTACTCTTGTTCTTTCCCACTCTCTTGGTCAATAGGTCTCTCATCCTATTTTAATTTAAGAAAAAAAAAAAGCTCATATTGGCCAATTTCATGTGTGATCTTGTTCTAAAGTTTAGTGAAAATTTATCAAACGGAAATGTTTGCATGGGTGGTGTCCCCATCAAACCAATGGAAGCTTTTATTTTAAGAAGATGTCTACCTTTTCATGGGTGCACCCACCTCTTTTAACGGTTAGATGAGAACGTATGTATGAGAATATAAAACTCCACTGCACACACATTGTTGTCATCACACCCATATGTTTCTTTGCCAATAGGCCTTTCCTACTATTTTCATTAAAAAAACAAAAAAATCTCCTGTTGGCCAATTGCAAGTATTTGGTGTATGGGGTTTAGTAAAATTTTATCCTATGGGAATGTTCGCGGGGGGAAGGAGCGGGGGTGGGGTGTAAAATGAACAATTTTTTTTTAAAAAGTCACTTTTGGGCGGGGCAGGCGGGCCTAACGGGCCCATCCAGCGGGCCACAGAGGGCAGTCCACCTACCTGGCGGGCCCGGGCCAACCGGGCCCAGCCTCCACGGCCTAGCATGGCCCGTGTCCCCGGCACGGCCCGTTGACTGGGCCGGCCCATTTGACATCTCTAACTAGTCGGACGTGTGGGCGTGGGCGTGGCCCTAGCCCTTCGCAGTTGTTTTGAACCTCCGAGGGTTGGTTTTGGGTTGTGGGTTTTGGGAGCTAAAACCCTAGACTCCCGCAAAAAACAGAGGCTAAGAAAACCGAGGAACGTAAGGCAAAGAAAATGGAGGAAGGTTCGATCGAAGATGGAGAGAAGATCAGCCGAGAAACTGAAGTCGCTCCAGCCCTAATCGCCATCCATCCTCTCGAGAAATCCGTCGTAGTCGCTGTCGGATCCGAACTCCGCATCTTCGATCTCCAGTAACACACGCATACTCTCTCTCTCTCTCTCTCTCCTTTCCATCTTTTTTTGCTGCTATCTTCACTTATTTTGCATACAAGACCCCTACTTCCCTATTAGAATCCTTGGAATTCGGATTCCATGCAATCAGTTTACCTGTATGTAAATCTAATTTCCTGCAACTCTGTCTACATTTAAAAGCTTATTACTTCAATGCCCCTGTTTGGATAGTTAAAATTCTGTTCTGCACCTTAACGAAGTTTACCTGTAATTCTAATTCAGGGATGTAAAGCTGAGCTCAAAGTAATATATATATATATATATATATATATATTGATCTCCTGGCAAGGATATGATCATTTCCGATGTTACTATACACAATTGAGTTATTTTTCAAAAATTCATATGTGTGGGGTCGTTTTATGCTCACTAATTCGAACGGGGGCCCATCCCCAGTCTCGGTTTAACCTTTGTCTCGGAAACCACGTGAGGTCGGCCGTAGCGCCATCTCGGGGGAACCATGAATCGAGTCTCGGCGGCCACGTCACAGGCTCCGATCTCGGTCTCAGCCTCTGCCCGACCTCGGCTCCTGTCACTCAGTCATAAATGCGGCCATAAATGCACTGCCACGACGGACGGCAAGCTGACAGACAGAGTGGGTGCCAAACCCAGATAAGAAGCACGCCTTATCTCAGGTCCATAGGTATGGGATGATGATCCGATGGGACACCCCCTTTTTCACCTACCCCCACTCAAGAGGTACGAATACACGCTGATGGGACTCCCATCCCTTCATGTGGACAGTACCATGATGACCCTCACGTCTATATATTACATGAAGGAAAGCCTTACAAGGTACGCATGATCCTCCCCTCCATAAGCTGGCTTTTCTCCATTCTCTTCCAGTTCATACACTGACTTGATCATCGGAGGGCCTTCGGCTACCCATAGCCAGGGTCTCTGACCGTTGTTTCCTTCCTTTCAGGTTACTGGAGACTCGATCCTTTCCCTTTATTCCCTTTAAAACCACAAATCAGGAGCTTGATCCTCGATTACCTAAGTCCGTAATTTTTAGGCACTTACAGTTGGCGCCGTCTGTGGGGATAGGATCTGTGCCAAAACTTCTGAAGAAGCCATGCCTCCAAAGACCAGAAACGGTGGCGGAGGACCGTCGAAGTCTCGGAAGGCGTCGTCTTTCCCACTGCCAGAACAACCTTCATTTCTACCATTCTTGCAGCCGCAGTCCGCACTTCCAGAGCTTACCCCCGACCTTCGTTCCGCTCTTCTTCCCCCTCCAGGGCCGATGGCGGCTCCTCCAGACAGGCAGGAGGAACCGGAGGTCCCGCGCCAGAGGAGGTCTGGGGGAAAGTCGGGAGCCGCGTACGTAGAAGGCATAGTCCAGTCGGCCTCTTCGTCTCGGCCCACGACCGCGGGCCCCTACCATGATGACCGTCGAGGGGTCCCTCTCCATCCTGGTGGTCGGTCACAAAGGGGTCCGGAACAGAACGCCCCCAGGTCAGATCTTCGGCGAAGGGGCAAAACCCCTATCAGG
This sequence comes from Cinnamomum chago, assembly GCA_038049695.1. Taxonomy (NCBI): domain Eukaryota; kingdom Viridiplantae; phylum Streptophyta; class Magnoliopsida; order Laurales; family Lauraceae; genus Cinnamomum; species Cinnamomum chago. The sequence continues at coordinate 11,232,168 of CP142454.1, read as the reverse complement.
GCGACGTCCCATCAGTCCCACCGTCACTCTCGCGACGACGGCCAATCTCTTCGTCATATCCGTGAAACGAGAAATGACGACCCCCTGCTTAAAGAGTTCGATGCCCAGGACCAGGCTCTCCAAGATAAAGACGAGGTGATTCGTCGTCTAGAGGAGCGGCTCGAGATGAATGAGAGGAAGTCTCGTGGTCCGCCTCCCCGGCGGAAGCGGACCCACCCGGGTAACCAAGATCTGAGGCATGTCCTCAACCACAGAAGGAGGTCTCACTGCGAGGAGGAAGGCTCGAGCAGCAGTCATCTGCCTAGTGGTCTCGGGGGAGCACGGCGTGAGCCGGAATCCCCGAGACTCAATGACCAGACGGACCTCAAGGCGCAGTTGGACCACTATATCAAGCAGGAGGTCCAGGCCCGTTTGGCCGAGAACGGTCTCTCCCGAGACCAGACTGGTGAATATGAAGAGGACGATCAGGGCATGTCCCCCTTTTCACTGGAGATTAAAAATTTCTCTCTCCCTGAGAGATTTAGCGTCCCAAGGTTCATCCTTTATGACGGAGCCTCGGACCCAGAGGCGCATCTGCGACATTTCACTCAGCGGATGTCGGTCTGGGGGGACGTCGGTCTCCTAAACTGCAGAGTCTTCTCATCCAGTCTGGGAGACCTCCCCCTCCGGTGGTTCTGCGCGCTCCCCCCCGGGTCGGTCTCGAGCTGGCGGCAGCTCCGAAGTTCTTTCCTTGAAAAGTTTCAAGCACACCGCGTCATTCCAAAGACGGGTAGCAATCTCATGGCGATCCGAATGAAGGACGGTGAGAGCATCACTGCCTTCGCCAGAAGGTTCTGGACGATATACAGCCAGATTACTGACGCTAACGACGAAGTCGCCATCATGTGCTTTAGGGAAGGCTTACTCCCAGGAAACGAACTCCGCAGGGACCTGGTCCGGAACCCCGTGGCTACGATGAAAGCATTGATGGCGAGGGTGAAACAATATGTCGAGCAAGAGGAGGACGAGGCCCACGGCACGGAACGGTTTGGACTCCCAAAGAAGCACCAAGCCTCCACCAGGGAGGGGACGTCCTCCAGGCCGAGGTCGGATAGGAGAAAGCCTGCCCGCTCTTTCTCAATCTCCTCGGACAACAGCAAGAGGTCGAGGTCTCAGCCCACCAAGCCGGCCAGCGATCCTTACAGAGCCATCAGTGTCGTATTCAAGGTGCCCATTTACAGAATCCTGAGCAAAATCAAGGCAGAACCATACTTCCAATGGCCGAGGCCGATGCCAGGCGACCCATCCACCTGAGACAGGCAAAAACACTGCTCCTATCACAAGCAGCACGGGCACATGACTGAAGACTGCTTTGCGCTAAAATCCCATCTCGAAAAGCTCGTGAAGGATGGGCACCTACAGGAGTACATCAAGGGGGAAGAAAGAGTCAACCGAGCTCAGCAGCGCAACCAACCCAGCGATGACCAGGACAGTGACGAACCGGCAGGTATCATCCACGTCATCCACCTGGCCCCCGCCCCGGGTAAGCAGAGTACCCGAGCTCGGTCAGAGGCCAGAAGGGCTGCCCATGGCAAGCAAGTGATGTCGGCAGAGCTAGAAAGCGCCCCGAAGAGGGCTAAGAAGGAAAGGCCCAGGATTTGGTTCTCAGATGAAGACCTAAAGGGAGTCCAGCTCCCCCATAATGATGCCCTCATCCTCACTTTGCGGCTCAACAATTACACCACCAAGCGCGTCCTCATAGATCCAGGGAGCTCCTCCGAAGTCATCTACTACAGCTGCTTCAAGCAGCTCGGCTTACCCGAATCTGATCTACAGGCAGCCCACATCCCTTTGATAGGGTTCAGCGCTGAACCAGTGTACCCCAAGGGGAAGATCTCACTTGAAGTCCGGGTAGGAGGCGCGACAAAGATGGCCGACTTCATGGTTATAGACGCGCCATACCCCTACAATGTGATAATGGGACGGAGTTGGCTGCACGCCCTGGAAGCAATACCCTCCACCCTCCATCAAAAACTCAAGTTTCCATTAGAGAAGCCTGGTGGGGTGGTCGAGATTGTGACAGTGTGGGGGAACCAGCAGATGGCCAGAGAATGCCTCGTGGCCATAACCCCCGGGGAGGTTGAGCCGCAGCAAGTGCACATGGCCGAGCTCGAAGCCGAAATTGAGAATGTTGGGCGAACAGCCGGACAGAAAAGCATAGAGGACCTCACCGAGGTCAGGATTAATCCTGAAGATCCGGAGCGATACTTCCTGCTGGGTAGCCAGCTCCCCGACACTGAGAGGGCCGAATTGCTAGACTTCCTACTTCTGAATAAAGATGTCTTTGCATGGACTCCGTATGAGATGCCGGGAATTGACCCCGAGGTCATATGTCACAAGCTGAATGTGGATCCCGGACACAAGCCCGTCGTGCAAAAGGCTCGTAGAACGGGGGTCCCTCAGACAGAAGCAATAGTGGAAGAGGTGGATAAGCTCCTCGAGGCCGGGGCAATCCGCGAAGTACATTACCCCAGGTGGCTAGCAAACACGGTGGTAGTGAAGAAGAAGAGCGGCAAGTGGAGGGTCTGTGTGGACTTCACTGATCTCAACAAAGCCTGCCCCAAGGACAGCTTCCCCCTCCCAAAGATCGACCAGATGATCGACGCCACCTCGGGGCATGGCAGGATGAGCTTCTTAGACGCCTACCGAGGCTACCATCAGATCCCTCTGCACAGACCTGATGAGGAAAAAACTGCGTTTATCACACCTCGAGGCATCTATTGTTACAAAGTGATGCCCTTCGGGCTGAAAAACGCCGGAGCAACATATCAGAGGCTGGTCACGAGGATGTTTCGGGACTAACTCGGAAAGACGATTGAGGTCTATATTGACGACATGGTAGTCAAGTCCAAGGAGTCGCAGAACCACCTAACGGACCTACGCCAAACATTTGCCATCCTCCGAGAGTTCCAGCTCAAACTGAATGCCTCGAAGTGTGCATTTGGTGTCGGCTCCGGCAAATTCCTGGGGACCTTGGTGACTCGGAGAGGGATCGAAGCCGATCCGGAGCAGATCGCAGCCATACAATCTATCCAGAGCCCGACCTCGGCCAAGCAGGTCCAGAGACTTACAGGGATGGCTGCTGCACTCAATCGCTTCATCAGCCGCGCCTCGGACAAGTGCCGTCCGTTCTTTCAGCTCCTGAAGAAGAGTTCTAAGTTTCAATGGACTCCAGAATGCGACCTGGCACTAGAGACGCTTAAAAGGTACCTCTCCTCACCACCCCTATTGTCCACTCCGTCGCAAGACGATTTTCTCTATCTTTACCTTGCAGTCTCGGACCATGCGGTGAGTTCGGTGCTGGTTCGAGAAAGCGACAAGCAACAGTACCCCATCTATTACACCAGCAAAACCCTACTCGACGCCGAAACCAGGTATCTGCCGCTTGAAAAGCTAGCACTGGCACTGATCAGTGCCTCCCGCAAGCTCTCCCACTACTTCCAGACACACACAGTAGTGGTTATCACCGAGTACCCACTTAAGTCGCTTTTCAGAAGGGCAGACTTCTCTGGTCGAATTTCCAAGTGGGCTGTGGAGCTGGGACAGTTCGACATCCATTATCAACCCAGAACAGCAATTAAGGCGCAGGTCTTGGCGGACTTCGTCGTCGAATTCACTTCACCTAGTTCGGTACCGACCTCGCTCGATACCGAACTGGGGGACTCCAAGGGCCGAAATGAAGGTAACACCGAGACTGAAGAAGACCAGTCTTGGAAAAAATTCCTCGAGTCTGCCTGGAAGGTCTTCGTTGACGGATCATCGACATCCAAGAGAGCAGGCGCCGGCATCGTCCTTCAATCTCCAGAAGGACTAGTCATAGAACAGGCACTAACCCTCGACTTCAAAGCATCAAACAATGAAGCAGAATATGAAGCACTGATCGCCGGTCTCGGCAGCGCGAGAGTACTGGGGGCACGGCGGGTGGCGGTCTTCAGTGACTCCCAGTTGGTGACGAGCCAGCTGAGCGGAGACTACCAAGCCAGAGACGAAAGAATGGTGGCCTATCTATCCCACACCAGGCAGCTCCTCTCCCAGTTTGAAAAAGTTGAAGTAAGGCAAGTCGGTAGGGAGTCCAATCGCCATGCAGACGCCCTGGCAAGCTTGGCCTCGGCCGTAGAAGCTGGGAAGAGAAGGACAGTTGATGTAGGGACATTGGAGAAACCCAGCATAGAGCTCCTCCTAGTTCGGCCAGTTCTGTGCACGGACCTCGGTCCAAGCTGGATGGACCCAATCGCGGCGTTCCTCAGAGAGGACAAGCTCCCCGAAGATAAGAACGAAGCCTACAAGGTCAGGATGAAGGCAGCTCACTTCTGGCTATCTCCGGATGAAAAACTATACAGAAAATCCTACTCCGGACCATATCTCCAATGCGTTCATCCGAGCAAGGTAGAAGATTTTCTATTTGAAATCCACGAAGGAATCTGCGGAAGTCACATCGGAGGAAGGTCCCTGGCATACAGAGCTATTAGCCAGGGCTATTGGTGGCCCTACATGCAGAAAGATGCACAGATCTACGCAAGGAAATGCGAAAAATGCCAGAAGTTCTCCCACTCCCTTCACCAGCCAGCTCGGGACCTGAGCCCTCTCTCCAGTCCATGGCCCTTTGCTCAGTGGGGGCTGGACATCGTCGGACCTCTCCACCGAACTCCGGGAAACAAAAGATGGCTAATGGTGGGCACCGATTACTTCACAAAGTGGATTGAGGCAGAATCCTTATCCTCCATCACCGAGCTTGACACAAAGAATTTTGTGTGGAAAAACATCGTCACGCGGTTCGGGATCCCCAGAGTTCTGGTCTCAGACAACGGAACCCAATTCGATTCAAAATTCTTCAAAAGCTTCTGTCAGGAACTGGGCATCAGAAACCTCTATGCAACCCCGGCCTATCCGCAGAGCAATGGGCAAGCAGAGATCTCGAACAAAGTGGTTCTGGAGGGGCTGAAGAAAAGGCTTGATAAAGCTAAAGGCAGATGGACGGAAGAATTGCCGAGTGTCCTCTGGGCATACAGGACCACCCCGAGACGATCCACCTCGGCAACCCCTTTTTCATTGGCTTACGGGATGGAAGCTGTAATCCCTCTTGAGGTCGGCCTCCCGACCTTAAGAACAAATCTCTTCGATCAAGGGCAGAACGAAACAAACCTCGCCAGAGAGCTCGACCTGGCCGAGGAACGAAGGGAAGCAGCATCCGTGCGTCTGGCCGCCTACCAGCGGCAGCTGTCCCGAGGATACAATCAGAGGGTAAAAGAAAGAAGGTTCTCGGTTGGAGAGTTGGTCTTGAAAAAAGCACTACCAGCAGATAAAAATCCTAATGAAGGCAAACTTGCGCCGAACTGGCTCGGTCCTTATAAGGTGGTCTCCGTCTCAGGAAGGTCAGCCTACAGGCTTGAAGGAATGGATGGCAAGGAGTTGCCACGACCGTGGAATGCTGCCCATCTAAAAAAATATTACTTCTAGTTGTATTCAAAATGATTGATCAATAAAGAAGAGCCTTTTGACAAAGAACTGCCTTACGTCTCTCAGGACATCCTCTTTGAGTTCGGTCGTAGGACCAACTCCGCAAGGATCCGGCCCTCGCGCCATCCTCTTTGAGTTCGGTCGTAGGACCAACTCCGCAAGGATCCGGCTCTCGCGCCATCCTCTTTGAGTTCGGTCGTTGGACCAACTCCGCAAGGATCCGGCCCTCGCGCCATCCTCTTTGAGTTCGGTCGTAGGACCAACTCCGCAAGGATCCGGCTCTCGCGCCATCCTCTTTGAGTTCGGTCGTAGGACCAACTCCGCAAGGATCCGGCCCTCGCGCCATCCTCTTTGAGTTCGGTCGAAGGACCAGCTCCGCAAGGATCCGGCCCTCGCGCCATCCTCTTTGAGTTCGGTCGTAGGACCAGCACCGCAAGGATCCGGCCCTCGCGCCATCCTCTTTGAGTTCGGTCGTAGGACCAGCTCCGCAAGGATCCGGCCCTCGCGCCATCCTCTTTGAGTTCGGTCGTAGGACCAACTCCGCAAGGATCCGGCCCTCGCGCCATCCTCTTTGAGTTCGGTCGTAGGACCACCTCCGCAAGGATCCGGCCCTCGCGCCATCCTCTTTGAGTTCGGTCGTAGGACCAGCTCCGCAAGGATCCAGCCCTCGCGCCATCCTCTTTGAGTTCGGTCGTAGGACCACCTCCGCAAGGATCCGGCCCTCGCGCCATCCTCTTTGAGTTCGGTCGTAGGACCAGCTCCGCAAGGATCCGGCCCTCGCGCCATCCTCTTTGAGTTCGGTCGCAGGACCAGCTCCGCAAGGATCCGGCCCTCGCGCCATCCTCTTTGGGTTCGGTCGCAGGACCAGCCCCGCAAGGATCCGGCCCTCGCGCCATCCTCTTCGAGCCCGGTCGCAGGACCAGCTCCGCAAGGCACGGAGTTCGACCTACGCCCCAGCTTGGCCCACACCTCTCGAATCACCAAAGAATGCTCGCCAAAAATAAAGATACAGCCCCAGCCCTTCAGCAAGAAGACCACATCTCGGGGTATGAACCCAAGCTAATCACAAAACCCTTCCTAAAAAGAGGATTCCTCCCGAGAAGAACATCTTTAAGACCTAGCCATTGGTCTGGGGGCAACCCAATGATGAGATAGGGATTCGGACGCTTTACCGACCTCCAGGACTTGTGAATTTTCGCATCAAAGCATCCACATACCATTGCCAAGAAAGAGTAAAGAAGGAAGGCAACAAGGTGGAAAAAGATCTTCTCATTGATCAAAAAGTATGATTACAAGGCTCCTATGCACTTGAAAAAAGAAAGAAAAAATTACATCGAAAAAGAAAAAAGTTACTCCTTAGGCACCGCCCTAATAGTCTCCGGCTCTGGAAGTGCGGAAGAAATGGGGGCATCACGAGCAGACGGAGGAGCTCCGGGAGGAGCCTGGGCCGCCTCAACTTCGGCAGGAGTCGAAGGAGGAGGAGGAGCGCCTTGGACTTCGGCAGGAGTCGAAGGAGGAGGAGGAGCGCCTTGAACTTCGACAGGGGTCGGAGGCGGAGGAGGGGCGGCAGAGACATCGGCCGGAGCCCCAGAAGGGTTGGAGCCAGGGTCTGGCTCTGAGCCCACTGCTGCAGGTCGGAACTGAGGAAGATCCGAAAAGATGGGATGGTCCTCAGAGACCCCATACTTGAGAAGGGCCGCCTTGCACCCCATCTCGTACAGCAATGGGCTCAGATCTGTGATCTGAGCCACATACTCCTCCGACGCCCAATCCACCCCGTCCTGGTAAGCATTTGCAGCCCGATCTCGCAGGATGGACTCGGCATCGGCCCTCTCTTTCCTAGAGGCCTCGAGCTCAGCCTCTTTCTTAACCAGTTCACCTTGCTTCTCGGCCACCTCGGCCTCTTTCTTGACGAGCTCGGCCTCCATCTCGGCGAGCTCAACCTCCAGTCAGGACGCCTTCCTCGCCTTGTCTTCTGCGGCGCCCCTCAGATTCTTATTTTCGCCCCGCAACTTGATGATTTCGGCCTTCGCCGCTTGCTGATCCGTGGAGTGTTGGGCGATTTTCTCCTCCGCCTTCTTGAGTTCGGCCGCGCTGGCCTCCAGCGCACTCCCTAGCTTCTTCTTCTCCTTCTCTAGCCCGGCGATGTGGGCAGCCCTTTCTGCATGCCTCTCCATCAGTACTTGGAGCCTCTGCGCGTTCTGCTAAAAGAATAGAAACGGTGAGAGGGTCGGATCGGATAACCAAGAAGCGAGAATTTTAGAAATAGGAGAAAAAAGCTACCTCGAGCGACGCCTTCAACGTCTGATGGATTAAAGCCGGAGTCCCGGCTTTCCTGTGCCTTTCCATGTCCTGGGGGAGGGCGCATCCCCGGGCGAGGGCCACGACCGACTCCCAGCTGGCCCCCAGCCGCTCTCCCATGGTCATGGGCTCGTTCGGGTTGAGGTCAAAGTTGGGCCTCCAGGGTGCCGGCACGGAAGGTTCGGCCTGCGCCTCCGCACCTTGGGGCCTCCCCTCCGCGCCCTCCAGGCGAGGTCTCTTCTCGGGAGGGGGCCTCTCGCCCTCCTTTCCGGCCGCCGCGGACCGAGGCCGGGCTTCCTTCTGCGGCGGGGGAGGCGGAGTCTCCTTCCCGGGTTCCACAACCCGCGGCCTGCTGTCCCGGAGCGGGCGAGGCTCCTTCGGCGGCCGACTGACCCCGGAGGGCTCCCCCGACTTCTCCTTCGAAGATTTGGCCGAGGGAGCGCCAGCTGCTCCCAACGAATTGGAAGAGGCGGCAGGGGCGGACCCCTGAGCGGCACCCGACCCACTAGGGACGTGCTTGAAGGCTGCCGGGGCTTGGCCGGCAAAAATCATTGACCCCAGGTTCTTCAAAACGGGGCGCGGCCTGTCCATTTTTTCTCCCTGGTCTCGGGGAGGACTGTCGCCGATGACTATCGGGTCCTGAGGATCCGTGGCCCGACTGCTGGTCTCGGCGGGCTCAGGCCCAACTTCCCCTATTGGCGCAAGGGGGATCTCTGCAGTCTTCCTGGTGTAAGACTGGTACCGAGGCTTGTACCCTAACAAGGAGAAGGCAGCTCGGTCGTTGTGGCCGTGGTAACGATCGATCCTCTCTAACCACCCGTCGTTCCGTTTCCACTTATCAAAACTGGCCTCTCTCCTTCTCTTCTGAATACCTGCACAAGAAAAAGGCAAGGACGTCAGCTCGGCATAAGGACAAGCAAGGGCGGTACAAACAAAGCCTAGAGGGATGGGCATTTACTGGGGGGGTCCCAGGCTTCCGCGGAACCTGGATTCTCCGATCCTCCTCGGTCTCGGTCCCCTTGAACTCCCAGTTTCCCGAGACCAAAATGCGTTCATCCCCAGCGTATTTGCTGGAATCCTCTAGGGCGTTCACCAAGGGATGGCGTCTGGCTTTCACCCGGAGGTAGTAAAAGTCTTCGCCCCCTGCAGCCCTGCAGATGTCGTAGACATCCTCTATGTCATGCACCCCGAGACCGATGTCGAGAATCCAGTTCAGCTCCGCCACACCCATTATAATCTTGAAGCCGTTTGGCATTAACTGGGAGGGACAGATGTGCCGTGCATGGAGGCAAGAGCGGAGGAGCGGATGAATGGGAAATCTGACCCCGCCTTCGCACACTGACACCAAGGGGAAAGGCATCCAGTTCTTGTACCGGGAAAGGCCATATGGGAGTTCCCCGACATCGTCAGGTTTAACCAAGACGTCGGCCGGAATCTTAAACGACGTCCGGAAAGCCTCCAGAGCCGCAGGACCCTCTAGCCAATGGCTATAAACCCCCATCTTTCCTAGAAGGTTAAAAAGCAAGAAAAAAGAGGCGAAAAACTGGAAAAACCCTAAAAGGCCAAAACCCTCTGAAAACAAAGGAAAGGAGGGGTGCGAAGGAGTAGCAGAGACAGAGAGGAACTCACAGAAAGGGCAAGAGGGACTGCGGAAGACAAGAAGACGGGATGTAGGAAGCAGAGGAGGAGATCTCCAGGTTCGGTGGTCCTCTGGCTTGGGCGAAGTTGCAGCGAGGTATTCAGCAATACGTTCTCCGGCGCTTCAGCGGGGTCTCCTTCTCAGACAAACGATTAGGGTAAAAGAGGAAGGAGCAAGGGGCGTTTTCGTTTTATAAAGCGACGCACCTTCTTAATTACCTTGCCAGCGCATTACTTCGATCCCGGTGAGCAGCCATTCGAACAGCTCCACGTGGCAGCGACGGTCCATCTCTCATCACGCCTCTGGTACGATATTTATCACCTCGGTCATACGAAACGACGTCCCACGTGCCTACCATAGCAAGGCAATTATGACACCCTAGTCGTTGCCTAGGGCAGGCGAAAGGGCATCATGATGAGGATCCCATAAAAGCAGGATACGAGAAGACAGCCCCATCACTTCCGAGTCTTATCTCCCGACCTCGGGCGAGCCCCAAGAGGCCAAGAGATAGGGGGCAATTGTGTGGGGTCGTTTTATGCTCACTAATTCGAACGGGGGCCCATCCCCAGTCTCGGTTTAACCTTTGTCTCGGAAACCACGTGAGGTCGGCCGTAGCGCCATCTCGGGGGAACCATGAATCGAGTCTCGGCGGCCACGTCACAGGCTCCGATCTCGGTCTCAGCCTCTGCCCGACCTCGGCTCCTGTCACTCAGTCATAAATGCGGCCATAAATGCACTGCCACGACGGACGGCAAGCTGACAGACAGAGTGGGTGCCAAACCCAGATAAGAAGCACGCCTTATCTCAGGTCCATAGGTATGGGATGATGATCCGATGGGACACCCCCTTTTTCACCTACCCCCACTCAAGAGGTACGAATACACGCTGATGGGACTCCCATCCCTTCATGTGGACAGTACCATGATGACCCTCACGTCTATATATTACATGAAGGAAAGCCTTACAAGGTACGCATGAGCCTCCCCTCCATAAGCTGGCTTTTCTCCATTCTCTTCCAGTTCATACACTGACTTGATCATCGGAGGGCCTTCGGCTACCCATAGCCAGGGTCTCTGACCGTTGTTTCCTTCCTTTCAGGTTACTGGAGACTCGATCCTTTCCCTTTATTCCCTTTAAAACCACAAATCAGGAGCTTGATCCTCGATTACCTAAGTCCGTAATTTTTAGGCACTTACATCATAAATTTCAAATATATTAGTATTGCATCCTGTTTAAATTGATTTTTAAGCATTTTGAATTTTTCAAAAAAAAAAAAAAACATTTCGTACTAAATTTACAATTAAAATATACATTCACAGAGCCAGATCAAGCCTATTAACAACCTGAGCCCAGTTGAGCCTCACAAAAAGTCAAGCTCAAGCCGAGCAGAATTGAATTTACCATAGCTTGAGCTTGGCTCATGAGACAGCAATCTGAGCTTGAGCTGGGCAAATCGAGCTGAGCCGCACTGGCTTGCCTTTTCACATCCCTAATCCAGTTACCTTTAACTTTGTTTACCTGTAATTGGTTATGGCAAACAACAGAACAAATCTCACTTACAGATAGACTTTTTTTAGGATATCCAGGTGCATGATCCCTAATTTTTATGTTGATTTACAAAGACCTGAATCCGAAAGAACAAAACAACTGCAACTGATAGGTAGCTGAGTTGTCAGATGCATGGACCCCAATTTACATGGGAAAGTCGGTTGCCCAATTCTCGCATAAACCAAGTTACCTGCACTTGGTTTATGAAGATCCAATAAGGCCCCATAGGATGTTTGGATTGCCTTTTCTGTCAGTGTTCATGAGGGCAAGCGTGAGCGTGTGTTGAGAGAAGGCCCCATAGGATGTTTGGATTGCCTTTTCTGTCAGTGTTCATGAGGGCAAGCGTGAGCGTGTGTTGAGAGAGAGAGAGAGAGAGAGAGAGAGAGAGAGAGAGAGGAATACTAGCAGAGTAGGTTGGACATGTCCAGCTGATCGCAACTCGAGCCACATTTGTGACTTTGGAGATTCTTAACTCATCCCATATGTGAATTGAAGCAATGGTTGGTTGTATCAGCAACAAAATTAGAGTCCGATGACAATTGCATTTGGATTTCTTCCCCAACATAAAACTAGTTTATTATTATTATTATTATTTTTTTGAGAAGGTGAAAAACTAGTTTATTTTTGGTGTGTTCCTTTTTTAGCCTTACTCAAGAAATTCTTGATCATGAATCCAGGCATTTGTTGAAAAGCATAGGATTCCATCCACATTGTGGGTCATATAGATGATCTCTCCTTTGGCTTGTTTGGATCATAAACCTAGTTCAGGCAACTCAGTTTACGTGCAAATCAAGGTGACTGCCTTTTAGATAAACTAGTTTAGCTTTAACAGTTGTTTTGTTCTTTGCCATAACCAGTTACAACTTACAAGTCAAGAGAGTTGCATGTAATTAGATTTACAGATAAACTTGGTGCAGGGAAACAAGCTTCCAAGAACTGAAGCAGGGGCTTTGGACAATCTATATAAATATACTATGTGAGAATGTAGCTGACATGGCCTTTTTGTTTTAGATTTTTTTTTCCTGGTAAAAAATGCCTCCCTTTTTGTTCGTACAATTGAAATGTAAAGAGAGGAGGTTGTAGTAGATTACCAAAATGCATGTGAGGAGTTAAATTCGTTGGCTCTTTGGAACTTATGAATTAACTTCCAGAAGGTCCTATTTTCAAGGAAGAAACTGGAAAAACTGGCTTTGGTTATTCTGAGGGACCCTCATTGTGCAGTTAGGACTTAGTATACTATTTAGGAAGCATGCGAAACACAATGGTCCGTCTTAACTGAAAGTATCTGCACCTAATGTAGGGTCCACCTGGATGTTTGTCGAGTAAATTATGCAGGCGGTGCATAGATTTGGATGGGTTTCAATCGATTGATTCCAATCCTAGTTTAATGTCCATAAAAGTTATGGTTTCATATGGAGCAAATCTTTTTTTCAGTAAATCCAATTGCAGATAATGGTCGGAGTAATGAAAAGGTGGCCCCTTTGAAAAACATAAAAGAGGCTATGCTTTTACGCATGTCCCTTAAAAAGGCCCACCTAGGGATCTCGTGGGAGGGTTTTGTTTAACATAAAAAAGAAAAAGAAAAAAAAGCAAAAAGAAAAAAGAAAAAAAGAACAACATTTCAAATAGTTTGTCAAACGTTACAACCAAGAAGAGGGTTACCTTCTTTAAGACTGATAAAGTGCAAGATGACCTCTTCCTCCTTTGGAATTTGAAGACATGCCAAGGATTGTTATCCCCCCTTTTTAGAATTTTGAAGCTTTGGCATTAGAAACCGTAGTGGGTTTTATCTTATTGATTTTGTTGTTGGTGGTTATGTGGGCATATCGTTGAGAGAATAATAATCTTACCTTCCGGAATAAAGTGGACAGTCTGGAAGGGCTGGCGTGAAAGGCACTTGCACATGTGATTCAATGAGCTAAATTTATGGAGTGTAGCGGTATATTGGTTTCAGATCTTTATTTTGGAGAGTGTGCTGCTGTATTGGTGTTCTTTGATTCTCTCTCTCTCTCTCTCTCTCTCTCTCTCTCTCACACACACACACACACAGAGCGAATGTTAGATTTCTAATGATTGTATTCTTTTATATGGATGAATAAGATTTACAATTATCATTTTAAAAAGAAAAAAACATTTTCCTTTTGACTCAGCATGGAGAAGTGATTCTTTGAAGATGAATTGAAATTTCCAAGCTTCCTTTAATGTTGATTTCCATCATGTGCTTAGATCGGCTAACCATATGGCTGATGTTCTTGCTAAACAAGCGGTTGATAGGACTTCTTCTTGGGAGGGTGTTGTTGTGTAGTTTAGTTATAGGTTAGGGTACATATCTCTTGTATCCTATTTCTCTTTTTTCTCTCTTTGTATTTCCCTCTTATCTTAATCAATTTTGTTGTTACTGATAAAAAAAAGGTGATTCTTCCATGGTTCGTGCAAATAATTAGGGCTGAAATTTGGTCCTCACTGTCATAGGATGTGCATAGTTCTTTTTTTTATTTTTTATTTGAAGTTTCTTTAAAAAAAATGGAAGTTGCTGATGGTAACCTAAGAGATTTTGTTGTAGAATGAATTCTATACTTTGAGGAGAGTTCTTTTTAAAAAAATATAATATAGCTTTCTTCTGGAAAGTGGTCAAGCTCTTTGCCATGCAGTTTGGCATTATTTATTTGGCACATTGTTCCAGTTAGTGTTCAAATAGCTGCTTTGAAGCATTTCTGGCCTCTATCCATGTTGTATTACTATCAGTTACCATCCAAAAAAATGGAAGCAAAGAAATACGTCGGTATGAAGTTCATGACTTGGTCTATTGGTCTTTGACTTGATTATTTGGTGATTCGAATATTCGATTGTGTTTCCATCCATCAACAACGGAAACAATTATACTGAAGCTCCATGGGAGTGAGAATATGAGCAGCATCTAATGGGCTTCCTTGTTTCCTTCATGAAATAGAGGAGATCAATCGATTACATTGCTGGGTGAAGATTCTGGTGGACCTCTCCATACGGATGCTATAAGAGCTGTATGCTTTGGTGCAAACGGTAGGGTTTTTGCTTCAGCTGGTGATGACAAGCTTGTCAAGATTTGGAACACAGAATCCTGGCAGTGTACTCGAACTGTGTAAGTTCCACGAAGTTGTTAGCCTCTGAATAATTTGAATTATGCTTTTGACTTTGGAAGTATGATCCTCAACTTTAGGTTATATTTACTATTATTGGCTTCAAGTCTGTTAAATTGGGGCTCATGTTTATTGATCAAATAGCATTGATCTTACAGGTTTCACTGTGTGGATCATTCATGCCCCGGAAATTCCCTTCTGGGACCATGCTAACGCTCGATTGAATATGCATGCATGTAGACAGTAAAGAGAGAGCACAACTACCGTCAGCATATGAAAATGAAATATTGCATAGCTAAGATCTTTCAATCTTGAATGCTTTTTCATGATTTATCCACAATGAAGCCCAAGCATCAGGATGCTGGATAACTGAAATATGAATCCCATTTGTACAAACTCAAGGTCTGCCATACTTGATGTATTCTGAAGCCAAGGATCATATTATTCTTAATGCTTCACTTTTATGTGTGCCAGTAAAACTGTTTCAATTGCTGCAATGGTCTTTTTGTGAAGGTCCTCTGAGAAGCGAGTAAGTGCAGTTGCTATAAGCCACAATGGTGCTTTCCTCACTTTTGCTGATAAATTTGGAGTTGTTTGGGTAGTGGATTTGGAGAGGGATGATGAAAAGGCTGCACCACTTCTTGCTCACTACTGTAGCATTATAACTAGTCTGGTATTATTTCTTTTTATCTGTTTTTTATCCTTTATGTTTATATACCTTCCTAAAAATCTACTCATACACTGAAAATCTCATGACTATTCCCTGCTGTACATATCTGATGCATTTTTCTTTCATCCTTCATGTTTGTATGGCCTCACTTAATGGCTGGCTTCCTCTAAGCCAATGGAAGCGTTTCTCTGACTCATTGAATAACCATCTCCGGATTTCAGTGGGATCAAAATGCCTTTTGTTCACCCTTCCAGGTTTCATCTATATAGTTTTCACCTTGTTGGATTTCATGCTATTATCCTTTTTTTTATAGACTAGGAAAGTTGTATCTGACAGAGTTTCGAACAAGCTGTACGAGGAAAAAGTTCTATATCTTGTTATAAAAAAAGTTTTATATTTCTTTTCTTTTTTCCATAGTAGGAAATTTGTATCTTACGGAGTTCCAAAAAAGTTGTATTACAGTCTGGACTCTGGAGTCAGTCTTCTATCTTGTGGCCGTCGGAAATCTAACCAAAAGCATGACTGTAGAGTCTTCACAGATGACAAGAGGCATATGCAGACTACACAATTTAAAAGAGAGAGAGAAAAAAATCATATTTCATTATTCATTCATTTGTCTGCAGGCATATTACACGGACGTATAAAGACGCTTGAGTGGCTGACTTGACATGGTCTCCAAGCTTGCTATTCTTCTCCTATTGGAACTTTTAAATTAACTAAAACCACTTAATTTAGATTAATCCCATAAAATTAACTAAAACTACTTAGCTTAGATTAATCCCATAACTAGACAATACACCATTAGAAATGGATCATAACTTCTCCAATTGACGTCTGAATTTCACAATTTTGGGCTTGATGGGGAGGCAACTTGAATAACTTAGAAAATGGACCAATTTTCATGTTGATCAAACAATTTCTGATGCTCAAGAATTGCTCATATTTTTAAATCACAGATTTGGACCCCAAACACGCATAAAGCTCCTAACCTCACTAACACATAAAAGAAAAAACTTTTTGACTAATCTAAGGACTTTTTTTGGATTTGTGGAACCATTCGGGATTACCTACTTCAACTCTAATATTCTAGTGGGACCCCTATAGCATGTGTGAAACTCCTATGGATCTGATCTGGCTGGCTCAGTATTTTGGGCCGCATTAGAGATCTAACCTAATACTCATAAAATATGTAATTATTTTCCTAACTACACAATCTAGACCATTGGCACTGGGCCACCTCAGCAAATAATCTAGACCATTGGTTTCTATATTCTGATTTTAAAATATTAGTAAATCATGAGGCCATGTGGCCCCTGTTGTTAGTTTTTTGGTAAGTGTCCAATCTCATCCAAATTTGTTAATTTTACTATAATAATTGTTTTATGTGCATTCATGTCCTGGAGAATCAGAGTTAGAGAACAGAAAATTTGCTCATTGGGCCATAGACAGGATGTCAAAGATATGACAGTTATGGATATTTTAAGAAAATGGAGGGCATCGGTGTTAGGGGAGGTAACAAGAAGAGAACTGATATGGAATATGATCCGTCTACTACAGCAATTAATCTCATGTGCACTTTTTCACTCACACAAATACATGCACGCACGCTCACACATGTGATGATGATGATGATGATGCGTTAAGGCTATGCTAATGATCCACCTAATACTAGGTGTTTGAGATTAAATATCAATGAAGTGGCAAGAGGCGAGTCGGGACTCATCAGAATAGTGGAGTATTGAGGAATGTCAAGGGAGAAATTTTATGGACCTTCTTAAAAGCTAGTGAGGATCGAAGAATCTAATGAAGTCAAAATAACTGGTGATATGAGAGGGATTGATATTATTCAAGGAAAATGATACAGGGAATTCAATTGTGGAAGGAGATTAAGAAAATGAGATCCCTTGGTGGCAAAGCGGAGCAAGTTCCAGGCATTTGATTTTATCTTTAGAATATTTGGTATATAAGTACATCTGTGTCACGTACCCTTCGGCATGTTTATTGAGGCCCAAATAAAATGGCAGATGCACTGGTGAAACAGAAAGTGGATAATGAGGCTAGGACTATTACATAGTATATTTTGTTCTGTTATAATTTACTTCTATTGGATTTTATTTTTTGTACAGTATTCTTCTTTTGCACTGTATAGATATTAATCATGTATTAATGTAGGTCTTTTTTTCTGTGAATGGAGCTCTATATAAATGACAAAAAATGTTGTTGCATTTATAAATCCATTTAGGGCTATAGCCTATAAGTGGGTTGGTTGGACCTCAAATTCAAATGTAACCACCTGAAAAATATCGTGTCATGGTCCAAGTTAAGTTTGAATTGGTTGCCTCTGGGACCAGGTCACTAGGGCCCAAGACCCAATGACCCGATGCAGACCTGCATATAATAATGACATGGTGGTGATGATTTAATGTGATAGCATTTTTTAAGTATTTGTAATGTTAATCTATACTTGCTTAAACATAAACAAGTGTCGGTATGGATCCATGACTTGGGGCCCAGACCCAGTTAAATAAAAATTAGGTTTAGATTCAGGTCTGGATGGATTCAGTCCCAAAACCAACTTGTTTACATCACTAAGTCTGTTTTAGTTTATACCATTTTTTTTAGTTATATACTTGACTGTTATGGGGATTGTGTGTAGGATTTCTCTCCTGATGGGCAGTTCATAGCTAGTGCTGATAGGGACTTTAAAATTCGGGTAATGCAACTTCGAAGTCATTCACTACCATGTTTTGTTTTTCTTATTCCTCTATAATTACTTAGAATGATCAGCTTATTCTTCTGCCACTTTGACTTGACTTGTCAGATTACTGTGTTTCCTAAGAAACCTTTGGATGGAGCACATGAGATACAAAGCTTTTGCCTCGGTCATACAGAGTGAGTGTTACTAGTGTAACTTGTTTTTGGCTTTTTGCATGCTGATTCTGTCTTTTCTTTTTTCATTTTCTTATCTTCTGAGAAGCTTTTCTTGGCACTGGGTTTGGATCATAGAAATCAAGGACTTATTGATAAACATTGGAGATTGCAACTGATATATTATAATAGGTTGATGTAGGGTTTGGCGAGGCTCAAAATTAAAGGTAGCTGTCAAAACTCAAAATTGAATAGAAAACCTTTCGCTATAATATATAATAGTAGTTAGGTGTGGGGTCCGATGAGAGTCAAAAGTGAAAGCTAGTGGTCGAAATTGAGTTGAAAAGCTTAATTGGAGTCCGGTACAAGGCAAATTTGAAAGGTAGCTGTCAAAAAATATATAGGTTGATATCGGGTCTGGTGAGAGTCAAAATTGAAAGGTAGCTGACAATATTGAATTGAAAACCTTCTGCTATAATATGTAATAATTAATTGTATTGTTAAGGCATTATGCGAATTGTACAATATTGTCAGCCTGCAAAAATACTGCATATCCTTTTTTGTTTGGAATCCGGTGATCCTACATTTATAGTTTTTTAACGTTTCCTAGTTCCTTTATAATATAAAAGAATTTCAAGATCCTTTGTTTGATGGTGGAGGCTTCTTAGTGCTTGTGGGTATATTGGCAGCTTTGTCTCATGTCTCGCCTTTGTGCACACGTCGGAGTATCCTCAGGGGTTTCTTCTATCGGGAAGTGGTGACTCAACGGTTGGAATCTCAAAACTGAAGCATATGTTATCATTCACATGGTCACATTTATGTTCATGGAATGATGCCAGTTTGTCATTGCAGGTTCGCTTGTGGGATTTCATTTCTGGAACCCTTCTTGATACATGTGAAGTCGGAGCACAGGTAAACCATTTTGACCCCTTCTTGATACTTGGCCCCTCTATGATCGACTCATCCCCCTCATGGAACCCCCTTTGAATTGTCACAAGCCCAAATTTTGACACATCCAATCGTTACTCGCCATTTGATTGGTAGACTAAAAAAAAAAAAAAAACACCCTGCAGGCATCTCAAGCACAGATATTTTCATGTGCCTTAATTTCATTGTTTAAAACTAGAACTACTTCAGGAAGAAGTTTTTGTGAGATTGGGAATTTGGGTCAGTTTGTCCAAAACTCCCATTTGTTTTTGTGTGAATTTTTTTATTCTTTTCCTCAGTCTTTGATGATGGATTCATCCTTGTTTACTGAATGTTATTATGATTGGCTTCTCAAAGGCAGAACTTGTAGAATCTAATGGAGAAGAGTGCCCTCGTGTAGTGACTGATATATGTGCCTCTTCTGATGGTTCTTTAGTTGCAGTAGCAATTCAAAGGCAAGTGCTTCAGCATTTTGGTGCTTTTCTCATCGTATTTGGTTGTGTAGTTCTGACATGCTTGCTTTTTGGCTAATGTAGCCTGCATGGAGTAATGCTCATGTGCTGCAATTTCTCTGCTAGAACCCTCTCTGTTTCCAAGGTAAGCACATTAGAAAGGAAAACAAATGGTACAAGTGTTGTTCTGTCTTTGGTTGAGGCTTCTGAGTGAACCAAGCCAATGCATTGGATCTTCCTGTGGAACAGTAGGTTTTATTGCACCACGATCTGGACTCATGCCATATCCAATTCTCTAGTTTGGAGTACCATAGTCCAGATGCTCATGTTTGCAGAACCATATCTAATGGATGGTTGGTTCATGACTTACGCAATAATAACTAGACTTTAACTAAACTCGGGTCTTTAAAACATTATTTACTGTCCATTTGGACTCTGGGTCGGACATTTTGGGTAATCTGATCATTACAACTTCTGCAAGCTAATTGTTTGATTTTACAGGACTAAATGGGCATCTTAGACCATTAATTGGATGATTTAGGCGTCTGTTAAAGCATCCTGGCACATAACCTATGTGGCATTTGTTGTGATTGTCCTATCATTAGGGAAATACTCTTTATCAAATTTCTTTGCACCATAGGATCGCGCAGAGACTTGCATCAGGCATGCGGAGGTTCATTCATCCATGTGAAACCTTCTGTTAGTCAAAGTCACTTTATCTAGCAACCCCACCAGAGTCACATCAGACAATCATAACGGTCCCTCCCATCAATCACTTCCGAGTCTCGAGAAACTGTTAGTTTCCTGATCAGCAATTTCTTTATTTATTGGTCCATTACTGGTGATCCCTAAATATGACTGAGCCAGAGCAAGCAGGGATTCCCTCCAAAAAATTCCTGAGTTGCAAAATTGTTGCATGTATATTGGAACAGCCTAGAGCGCTGAAATTGAGCACTAGCTATCTGGGAAAGGTGGAACAAAAATGGATCTCTGGATCTTCCAATATCCCATATTTTTAGATCTATGGTTGGGCCTGTCATCTAAACCCTTTGAATCAGTGCATATCCCACTTGGACCCTATATGTAAAGAAATCTACTGCTCAGAAAATTTTTAGTCCCCAAAGCTGACGACCCCATAATTCCCCCCCATTAGATCTTAGAAAAACTACAGTCTGGATCAGTCATAAAGAAACAGATCATTCACCTGTTAAAAACTGTCCATCATGTGGGCATAGCTTTAGATTAACTCCACTTTTTAGTGATCTATTCATTTGTTTTAGGTCATAGAAAGTATACAGTCAGCATTGCACTGGAGGAATACACTAACCTCTACCGCTGAAAGCTAATGAAGATTAGAACCTTTCACTTAAAAAACTCGCTGGTTTAGCAATTCAGCTTGAATTTTCTGTTTCTTTTGTATATAATTGTTCGTTGTGCTGAAAACTGAAAACGTATCGCAAATCGAGGAAGGGGTAGAATCGGGAATCATATAGTAAATTGTATGGTTCCTTAACTTTTTTGCAATTTAAAAAAAAAAATTAAAATATTAGCTAGTCATAATCCATCCATTTTCCATTCATAGTAGCATTTATATGCTGACAACTAAGAATATGTACATTCATATTAAGAACATCAGTGACATATATCAATATATCATAAATGTTGGGTGTGGATAGTTGGCTTGTGTGCTTTGTGATGGATCGACTCTCAGAGCCACTTTTTCAGTGATTCTATTCATTTTTTTGAGGCCCCAAGAGTTGTTAATGAAAGGGGTTAATAGAGGAATAAAAAAATCTGTGGTTTTTTGGTAATTGGTAAATAGAACTTACCTTTTTTGTTGAAAGCTAGGAAAGAATTTTACAACCGTTCACTTAAGAAACTGTCACGCATTGGTTTATCAATTCAGCTTGAACTTTTTGGTTGACTTCATAGACAATGGTTCATTGTTCTGAAAATTAAAATCGTATAACAAATCTTTCAAGGGGTCATATCAAATCATGAATCACAGGATTTATTATTTTATGTAAATAATTAAAAAAAATATTTAAAAAATAAGAAAAATAGTAGCTAGTCACAATCCATTCATTTTTTGTCTATAGCAGCATCCAGCATCCATGCTAACAAAGAGAAATATGATATCATCATATGAAGAACACCATTGGTGTATATCATGTATATACATATATATTTGGAATGAACTTGTATATCATGTATCAACATTATAAATGACTGTGAACAGTTGAGTTTTGTTTTGTTGTGGCCATTTCCGTCCAGGCAAGTTGCCCATAAGATTCACAGTTGCATGCTAAGATCTACCTATAAATGGGATTCCCAGTATGGATATTAACTTTTAAAAGATTCGATACAAATACAATGGCAAGAATCTTATCCGTAATCCAGGGTTTATATTACACACACAATCGCCCTTGAGAAACCAAAAATAAAATATAATTGGCTCTAAGGTTACTGATACCAATCCAGAGAAGTAATATTTGTATGGGCAAGTTATCATCTGCTTCATATTTATTCAAAATGAATGATTCTTGCAGGTTGTCACTGTAGGAGAGAGTTTTGTCCCTACAAGGTTAGGGATGAGTTGCTCTGCGGAATACTTGTGGATGGTTACAGGTGCCTCTAATCTACCCAGCTCGGGACCTTTGGCTCATGTGAGGGTTGTTTCTCTATGTCAGAAAGGGCTTTATCCAACTGTCTTGGAAGATGGTGCTGTTCCAGGGGGCAAGAAGTTACTTGAGAAGTTGCAAGGATCTTCGACAGTGGCGAAACAGGGAGATGCTCTAGTGGCAGCTGCGGAGGCAGTGAAAATGGCAATGCGTAATCTATTGATTAAAAGGGAATATTCGACGGAGAAAAGAGAGCTGAGAAAGAAGAGTAGAAATGATAGAAAGCTCAAGCAGATACTGTAGTAAGAATAGTGTGAGGGAGCAATGCGCCTTTCCTGAATTGAAATTTATTTCTTTATTTTTCTATGGTTTGGTGGGTGGAGTGTCACTACCACCAATTTTTCAAGAGTTTTGTAGTTGTAGATTTTTGTTTTTAGATTATGAAAAATAAAACAATTCTCAAGTGCTGGTGTGTCAATTCAAGTGAGATGCTGGATGAAGTGTTTTGAGTTGGAACTATCGGATGGGACCTGCTGGAGTTAGTGGCTGGTTTAGACTTGTGGGCGTTGTTAAACAGGTTATATATAGCCTTATAATAACAAATCTAAAGTTTTTTGGTAACCCTGCCGAGGGGGGCTGGGACCCAAGATAGAGCCTACACGCACACGGGAAGACAGCCTGCCTGCATAAGTGGAAAAAGGTGGTGGCAGCCAGTGAGAACTGCGGCTCAGGAACAAATCTAATTACTACTGCTACTGCTACCCTTATTCCTACTGTACAAGAGCTGGGCTAGCCTGGGCCTAAATTGAGCGGGTTCACATGGCTCTGGGATTGTGCTGATGGCCAGGTCCATTTTCTTGCAGGGCTTGGACAATCTTTGCATCACCCGGCTTAAACCCAACAACTCTCCCTGACTGACGACTAGGTTTGATTTTCGTAGGGTAATTTCTAGAAAGATGATGATGAAGGGAAAGTTTTGAAGTCCTGATTCAATGAAAATGTTACAGTGGAGCTGCTGGGTATTACCAATTTCAAGTGTTGCTTTGGGAAGATAATCACCTGCAGAACATTTGATATTGGAAAAATGGATCGGTGCCTTTGCGGTGGCCCCTGCCTTTAATTCAGAGGGGATTAAGGGGTCCCAGCTTTATGGAGGGTTGGGATTGGAATCCCCTCTTTTGGAGGGTCAGGATTGGAATTCTGTTACTTTTACCACCGTCCGTCCTGAGAGATCTAGGTGATTTAGTTTTTCAGTCTCAGTTATTAATATTTCTCTAAAATATTTTACATAGATTTATTTGCTGCTAGTAGAAGGTCAGTGAGCATCTTTTTTTCTAGTATTGAACAAGAAGCCAAATAAATTAAACAATAATGAAATAAAATAAAATAAAAAATCAATCACCATCTAATTGTCAGGTCAGATGTATATAATCTTCTGTCTTGATTTAATGGATAACCTCACTCTCTCTCTCTCTCTCATAAATTAAAGGCATGATTGGGATTAGGACTGTCAAAGGGCTGAGCCAGGTCTAGGGTTTTCGTTACCTGCCCTCAACATATGCATGCCGGGCCTCAGAGCCAAAGCCCTTAAAGGGCCTGCACTACCTATGCCCTTAGGCTCAAGTGAAGGTGTGAAAATGAGAAAATGAATTTTGATTTTTTCTATACTGTCATTGGGCATTGAGAGTGAGTTGAACGTTAACCCACCTTTATTCGAGCTTAGTACCGAGAACTCTTGCAATAACATGGTGGAGTAATCATTTTTTTTTTCATTTTTATTGTTTGAGATTGGTTGATAGAATATTAGAAAAAAAAATTATTATGTAAAATCAATAAATAATAGGCAATATGTTAGTAATTGAGATTAGAGCCTTTTCTTTTTCTATTTGATATAGGCAACTTATATCAGATCCTTTTCTCGTTATATATCTCCTTTTTTTTTTTCTCACATTCAATTTAACATTGTTTGACGTGAATTTTTCCTCGTGAAATCTATTTGGAAGGACATTGACATTTTCTACTTTTAGTTTAAGATTTCTTTCCATTATGAAAGGCAAGTGTTTGCAATGAGGGTTGGATTAATCTTTGTTTGATCTGCGTTTTGCCAAGAAATACTTAGAAGTTCATTTTGGGATCTCTTTTAGAGCAGTTTTTGTAACCGATTTTCCTTGGAAAAAAAGTGAGGATTGCGGTAAAATTTCTGTTTAGTACAACTGCTTTATCTTAGGAAAAAAAAATATAAAAATAGGCCAAGTTTTCCGCAACATGTACAGAAGCATATTTGGCGCATATTTGGCTCTTTTCTGGGAGAGTTGCTAAGAAATGGGTCTTTAATTAAGGAGGTTTGATAATTAATTAGATGTGTATAATATAATATAAAGTATGAGGGCCAAGCCCGGCCGGGCCTGATATTTTTCAAGCCAAGCTCTCAAATTTGGAGGCCTATAAAACTTTTGTCCAAGCACTGCCCTCGGGCTGTTTAAGAAAAGCCAAAGCCCTACATTTGCGAGCTTTCTGAGGTGCTAGCCACACCCTTTCGTAAGAGGGCCAGATTGACTGGCCTAGTCTCACTCGTAAAGAGAGAAGATTTTCTTTCCAAACAAAGTGGATCTCTGTTTATCATGTAGCCATTCTCAAACCAGCAAGTAAAGAAATAAAAATAACCAAACTTCACTTCAACTTCACTTCATGGAACCCTAATCCATGTATGAAAAGGACCACTTACCCACCCACTACGTGGTCTCTCTTATTTCTACATATATATCTATATATATTTATAGCCTCCCAGAAGGCTTTTCTTTTAGTGGGTACATTCACATATATCATACATTTTAAAGCCTATAAGCTAGACATGACATTTTTGTATGGTGTATGTCACCCCACCAGTACCACTCCCAACGAAACCCACCACGAGTAATCCTCCTTGTAACCAAACCCATGATGGGGTATGCCTTTTTTATTTTATTTTATTTTTCATGCATTCACTTCAATTTCAGTTCTTTGGCTCTACATTTGTTGAGAATGGAAATGACCAATATTTACTATCATCATCGTTATCATCGGATGCTTATCTAATCTATTTAAAATTGATATCTAACTTTAGAGCATGTTAATACTTTGTTTTTTATTAGAATATATGGGAATTGAATACATAGAAATTCAAGATCAACTGATCGAGCTCCACAAAAAATTATTAAAGAGGTGAAATTTGAATCATATGAGGTGAAAGGTCAAGGATATAAGGTGTCATTGTAGATGGGATCTCGATTTTTCTATGACTTGACTTACTAGGGTGATAGTTGAGTGTTAATTTCCCACCTTCCATTGACTCACTTTTCATTAATGAGAGGTTATTTGATGGTCATTTTTATATATTTACCTTAAATCCTTCATTTTTAACCCCTTATGACATGAATTTTTATATGTTTTTATGCAAACAAACATGACCTCAATGTAAATGATCCTTAAGATTGTATTGTGTAAGTGGTTAAAAATGAAAAAAAGAGAGGCAAACAAAAAAAAATATGACCATCAAATAACATTAATCTCTTTAGTGAAAATTCAATCAAGGTCCCTTCTACATTGCTGCCTCACACCCTTTACTCCTCACCTCTTTAATAATAATGTCATCAATTTCATTCAACCATGAATTCCTACTTATTTCATGCAAACAACCTGTGCACAATGAGTAATTAACTTTTGCATTATTCAACAAGCAAGAGTGCAACTTTTACTCTTAAAAAAAAACTTACTCTTCAAAAAAAAAAAAGAGTGCAACTTTTAGCTATGTACCAAGAATAGGAAATTACTATCGGGGTGAATTGTGAAAAAAAAAGAAGAGCCAAATGAGAATCTATAGTTGTGGGCCTGTGGCTGAAAGTTTTCTGCTTTAATCACTGGTGCTTCATTTGTAGCCTATAATTAGTACCAAGGGGGCTTCCTCCATCTTTCAACTTGATGGGTGCCCTAGTTTGTATAATCTTCATTCTTTTGGATGTGTCTCAATGTAATACCAAAATGCCAAAATGATCAAGTGATCTATGTAGCTCGCAATGTATAATTTTCACTTATGTCTCTTAAAAATTGAAATAGAGGTCTATTCAGGGTTTAAAATAACGGCCGTTACTGTTACATAACGGCCGTTATGTAACGGTAACGGCCGATACCGTGCCGTTATATTGAATATAACGACCGGTATGTAGGGGGGGGGCGAAATTCGTGTAAATAACGGCCTGTAACGGCCGTTATTTTGAATATAACGGCCAAACCGTTATAACGGCTGACAGGGTTTTTTTTTTTTAAAAACGTGTGATGTCTTGTGATGTCTTCTTCCTTCACTTCTTTCACTTCTTTCTCTTCCCTAAGAGCTTCCTAAAGGGCTACAACAACTTCTAAGGCATGGAGGAGACCTAAAAGCTTAGATCTAAGCTACTTTTGGGTGGATTTGTATGTGGGAAAAGCTAATCAAACTCAAGGGACCTCTTTGGTAAGTTTATTTTTTTATTTTTTGGAGTTATTTTCAAGATTCAACATCAAAATAACTTAGAGGTGGTTGAGATGTGTAACATGTGTTAGATCTATACTTTTGGAGCAAAAAAGTTCAAGTTTTAATACTTTTTGTAATATTTTTCATTTTTTCATTATTTAAATCCGAATTATTTTAGGGTTTTTTTTTTTTTTTTTTTTTTTTTAAGATTGTGTAATACACTAATTCATGAACCAAATGCTTTATATTGAGTTAGATATGATGTTAGTATGTTACTCACTAATTTTTTCCTAGATCTAGTATTTTAAGGTGTAGATCTAGATTTTTTTTATTTTCAAAATTTGGGGCTTTTCTTGATATCATTTACATTTTTTCAAATTAGTGTTCAAATGCATTTATAATATGTTAGTTTAAAATAGATCTACACTTTTGAAACAAAAAAGTGTGATTTTTAGCACTTTTTGTAATATTTTTCATTTTTTCATTATTTAAATCCGAATTATTTTAGGGTTTTTTTTTTTTTTAAAGATTGTGTAATACACTAATTCATGAACCAAATGCTTTATATTGAGTTAGATATGATGTTAGTATGTTACTCACTAATTTTTCCCTAGATCTAGTATTTTAAGGTGTAGATCTAGATTTTTTTATTTTCAAAATTTGGGGCTTTTCTTGATATCATTTACATTTTTTCAAATTAGTGTTCAAATGCATTTATAACATGTTAGTTTAAAATAGATCTACACTTTTGAAACAAAAAAGTGTGATTTTTAGCACTTTTTGTAATATTTTTCATTTTTTCATTATTTAAATCCGAATTATTTTAGGGTTTTTTTTTTTTTTTTTAAGATTGTGTAATACACTAATTCATGAACCAAATGCTTTATATTGAGTTAGATATGATGTTAGTATGTTACTCACTAATTTTTCCCTAGATTTAGTATTTTAAGGTAAACTGTTAGTATTTATTGCTTGATTGTAGACTTTAAATGTTTAAGTGTAAACTGTTAACACTATTAGTTTGCCCAAAATTATGGTTGCATTATGTCAGATTTATGATATTTCAGCTTATTTTAGTATATACATCGATATAGCAATGAATGCAGGATGTTATAACTTGAGGGGACCGTTATTTTGCTTTTAAGTATGCACTAATGGAAAAAAAACATTAGTTTCTATCATTTAATAATATTCTGGATTTTTTGGATATTTTTTTGGATTTTTTTGGGGTCAAATAAAAATTCGCTCCGCGATGGGCCGCGATGACCGCGAACCGCGACGCGATGCACGCGAACTGCGATAACCGCGAGCCGCGACGCGATGACCGCGAACCGCGATTTTAAACCATGGGTCTATTGCACTGTGCAGGTAAGGTGGCACTGAAATCAAATATCACTCAAGGTAAGTATTTCAGGAACTTACTGGTCTCCAACTCAGTGTCAGTTGCACCTAAAATCTCATCGTTTCTGTCTGATGGAATGACCTCGAAGCGTGTTGTCGTTGCAAGGCAGCAAAGTACCTGCGACAATTGCGTGATAGTTTCAAATTCCTCAATTGATGGCAACGTATGGGCTCTTGGGTTATTGTTGTATTGGATAATGAAAGATGTACTAATAATATGTGAGTTTTCGGTGACCATAGATTTGCATTATGACGAGCTTGAAGTCATAATCTCCTTGTACATACTGATTATGAAGAAATTAGCTATTCATATTCAAGAGATAGTACCTTAGTGTATTTCGCTTACAAATGATATAGTGTTAGTGGATGAATCGATAGATGGTGTGAATGTGAATTGAAAGATGACGGGAATCTTTAGATTCTAAAGGCTTTAAAATAAGTCGTATAAAGATAGAATTTATAAATTACGTACAATTTTAATAAGGATGTGCAAAGCACTAAAACTCTTGTGAGAATTGGAGCTTAAGAGATTTTATTTTGATAATTAGTAAGAATGAAGAGACCGAAAGGAAATGTCAAACATAGGTTAAGAATGGGATGATTGAACTAGAGATTTTCTTCTTGAGAGCTTGTGATCAATACATACCAACAAAATTAAAGGAAAATTTTTATGGGGCAATGATACACTAGCTATGATCCATGGAGTGGAATATTGGGCTATTAGGAAGCAACATGTGCACAAAATGAATGTAGTAAGGATGAGAACGTTAAGATAGATATGGTACAATTAGGAAAGAAAAACTTAGATATGAGTTCATTCATGAATATTTAGGGATAACATCATTATGTGAAAGGTTAAGAGGGATTCATTTGAAATGGTTTGGACATGTCCAATATAGCCTAACAACGGTTTTTTTTTTTTGAGAAATTTCTTTATAGGTTGATGACCCAATAAGGAAAAGGCATATGCTGAAAAGGACATGGATCAAGTGAAAATGATAGGCCTGAAGAAGTGCAACCTATCTAAAATTTGACTTAGGATAGGCTGAGGTACAAAACTTATGTAGTTGACCCCAACTTAGTTGGGACAAGCGTTGATGGTGCTGATGATAATGATGAATCAAAGAGGTTGAGGGTTAGATTATAATGATGAATCAAAGAGGTTGAGGGTTCAATCAAAGATTGACAAATGTTTTTAAGCCCATGAAATCATTTGATATTGGATCCTTGATGCTTATGTTAGCCACCACCTTAACTCCATGCTAAATCAGTAAATCTTATACCAAAAAGAAAAGAAAAGAAAAGAAACACCCATGCTAAATCTAGGTACTTTTATGGAAGAACTATTAATGCAGAACATCCTCCTTTCCGCTTTCTTTTTATTTAGTTGGACAGTTCAGCATTTCATCAAGCCACAGACAAAGCAAGATCCAAGCGATCTTTTTTATTGTTCAATGCTTTCTTCATTGTCCATCTCTCTTTTCCTTGAAGTGCTGCATATTGAAGTGTTGACATCTGTTTGGAGGGGTGAATGTTGCTCATATCTACAGAGGGTAGTCCCATTTTTCTTCCTATATGGGTTGTGTAATCATCTAACTTTTATGATAGTTACATTTACATTGCTTTGATGTTTTTAACCCTCTTTCTTCCAAGTCTTGAACTACAATCTACCACTTTATTTAATGGTCAAAGCCAGTATTAAAGAAGTTTCAGAATCTTTGAGATTTTTTTTAGGTACATTTATGATTATATGAATATATATATATATATATATGAGTGATCATGCTCGTCGATCATGCCCCATGGCATGTCAGGAGTCCAACATTTGGGTGGATGTAAAATCCCCTCTTAAGTTTCCTTGTTTGAGATGATTACTTCCACTTAAAATTGTATGTTTGTGTGTGTGTAAATGGAAGGACATGGGAAAACAGAGGGGTCACTAAATGAAAGATAAAACCAGTATGACTATATGGTTACTTGGGTTTGTTCTCTTGGTCCACAGTATGAAAGTGATGCCTGTGGTCCAATGGCACCTGAACACTAGGCACACTCGAAAACGATGCCCTCTTGTCGATGGGTGGGACCCACCCTTGAAATCACTAGCCTGGGAAGAAAATGTTAGCACATAATGTAGTGATCCCAAATAACTCAACGAATCAGCTATCAACACGTAGCACAAGCAAAATCAGAGGCTTCTGGCCTACTTCTTTAATATATTCCATTTAGGTGAATGGTATGTGTCTGAGCTAGTACGTTTAGAGGCCAAATGAATAGATGAGAGTAAAGAAGTTGAAAGAACTACTCCATGATTGATCCAAGCAGGGATAAAGAGCTTCATGAAACTGATATACATAGCCCTTTTGAGCTCCTTTGTTACAGGGTTCTCAATACTTATAAAAGGGAAATTGATGGGGGAATAGAGAAGATAAAAGGATGGCAGTATCTTTCCACTAAACAAGCATAGCATTTCTTCCTTCAACCACTATTCAAAAGCTAAGAGAAAGCTACAAGATATCTTTTCTTGATAGCATTTCTTCCTTCAACCACTATTCAAAAGCTACAGGCCATCTTTTCTTGTAAGAAGTAGAGCAAAGATGGATGTGGCCCATACCTTGAGTTTCTTGAGGACAAGAGTACTACAATAAGGAATTATAGCTCATTTTCTTTATCACCTCTAAAGTGTACACTTTACTCAATTACCCACTACCTTACATGTTGGGGCCAATGTTTATTAATCTAGACAATTTATTTGATGGGGTCCCATGGTTGGCAGCCCTCTGCTAAAAGTTTTATTCACTAGCCTATGAGCATTTGGCTCATTGATGGATGGTTAAGCAGAAAGCAGAACTCTTCCAAGATGTACAGCAGGGCCATTACATTTATGTTCGAGATAAAAAAGGAAGGATGGTATCAACTATGGATAGAAATGGAAAAACACAGGGCCCTGATTTTTAAGAAAGAATCTTGATGCTCCAATATTTTTTTGTATCTGGGGAATTGTCCATAACTTAAGAGGGTTAGTATGATGGTCCCACCTTGGAAAGAAGGATCTCCAAAATTAACCCAAATTGCAAGATCGGAGCCATCCCTTCGTTTTGCCCTCTATGGGTTGTAGTTTGTCTATTTTTATACTACAAACATTAGTTTAGAATTTTCAAGCTGCAAAGAACAGTTGGGTGGTGGGTGATAGGGTGTCTAGTCATGGAGAGAATGCCAAAGTAGAGATCTGTGGGCCACTTAAAATAAGCTCACTAGGTCAAGGGAATTGGAGTACTTTGAAATAAGTGGAGGAAGCTGGAAGATAGTTAGGGCAAAACGATGTGCCCAACAACAGGTTGCTGAAATTTAATAATTAATATATATGTTGTGGCTTGAGAAACCAGGGAATATCATGAGGGGTTTTTGAGAAAAAGAAGTTGGCCAATTTTCAAAAGCCATCTTCGGTCAGTCCGCTAAAGGAATTTAATCAATAGAGTTTTATTTGGTGTCTCTGAGTAGCTGAGTTATAGCAACATACAATAAATCAAATATTTTGATGCAATTTTGAAATGTGATAAATTAGGCTTAAAAGAAAGGTGGACACCCCTTAAGATTGGCAAGCATATTAAAGGAAATATGGGATCTAGGTGCATCTGTGTGAGTTTCATCTAAACCTTACCACATCTAAAAGCCCTGAAAAGATTTTTAATCAATTCCACAGCAGAGTTCATCATATTAATGATATCAATTGCCAAACAGAGAGGACCCTGCATCTATAGAAATTGAACATCAGGTAATTTACCATTATCATGATGAGTATGATGACCTCTATAGTCTATCCTTTTTCTAAAGTCTTTCTGTGTTGGTATTGCTAAGAATTAGGCTGGAAACTGAAGTTCCATACCTTAATAGCTTTCTAGAGAAAATGATGTGACGTGCATATTCAAAAGCTTAAGCATG
This sequence comes from Cinnamomum chago, assembly GCA_038049695.1. Lineage (NCBI taxonomy): Eukaryota > Viridiplantae > Streptophyta > Magnoliopsida > Laurales > Lauraceae > Cinnamomum > Cinnamomum chago. The sequence continues at coordinate 11,200,704 of CP142454.1, read as the reverse complement.
GTAGTTTCAATACCCTTAACAAGTAAATGGAATATTATCAATTCCACTATTGGATAGCCGCAAGGGATAGTAGTGGGCCCCTCTTTAGTTTGTTTTGATTTGAACTATGGCAACATTCAATGATTTTTCTTCTATAGTTAACTAGCATTGGTGAAATTTTTATGGCAGTATTGTAAACATTTAGTCAATGTTTGTTTATTTTCTTATATGGGTAGTAGATGAGATAAGACAAGATGCATTCAAATCTACAATAATTCAGACTTCCGTCAGCATCCCATCTAAGTGTTTCAAGGGTAAGGAAATGTGGGCCAATTGGTGAAGAGTATGTATTTCTATGCCCTATCGTTTTGGTTGGTGTCTCCTCCAGGGTCTTGTCGATTGTGCATGGACCCCAACTCAGAGAGAGAGAGAGAGAGGGGGGCCCCACTAGAAGAGAGAGAGAAGGGTCCTTTATCATCTAGTCATCATCATTACTGCTGACGTGGCAGCAACAAACAATCAAACTTTGGGGCCCACCCATGAATGATTACACGTTGGCATGGAGGTGATTAACTGCCCCACTCACTATTGTTGACCAAGGCCTCCTTACAGAAAACAACAAGCACCCATCAATGTAAGAACCATGGGAAAAAGGAGATGGAACAGTTGGGCCCCACCTCCCACTCCACTCAAAATATGGGTCCCCCTCACCCCATCCCACCAGTGGCTGTCATGCACCCATATCTTTTGATGTTCATTAGGGTGTTTTATTTTCTCTAATTGCCCTGATTGGGATCATTAGTCAAGACCTTCCCTTGTAGAATGATTTTGAACCCACTTACTCCAAAGAGAGATAGTAGACAATTTATAATGTAGATGAGCCATGATGTCGACATGTTTCTTGGTTTCTAGGACAATTTGAGTCTAACATGGGTTGGATAAGATCCTCTAATCGTCCTGTAAAAATGTTGTCGTGGTCATGTTAATCCACTTACTCTTAACTCTGGGTTACTTCCTGTTTTGGAATAGAAGAGATGAGGAAAAAAAAGCATGGTGTTAGTTGATAGATGATGATGATTTAATGGTTTTGATTTTGCTTTCAGTACCCCCACTCGGATACTTTCAATGTTATTATCATATCCATGACATGAGTATTCAAAGCTTACGTGAGGAAACAGGACAAATGGCTGAGGTTGATGACTCGTTGATGACTTGGCCAGAAGACTAGATGGGTTTCTAATTATCCGGTGGATCGCAGAGGAGTAGAATACATGCAAGGTTAGGAAAACACATTTCAAAGCAGGATTTCCTATTAGCCGAGCTCAAACTTGGCTTGAGCTCATTTCAAATTTGATGGCTTAGAAGTCAAGTTCAGAACTTGGCTTGAGCTTCTTGAACATGATGACTTAAAAGCATTTAATTAAGTCCGAAAATAGTGATTATAGAATATAGTACTGAGTTTGAATGAGATATTTGAAATAGGAGAAGGGCAGAAAATAAAAATCTATTTGATTATCCTAGCTCTTGATTCAGCGGCCTTAAAGTTTAATGGTTTTGTAGCCATAGACTTTTGAGATTCAATCTAATGTTGAGTAATGGTTGATGAGAGGATAAAATTGGGCATGATGCCAAATCATGGGAAGATAAATGTGAAAGAAACTACATTGATCCAAGGTGGCCCAAGCGGGCCCCATAAAGCTAGACTATATATGAAGCATTTAAGAGTTTGTTTGGTGAGTTTTGAACGTCTGAGTTGATTACTAGGGCAAATTGATGAAGAGATTTTTTTTTTTAATATCAGTTTCCTTGCAAAATTGATAATTGTATTTTTATTTTTTTGGTTAAGCTGAGAAATTGTTGATGTGCTATTCAAAAAAGGAAGTTTTGATATCCAAATATAGTCAGATATACAAAAAATTGTCTAACGTAACCTTTTCATTAAGAAATTACGAATAATCTTCATGTATAAAACTTGTGCCCTCCAATACACTCATGGTTGAATGGTTTGTTGAATGGTATTGACACCTAAGTGTCACATTTATGCCCAAGCCTGGTTCCTTATGTTTAAAGCATCACTCATATCCAGTAGTCCAACTTAGCAGTAGAAAAAAAAGTTCAACCAACTTTTTTTTTTTTTTTTTTTCTTTGGTAAAATCTGCATTATCAGGGGTAACTTTAAAAGTTATTTTTGGCACAGCCCCATTAACATATGGGGCCATTTTATTTACTTACCGTTTTTAATTATTTTTTATTATAAAAATCTAAATATATCATTTTTAATTAAATATATATTATTTTGTTATATACTAAAAGCTCTCTTACTTTTACTCCAATAGCCTAGCAAGTTCGGGTGCTTTTACGGTTAAAACCCAATAACAAATTTGTGTGAGACGTTTCCCTAAGAACATGATTACGCTAATTTCGGTAACAGTACTGACTTAGCTTATTTCGATCTTGGTTTGCAAACTCGTCAATAGTACCAAGGTACATCCAGCTCGGCAACAGTGCCAGCTAGCACTGAGCTTGAGCTAGTGTCGATAAAAGTACCAGCTAGGCTCACCTTGGTCTCGGTATAAGACACCTCGGCAACAGTGCCATGATGCATCCATACCTGGTCTCGGTATCATCTTTAGCTCGGCACGACCAACTGAGATTAATACTAAACCATAATTGTACTCCCATAAAACTACGGCTACGTTACAGAATATACTGACAGATAATATGGACGCCGGATATTGATAATGGGTTATCCTTATTTAACGATCACATCCGCATTAAATATAAGAAGTCAGCGCATGATCCGATGGGACAGTGCCTCCACCTATCTCCACTAAGGAAACATGGTGTGGGCTGATGGGACAGTACTTCCACCTACCCCCACTGAGGGAGCGCCAGATGGAACTTCCACCTATATATATATACACATACGAGGGTAAGATCCTAAAGAGGTATGCAATACAATACAATAAAAACTCATATAATCCAGACATTGTCTTTCTTCTCTACTCATCATTTGTTTAGTAACTGTACTAACTTAGACATCGGAGTGTCTTCGGCTGACTGCAGCCAAGGGCCTCTAATCACTGTGTCTAAAGTATTCGATCTCTTCCCAAGAGAAGCTTAACAATTAACAGTATCACGAGTTTCATAATCACCTAATCAAGTCCGTAATATTTAGGCACTTACAAAATTGATGATCCAAATTGGTCCTAACACATTGAGTTGCTCTTTCTCTCTCACCTCTCTTGTTAGAAGGAATTAAGAAGGAAAACAGGAAACTAGTTACAAGCAGCAACCAGAAAAAGAACACACACTACGCTAATTATCCCCAATCTCCTTTCACTCTAACTTTAATAATATATGATTACAAAGAAACGGAATCCAAGATAAACCAAACAAACTAATAACCAACCACTAGAGCATAAGAAGAAGGAGACCACTATTAATATAGAGATTTAGATGAGATTACAGTGGCCCCCGTTGAGGGGAATCTTTGATCTCCCCAATTAAGGGGATATTATGGTTGTATACCTGCCATTTAACAGCTTTGGGGCTCCCCAGGGATTACGGCGTGATAATATCTTTAAACTTTATTATTAGACACCAATTTCAGGGTTTTAATTGAGCTTTTTAGGGGTGAAATTTGCTTATTTTAAAATGGGATATGAGTAAAATAGTATAACTCATAAACCCTACTCCAAATTAATGGACTTTTAAAAGGTTAATATAATAATATTGCTATCATCTTCCTCTTAGCCTTATCTCATCAATCTAATTATAATATATTAAGCTAGGAGGTTTTGGCTTCAATTTTGACCGTCGGTTATAATTTTGACCGATGGTTATGTAATTAATCATGCAACTACCCACTCATTTTTCCATCAAACTACACATGTTTTAGTTGTTTCTATGTAACTATACCATTTTTGCTCCAATCTCTCTATTTCTTATTTATTTTGCAGTGCAGGGAGATATCATGCTGAGCACGAATTATTGAACTAGTATATATTAACCTCTTACCATAATCATTCATGCGGCCAGAACTAGCTACCATGGATGCGTACCTTCTATAACAATTGTACCCGCCAAACAAATTTGGCTTTTCGTTAAGTGGAACTAAAAAAGAAACAGCCAAAAGAAATTCAGCTGATTTTTTTCTTGCTCATTTATTAAGGGCTTGTTTGGCAAATCTTATCTTTACGAAATAGATCTGTATGATATAGATCTATTTCAAATGGAGCGGTTTGAAATTGATGTTTTACAAATAGACTGTTTGGTAAGACATATATATTTTAAAAATAGATTGTTTGGTAAGACACATGTAAAAATAGATCTAATGGTCTGGGCATTTTGCAAATATCTCAAGATTTGTGATCATCCATAGGTTGAAATTTTATCTCGAACACGTGTTCCACATTTTAATGACTATAGGCGGTTTGGATCTTCATTTAGTGGCCCAGAATAATTTAGAATTCATAAAAACCGGAATAACAATAAGTAATATGAAAGAGAGAGCTTGTTTACATCTAATGGTTCATGCTTTTTAACAAATATCTCAATATCTATAATGAGTTAACACCTTAAACTTGATCCGATAGCTATTTGTAGATTTTCAAAGAGGATGGACAGTTCAGATCTTGATTGTGGGGCCCACAATGTCCGGAATATTACATCAAACAGCTCACGATTTTTTGCAAATATCTCGATATTCGAGAAAGATCAACGACTGAAATTTGGACACGTGGCCATGTTCGGCCTTCCGAATATTTCTATCGGTGTGGATCATGGTTGTGGGTCCCATAAATTAAAAAAAAATTGAAAAACCGAATTGTCCTAGGAGGACGTCCATGACACTGTAGCAACATATGTCTACCCACTTCAGACCACTTCGTCAAATTGGATTTTGCTACTTTTTGGGACTTCATGAAACAGACACCTTTTGTCTTAATGCCATATGAAATGGACACAGTAAAAGCTCATACCAAACATGCTAAAACCGAAATCAATCAATTTTAAGACAATAAGAGGGGAAAAATAGAGTTGCCAAACTGAACCTAAGTCTTCAAATGAAAGACAAGGAGTTGTTCAGGCTCGATCCCTGGGTATGGACTTGGTGAGGTAAGGCGCGTCGTGGGTGTCAACTTTGATCTCATACTTAAGTACAAAAGGCATTGTTAGGCTTTTTACAATTTCTTTATCCCAGATAAATTGTCTGCACTTATGTGATGAGAGGATTCACGAAAAAGAAAGGAAATTATTTTAATTTTCAGTGGAGCCTACTATTACATTGTTATGTGTACCATAAATTATTTTAATTTTCAGTGGAGCCTACTATTACATTGTTATGTGTACCATAAATTTTCATTTCTTCAATAGAGAGGGATTTTGGTTTCTTTAATAGGCACGGTAGAAATTCAAGATTCCTCTAGCCCTGAAATAAAAAATCCATGGCGACAAACAAGTCCATTGCTTCCTTCCATGCCATGATCATCTCCTTTGTGCGTTTTCTACATTGCAAAAGTGAGGGGTCATGTGAGAACTGAGACTCATGCAAACCTAGACCCTCTAGTTTGTGGGACATAAAAAAGATTTTGACCGTTATCCTTAGAATTGGGTATTGTTTTTCTCTAGGCCCCACAAATATGGATTATTGAATTTGGATGGTTCCAATGGTCCAACCACCATAATGCCGAAAGCAGAGAAATACTTTGTCCTGTATTTCAGCATTTACTGTGTAAGCATCTAAAATTATCTTCTGGCCTTATGAAAATTGGTGCATGCTAGCATCAAATTAATCTTGTAAGGACTTGTGAGATGGGTTTCTGCTACACTACTTCTGCAGTGGATTTGTACTATGCCCTTGTTCCAATATTCACTAGCATAATTGCCTATACCAAGGCACATGCATGCCTATCCATAACATACATACACAAGGCTAAATTCTTCAGATTACTCTCTTTTTCTTTTCATGGCTTCTTTGCTTTCATACCAGGGGCCACTTTTGATCTTCCAAATTGTTCACACATATACGAACCCCTTTGAAGTGACAATATATTGATTTTACACTATTACAGTCATTAGTCACCTTTCGCTTTAATCATCACATATTTACATGCTGTAAAACCATTAAACTTTGAAGAGTTTAAACTAAGAGTTTCGATTATTTTAACAGCTTGATAACTTCTATCCTGGGGGGTTTTTTCTTGCAGACTTTCATGGATAAAAATGCCTACATCTTCAGTCACACTGAATTCAGGAGAGGTCCTGGTCCATGCCTTTTTGAGGGATGAATTAAAACATTCACAGGTGAGAATTTTACCTTTTATCTCCTCATTTACCACTAACACTTTCCATTCTCATGCCTTTACTAACTATCATGTATTTAGTTGGGAACCCTCTGATAGCAGAAAAAAAAAAGAAAGTCGAGATTTTTTCAATGAAAATGAAAACGATTTCATTCTTTTTCCCATGTATGTACAAATTTGAGAGAAATCTAAAACTGTGGAACGATTCAGATTCTACTAACTCATTAGGGGGGGGGGGAACGGGAACGGGAACGGGACGGGACACTTCAAAATACGATTGACACCAATTCAAAATACGATTGATGAATAAAAGAGACCCAATTGGTAATTTATAATAATAGTGAGATTTAAATTTGAACATTCAACTCAAACATTAGTACACATGATTTCAATGAACAAAATCTTTTCGTCCTAAGACCCTAAATATCAAAAATATCTTTACTAGAGAGTTCGCCATGTTAGTTACTGTGCATCTTTATATCGTTTTATTGATTCTTAGGTATTCTAAGAAATATATTTCTAAAAGTGGTTAAAATTGAAGATGTAGGATCTTACACCCCATTGAGTTAGGGCGAGGGCTTGACCACAATTATAACACTGCTGCGAATTCGCAAAATGCATGTTCCGTGACTTGAATACTCGACCTACCAGGGTCTGATACCACTTGTAGGATCTTACACCCTATTAAACTACCACTTATCCCAAAACCAATTGGTGATAGGAAACGACACAACAATAGTTTTATGGTGAGGGCGAGGGCTCGACCACAATTATAACCGCTCAGGAGCAATGGTGGACGTTGACCTCAATAAAAGTAACAAATGTGAAAATTTCCCCATCAATAAAAATGAACTAAAGGGACATAAAAATGATTACACTTCATTACCCTACTGAAACGAGAGTTCCTTCTACATTATCCAATAATATATCATTCATTCATTATCTCTTTACTAATCCTTCCGTGGAACTTGGAAAAAAACGAAAGAAAAAAAAGAGAGGGTGACTTCTTTTTTTTTTTTCGGGTTGAGGGGGAGGGGGGGCGTTTTGGGGTTTTAAGAGAGGTTAAAAGTGAAGAATGGTTTCTTTAGGGGACGTTTGTTTTTTCCATTTACATATGTAATTGAATCACATAGGTAATGGATACACAAAAATCATGTTTGTTTGGTGTGATTTTGATTCACATGTGTAAAATAGTTGTGTAAATGGTGTGAAAGATGACCCTTTTTATGCATTGCATTTTCACACCTCAAGAGGTGTGAAAAACTTACACAAGTTACTGTTACCAGGCGGACTGCTACAGTGCCTCACTGAGCAGTCCGCCTTTTATTTTTTTTTAATTGTTTTGGGCCCCACTTGTAACATCCGAACCGTTCATTCGCTTAAGAAGCTCAAACACGGCCATGTGTCCAATTTTCAACCGTTGATGATGCATGGAGGTTGAGATATGATCAACATAATCACAGCCGTTCGATTAATCTACTGTTACTAACATATAGCAGTCTGCCGTTTATGATTTTTTTATTTTTATGGGACCCACCTGTAAAATCAGGACCGTTCATATTCTTCAGAAGCTCAACCATGGCCATGTGTCCAATTTTCAACCGTTGATGATGTATGGAGGTTGAGATATCATCAAACAATATACAACCTATTGTTACTAACATACCCAGTCCGCCTTTTATAATTTTTTTAATGTTCTGGGCCCCACCTGTAAAATCAGGACCGTTCATATTCTTCAGAAGCTCAAACACGGTCATGTGTACAATTTTAAACCATTGATGATGCTTGGATGTTAAGATATCATCAAACAATCTACAACTTATTCATAGATTCACATGTGAAATGTTATGTTAGTAACAAACGGTGGAATCTGATCCACATGTAAGTCATTTACATATGCAAATGACTCATATGTGGGTAATTTACACATGTGAATCACTTCCACAAGAAACAAACGACCCCTTAATGAGTGTCCCAAAAATGGGGAGCAGTTCTCGTGCCCTGAATTTTGGATGCATGAGTTAATGTGCATGGTGGGCCCCTCTCCACCACTGTTGTAGAATTGGGGAGCAGTGCAGCACGTGCTCGGAGACTGCACGCGTGAGATTTCCTGGGCGGTTTCTCTGTTTCACACGTGCCACCCGTGACACAATGAAAGAAAAATAGTAAAAAGTGCCTAGGGATCGGAATGAAAATAAAGAAAAGAAAAGGGAAAAATAAAAGAAAGAGAGGGGGTGTTTAAACGAGGCCAAATAGTGGGACCCACGGACTCCTTTTTAGCTTCCAATACCCCAAGGGTGGCTGGATCCTTTTTTTATGATTATAAAATAGTTGGGTTAGGTAAGCCATGTAAAAATTCAAATGGTATTTCCTATTTAATTATTATTAAGTGGTTTCCAAATTGTAGATAGAATTGGATAGAATATGACCAATTTAGATGAATGGAAAGATTTTAAAAAAAGCCCTACTTTAAAAATGTCCATTTTTAAAGTCCTCTTTTTTTATGTCATAGGTTCCATGTTGATTCAATTTAGTTTTTTCGCACACAATATCCCCATGAATAGTCACAAGTTCAAATTTGACATCTATCAAACTTTTTCTCACCATTAAATTAAAATCATAATAAAATGATACCTCTAAAGCATGAAATTTTAGAGTCATGAACCAAAAGGTCATGATGATCTTATGGATTCAAAGATTTTGTATATAGATAACCCTCATATAAATCTTTCTATGCAATCAACTTTTATATTCATTATGCATCCCAATGGGTCTAACTTGGAAGGGCGTTTTCTCCTAAAAAATATTTGGGTGCTATGTAGTGCTCCCATATTTAATTGTTTCTTTGTTTAAAATGGTTTTTATTTTATTCCTGTGATGGCCTATTACTATTAGGTTCCCATCTTGTATCATCGAGTTATACACAGGTGGGGACCCACATGTATGTTACTTATATTAAGTGGGATATGTTGCTAAATAATCGCTTGTGATTACTTTATTACAGCGGATCATCATCCTCATACACTATAGCTCTCTTGAAATTATAGCCTCCAGAAAATGTCAAGCTACTTTTAAATTTAAGAGTTCTCACGACATATTATTGGAAAAATATTTTAAACAATGAACTACATTTCAAATGGTTGAAGTTTTTCTTTTTTCCTTACCAGTGCGTCCAGCCTATGTAAGAACCGATTATTCCCCCACGCATCTCACACACCCGACAAGTCTTAAGAACCGATTATTCCCCCGCGCATCTCACACACACCCGATAAGTAAGACTTTTGTATGGAGAAGTAGCCCCTAGGAGAGAGCATGAGTAAAGTAATAAATACTTCTTTTTTATTTCTTTTTTACTTTAACAATGTGATATTTATAATTCGGTAATATTCATGTGAGATCTAGTTTTTACCTATTATATGAGAATTTTTTTTGTGAAATCTAATTATAGGTCCCATTTGGGGATGGGACCAAGGGAATGAAAAGATCTATGTGAGACCACCCCCAAGTATTAAGTTTGACCCCAAACTCATGCCCCTAATCCCTTCATCCGTAGCCCACAAGTTTAATGACTTCATATTTAAAAAAATATTCAACCCTCGATCCAAAGGTTCAGTCCATTCGAATATATGTCAATCCTTGGGATTAGTGACTATCAGAGATTCCCTATTGGTTGCTAGGTTTTGATGAGTTGTTAGTTGCGCCCCACAAAAAAATTCTCATATAATATACTAGTTCTCACTTAAATATTGCCAATTTCACTTGAATATTTCCCTTTATAATTTTGGCAATATTCTTATAGTGGTATTATTAGGAAAACTTATTTGTAATATTATTGAAGAATTTTCAATGCATAGAATAGACTATATTTGTGACACTACTACCTCTTCTATTCTTTACATATTCGACTATAGTTGATAATGGAGTCAATAGAAATGATAAGTTCAAACAATCTCACAGTGGGGCACACTTTGATTACTTATATGGATGGTTGATGTAAGTTTCAAAGGGCTTTGTATAAATTTCATATTGGTTAGGTTCCCTTCGTTTGATGACTGTAGCCGGATCGATGGGACAAGACTTTTGATGACAAACTCTTTCAGCGGGCTCTCGTGAGCACAACAAAAGCGGGTTTGTTTTATGTGCAGTGCATGGTGAATTGTATGTCTTCATTCATATGCCTTTTTGGGGAGAAAGCAAAAGCAATTTCATTTTATTTATTTATTTGTCCACAAAGACAAGTTGAACTTATTTTTAGGGGCATGTTTTGGTTAGAGGATATCTAACAATTCTTGTTTGGGGGGGATATCCAGGTTTTCCAAGAAATTCTCATTTGGTAGAATTATGAAATGCTCATGCGCCTTTAAATATTTTGAAAGCTGAAATTTAAAAAATTTGAATAATCTTATGAGGAAAAAAAAAGAAGAAACGTTTGGAGACTTTGCAAACAAATTGGGAAATTTGAAAAGCTTTGGGCACGGATGCTGATGTGCTTTTAGAAATCCTCTACAATTACATGGAATTCTCGCTGAAGAAATATCCAAAGATCTCAACCCTTTAAATGAGAATTCGGGTAGAATCACATTCTAATTTCAAAAGATGAGCCCTATGTTCTAATTTTAAAAAGCGAATCACATATTGTAATTTCTAAAGATGATCTTATATTCATAATAAAAACTAGCAAAACATGCCCGCGCCAATGTGATTTATAATATTTAAAAGAATATAATATTTAAATAATATTTAGTTTAGATTATATTGAGATGGTAAAAATTACAATCAAAATTAAAATATATAAGAAGGCACGATGTTGCAGTCTATGTCATATCTCTGACAAGGTGTGGGGTCGGATTAGGTAGATCTCACTGTAGATGAAGGGATAGCTTTGAGTTTAAAGAAAGTAATCAATACCCAAAACCTGTAAAAAAAAAAAAAAATCTCCCAATAATACTTGCATCATCCGAACTCTTTAATCTCCTGGCAATAATTGATATTTTAAATTCACCTAAAGGAGGTTAACAAAAGCGGACTCTCGATGTAAATCTTAATTGGAGTTCCAATTTCGCAATTTAAAATTGAAATTGAGATCCAATTTCGAAATTGAGTCCTACACCTTGCCAGTGTATAATCATAATATAAAAAATTATAAAAAAAAAACATTATGATCAATTTCTTTAAAATTAAATGCAAAAGGACTTAGTCTGAGAGAGAGGGAAAAAAAAGAAAAAGTGCATAAGTATTCAATACCTAAAACTATATAATTAAAAAAAAAAAAAAACCAAGCCCATGAAAATTGAAGATTAATGATAAAGAAAACTAAAAAATAAAATCAAAACAAACAAACAATATAAACTATGAATATAATCCAATGAAATTTGAAAGACACATAGAAAGGAAAATCCATAATCAACTCAATAATATAAACAATTTAAGAGAATCAAACACTCATGAGAAAAAAAAAACTAAAAAATGGGGCACAAATGGGCAAAGACAAAAGAACCCACAAATTCATGAAAAACCATCATAAAAAAAACTAAAAACCCATCACAATTGAGAAATTATAATAAAAGAAATACAAAATAAAATGAAATAAATTTTATTAAAAAGGCTATAAATAAATATAAATAAAGATCCATAGACAATATAATGATAAAAGAAATTTAGAAGAACCAAACCAACTTATGCTAATCTAATACTCAAAAATGGAAATTTGAAGCCACAAAAGAAATAAGAAAAACTCATAAAAACATTTCACAAAGAGAACTTAAAGAACTCAATGGAAGTAAAATAAATAATTAACTCATTATAAGCATTAAAAAAATAAAAAAATACAACAGACAAATTTGAATTTACAAAAAATCCAATTATAAAAAGTGATTTAAAAGAAAGAAAAAAACCAAGGAAAACCTAGTACCCAAAAGTTGAAACAAAAAAGGGGAAAAAAAGAAACTCACAATCTATGAAAACCATACAAATACAAACCATAAAAATATTGCAAATCTATAGAAATTTTAAAATAGTGATTCTTTTGTATAAATCATATTAAAATGACATGATTAAAATTGCTCAAATAAAATATGATGAACTCAAAAGTAAATGAATTAAAAAAGATTTACCTCTCAAATTGAAACGTTTAATAATTGCATCAATTGTCTCAAGATGCTCACATTTTAAAATGGGTTGAACACTGATCTAAACTAAGCATGCAAATGAGATTTGAGACGGTACTAAAAAGAGACACAAAGAAACAAAAAGATTATTGAAGTTTCTCTAATAAAATACAATGAACTTAAATGTAAATGAATGGAAAAAATGAAAGTTCTCTTATTGGCATAGAGAAATAGATTTATATTGGAGAAAGTAGAAAATGATGATAATAAGAATAAGGTTAATTCTTTATTTAGATGGACTAATATTATTGGAGATTCTTTTTACTATTAGTTCCGCATTCTTAAAAAAAAAAGTGTACAATCAAAATCAATAGATAAAAAAGAAACCAGACAACCCAGAACCAAAAGTGAATTAAAGAAAAAAGACTAAGAATTAAAAAAACCAGACAATCCAGAAATCAGCATTTCACATTCTTAAAAAAAAATCATATAATTAGAACAAACAAAAATACTTGAAATTCCTTAGATTAGTGACACTTAGATACTGAGACTCATTAACACTCAAATGCTATTGCCTTGATAGAAATATGAGGCATGATGGAGAGTCCAAATCACAGAAAAAACTTAATTTTAAAAACTTCAGTATTTTGTGTTTTTTTATCAGAGAATCAATTTGACCGTGGAAATAACTCAAAATGAGGTGAAAATTTGAGGTATACCATAAATAGTAAGGATGTTTGTTTTAATGATTGTGATTTTTAATAGATGAGGTATATCATAGTGTTTCACTCCATTTACATCACAATTTATAAAAATTAAAGCTACACACACAAAAAAGAAACAAAAACCATACTCCACCCTTTCTCCCTCGGTAAGCGTGCATGGTAGCACATCATTTATATGAAAAAGTTTCTGCCTCCTCTTTAGTTCCACGTTGTTGTCACCAGTTTTTCTTTTTTCAATAATATTGTCATTTTCTTATTAATTATGAAACTTATTATTTTTGTTGATCAATTCCATATATTATATATTCATTTGAGTTTAGTTTAGTGTAAAATGGTTGTCATAGAAAATTAAATACTATATAGGAAATCATATAACATAGTTATTTCAAAAGTTTGATCATCTATGCTTAAAGTATAATGCACCAATATGAAAATAATAACAATAGTATTTATAAGGGTCATTATTCTAAAAATGTAGTAGATAAATTCCAACTCCCAGTTAATATTCCAAAGTGGGGCTGGGTCCCTTCTTCATTAACTAATTTTAAGATGTTCTCATTTGTTGATAACTATTAATAAAAAGATGCTCTGTGGTGTAGTGGTAGAGTTGCTCCTTTGAAATCCATATTGTCTTAAGTTCGAGTTTCGGCACATACCATGATTAATTTTTATCATGTAATTTAAAATATACAGGTTAGGTTGAGTCCAAAAAGTGTGCTTTATCTCTGGCCCGACCTAATTTACCCCAACCTGACCCGTTTGCTAGGGTTAAACTAAATTAAATTGGATGAGTCAAAATCAATTTGAGTGAATTGGAAATGATTTCAATTTGAAACCACTTCGCTTCATATAAATATATATGTATATATATAATGGGAGAGTCTGATGTACCAAAATATATAAAAGGTGTAATTCCTATAATGAATTCTTATAACTATATATGAAATATGAAATCCATAGAATTAACAAAGCATACAATTCTCAAGTAGGAATTCCAACATCAGAAAAATAGAGAATTCAAAAATAAAAAAATATAAGGCAAATTGAAGTAAAAGTAAAATTTTGCTAAAATGTTTGTCCATATAGCACGTGGTAAAGTAATAAATGTCACATCACACTAAAAGGCAAGAGGGTGTGGTTAAAAAGCAAGAAATGTGGCATTATAGTAAGAGGTAAGAAAGTATGATTAAATAGTTGCATTTATCCTAAATTTAATTTCACCACACATTATCATAGGTTTTTAAGGTAAAAAAGAGTAGTTACAAATAAATAAGGGCCTTTTTGGATGTATGGTGAGGTGAAGCATCAAATCAAGGAAAAATAAAATATAAGGTGTTATAATGATGTTTTGTTTTTAATTGTTTGGTATATAATCTTTTTGACTTCTTGTACAGAAAAGTAAAGTTTTTTTGTCTTTAGTGAAAATAGGATGTTGCTTTTTTTACTTTTTTTTGAAAAAGATGATCGGAATGTTGAAATTGTATACTTTTGATATAACCCTTATCATTTTTTGTCTGAATTCACTCCACTTCACTTCAATTTAATTTAACTTAGTTAAGTGTCAAATACGCCCTAAAGGTTAGTATGGTTGGATATGTGGCCCACGAGAGTCGACAGCTGAGTACAAGAGACAGTTCAGAAGCCGAGCCGAGCCGATAACAACTCCACTGGAGAAGGCTTGGGTTGAGGGCTCGCATGCACACCGCGCGTGCGTTAGCACCCGCGGCGTACGGGAGCAGAAATGGACGTAACGTGTCGTCACCTTTCGATGGACTCTGCCGTTGTTTTGCGTTTATATTCGCATTCAGTCAGTCACTGATAACTCCACTGTCCATTTCAGGAAAACTTTGCAGCAGAGCAGATTTTCACAGAGAGAAAGCAGAGTCTTCTTCTTCTTCCTACTTTCTTGCTCTGCAGTGAGAGAAGACATACACAGAGAGAGAGAGAGAGAGAGATGCCATCTTTTCTCAAAACAAGGAAAGCTCTCTGCCCTTTCTCTCGATTACCGGAGAAAAAACCGCCATTTCTGGACATGGTGGTTTCATAAGAAACCACCCCTACTCCCCCTGATTCTCATGCAATAGGCTCATTTAAATCCCATCTTTTTTGTTTTGTTTTTTTTTTGTATTATGTTCTTTCAAAGAGGAGCTGTAGGTGAGATCCATGAAGAATTTGCTGTGCTGAAAGAATGAAGATAAAGGGGGGGTTAAAGAGGGAGAAAGTTAGCAGCTTTTTTTTTTTTTGATCTTTTGTTGTCGTTTTCATGAATGAGAGGCTTGGGTTTGTGTTTTTGTTCATGGGTCTTGTTTGAACGGGTTGGGTTGGGATTTCTGTTGGTGAAAACACAGGAGAGTAAAAAGTAAAGCAGACACACTTGAGAAAATCTCAAGTTTTAGCCCCCTTTTTCATCAGTGATGCGTTAGCGATTTTTGCATGTCAGTTTTTATGTGCAGGGTGTTTTGTAGTTGAAAAGTTGGGACAGGGGAAGAAAACCCATCAAAATAAAATCAAGAAAAGGGTTAATTTTACATGATCAAAGATTTTCAGTCTCTTCTGTTGGTCCATGAAATCTTTAAAAATTTCTTTTTGTTTGTAGTCAATACTTGTATGTGATTTGGATTGAAATAGGGGTTGAGCTTTTTGTTGTCAGATTTTTTTCTTTTTCTAGTCTCTTGCTTGCGTGCTGGTTTTAATGGGCTGAAATTACTGCTGCTGAGAGGGTAGGGAGATTTCCTAGGGATTTGGTTGAATAGTTAATTAATTTTGGAGCTATGGCATTCTTGCCACAAGCAGCCAGCACGCACTGCCTTTCTCTTGATCTCTTGAAACATAGCTTTGTCTTTTGAAGCTCTCAAACATATTCAGAGGAAGCTCTACAGAGAAGACAAAAGGTGTAAAGATAAAAGGAACACTTTGGTGGCTTTGGAGATACTATTTGCAGAAAATCATGGAGATTTCATGGATATCATTGGGTTCTTCATGTGGGTATTGATTACTTCGGAGAATCTCAAGTTTTTTCAGGTGAGTTCTTATAATTCTGCATTTTAGTGTGTAAGTGTCTATTTTTTTTTTTTTTTTAACTAAGCTTCATTTGCCTTGTATGATCTTTGGCTTAAATTTGCATGTTTTCCATTCTTGATGTCTGTTTTATGTGTGTTCTCAGAATACTTACTTCACCTGATTTTATCGTTACGTCCATATATTCTTTTATCTGATTTTGGTTTCCTCTTTATCTCTTTTAGAAAAATTTCCTTTCATGCCTTTGGTTTGCTTTTCACTAGTTCTTCTTTTGCAAATATCTCATGTTTTTCTTCATCTCTCTCTTCTTTTTTTTTTTTTTTTTGGGTTCTTTATCTTTCACTTTCTTTTGACATTTTGAGTTTGTGAAGACGAAGGAACTTTTTAATTTTGGTTGCCTGTTATTGTTTTGCAGTGCCATTTTAAGATCCTAAAACAGAGGAGGGAACCCCATGCTTAGGAAGAGATCTAGAGGTGTAAGCAGCAATCAAGGTCTGATGTCTGATCATACACCTCTCTCATCGCCAACAGATAATTATAGAAAACCCACTTCCTCATTTCTCAGTTCTCCTAGACTCTTCACTACTTTCTCTGCAAAGGGTTTCTCTGAATCTGAAGCTGTGATGAGCCCGACTTCAACACTAGATAGCAAGCCATTTTCGGGTATTGGAAGTACCTTTTGGTCGGACAAAACCCCCAAATCCCCCAAACCTACCGTAGACCACAGAAACCATTGGGAGAAAATAGATTCAAGAGGTGTTGGACTTGGTATTGTTGATGCCCTCATTGATGACAATGACAAGAAGTTCTCCAAACCAGACAGTAGAATGGTTTTGTTTGGTTCACAGCTAAAGATCCAAATCCCTCCTCTGCCACCCTCTGCATCTTCTCTGGGTGGATCTCCTGGTTCTCCCAGTGATTTTGGCATCAAAACCCGCAATTCTCTATCAGGCCCATACTCTCCTGCTGTGTCTTCATGTCCAGGTCTGAAAACTCCATCTGGGTCTATGAATTCTGGTCCCGAAGGGCGAGTTTTTACGGGTTGTCTTTCAGCAAGTGAGATGGAGCTCTCAGAAGATTATACTTGCATAATCTCTCATGGGCCAAACCCAAGAACTACTCACATCTTTGACAATTGTATTGTGGAAAGTTGCAGTGTGGGGTTTTCTGGTGCTGGGAAAGAACATGGCTATTCTGGCAATAAGTCGAGTCATCCCTTGGACGATTTTCTCAGCTTCTGTTATACATGCAAGAAAAAGCTTGGACAGGGGAAAGATATTTACATGTACAGGTTAGTTGCAATCTCCTCGTGTTGGTAATTGGTATGCATTTAATTAACCTATCAATCATATTAAACTGTACTAAATTTGTAGGTGGTGATTCCAATTACTGGCTCAATGAATTTCTAATCTAGTTCAGAAGAGTATTTTTTTTCCTCATAAAGAACTGCATTATGGAATTGTTTGGAATCAAAACCTTAGTTTGTTCCTGAACAAACAGGCTCAGTTCATTATGTAGTAGTTCTCAACGTGGAATATTTGCTTGGTTAAAATCTCATTTGGTAGTGATTATAACCGTGGATAACCTTTTTGATAGGTTTCTCTCCCCCTTTTTTCCATTGGATAGTTGCTGCTTGGAAGCTCTTACAGTGTAATTATGTTTACGGGGCATCCCTGTTACCTCTAAAGAGAAGATGTTTTTCTTTCATTTTCAAATAATTCTCCCCACACCCAGCGACTGTTAGATGTATGTTCACGTCGGATGGGTCTGCAACTCTATGCCAATGAATTCAATGTTTCTTTTTTTTAGTTCTCCCATCCCTTAGCAATTATATTTCCCTTTGTTCTTTATGGTTTGAAGCTTTTCTGTTATTATTTATGGATTTATTCCACTGATCAGTGCTGGTTTCTTCATGTTGCTATACTGGATAGGGAAGCCCATTTAATGGAAAAAGGTTTCTTGATGCCATGTTATTTTATCATGTAGTGACTTGTGCTTATATTAACGACAATCATTATTGTTCACTAGGAGGAGGACGAAGAAGAAAAAAAAAAGATAACCATTACTTACAAGGAAACAGCTGTCATTTGATATTAACAGCCACTATAAAACACTACAGTGATGTTGTCTAGGATGGAGTTTTAAATAAATGGCATTTTTAGTGTGTCTAAGCTTTACGAGTTCCAGTATTTTCCACATTCCCGGTTTTTCATTTTACCTGTTCATCTATATATATTTGCACCCTTCATGGTACAAGGTTATAGCCTTTTTCGAACAATTTTTCTATTGAAAAACTATTCAGCGTAAGCATAATTGCTGTTTGCATGACTAAAACTGTACCTTTTCTCTGTGATCTATTCCTAGATTATTTGATTACTTCCCTGTTTCAGTTCTCAGTCCATTTCACAAGGCCATCTTGATAAAACAACCTTTATATCAAGAACAGTGCAAGCATCACAATAGTTAGAATTTTCGACCAGTGAGCATGTTCTGGTGTCCGGTGACTGTTGAGTTACCAAAACTGTACTGGTCTGTATTGGCTGAATGGTTTACATAATACATACTGAGAGAACATACTGGTCTCTCATTGAAACTGATGGAATTATAGTTTTGATTAGCTTAACAACTTTGACAGACTTATATCTAATCGTTCTCCTCAAACTTTCAGAGGTGAGAAAGCATTCTGCAGCCGCGAATGCCGGTTCCAAGAGATGCTGTCCGATGAGGGAAGGGAGAAGGGGCCATCAGATTCATCTGCTTCGCACTATGATGATATTTTTGCTTCTGTTGGGACTTGTTCTTGATTGAATCTGTTCTCTGAAGTGATTTAAAACAACAATCTTTGCAGCAGTAGCAGAAGAAGAATAACCTGTACATCCCATTTTTGTTTACAGGCATGGGTCAAGAACGATTGAGTCTGAGTGGAATTCTCCAAGTCCAATTATCCAGGAAGAGTACTGGGAGTGGAGCATGGTATTGTAAGCTTTTTCCTCAAGTTATCAGGGGATCCATATATTTGCAGCATGTGTAGGGCCCAAGTGGGTTGTCATGTGGATCCTAATAGATGGGCCATAGCTCAGAACTAGAAGATGTTAGGAGTATTCCAACCATTTGATGAAAGCTCTTCACAGATTTGAAAAATGTGCCTGATGTAATGAGAGGTTAAGATGATATGATGAGAGAGAATTGAGAATGGTTGGTTTAAAAAAATATCAACCAAGTTTATATGGTCCATCTGCAGTGTATGAAATTAGCTTGGTAACTTGATGTGGTAGATGAAAGAACAGAAACAGTTCCCAGTGTTTTCTGGGTAGTTTCTACATTGTACTTTTTTTTTCTGAGTTAATGTAGAGTTGATTTTGAATTAGGGATGGAGGGGGAGTTGCTGATGGGGGATATATCCTCGGTTTTTGGCTGATACTGTGATGATGTATGATGAAGTTTGGATTGTCGTCTTCTTTAGATTCCAATGATATCTCTTGTTCAGGTGCAATGGGGCCTCCTATCCCTTGTTTTTGGTAGATTCTGTCTTTTAGTGTCCATCTTATCTGCTCATTGCATCTGTTACTATAAATCATTTTACAGTGCTGATGATTGTTTTAGGTAAGGGGTATTAAATTGGCCTCTGCCATAATCAACATGGACTGGGTCCCTCCTTAAGGTTAAATAATGCCCAACTGCTATCCTAGTGTACAAGGAAAAAGACAGCAATTCTGTCTTTAGCCTGTGCGCCCAATGTTCTGCTTGTGAGCTATGCCTTGCATCTACACATATGAGGGTTAGGCTGAGGATGGATTTGGGCCTAGCTTGTGGGCCCGACATTGGCATCCCTTTTTGGCCTGATAGGTAGATGGGCTAGGGCTAGGCCTAGGAGTTGGAATTATTAAAGGCCTTGTCTAGGTTCCTGGGCTGCTGTTCTTTTTTTTTACTTTGTTTTTAAGAGCATGTTGGGCTACTTGTTAATAGTAAAACTTTTAACTTGAAAACACGAGGAGGTGCCAACACCATTCAACCATGAGTATGTTTGCGCCCGGACTGATGTACTTATTAGCAGAAAGCACTACATGTATGTTATAAATGGTCTAGGTCCTGACTTTTAGGCATGTGGGGTGGATCTGAACCTGAATATAAGGTGAGATAAGTAAGTATGCAGGATCAAACAAATTTTGGCCCGGCCCAGTCCATGAATGCCTTACCAGTTACCACCTGCATTTCTGGGTGCTTGTACTTCACAACTGAGTAGTTTCTTTTGGGCCTCTGCTACAGTGCTATTGCTCATATTATTCCATTTCTATGCACTGCAACTCTGCAAGGTTCTGGCGGGTTGGAAAGTTAGGTCCCTTTGGGTTCAGTTTGCAATGGTGAGGTCGCTCGACTTGTGGGGCCTTCTGGTGCCTGTGCCTGATGGCCATCCATAGAAATCTATCACTTTGGCCTAATCCTATAATCCCCAGACACTTTGATTGCTCCGATGGCAGTCATATTCTAGTTCTAGTGAAATCTGTCTAAGAGCAATTTAGTGGTTTGTAATTTAAAAGTGGGCTCGATGGATTTGTAGGGAGAACGCCTAGCCTCAAAAGAGAATCTGTACTACAGGACAGGGCCACAAGATAATTAATGGAGGGCCTGCATGAGAATTCCTGCAAGGTTCTTGTTTGCGGCATTTGGAGAATTTCAAATGCAATCTGCAAGTGAAATTCCGGAATGCTCAAGGGCTGTCTATGAGAATTCCAAGCAAGTTTAAACATAACCAAATTAAGGTCATCAAATCTCCGGGTAGTTTTGAGTCTTCTGACCCACCTTGGTACAGTTTCACTGAGCTATATATCCATTGAAGTGACGTCGCCTTCTTTTTATGGCCCACTTAATCAGAACAGACAGAGGGGCAAACGGTTGTGATTAGCCCACAGCAATCGACCACGTGCATCCTCTTGCAACTCAACCCATGGCAAATAGTTTCACAGAAACCAGTGCCAGAGCAGCAGCCAACTCCAAACAGGGACGTGTACACCAACAAGCAAACATCGGGTCCTCTATTCACACGTGTGCCTTCTTCAAACCTGATGTGTCCAAACCTCAGATGCCCTTAACATACGCCCCATCCCTCGGGCCTCAGCTCAAATTAGCATGTATATATATATGCATCAAACAGTCACTACACTAGCTGTTATTACACAACATGTACTGATTCGTGCTGAGTTCTTCTGACCCAAACCAGCCCAAGATGAGCCAAGGACAACCGCTCAGGCCGAGATCCGAAGAGGCCCAGACGGAGGCGATCAAGTACGGCGACGTATTTACCGTCTCCGGCGACCTTTCAGGCAAGCCCATCGCCCCACTGGATGCCTCCATGATGCAGGCGGCTGAGAACATCGTACTGGGGCATACCCAGAAGGGTGGCCCAGCTGCTGTGATGCAATCGGCAGCCGCACGTAACGAGCGTGCGGGTCTTGTGGGCCACAAGACTGTAACAGATGTTGCTGGAGAAGAGGGGGTGACTGTGGAGGAAACCAACCTTTCCGGGCAGCGTGTCATCACTGAATCCGTAGCTGGCCAGGTATTGTTGTTTTCATATACAAACTTACCACCCATATTAACTTCGTTTTACCTTTATTAAGAATCGGTCATGTATAAGATAGATACATTTGGTTAAGAAGCATAAGTACAATACTATATTTGTAGTTTTGTTGGAGTGAACAATCTTGTAAGGTAGTGCTGATGGACTGATCTGATTTAGAGTCGTAAATGTATCGGTTTTCGTTCGTGATCCATGGTGGACTTGGAACCGGAACTGTTAAGAAGAAGGTGAAACCAGATCCGGACCTAAAACCGTTTCGGAACCTATTTCTTGGCTCTTGAAATGAAACCAAAACCATATATGAGACGGGTCTGGATTCGGGTCCAGATCTAGATAGAAAATGATATTAAAAAAACATGGTTTATACGAGAGCTTTTCAAAAATTGAGGTATTATATCAGGTCTCGGGTCCACGGTTCCGAGCCAATGTGGAACCGGACCCGAACTTATTTACTTATCGGGGCCTAAATAAAGACCCAAATTCGATTTTTAACGAATCGGGACTTCTACATAATCTAAAAATCAGGGACCATTTACATCTTCAAACTGATTAGAGTTAATAGGACTAGCGTTAATGCATTGGGAGTAAGTGGTTTTGAGTTGCTCTTATTATAAACGGATTTTGATATATTAATCATCCTTAAATACAGATTTTTTTTTTAAATTTACGATGAAAATTTAGTTTATAGAAGTTACGATAATTGAACTGTAAATGGTTCCAAACTAATTTTTGCAATTTAAACAAGCCCTTGGTAGTTAGTGAATTAGTTGACCATATGGGAAAATACACTGAGTGCAGGTTGTGGGGCAGTATGTGGGGCCGGAGCCGATCCATATGACGTCTCCGCCGCCGCCCGCTCTGGACAAGGACGCCACAACCATTGGACAGGGGCCGGAGCCTATCCATATGATGACTTCTCCGCCGCCGTCCGGTCAGGACAGGGGCACCACAAGCATCGAACAGGGGCCGGAGCCGATCCACATGACGTCTCCGTCGTCCGCTCTAGACAGAGACGCCATAACCATCGGACAGGCGCTGGAGGCAACAGCAGTGACCGCTGGAGACAAGCCCATCGACCAGAGCGACGCTGCTGCAATTAAGGCTGCGGAGATGAGAGCCACAGGTCTGAATGTTATAACTCCGGGAGGCATCGGTGCGGTGGCTCAGACGGCGGCAACCATGAACGCGAGGACTACTTACGACGCCGACAAGTTGACGCTGGCCGATATACTGACAGACGCGACGAAGAAGATGCCGGGAGACAAGGCGGCCACTAGGGAGGACGCAGAGGGGGTTGTGGGGGCCGAGCTTCAGAACAACCCGAGGATGGCGACCCATCCAGGTGGGGTCTCTGCGTCAGTTGCAGCTGCTGCGAGGCTCAACCAGGAACGTGTGCAGTGATCATGTCGTAGGACGCCTTAGCTATCCCCGACTGTGTCTTTCCAAATTTTATCTCTTCAGATCTCTCTCTCTCTCGTGTGTGTGTGTATATATATATATATATATATATATATATATATATATATCTTGGTGTGTTTTTTATGTTGTTTGTGTAAACAGTAGTGATGTTGGATCAGACAGTTTTATGGGTGGCTATAGACAATAACAGGAGTAGTGTAATAATACTGTGTAAAAATATGTATGAAATGGGAATGTGGAAAGCATAGAAAGTAACAGTGTGACTTTTGAGCATTCCATTTAGAGTGTTAGCTCAAAACTTATTTTTGTATTGTGTTTGTGTGTGTAGATAAGGGTTCTCCTTACCTTGGGAGGGTAAAACTCGAACCTTCACACTAGGGGAAATGTGTTCACGTAAGAGCAGACTGCACATGCATGGCGTGTGTGGAATCCAGCTCGTGGGCTCACTAAAATACAGGTTTACAATAGGAGGAGGGCAGATTGAAAGTTCTCTAAATAGACAAGGTGATTAAAAAAAAGGCCTCACCGAATTATATATCCTAGCCTTTTAACATCCCGTGTGTAATGGCTGCATTTCACTGGTAGAATTCCTCCAAGATTCGAACCTCAGTGAGTGGCCTGATGGAGGATCATGGGATGAAAAAGACAACTGAAGGGATTGCACTAACGAACGGTGGACTCAAGTGTGTCATACAATGCTCGACTGAACTTGAATTTGTTCTTGCAATTGCTCTTCCACTTGCGGTTTTCACTCACACAATCCAAATTAAGCTTCTTGTTAGACTTATCATCAAGTTATAAATGTATAAAATCTTTTTTCTCATGTTATCAATTTGATAGTCTTTTTAGTTTTTCTTAGGGCTGGTTTGTTTTATATAACTGAATTCTAAAATTCATATTTCTCTAGAAAGAAATTGAAAAAACACGAGGGTACATCTAAAAATAACAATCAAATAATCTCCCTTCAACATAAAATGTGGACAGATGAAAAATAAATACCCAGCGTTTATCTTAATTTGCAATTCAAATCCTATGAAACTCATGGTCCAAACCTTCTACTCTCCGTCTTCTTATCTCTTTAATAATCATAGAAGAATAGTGTGATGAAAATGTCTTATTGTGAAAAATATAATTCTGCCAGGAAAAAAAAACTCAACCAGATCGACCATCACAATCATTGATTTAGGAGAATTCAGTTTTGATGATTCCTTACGCTATGCTTATTGTAAAACTCAATCTGATGATGGGTGTTAATTCTATATGAGGTTATTGAACATAGAGGGATTGAATTTGATCACAAAAGATCCCAAAGGATGGTTAAAAAAAAAAATCTCTTAGCAAGTGGCAAGAGAGACATCCCTCCCATCTTCAATATTCTGCTGAGAAACCCATTCTACCATGAATTTCTCGGGATTTGGTTTCACGCCCTCGCTCTTTTGTGTTGAGACAGAAAGTATCTTCCACAAGAAAAGCATTCCATGAGTAGGATGTGTGAAACTTACTCTTTGGCCCACTTATTGATTATTTAAGCTATTAAAAATAAATGTCATCTCCTCTAATGATATATCTTTAGATTTGTCACGACCCGACCCCGAGATCAGAATCATTAGGGTTAACTCCCGGGTCGCGATGTAATCATACTTTCTCCCGTAAACCCCGTTTAACCGAAGTTACAACGAAGTCTACAAGGGATCTTGCATACGTACCTGTCAATATACAGTGCGGAATATACAACAATATACATTTATACATTGACAACCATCTAACAAAACGAATCAAACTATTTCCTTGAACTTTACATCATTTCAGTTCTTATATAATCAATCACTGCATATTTACAATACAATGCAGGGGACATCAAATACAGTACATACAATACCAAAATGAATATCTAAAACATTTCTAAACAGTTTCCAAGAGACTCCAATGAATCCGCTCTCTAAACAAGTCCATTCCGCTAGACCTCCTGGAGATAGCGAATGTGCCTCCTCCGCTGGCGGGACGGTCGCTAAGGGACCGGCACGGGTAACTGAGCCTGTAACATCATCAGTAATACCGTGAACACGACGGTTCAACAAGATATATACATATGTCTAACAATTCCTAACAACTCATCGATTTAAACAGTTCTAAACAATCAATATCAAATACAAATAACAATGACAATAATACTGGCAACTACACTAGCATTGGTTTCAACTCCATTCAGTTCTTCCCAAAAGGGAGCATTTCATATTCATTTATTCATTAGGTTCAACCTTTATTAATGGCTTTTCAGTGTATGACTTTTCAGTCAATGACCTTTCGGTCCAGTGAGGTGAGATCTCCCAGTGTCTTGATCAGAGATCACCGGTGTCCCACGGAGCTCCGAACGCTCCCATTCTCATCTACTGCAGTAGGAATAGTCAT
Organism: Cinnamomum chago; assembly: GCA_038049695.1. Classification (NCBI taxonomy): domain Eukaryota; kingdom Viridiplantae; phylum Streptophyta; class Magnoliopsida; order Laurales; family Lauraceae; genus Cinnamomum; species Cinnamomum chago. Next base: position 11,175,164 of record CP142454.1, on the reverse strand, counting down.
TTCATTTATCAATTCATTCAGTGCAATTCAATAATGAGTTTAAGAAACCACTAGGTAGTGCCAAACCCTTTAACAATTCGTACTCATCTCATTCTCATTCTAAAGCAAGCCTCTAACTAACCCTTGAGTGCAACTATGGTTATCAATGCAAGTATTACTTTTGATGACATTACTTAGTTGATTATGCATTCGAATAACCCTAGTTAACACTTATGGAGGTTTACATATCACTTAACTATACGAGAAGCATTGATGACCACATAAGCGATCTTAGTTCTCGCAAAATTCCAAAACTCACTTCCCCCAATCACGAGGACCATTAGGTCCGAGCGATTGGCAAAAATTTTCCTTACTATGAATAATCTGGTCAATTTCGGTTACCTCGGCGGCTACCTAGCGGTTAGCCGCAACTGTGCAGGCGGCTAGCCGAACCAAGTTCGGTTAGCTTACGGTCAGCTTTCCAGAAGCTGATTTTCCTGACAGGGATTTCTGACCAATTTCGGTAAGCTTGGCGGTCACCTCGCGGCTAGCCGAAATTTGGCGGTTAGCTTTCCAGAAGCTCGCCAATTTCGGATTTTCTTGTGGTTGGCTTCGCAGTTAGCCTCGCGGCTAGCCGAAAATCGCCCAGAAGCTCATTTTCGAGCTTCAGGAATCCTGAACCAAATCCACATGTTTGAGTTCCCTGAGTTCATACAAGTTATATAAAGGCTTAAATTGCTAGAAATGCATATACTTGCCTCAAATGAAGCTTTGCTTGCCACAAACCCTTGTTTAGCTTGGCTTGAGTAGGAATTCCTCAAAGTGAAGCTTGATTTGCAACCAAATGATGAAGAAGATGAAGTATATAGTCTCCTCTTCACTTCAAGGCACTTCAATTCACTCTCAATGAAAAAGAAATGGAAAAAGAAGAAGAAACGGATGAAAGAAAGGAATGTTGCCAAGGGTTTGAGATGACTGAATTCATTTGGCTTATATAAGTTGCACTTTTGCATTTAAGTCCCTTATCATTTCCTCATTTACACTTTGAGTCAATTGAAGGTCTATTTGATCCGATATTCGTCGAATCAATTCAAGCCTTTTATGAAAGTTATCGTACTCGCCGAGATACACATGCGGGTATCAAGACTTTCCGTATTCGACAAAATACGTACAAATCCGTATTTCCGAAAAAGTCCTTGGTTTGCTTATTTGAGCTTCATTTTCTATTCCATTCAATTCATTTCATAATTTCATTTACTATTAAGCCTACATTAGGCAAATTCCAATCCATTTGGCGATAAATCACCATTAGTTCATTTAAACCGGCTTAATTAGTCATCAACTCAATTAATTAGAGTTAATCGTGATTAACTCGGGACGGAGCCTAACAAGATTTTACTTCAATATAAATTGTCCCACCATAAGATTGAACACATAATTAAAAATGTAAATTTTGAATGGGCTAGAGACCCTTCTGCACAGCCCACTCACTGAAGCTTTTCTTAGTGGGCGACACTCGGGAGTATGGGTGGGTGGGTGCCAAAAACACTCTGTTGATATTTTTTACTAAATTTTTTTTATTTTTTACCCAGCTTAGGGGGCTGGAACTCAACCATCTAGTAGGGAAGTAAACGTCGGATGAAGTAAGGGGAGCCCTCTTAAACATGGCATAGAAACGGAAGCAATTGCTTCATGGCATGGCATGGCATAGAAAGATCAATGCCATCCTTTTATGAGCCATTTTTTTATCAGGATCTTTATCTGCCACCGAACAGATGGACAAAAGATTAGGTGGGTGTCATGGTTAACCAACAATTCACCACGTGTACAGTGACATTGGATCCTCTCTTCCACACGTGTGCCTCCTCCAAACCTGATGTGTCCAAACCTAAGTTCAGTTGCACACCCTCTTCCAAGTACCATCCCAAAGCAAACGCACATCAGCATGAATCTTTTTATCCATTTTAAGCAAAATCACTAGCCGTTACAGAATCTGAACCAAAACAAAACCAGCCCAAGATGGAGACGCATCCAGGTGGGGTGGCTGCGTCTGTTGCAACAGCTGCTAATCTCAACCTAGTGAAGAATCCGAATGTGGAAGAATCTGACATGAATGCAGCCGAATATCTAACAGCATTTCGGTGATTTGGGAAGATTCGTGTTATCACTTCTCTCTTCTCACGGAATTTCCCGGTTCCCTTTGTCTCTTACATATAGGCAGTGAAACAGAGTCACTCTCTTTTTTGAAACCCACATCCTGCATTGGAGTGATCAATGCCTCGGCTATCCGGCTTTCTATATATCTAATAGAGACGTCTCTTTTATATATCATGATGATGTGTTTTGGAGGTGTTGTAAGGAAGTTGAGAGGGGTTGTCAGGAAGTTAAGAGTGTCGTCAAGGCAATGGACCTGGTCCTGGCTTGAGTAGTAGTGATTGATGTTCTTGTTGTTTTGATAGAATATGTGCGTACTAGTGTTGTGTATACATCAAATGGGAATCAATTTAAGTGGGGTTTATAGGTCTGTACATGCATTTCGGTTAAGATATGAGTGGAATGATTAATAATGTGTCCGGATCTTGCTTCTTTCGTTAAATCAAAATTAGTCAACTTTGTAAAATTTCATGCCAACTAATGCACCCTTTTAATTATTTTCTTAACCCCTCCCATGAGGGGATAGCTAGACACAACTCACACATGTGAGGTGATGAAAATTTGCACATGCAAGGAAACAGAGATACAATTCAAACATGTGAGACGATAGAAACTTACACATAAGAGAAGAATATACACAATTCACACATATGAGGTAATAAAAACTTACATATGCAAAAAAGGAGGAGGTAACCTAAAACCTTTTAATGAGAAGTGTCACTCTTTACTACTAAGTTGAGGAGTTGTTATCTCTCTTAATTGGGATCCGGACTCAATTATTATCCACCTAGTATAATTACCCATGCTCAGCACGAATATAGCAAATATTGCAATTTAAACATTAATGTTAGAAAGAAAACGTGATAATTAGAGTAGAAAGGGAATGATAGAGTTTGGATAGAAACAAAGTATTTAAGAAAAAAAAAGGAAAAAAGTGGAGAATAGTTATCGGTGGTTATGATAAAGAGACAAAAGTAGGTAGTTGATATAACTTCTAGTAAAAAATTATAACTGAAGGTCCAAATCCAATCCAAAAACCTCATAGCTTAATATATTATAACGAGCACCTGTGATTGCGGGGAAAGCAGCACATTAGTCGAAACTGTCAGCTTAGTTTTATAGTTATTTGTGATATGAGACTGAGATGCATATTATATGTGATTGTTTTTAATGCAAAACTGGTTTTGGTGCATTGAACTATCTGGTCAGATGTGGATTTCCCGTTCAAGCTTAAAATGATTCTTGGAACTTCAATATAACACTATTGAGAGTGGGGAAAAAGAGACTGCACAGCAACAAGGGGAGGGATCTTTGTGCTCAACACATACCTTCGTTGGCCACCTTCCATAGTTTTATCCAATATATATGAAGAATAAGTTTCTCCTAAGCTTAGGGCCTGTTTGGATGCACAAGAAAGTACAAGAAAATAATATTTTTTAGAATATAATCTTTCATTTTTTAAAGAATAAAATCTTGTGCGTTTGGTAACTCAAGAAAAACTTGAAGAAAAGATTCTTTTCTTTCAAAAAGCTCAATATTCTCTCCTACAGCTCCCCCCTGTAGAAAACTTTCTACAAGATAAAAATCTTTCAAAATGACGATTACAAAGTGGTAGGGTAAAGTAAAGACCTTGGTTCAACAAATCCATCATAATGTGTATGTTTACATATATGGAAAAGTAAAGTAAAAGTAAATCTCACAGGACGATAAAGGTGGGGTAAAGTAAAGGTGGGATAAAGTACATGGTGAAGTAAAGTGGGAATGAATGGTAAAGTAGTTTTTTTTTTACTTTACTTAAACATTTTATCGTAGTTTTATATGGTAAATAAAAAGTGACTTGTTTATAGGTGTGGTAAAGTAAAATAAAGATCGATGTCATATCATGGTAAAAGATGAGGTAAAGTAAGGTCAGATGAAGTATGTGGTAAAGCAAAGTGAGAGAGAGAGTTATAAAGTAGTTGTTTTTTTATTTACTTTACTTTACTATACTTTACCATGATTTTATGTGATAAAAGAAAAGTAACTTATGGTAAAAACATGAAAGTTGAACTTTACTTTACCACATTACTTTTTTTATCCTGACGTGGTAAATTACATATAAATTAAAATATTTAATAAAAAAATTCTTATAATGTAATTTACTTTTATCATAGCACCTTCCAAACATCTCAATTTAAAATCTGTAATATTCTTCAAAATTTGCCAAACAGTAAAAAAATTATACTATTATGATATTGTATTTTTGTATTCTATAATATTTTATTCTTACAATATTTAAATATGTAAATATTTTATTCTGTAGACATCCAAACGGGCCCTTAAGCTTAGGAGAAAATTTCGTAAGCTCATGCTTGTGGAGCCCACTTTGGTCCATCCAAATGGACCAAACACATGACTTCCCTAAATTACACATGTACACCAACTTTTGGTCAAATCCGAGTTTAGTGAACCATTGGATCGACTATTTATCAATCAAAATGGACCGTTGACCGTTAAACTTTTGAGCCCATATGAAGATGATAGGAATCGCATTTGGAGCTGATTTTTTGTAGAAATGAAGATCTCAGGAAGTCCTTGAAATCACCCCCCCCCCCCCAACCCACATGTGGGTCCCCAGGTGAGCTCAATTATATACTTGAGCTTACATTATTCTAAACTTGATCTTAAGAGACCTGACCCCATATATATGAATAGGAGTGGCCATCGAAAATCGAGTGTTCTTGGGGCTCAGAGCCAAAGACTACAAGACTCTTGACCTGGGCTCGATGCGAGAAAAACCAGAAGTTTATAAGGCAGCTCGCTGCTGAAACGTGCAGCGGGCTTTCAAGATGAAAGGAGCGATGGTTTTTATACGATGAACTTTGCTCGATCTGCTTCATTTCATTAGCTCCTAATCCAATGGTTGACAACATGATGGAATGAATGAAATTCAAAATATCTTTAAAATATGCTGGTAGATAGCTACTATATATAGATACATAGATTTGGTGTGATGAAGTTATGCTATAGAAATACGCAATTCACTTATGATCAAGTAACTCATTTAACACACACCTCCCTTCTCATATATTGCCACGGGCCCAAATTGGGCACTTAATACTTATCTAACCATTACCCACAACAACAATAATAATAATAATATAATGATTAGACTTCGAGGACCTAAATCAAGCGGTTAGGGCTATAGATAAAGGGTTACTTTGCACGCCCATAGTTCTTATTGAGATATTCCCATCCCCCACTTTCAAAATGATTGTCACGGCCTCAGTGAACCCAAAGCAGGCTCATTGCACCAGTCTCAGCATGACGTACAAATTTAACTTCACTATATATGTAACTTAAGAATCCATTAAACTTTAAAGACACATATTTAATTATCTAATTTAGATAATTTTTATCAAAAATTACATCCACAACGAGACCTTTCTATCACAATATCTATCCTCCCGAGATTGTTATGCATCCAGATGAGACTCACAAGGAAATTAGATTTTTTTTTTTTTTAACCTTGAACTTGAAAGCAGTATGAGAGCAAAGTGGGGGATGTGTGATAGGCTTATCAAAAGCCCATTAGATGGACCCATTTCACAAGTTAAAATTCGAGTCCCCACACATCTCTTTAACCAGATTTTTGGTAGATACCCAACCTAGTAAACAGTAAGGCCAATAGGCCCCACCAAACAAGCCATGGGTGCTCTATCCACAGAAAATGAATGAGTTGCCACAAAGTTTGGGTTGGAAGGAAGACTAGCAAAAGATGCATGAAGTGTGTAATCCATCCCTATCCAGTTGCGGAAGCTGTGTGCACCACAATTCTCTCCCTCTCTCTCCCTCTCTCTCTCTCTCTCCTGTTGTTGCCATCTTCTCCTCTTAATATAGCAAAACAGATTTGTCTTTAGAGCAGAGCATGGCAGCAGCAACGGCACTGGGTTTCTGCACATCTACCCTTTTCTTCAACAGCTCTCAAAGCCTAAGCCAGCGATCCAGAATATTCCTCCAGCAGGAGGCCAAGATGACAAGGAGGAGGACAATGAAACCAATGGTGGTGCGGGCGTTAGCATACAAGGTGGAGATGGAGCATGAGGGCGCGAAGACAACTCTGGAGGTAGAGGAAGACGAGACCATCCTGGAGAAAGCCTTGGAGATGGGGCTGTCCATCCCCCACGACTGCAAGCTTGGCGTGTGCATGACATGTCCTGCAAAACTTGTAAGCGGCTCTGTGGACCAAAGTGATGGGATGCTGAGCGAAGACGTAGTGGAGCGTGGGTACGCACTTCTCTGTGCCTCCTACCCTCGATCTGACTGTCGCATTCGAACCATTCCTGAAGAAGAGCTCCTCTCCCTGCAATTGGCAACTGCCAATGACTGAACTACACAGCTGATGATGAATGATAACCAGTTAACCACTCTCTCTCCCTCAGTAGTTCTTTTTTCCAGTCTGTCAACCTGTGTTTAAACCATAATGATTAAATCTAGCTAGCTTTGGGTGTTTTTCACCCTTGTTTTTTCAATCTAATCTAGTGTCATTCTTTAATTATGCTTTTAGAGAAAAAAAAAACCCTCAAAAAACCATGGTTTTGTGAAAAAATAATAATAATATGAATAATTCCAACCATCATCAGAGTAGAATTGTAAAACTGAAAATTCTCCCTTCTCCCCATCTCTTCCCGAGTCTTTTCATACGAGACACAGCACAATTATGATGCTAAATGCATACCCAAAATCACGAAACATCTAACATTAGTGGATGAAGACAATTCTCATACACACCTTCAAACATATCAATTAATTGAAGAGAAAAGAAAAATCTAGTTTAGTATATAATAGACTAGAAGTCATATAACAGAATAGGGAGAGAACACATGAGATAAAGTGTGAGGCAGTGCACTTCTACTTCTCCATTCTGGTTGATTATGAAGTTAAAGGATACCACACAGGCAACATCTCGTGCTAGAGTCTCACCAGGTCCTTAACCAAGGCTTTTATTGCTAAAAAGGGCATAGACCCATTACCCATGAAGCTGGAGTAAAAAGGTCATTAGATAGCAAAGCTCTGTCATCTTATTAAATAGACATAAGAAGGTCGTTTCCATGGCTCATTTTCACTTGAATATCCTAGGCCACAAAAACACAAGGAAAAAGATAATCCCATGTTACTGTCACAATGCATCCAAGTATCAAGCGATTGCATGGTAGGAATTTTAGGGAAGAACTATCAATTGGAAAGGAGAAAACTACTGCCCTGTCAATAGATCACAACACCAGGTTATGTGAAATCGGGTTCGAGACCTACGAGCAGCCACTTTGTGCAAAATTGCAAAATGCTAGGTCAGTCTCGAGCCTGGACCCTCCTAGGGGATATATATATATATATTTCAAGACAACATGGTACCATCAAAGAAAGCAATACACCCATAAATAACATGTTGAAAAGACAGTGAAGGTACTATCCAAATTTAGATACACTTATCCATTTCACCTTGAACTTCCTCCCCAGAAAAACTAATCTAACTACACATTTTCACGGCAGAGATCAAGCAAGAATACCAACTCAACAATGTATTGATCACCTGAGCATTCGACTTGAAGACATCTTAGTAGCAACTTTTACCACTTTTCTGGTTCCCCATGCATTCTACCTAAACCTCCTCATCTCCCAAGATCCTCTATGCTCACTTTTGCAGAACCCAAGTTTTGTGAAGGAACCACAGGTAATACATCATTTTTCCCAGGTCTGTTCTCCATCATTTCAAATTAGAGCCGTAATATGACATCTTTCTCTAAATCTCCTCACCACCAAATTTCCTCCCATTTAAAATCTTTTCATCCTTGTTCACGTCTATTCAATCTTAAGTCTCCCGCTTCAAGTTTTTAATTAAAGACATGGGGCAGCAAGTTAGCTACAGAGAGGATCACGAATTCACGATCCTTGCAACCAGACCGAACCATAACCCATCACATATCATGTATGTTCTTACCACTTAACAATTCCAGCTACCTTCAAACAACCAAAGATTCCATTAATATTAACAATATCAGAGACGATGGAGAGACAAACACAAAGGGTACCATCTCCCTCTCACGGACTTGACAAAGGATTGCAAGACATTCAAGTAACACCTTCAACGTCCAAGAGGAAAGGGAGGATGGTGGCCTTCCTACATCAAGGAACCCAATAATACGGTGCTGAGGAACAGAGTCACTCTCTAGAGACCTTTCACGCGACCCTACAAATTCAAGTGAAATCCAGAAACCACAGCAAAATTCTCCTTGTTTTGATGTTCTTCCTCCTTGTTTTCCACTTCAATTTGATGTCATACATAGTGTACTACCAACTGAAAGTTGAATCATCAAACTCCTTGGAATTCTAAAGAATGTTGTTTCCGTTCCCTCTTCTTGCCACCTGAACTAATTTTTCCATTTAATGATGGCATTATGCTTTTTAAGAGGAATGAGCAAGATACATGCACTCTTCTGATTGTGTGATCACATGGGATGATCATGTGATCAATCTTTCTCATTTAGTGGTCCTCTTTTGACTGTATACCAAACAATATTACTTCTCCTAGGTGGCCCCATAGTTCCGAATGACAAATGAATACAAGCAGGAGATAACTCCAATACTAATCTGTCATTTGTTGCAACTAATTTGTTTATATATTATAAAGAGCATTTGTGAATTAAAAAAAATGAACTACTTGGATGGTAATAATGAACAAAGTTCCATCTATAGGAAAAGATAAGGAAGGCTAAATAAATGCGAAGATTCCTATGTTAGCTTTGGCTTGCAATGTAAATTGAATAAGATAGTTATGTCATTTGAGTTGAATCGAGAATTCAGGAAGCTCTACCAAGGAGAATGTTCTTTAGGTTATTAAGTTTCCCTCAAATTAGGTTTCCCTCAAAGCATGTGGAAAAGTTATATCAATGTGAATCATCACTTCTTCTATAAAACAAGAATCGGTTTTCTCCAACATGCCAGAGACCCATTGCTATAGAGATTATTTTCTCTTTGCTGAATGGAAAAATATTTGCCTCAACGGCATAGTCTGATTCAAGAAAAATATTTGCCTCAATCACGTCTACTTAAGAAAATAACACAATAATAAAGATGGCAAAAAACATCTAATTTATGAGGAGATGAATAAGGCACATATTATTCAATGTGATGATGCTAGACATGCCAAGGAGTTAAACGTGTCACAGCCATGCACTTTGTCTTCTTGTCATTTCATCATAGGCAAAATTCAAACTCAAGACAAAAATGTAGGCAAATTATCATCTTATAAAAATGTTCTGTAATTGAAGTGTCACTTAATGATGGTGCAACACTCCACCATTTCTTCATTTAGTTAGGGGTTAAGTGACTTCACAGGCCCACCCAAACTAAACATATGAGACCTAAAGATCAATTCTGAGATGCTCACTAAGTGAATATGGACTTCAAGACTTACCAATCAAGCTGAGCATGATTGACATATATTTACTTAGCTCAAGAATGGACCAAGAGAATAGCTTACAAATCAGCTCCAAATATATCGGATAAGACTTTGATGTTGATGATGATGATGATGTTTTACTCCATATGTGAAAGGGCAGCATTGTCTTTAGAAGTACTTGATAAACAAAAAAGTTAGTTGTATGACTGATCCACTCTACCACAAAAGAAAGATATATTTCATGTTTCCAGTCTTCTCTTATCATGCTCCTTAAGTAGCAACCTACCAATCGGAAAAAGGTACAGCCTATTCTAATTTTCAACTCTTTCAAGCCACAAGCTATTAATCGAATAAGCCACTAGGAAGGAGCTGACACAATTTTAACCCCTTACTGCTGAAGCCAATCAAATCTCTTTATAAATAATATAAAAATTAAGACTTATATGCAGGCATAGTATGAAAATTTGGATCACAACCGTGTACCTGTCTACTGATTAGAGTCCATGCTCAACTCATGTGAACATGAAACAAAGTCAAACTCAAGACTTCACATTATCAAGTATCTAGCTGAATCAGGGAAAAAAAAATTGCACATGTTTACAATCACTGGGCTTCTATACATCATCACTAGGTTGCATATGGGAAATCGAATTGAGTCAACCCACTGTCCCCGGGCTTCAATGCATTCTTAATCGAGAAGAGAGGAGAGAACAAAAAAGAGGTCAAGTCAAAAAAAAAAAAAAAAAGAAATTGTGAATTATGAAGATCAAAATCAAATAACTAAAGTAGTTTCTAACAAAATACCATCATAAACAGAAACTAAGCTTCAACCCTCTCAAGGGATGGATAGCTAGACAGCCTTAGGCTGAAGAATTAGAAAGGTAAATTGCTGCAGCAAAATACAAACTAACACCAAAAAGTTGGTAGAAACATATTATACCTTTAAGTTCGATGTCCCTCTCTTTGTTATCCACACCATCAACGCAGCCATCTTTTCGCTTTGTTATATTCGTATTATGATTTAACACTATTGGAGGCCATATTATAAGATCCTCTTTATTTGCTGCTGCTTCATCTTCAGATAATAATCAGTATTCCTTTGAGTTGTCTGGTACTCTCGCGTAGTTCCACCCCATTAGAACACACAGCGCTTTGTGGAATCCGAGGTGCTCGATGCGTGCATTCTGTGAGTTGTAGGCATGCATGATAACACTATGGGAATCCGTATACTCTTTGGAATCCCTGTGATTTTGCATGCCAAATGGACTGAATATCAGATATTCAGCCTTTTCCCATTGACATTACCAGGAGTATTAAACAAACCATAGCTAAATGGATTCATGCCAATAACAAAATGAATCCATGTACCAGTATAAAAACAACCTGGCTGAATAAATGGCCAAATAATAAATAGAGGTGTAAAACTACACTTAACAATTACGTTCAAACATATTCATGATATGTGAAGCTAGAAATATCCTATCCAATTACTCCCAAGATAATTAAATGAATCACAACCGCGGTAAAAGCTGCAGCTCCAAGATAACCAGTACCCTTATTTCCATCACTATTTGTGGCCCAGATTCAAGCTGATTAAAGCAAAAAAATAAGACCCATCTTTAAAGAAGCACACTTATAACAGAGGATTGACTATTTCATTTGGGCATTATACATTCAGACAGTAGCATTTGTTTGCACGAATATCTGCATAAAGGTATCTCAGAAGCTCTGAACCGACAATTGCTGTTTTCACTACAAGACACCAGACTAAATTAGTAAAGGTCAGCTTAGCAACAGATGAAATCACATGCACAGAGAGGCAGAGGAAGGTCAATGAATCAAAGGATGATGCATAATCTTTTTTTTTTTTTTCAGTAACAGTAATAATCATTGCCGATAAATTTCAATATTTGTCTTGACAAATAAAGAAAGCCACTGTGTTCCAAGCTTCCCACTTATCTACTCTACTCGAATGCAATATAATGATGAAATAACGGAAGTGGGAAGAAAGAATGTATCATCAAAGGGTTTAAAACAGCATTAGCATTAGGGGAAAAAACAAACGCTGAATCAGTACATTGCCGATAGCAATATCCAATTGAAAAATAACCAAAAAGAATCCAAATGGACAAAGTGTCCTTGCCCACCCCTCCAAACGCTGAATCAGTTCATCGCCGACAGCAATTTCCCATTGAATGATAACCAAAAGGAATCCAAAAGGACAAAGAGTCTTTGGCCACCCCTCCAAAGATACATGCAGTGGCATCAAGCAGTATGCCAAAGGCATCAGCAACCATAATCTTACTATGCAGCTACCAGTACTCATCCAATGAATTCACAGTATGAAATGGTACACATCAGAATGAAATAACAGAAAATCGTCAGAAAGGAAAATAAACCAAACATACACCCCAGCACTCACATGCAGGAATCTCTGCCAACTAAATGAACATCTTCCTTAAAAACAATTCCAAGTGACAAACATCAAACCAATAATAGAACTCTTTGCTCACATTAGTAATACCTAATCAGCGAACCACAGGGGTATAAGTCCCAACCAGATACAAAATGCGTCAACAAAGATATCCGATGCTAAAAGAAGTGACTCAATCCATCTTCAACATTTATCCGGCAGAGGAAAGGACATCACATTAGCAAAGTGAACATTATAATCACATCATATGATTTCGAGAACCACATCCCTAAAAGATGTGTTTCTTAAAGCTTTGAAGAGGAAATCTCAGTTGTTTTGTCACCAACAGACAAACTTCATTAATAAATGGAATGTAAAAAAATAGACATCATCATCATTGAAACTTATCCCATCCATTTGGGATGAATATCAGAAATTTGTACATAAACCAGTAATGAAAAGATAAAATTAAAATTTCAACAACTAACGGATAATTACATCAAAGCTTTCAAGACTGAAATCTCAGTTGTTTTGTTACTAAAAGACAAAACTTTATTTATAAATAAATAAAGTGTAAAAAACATAGACGTCATCGTCATCAAAGCTGAATCCCACCAATTTGGGATGAATGATTTACAAATATTTCACCATTGTAAGTCTAAAACACTAGGGATGACACCCCACAAATAATGCCCCCATCAACTCCTAGTTTTCTAAGATGGGCCAAATGATGCACATTCCAACACAAAACGCAAAAGGTAGATCTTTAGAAATGACAAAGATCCCTATCCTCATTATAAATAAAGGCCAATCTCCCCGTATTTCTTTATAACCATGAAATCTTTTTAAGTGAGACTCTCCAACTACAACCATACCAGGACAAGTGCAAATACATAAAGCCTTCTGCATCACAAATTATTCCACCTAATTTGCATCCTTCTTCCCCGGTCGGACTAAAAGCCAACAATGTTAATTACCCTCTCCAACTCTCGACGAAGTCCGACTCTGAAGAATCCAAATTACCTCCTGGGGATGCACTATCTATCAATACAACCTTCCACATCACTCGACCTCTCACTGCATCCACCCCCGGACTCCAACCCAAAAATAAATTACCGATAGAGTTCGACATTGCCCAACTACCCATACTTTATATGTAGGATCAAGGATGCAAGTGGAGGTGGGCAAAGGGAAAGATGACACTAACTACATAGAGGTCTCAACATACATTCTACACTGGATGTAGTACCAAGGAAAAATGAGGAGAAGATGACATGACAAAGGAAGAAAGCCAGAATAAATAAGACACCAATGAAGGAAAGCTTTCTTTAGATCGCTCAGATCCACATCCACATACTTCACCTCTGCGCCACCCGGCACGCGGCGGCCGCGCCGAGAAGGCAGTAGTGGGTCTCGGTAACCCTCCGGCCAACTCCCCATGTGCTTCGAGGGATGCAGTTCATCCATCTCCCGCCTGCCCGGTTCCAGCGCGGTGGACTGCCAGGCCGGTCACCACCCAGAAACTCGTTCGGGTTAAGGTTTCCATACTGCAGCAGTCGCAGTTGCTGGTCTCTCTTCCCCAAACTTCCTCTTGAGAGAGAATTGAGGCAGAGGCGGGCCACCATGCCCGTCCAAGGGATGCCAGAAATAGTTCGTCAGGCCTCGTCCGTTCGCACTCACGGCGGAGAGCATCCGGGCTGAAATGCGCCGGAGGAGGGAAATGGCGATTGAAACCTAGCCCCAGACCGTCCGGCTTGATGCCATGGCCCGAGCCGTGGGGGCCACAGGGGAAGAACCTGTCAACTGCGGGGTCGATCGGGTGATCGGGCGGGATAGCGTCCGCCGTCGGCGAGGACGATGGTGCGGTGCTCGAGCATGTGGAAGGAGGGGGGCGGCCGGAGGGTGGGAGGAGGGGCCGGCAGTGGCGGAGACGGATGCGGAGGAGGGGCTTGAGGAAGAAGAGGGTTGCTGAAAGGAAGGAGCCATTCTTTGCTCGTCCATCGATGGAAGAAGAGTTGAATGAAATTTTAGGGCGGGAGAGGACTGAGGAGTAGAGTTTTGTCTATTGGCCCTGCAACTGCAACTATTGTTATATTGTTATCACTGAAATTTTGAAGTTACTACGCATGTCATACAACTAACAGACTTTATCCCGCCACTTTCAACATGTAATCTAATTGGAAGTTTGTAATCGCACAAGTATTCTTCCCATTTTCTACTCTACGCAGCACCTCCACTCTCTTTTCAAATGGAATATAATTCTCCGCTATATAGTTCCTCTGGAATTTTGGATTGAGAAAATAGGTATTCTTATAATTTCACTTTATTATCCATTTAGAATTTTATGCTCTATCTAAACCAAATTACTTTATTATCCATTCACTTTATTAAATATTTCCGTTGGAGAACATGCCTATAATTATCACAGGTTAGTATGCTAGTTATACATATTAAAGAATAGAGCTTTGATAATATTTTGGAATTTTGATGACATTATCCCCCATTGTCTTAAACAATTGCACCTCTATCCTTATATTTTATTTATGTAACTTTTATCTCCTAGTAGTTATCCCTTGCAACTCGTCGACTGCACCTTTATCCCCATATTTTATGCAACTCCAACTCCTTATAATTATTTTGCAACTCTTTAGTAATCACCTCCCACATATGAGTCTGGATCACCTATCGTAAATTTTATATCTTTACCGTAAGTGGACCAATAACAATCCGCCATGTCATCTAAAAATTTAGGTGATTTTCTTTCATTGATTTAAACTTTTCTAAACTTCAATTTTTGGATGATATGGCTGACGGTTATTGGTCAACTCACGGTGAATGTGTAAAATTTACGACTCCCCATATATTCACTATTCACATTTATTTTCCACTTTTCCAATTTTTTTTTTATTACACAACAACTCTCACTTTCTATACTGTACTATTGCTTTGCTAACTCACTTCTCCTTTTCCCTTTCCAGTGCAATTTTTCCTTACCCACGTCCCATGTTCCCTTTCTAGTGCATTTTTTTTTTTTTTGTTACTCACTTCTCATAATCTTTTTTCCTTGTTTTCTTTATAATTTTTTTAAACAAAAGTTTAGGTATTTGTTTGATGCAATGAAAATTTCACACTAAATAATTGCATTAGTTAAGTGAAGGTTCATAATGAAAAACGAAACTTTATTGTCATGTTCATTTATATGTATTTATAAATTATAAATCCCCAAGTTTATGCACATTAAATTTATAATAATCATTCATTAAAAAATTTACATATCTTTTTCTACAATATATGCATTAATTTGCAATGTATGGATATGTATAGATAATTAATTTGAAATGTATGGTAACCCGTACTAAGCATGGGTTATTGCCTTATTAGACTAGTTTTTATATTATAATACTATAACAGGAGGTATTAATTTAACTTTGACCGCTTCCTCCAATTTTGACTTTTAACATATTCCACACTTCTTCTTCAACCATTGATGATTTTTTAAAATAATTGTACTTATGATTAATCCATTTGTTATCTCACTAAATCGAAAATCTTTAGGCAACAAGAATGATGATAACCCGTCTCTCCCCCACTTATGCTTTGTGGGCATTTTTCACCATTTTTCCTCCGAATTTAATGGGGGTGTCGACCCTTTTTTTCCTCCTGTAATCTAGTGTCATTCTCTAATTATGCTTAAAAAACCAAATAAAAACATGGTTCTAGAGTCAACCGTCTCAGGTTACAGCATATCCATAGCACAGATCTAATGCATCTCCTTTTTTATCAGCTAAGGGGGCGCATTTCACACATCAGGTAAATAAAAGCAGAACAGATAAGTGGATAAGGCTTCAACTGTAACTTGCCCACAAAACTCACCACCAAAAGAAACATCAAGCAGCTGATGAGGGACCCTGCTCACCCACTATGTGGCAAACCAAAATAAAAGACATCAGAGTCCAATAACTTCTTTTTAAGTTGAAGTCTTTTCTTCAAATTTAAATCAAATTAAACCAATTGACCACATAAGTGCAAAGTTGGGGAGAATGCCAAAGTCAGCACAATTGTACAAGATCATATTACCATAATAGTTGAGCCCTAGAATGGTTGTGGGGGCAGGTGCTTTACTCATTGAAAATGAAATATAAATGCTTACATTTACTAATAAGCAAATTAGTAGAAAAAAAATCCTAAAAGCAAATTAGTGAAAAAAAAATTCCTAAACTCTCTCTCTCTCTCTCTCTCTCTCTCTCTCTCTCTCTCTCTCTCTCTCTCTCTCTCTCTCTCTCTCTCTCTCCTTTTTTCCTTCTTTGCTAGACCGGGGCAGTGGTACAAGCAGAGCCGCTTCCAACATCCCAGGGATCAATCCCTTGCCGGAAGGGGACGGGGAAGGCTAAGGTCCATACATAGTAGCAAGTGGTGGTTCATGTTTGCAACCCAACCCATATCCAAACCATTGTTAAAATGGGTCAGACTTCTCTACCCTGTACCCATGAGTGCAGAGTAGAGGTAGGGCCCAGGAGTCCCGATTCCATTTAGGGACTCGGAGAAAAAACAATATATAAAAATAATAATAAGAAAATCTCCAATCATCATCAAAGTAATCTCTGCACAATTATGATGCTAAATACATACCCAAAATCATGAAACATTAGAATTAGTGGATGAATACAACTCACACACCCCTCCAAACATATCACTTAAATCGAAGAGAAAACACAAATCTAGTTTAAGGATACAATAGACTTGTATAACCTAAACAAGCCCAATAAAAAGCACATTCAACCTTAAAAAATATCAAACCATTATATCATGAGAATTACTCTCCCTGGCGCATCTCCCATATATATATATATATATATATATATGTGGGGGGATCACACAGGCTGCAGCCTGTGTTATCACAGGCTGCACGCACACGTGCGAGGGCCCAGGGCCTCTGCCCACACGTGTGACACAGGCTGCAGCTTGTGATAACATAGGCTGCAGCCTATATATATATATAAAAGGAGGACCTACATACCCTCAGAATTTCAAGATGCATTATTAATCAACACCAGAAGTTGACATAGGAAATAAGGATTCACTAAAAAGAAAGAAACCCATATCAAAGTCACCCATTAACATTTTTAGAATGCAATGATCTGCAGATTCTTGCAAGAAATCAATAATCACTACAGTTGATTAAGGAAATGCTAAAAGCATGGGTGTATCAACTAACATAAATCATCTTCAAAGCTTATAACTAGGATCATTTTCGACTAGGAAAGCACATCAGATTCCCTTTTACTCTTTATCTGAGCCCTCTTCCTCGTATCAAAATCAACCTTATCCAAATCAAATGCTGAACCCAAATACCCATAATAGATTCTCTTCTTTGCACCCGTCTTCACATCCACCTTGACCAGGTAAGGGTTGCTCTCGTCGTCAACTCCAGACTGAGAATTCTGAACACGTGCCCAGCTCTTGCGTCCACGGTTGTCTTTCTCAAAGTACTCTGCCAGACGCTCAGCCCCTTCCAGACCAGTCTCATTATTTTCAAATTTTACCACTGTAATGCCCATATGACCATCCTTTCCATATAAGGACCTCGCCTTGCCGCCGCCAAAACCAAGTTCTAGAAACCATATAACAGAAAAGGGAGAGAAAACATGTAAGATAGAGTGTGAGGCAGTGCACTTCTATTTCTCAGACCCGGTTGATTATGCAGTAAAAGAGAATGCCATGCAGGCAACATCTCATGCTAGGGTTTCACCAGGTTCTTGACCATGGCTTCTTGTTGCAAAAAAGGAAATAGACTCATCACCAATGATGCCAGAGTAAAAAGGTCATAGATAGCAAAGTTCTATCATCTTAAATAACGAAAAAAATAAAGATAAATAAAGGGTCATTTCCATGGCTCATTTTTAACAGATTAATGATTAAAGATTACTCGGATATCCTCGGCTACAAAAACACAAGGGAAAAGATAAATCCCATGTCACCTTCACAATGCATCCAAGTATCAAGCGATTGCATGGTAGGAATCACAGGAAAGAATAATCAATTGTAAAGGAAAACACTACTGCCATGTCCATAGATCACAAGACTAGGTGAAGTGACATGTGAGATGTGTGGCAATCAAGTCTCATGCCTAGAGAGGTTTTCCCAACAATGGCATAAATGCGCATGAACATCTTGCAACAGGTCAACAAAGAAACAAAATGTGTGTCCATTGTTGAGAAGCAGCTAGATCAACCTTCATAGGGACGGGCAAATACAATGTGACTCGCTTATTAAATATACCAGCATCAAAGCCCCTCGAAAACACAGGTCAAAAACACAGGTCATGAAGGAAAAATATAATGATGATGATGATGAAAAACAGGAAATAAGTCATAATTACGACTAAAGAAAATAAGGTTGTTAACCTTTTTTATTTACTTAAAACTATAGTGTTTATAAAAAAAATAAGAAATAGTAAAAAATGTGAACTGGTTAAAAGTAAATAAAAAGATATATATAATATAAAGAGGGAACAAAAGTAAACAAAAGATAAAGTAAAAAAAATTAAAGGTCTAAAGTGTCCCTAAATGAGCGAAATATTCACACCTCTTGGAATGTCCTCATGATGACATTACCATCCAATGGTCAAGGAGGCATGCATCCCGTCATCATAAAAGCAGGACCCCTGAATGTAAAGGCACCAACTATGACAACATAACAGGTCCATATGCAGCGAAAATCCGCAGGAAAATATTACCTCCTTAAATGAAATTTGTGGAAAAAAAAACGAACTCTTAATATGTGTGTCAGTGTGTGTGTGTTTTGGGGTGGGTGGGTTTTTTGGTTCTGACTTCTGACAGAGATTAAAATAAATCAACTAAACTCACAGTTAATATTTAGATTTTTATGATTTTTATAAGTAAAGAGCGAGGTGTCGGTCCTCATCCACATATGGGCTGCATACACACCTTTGGACTGACATGTAAAATGTAAAAAGTTCACATACTCTGAGACAAAGAATCAGCAAAATCCTATATGTCCCATGTTGGGCCCACATTAAAATCCAAACTATTTATATATAATGGTCATGCAATTGAAATCAAGCACTCACTTGTGTATGACTAACAATCATAAACAAGGAGAGTTGCATGACCCATGCCACAGTTCACAAAGCCAAAACCTTGGATGGGGCAGGTATTTCCCCAGAAAAACATATCAAATAGAAGCCATCACCTATGATGCACGGATACTTACGATACTTCCCTTTTTCCATGTAAAATCCGTGTCCCTGCCGTGTCTATGCCGTGTCCGTGCCGTATTTGGGCATCTTAGGCCATCACATACTATTAACCTTAAACTGATGAGAAGATTTGCACAACAAAATCCCTGAGGTGGTAAAAACTAGATCAAGAATCCATCTCATCCTTAAGGAAGGGGAAAAAAGGCAAAAAGCAACAGTAGATCGGCTATCAAAAGATTCTCATCATCCCTCAAATTTCAAGAATCAGAGTTCAAACAAGTCACTCAGACGGTCCAAATACTCAGCAATCGAAGTAGCACCAGTAAATAATAAAGCACACTGTCTCCGCAGCCCATGTTCCAAAATTGAATACAAGACCCACTCCAAACACACTGGTGAATATTAGGAATGATGCTTCTCCAGACAAAGGTAACTGATCTCCACAATCTTGAGGCTCATGCCACTGCCACCAAGAACCAAGCATCCAATGTTTTCAAGGTCACGTGCCAGCATCTTCATTGCCAACACCGAAAGCCATTTATGCCACAAATACAAATCCCATACCTCTAATTGGTCTAAAGATAACCTATGTCCCCACTAAATGGAAAAAACTGATTATCCTCACCACCATTCCAATAAAAATCAAACGGTTGACCAAAAATTTATAAAAAAAAAAAAAGGATTATTGCAGGGGGTCTAGAAGGCTAATTTTATTGAAGTAATTCTTTATCCAAATGATAAGTACATCTCTGCAAGGCTTACATGAAACACCTAATCTTTAAATCTTGTGAATTCAGTTTATTCTGAGCGGCAATCCACACTGAATCAAGAACATGAACCCCATAAACAGAAGCCTTTTGTTCATCAAAGGTAAGTGATGAGAGGCAACACCCCAATAAATTTGCTAGTCTTAATCTCAGTAGTTGTAGACATTACCAATAGGCAAAAATCAATTATTGCCACTACAATTCTTTTAGGCACCACAACAACAAAAGTACCCAATACAGTAGATAATTGATAACAAGCCACAACTCATGTAAATAATCTTCCTTCAGCAACAACGCCAACAATAACATGTACACGTGTACAAGCGAGTGCCCCAAAAAAAAAGATTCTAGAAAACAAAACAAAAAAAAAGAAGGGAACCCATTGAGCCTTGACATGCATCCTCATCCCCACTCAAAGACCACTCACCTTTATTTCCTCCACTATAAAAGGAGCATGAATTGATTGGGAAAATTATATGCAAATATAATTGAAATCAACCCTTCCTGAATAAGTTACAACCTATCCTCTCTGGTGAACATGCTGTAAAAAGCGAATATCTCTACTGTTCTTCCGGAACAGGTCACAGCCTATCCTTTCTAGTGAAAAAGGAGTTATAAACAGCAATCATTACAAGTTCAATATCCCCACAATTATCTCATAAATTCTACCTTCAAGGTCTTCTATAAGTTTCATAGATCACATGTAAAGCCAAATACAGATATTAAATTTAGCGTTGCAATCACCCTCTTCGAGACACTTGATCCCAAATCATTGCATTCATAGGATATTTTCCTACAAAGATTTCTTTTAAAACTCTTCCTAAAGAGTTGTTCAAAGAAGCTTTTCATTATTGATCAACAAACCAGTTGCCACTTTACATGCAATACAAACAACTCAATTGTTCCCCACTATTCCAACTTTTGCTTGAGTAGTCATAATTTCCCCATGGATGAAATCTGCTCCATCCATAAACCTAAAATACTCTGTCATCTACCTACTATTTCAATGAAGCTTTCCCTTCCAACCGCATGAATTTTTAAAATAAAAAAAAAAATGAAAATGGCGGAGGGCCAACATGATAAAATTGATACAAAGACACTTGGGGTAGAGTGTGTTCAGTTGTGGCAGGGTACAAATCAACTTGCTCATCAAAGGAAGAATAGATCAACCTTCTACATCAAATCTTTTCTTTTCTTTTTTTCCTTTGGGAGGGGTGGGGTGTTTAACTGATTCCTTCATTATTTTTTAATGAAAAAGGACAGAAAAACCAAATATCACTCCAGGACCAATGATCCACCGATAGCTAATAAAGGTCTCGAGATTGGCTGATACAGTGTCTGAACTCTGAACCCGTGTTTTTGAGACAAATCCACATCCTAACTGCTCATTTAACATCTTCCACCTCAAGCCCCAAAGATTTGGAAGCTGAGAAGAGAATCACACAAGACTCAAATAGTGGAAACTTCAACTTCTTTTTTTCTCACAAAGCTTTTCGTCAACTTCCATGATAGTTAATAGAGAAGGCACCACAAAAGCTCTAAAAATCTTTCTTTGCCAATGCATGCAGTGGAATCCCAACCAATCAAACCCGTGCTGACTTCAGAAACAAAGTCAAATAGTGGACCCGTGTTTTTGAGACAAATCCACATCCTAACTGCTCATTTAACATCTTCCACCTCAAGCCCCAAAGATTTGGAAGCTGAGAAGAGAATCACACAAGACTCAAATAGTGGAAACTTCAACTTCTTTTTTTCTCACAAAGCTTTTCGTCAACTTCCATGATAGTTAATAGAGAAGGCACCACAAAAGCTCTAAAAATCTTTCTTTGCCCATGCATGCAGTGGAATCCCAACCAATCAAACCCGTGCTGACTTCAAAAATGGATCAACAACTATCATCCATGGTTATGGTATAGTGGATAGTGCTCACTATTGCAACCTTGAGAATGTCCGTTCAAAGTCATGTTACCACCATTCAAAAACAAACTATCATCCTAAGGCCAAAAATAAAAACCTGTCATCCAAGGTTCAAGACAACATGTTACCATCAAAGAAAGTAATACACACCCATAAATAACAAGTTGAAAAGATAGTGAAGGTATTATCCAAATGTAGATACACTTATCCATTTCACTTTGAACTTCCTACCCAAAAAACTAATCCAACTACACTTTCTCACCAGAGATCAAGCAAGAATACCAACCCAACAATGTTTTGACCACCTGAGCATTCGACTTTAAGACATCTTACTAGCAACTTTTACCACTTTTCCGGTTCCCCATAAATTATATCTAAACCTCCTCATCTCCCAAGATTCCCTAGGCTCACTTGAAGAACCCCAAGTTTGTAAAGGAACCACAGGTAATACATCATAATTCGTTATTCCCAGCTCTGTTCTCCATCATTTAAAATTAGAGTCATATTCTGACATCTTTCTCTAAATCTTGTCACCACCAAATTTCCTCCCATTTAATATCTTCACATCCTTGTTCAGATATATTCAATCTTAAGTATCCCGCTCGAAGTTTTTGATTAAAGACATTGGGCAGTTACTTACAAAGAGGGCTGCGATCCTTAAAATAAGACCAAACCATAAAACCATCACATATCATTTATGTCCATACCACTTAAAATTTCAGATACCTTCAGACAACCAAAGCTTCCATTAATATTAAAAATATCAGAGATGATGGAGAGGCAAGCACCAAGGTACCCCCTCCCTCTCACGGACTTGACAAAGGATTGCAAGACATTCAAGTAACAACTTCAATGTCCAAGAGGAAAGGGAGGATGGTGGCCTTCCTAGATCAAAGAACCCACCAATACAGTGCTGAGGAACAGAGTCACTCCCTAGAGACCTTTCACGCAACCCTAAAATTCAAGTGAAATCCAGATGCCACAGCAAAATTCTCCTTGTTTTGAGGTTCTTCCACCTTGTTTTCTACTTCAATTTTATGTCATCCATAGTGTACTACCAACTGAGTCAAATCATTAAACTCCTTGGACTTCTAAAGTTTGTTGTTTTCTTTCCCTCTTCTTACCACCATAACTAATTTTTCAATTTAATGGTGGCATTATGCTTTTTCAATAGGAATGAACAAGATAAATATGCTCCTCTGATTGTGTGACCTCGGATTGTGTCATCACAGGGGATGATCACGTGATCAATCTTTCTCATTTAGCGGTCCTCATTTGGCTCTATACCAAACAAGATTACTTCTCCTAGGTGGCCCCATAGTTCAGAATGACAAATGAGTACAAGCAAGAATAACTCCAATACTAATCTGTCATTCAATGCAATTAATTTTGTTTATATCTAACAAAGAGGAATTGTAAGTCAAATAAAATTAACTATTTAGGATGGTAATAATGAACAAAGCTCCATCTAAGAGGACAAGATAAATAAGGGTATATAAATGCAAAGATTCCTATGTTAGCTTTGGCTTGCATGTATATTGGATAAGACAGTCATGTCATGGCTGCTCCATTTGATGCAATCCTCAATAGCTTGGTTCATATGGTTGAGGATTCATGCACACAAAACAAGAATGTCACTAGAACAGCGTTGAGTTGAATCTAGAATTCAAGAAGCATTACCAAGGAGAATGTTCTCTAGATTATTAGCTTTACCTCAAAGCGCATGGAAAACTTATATCAATGTGAGTCATCACTAATTATATAAAATAAAAATGGGTTTTCTCCAATATGCCTGAGACTCATTGATATAGAGATTATTTTCTCTTTGCTGAATGGAAAATTGTTGCCTTGGCTACAAAGGCATAGTCCAATTCAAGAAAAATCTTTCCCTCAATCACGTCTACTTAAGAAAATAACACAATAATAAAGATGGCCAAAAACTTCTAATTTATGAGGAAATGAACAAATTATATTATTCAGGGTGGTAGTGCTAGACATGCCAAGGAGTTAAACATGTCACAGCCACTAACTTTGTCTTGTCATTTTGTCATTGGCAAAATTCAATTCAAGATAACAATGTCCGAAAATTATCATCTTATAAAAATATTCTTTAATTGAAGTGTCACTTGATGATAAAGCAACACTCCACTGCCTTGTTTTCATTTAATTAGGGGTTAAGTGACATCAAAGGCCCGCCCAAAACTAAAAACATGAGACCTAAAGATCGATTCTGAGATGCTCACTAAAGCAATTAAGTGAAATATAGACTTCAAGACTTACCAATCAAGCTGGGCATGATTGACATATATTCACTTAGCTCAAAAATGGAACAAGAGAATAACTTATAAATCGGCTCCAAATATATGGGATAAGACTTTGATGATGGTGTTGTTTTACCTCAAATGTGAAAGGGCAGCATTGTCCTAAGTAGTTGATAAACAAAAAAGTAAGTTTTATTACTGATCCACTCTACACACACACACACACACACAGAGAGACTTCATATTTCCATTCTTCTCTTATCATGCTCCTTAGAGTACCAAATACAAATCGAGAAAAGGTACAGCCTATTCTAATTTTCAACTCTTTCAAAGCCACAAGCTAAATTGAATGAGCCACTAGGAAGGAATTGACAAAATTTTGACCCCTCGCTGCTGAAGCCAAACAAATCTCTCTCTCTCTCTCTCTCTCTCTCTCTCTCTCTCTCTCTCTCTCTCTCTCTCTCTCTCTCTCTCTCTCTCTCTCTCTCTCTCTCTCTCTCTCTCTCTCTCACACACACACACACCAACTACCAATCGAAAAAGAGTACAGCCTATTCTAACTTTCAACTCTTTCAAGCCACAGGCTAAATTGAATGAGCCACTAGGAAGGAATTGGCACAATTTTGACCACACACTATATATAAAATTATACACAGGCATCGTATGAAGATTTCGATCACAACCATGGACCCATCTACTGATTCAGGTCCACGCTCAACTCATGTGAACAAGAAACACTTCAAACCCAAGACTTCAACACATTATCAAGCATCTAGTTGATTAAGGAAAACAAATTGTACACATTATCAACACTAGGTTGCGTAAGGGAAATAGAATCTAGTAAAGTCAATATACCCAGGCATTAATCCATTCTAACTTGAGAAGAGAAGAGAGGATAAAAAAGAGGTCAAGTCAGAAAAAAAAATGTGAGTTACGAAGATCAAAATCAAATAACTAAAGCAGTTTCTAGCAAAATACCATCATAAACAGAAACTAAGCTCAACCCTCTGGATGGATAGCTAGGTTGGCCTTAGAATGAACAATAAGAAAGGAAAATCATTGCGGCAACAAACATACTAACACCAAAAAAAAGTAGGTAGAAACATATAATACCTCGAAGTTCAGTGTCCATCTCTTTGTTACCCACACCATCCATACGGCCATCCTTTTGCTTTCCAGTATTCGTATTATGAATTAACACTATTGGAGGCCATATAATCAGATCTTCTTTATTTGCTGCTGCTTCATCTTCAGATAATAATTGGTATGCCTTTGAGTTGTCTGGTACTCTCGTGTAGTTCCACCCCATTAGAACACACAGTGCTTTGTGGAATCCAAGGTGCTCAACACGAGCTTTCTGTGAGTTGTAGGCATGCATAAGAACACCATGGACATCTGTATACTCTTTGGAATCCCTGTGATTTTGCATGCCAAATGGATTGAATAACAGATATTCAGCCTTTTCCCATTGACATTGCCAGGAATATAAAACAAACCATGGATAAATGGATTCATGCCAATAACAAAATGAATCCATGTACCAGTATAAAAACAACCTGGCTGAATAAATGGCCAAATAATAAATATAGTTGGAAAACTACACTTAACAATTATGTTCAAACATATTCATGATGTGAAGCTAGATATATCCTATCCAATCACTCCCAAGATAATTAAATGAAAACCAACAGCGGTAAAAACTGCAGCTCCAAGATAATATTAAGCCAGTACTCCTTATTTCCATCACTATTTGCGGCCCAGATTCAAGCTGATTCAAGCAATAAAACAAGACCCATCATAAAGAAGCACTTTTATAAAAGGGGATTAACTTATTCATTTGGGCATTATACATACAGACAGTAGCAAATGTTTGCATAAATATCTACATAAAGCTACCTCAGAAGCTCTGAACCAACAATTGCTGTTTTCACTACAAGACACCAGGCTAAAGTAGTAAAGGTCGACTTAGCAACAGATGAAATCACATGCATACAGAGGCAGATGAAGGTCAATGAATCAAAGGATGATGCATAATCATTGCTGATAAATTTCTATATTTGTCTTGATAAATAAAGAAAACCACTGTGCTCCAAGCTTCCCACTTATCTCCTCCACTCGAATGTAATATAATGATGAAATAATGAATGAAGGAAAAAAGAATGAATCATCAAAGGGTTTAAAACAGCATTAGCATTAGGGAAAAAAATAAGCGCTGAAACAGTACATCGCCGACAGCAATATCCCATTGAATAATAACCAAAAAGAATCCAAATGGACAAAGCGTCTTTGCCCACCCCTCCAAATATACAAGCAGTGGAATTAAGCAGTATGCCAAAGGCATAAGAATCCATAATCTTACTATGTGGCTACCAATACTCATACAATGAATCCACAGTATTTAATGGTACACGTCAGAATGAAATAACAGAAAAACATCACAAAGGGGGAAAAACATACACCCCGGCGCGCACAC
Source organism: Cinnamomum chago (assembly GCA_038049695.1). NCBI lineage: Eukaryota > Viridiplantae > Streptophyta > Magnoliopsida > Laurales > Lauraceae > Cinnamomum > Cinnamomum chago. The sequence continues at coordinate 11,148,543 of CP142454.1, read as the reverse complement.
ACAAAAATCTCTGCCAACTAAATGGACATCTTTCCTTTCTTTTTTTTTTTAATGGTAACTAAATGGACATCTTCCTTGAAACAATCCCAACTGACTAACATCAAACCACTAATAGAACTCTTTGCTCGCATTCGTAATACCTAATCAGCAGACCACAGGGGTATAAGTCCCAACTCCCAACCAGATACAAAATGCATCAAATTACTAATACAATCCATCTTCCACATTTTTTCTCTAGCAAAGTGAACAATATAATCCCATCATATGATTTCGAGAACCACATCCCTAAAAGATGTGTTTCTTAAAGTTTTGAAGAGGAAATCTCAGTTGTTTTTCACTAACAGACAAACTTCATTAATAAATGGAGTGTAAAAAAATAGACATCATCATCATCAAAAGCCTTACCATCAATTTGGGATGAATATCAGAAATTTTGTACATAAGCAACTAATGACAAGATAAAATTTCAAAAACTGAAAGATAATTACATCAAAGCTTTCAAGACAAATATCAGTTGTTTTGTTACTAAAAGACAAACTTTATTAATACATGAAGTGTAAAAAATTAACATCGTCATCATCATCATCATCATCATCAAAGCCTTATCCCGCCAATTTGGGATGAACGATTTACAAACATTTCACCATTGCAAGTCTAAAATATTAGGGATGACACCCCACAAATAATGCCCAAAATCAAATCCTAGTCTCTAGGATTGGCCAAATGATGCACATTCCAACACAGAACGCAAAAGGTAGATGTTTAGAAATGCACAAAGATCCCTATTCTCATTATAAATTAACATTAATCTCTACATGTTTCTTTGACATCTTCAAGTGAGGCTCTCCAGCTACAACCATACCAGGACAGGTGCAAATACATAAAGCCTCCTGCATCACAATTTATTCCACCTAATTTGCATCCTTCTTCTCCAGTCGGACTAAAAACCAATAACGTTAATCACCCTCTCCATCTCTCGACGAGGAATATACATTCATGCTTCTTTCCTTCTTCTCTCGACGAGGTCCAACTCTGAAGAATCCAAATTACCTCCTGATGCAATGCCATGGCTAAGTAAATATACATTCATGCTTCTTTCCTTCTCACTAACCACACCCCGCGCCCACTTCTCTTCTAAAACTATCAGATATTGAACCGTCATTCACTCCACATACAAGAATTCTTCTTCTCTCATGAAAGCACCACACCTTTTTAAACTCCAAAGTCTCCGACGAAGAAAGAAATTCTCAAAAACTTAGAAAGCAAGATCATTACATCTGGCAAACGCAGTAACCTCCAACAGAATCCACTCCTTCAAATAGAAAACACATCAGGCCACTCCCCCCAAAATTTATTAATTTAGTTTTTTTTAAGATGGCTGCAAACCGCAAATAGCAACAGAAATGGAGGGGCAAATGACACCAAATAAATTGACGCCCTATTGGTGTGGAACAGGGATTGATGCAGGGCAGGTAGGAAAAACAGCTATTGGCATTTTATTATACACAGAAAATAATTTCCTTCTTATAAAGCAAACACATCATACGTCAAAACTCAAAAGTGCATGATCGTAAATCACCAGCAAACAGCTCATCCTTATTAAATAGAAGAAAAGGTAAACTAGTGTAGGAGTGAACATGCAAGGTCAACAAACCAACATAAAATAAACACTAGCTTCACTAGTAGATGATGTCTTCAGAGAATCTGTTTAAAGCACATGTTGGACTCCTTCAAACAAAAGAGACATCGACAAACATATCTGTTGAAATAGATTGGCCAGGACATGGACAAACATATCTGTTGATATAGATGATCTAGTGTTACAATCTAGTACATCAGAATTAAAACGTAAGATGCAAATTTCCTTCCTTTTCTAAGTAATGAAGAATACATGCAAAAGGGAGTACAAATAATCACCACTTTTGAAGCATAGACAATATCTTGCAAAGTGAACTACACTCACCCATCCTTAAAATGCAGAGAAGCACATAAGGTTTAACGCAAGGACCAATATGCTTTAAGCATGCAAATTTGCAGAGAAATTTCATAAACCAAGCTTACAAACACAATGAAAAAGCATAGCAGTACAGCAGCCAGAGACGATCAATGGAAAGAGAGCCCATTTCCAAACATTAAAAGAAAGAAAGTGACAACAACTTCACGCTGTCACTTCACAGGGCAGACAATGCATTCGAATAACTAGCATAACATTTAATTTCATTCGTCTGAGCTTCCTACAGATGATCAAATCTGATTTGTGAAATTTTAAAAGCTTATATGCACCTGTGTACTCAACAATATCTTTTGTGAATGTCAACACTATTCTCTTAACAGTGTTTTATATTGCGTTCTTGCAAGCAAGATCCTCAATATTGTCATAGAAATGAGGAGGAATGATTGATTGTAGTGAAGGAGAGGCGCTTAGAAAACTGATGATCAAAATGTACCCATCCATTTAGATTTCTACTCAGCCTTATAGTTTGATAATTTCCCCTTTTTTGAAACGTAACCTGATTTTATTGTAAAAACTAACCAACATAAGAGACATTTCCTGAAAAGCAAAAATAGAGAACCAAACAAAAAAGAAGGAATACATCTACAAAAATAAGGGCAGTCCCAAAAACGCCTAGGCCAAAAAAACTAGTGAGGAAACATATCTGCAGCAAGGGTCTGCCAACCCACGCCCTCCTTGGCCAGGGAAACCGCAGCCACATTTGAGCCATGCAAGACAAGAAAAAGGGAAGCACTCAGCTTCACAGCAAGCTACAGACCTACTTTACCTCATCTGCCAAACACCAAGGAAAGGAAGAAGACACTGATGCCCATCTAATGACACAAGAAGAGTCTTCCTCTACTATAAAAGAGTGAACCGAAGGCCGGTCCTAAGAGCAATCAACTTGGCCTAACCTGCCAGACCCGAAAAAGAAAGTAAACAACCGGCCGAGCTATCTCTGAAAAGGCCACCATAATGGACTGCCCCAGATTACCCACCACGCTTCCATCTAAGTTAAGCGTGAGAAGACCTGCAGGGGGGGACCAAGCAGGAACAGAGTTAATCCTGTAAGGACAGGAGAAAGCCACCTTGAACCAACTTCTCAAAATGGCTAAAGAACGGAAGAATAGAAGCCAAAGAAGTAACACAGAATTTAATTTTTGCTTCCAAATCACTCTCCCTAGAGGTGAGACTTTCAAAACAACTTTTGTTGCACTACTTCCATAACACCCAAATGATAGTTAGGAAGCAAGCCTTCCACATCACTCGACCTCTCACTGCACCCACCCTGAGCTCCAAGCCAAAAATAAATTAACGATAGAGTTGGACAGTGCCCAACTACACTCGAACCACCCAAGGACAGCTTTCCAAAGAGCTTGAGGTATATGAAAGTAGACAAAAAGATAGTTCAATATTTTCTTGGCTTGGAAAGTTATAGACACTTCCATCCCCTGACCATGAAATCTGAAGTCATTGGGTATCTGCTTCATGAGATCTGAGAAGGAAGAGGAAATGTTGATATCCATTATAGTTTCACATAGAAAGAACATTATAAAGAATAAATGATTTTATGAGAACAAAGGTAAGGGGATAAGAAGAAGAAGATAATGAGTTTGAAAATTAATAAACAAAAAAACATTTGGACATGACATGCGCAGGAAGAGAAGCCAAATGACTAGGAAGGAAAGTAGTGGTGGTCCCAACAATGAAAAGAAATAGGGCATGGAAAAGAAGGGATGAGCTGCAAAAAGCTAAAGAAAACATAAATTAGGAATACATAAGCCCCAAAGCATTTCAAGAAGTAATGGATGGAAAATTAATAAGTCGGAGCCACGCATAAGAGGCAAGGAACTTAGCAGATCTTCATGAAAAGCATATGCAGCTGAGAGTGAGAACAAGGTATATCAGGGGTCGAGAGTTTAACGAAGCAATGAGAGTTGTGAAGAAGAGAAATGAACATTTCTGGTCAAGAATAACATGAACTGTGAAGACAATGATTAGATGTTTGGTGAGGAGGAGATTTGAGAACATGCAAGCATAGGGATTCCTGAGGAAGGGCAATTATGGTAGTATAGTTAAGGCAAGATATACGGAGGACGTCCAAGATTGTAGAATATTTGAACCAGATGCACAAAATTAGGAGGAGCTTTTCATGTCAGTGGAATCATGAAACTAAAGATGTGGTGGAGCTACAAAAAATAAATAGTAATTATAAAGTTTAACCACATTCTTGCTTGAGAAGCTTCTGAGAAGATCTTGGGGATACACAACAGGGAAGGGGGAATGTAGTATAATAAACAGACAGGGGATGCATTGGGATGAGACTACTGGGAATCACCATACAATGTTCACTGCAATAAAAATGAGAGGAAGATGCAATGACAAGGAAGCATGCCAGAGTAAATAAGACTCCAAAGAAGGATGGATGACATAGATCTTGAGCTCACGGGGGTCCAACGGGCTACACTACTAACCATGGACAAATGATAGAATACAATGATTAAAAAAAGACAAGCACTCACCCCAAGGATCAGGCAGTGCCACCAAGCATATGCTGATCTAACGGAGTAGTGGTAATGCATAAAATGATAAAACCCTAGAGAGAGGAAGCAAAGAATGGATATATCAGATGGAGCTATTAAACAAAGAAGACACACATCCGAAAAGCGGGGTAGTACTAGAAGGATGGATGACGTTTGAATGGAGGAAGATGACAAAATAGAAGAAATGAAAAGAATCTTGGGTTTAAGAATCTGCTGGAGAAAGACTACTTATAGCCATCCATAATGTAATAAAAAAAAAGGGGGAAATGGAGGTCAAAATATGATTCAATGTGCAGTGTTCAATTTGTATGACTCCAACTAAAAAGTGAATGAAAAAAGGAGATGATAGGGAAAGTAAAAGAAAGATGAAGGAATGATAATTGTCAATTGGAATGCATAACGAACAGAGAAGGAGAAAAAGACATGATAAGAAGTAACGCATATGGAAGTTGTCACAAGTGGACAATTTATGATGACTATGAGAATACTATTTGAAGGCGGAGCTTCATTCCCTCACAAGCTGTCACTATAAGAACAATAGCTTTTGTGCAAGATAGGAGATGGTGCGAAGGAAAAAAGGAAGTCTTTTGGTTTCTATCACTGAAACAAAGTCAGTACTAGATGCTTTTTTGTTGTGTTGCCACCTTAGTGTAAGGGTCTTAGTGATTGAAGTGCATGAAAGATCTTGTGGGCAAAGAAGAAGGGGGGAAAAGGCCAATAATATAATGGTTCATTTAGAGGCAGTATAATTGGGTATTCAACAATCAGGGAAAATACCACAAGCTCACCATGTTAATCTTTGTTGATATATGGGCTACTTCAGTGTAAGATGCACTACGGGCAGTCACTACCTCCTAAGAACTTGTGCATAGGACGTGTCAATGCTGGTGACCATCTAAATTAATGTTCGCAACATTTGTAAAGATTTATTCATGATTACTCCCATTTTTTTGTGCGTGTGTGAGAGAGAGAGAGAGAGAGAGAGAGAGAGGGAGAGAGAGAGAGAGAGAGGGAGGGAGAGAGAGAGAGAGTCCAAAAATTCAGAACGAAGCAACCTATCTCCGGCTCAGACATAAGTTTGTTTGCAAATAAAGTTGTTTACACTTTACACAACAAATGAGCAAACAATAAGTACACGTGACAACCATTTTGTTGAAAATACCAATGACTGAGCAATTTTAATTGCATAAATTTAAAAACCGGAACTCCACTGGAGCAAACTCAGCAACAGTAAAAGGAAAAGACAGCTTTTTCAATGTATTATTGTTCTTGTAGGAAGTATTCATGAAGAAGATGCATTCTCCTTGAAAATGCATCCATAATGAGAGGAAAATTATTGCCTGACCAAAATATTTAGACAGAATAGAATTATTAGAATACAATGCAAAAGCTGACTTTCCTTTGACGTTGTTTTAGGAACCAAACAAATTAGAACCTTTTTTTTTTTAAAGAACAAATTAGAACTTTGAACCTGCAAATGTGGTTCCAACTATAATAAAAGATTCTTGAAGCCAAGACCAGTAAAAATTAAAATAGGGGTCTCACAACCACAAAACTTATAGAACAAACAGACCATCCACATCAGATATGACAACAATATCTCAAATAAATAGTCTCCTGAGTAATTAACAGAAGAGCAGGCTATCAGCATTGCCTACAATATCAATTTGCAGCCATGTTTGGTAGACTGTGCATATACCATCTTCAATGAATTATATACAACAGTCATCCAACAGATATCATAAAATGCTAAAAGAGTTCCTAAGACTAAAAATAGAAATGTGCTCAAGCAACTAAGGAGCTACAACAATTATTGCACTATTATCTCTTCAAAGTAAAAAATAAAAAAATAAAAAAAAGTCCACATCTATTACCACTGTATTATCGCATCAACAACAAAGAGTATCATGCCCAACAAGTGAAGTTGGAATGTCATGACCCATAAATAAATAAATAAACACTTGAAAAAAAAAATCCTTTGAAACCAGCCACCTCCAAGCCAAACAGAGGTTCAAAACTGATAAAGTTCCAAAAAATGACAGCTTAACAACTTGATTCAAAATGGTTCTCTACAACAAACTGGCAACTTGATACATCAATTCAAAATTTGAATTACCAAGACACAGCAACAACTAGCTGCACCAAGTAGGCCAAAAAGAGACACCTAAACTGATTCTCAAAATAAATGCTTCTTTTTTCTTTCTTGTTTGAATGGTAACATGACTCGAATCCACATCCTTGAGGTTGCGGAAATAAGCACATTCCACTGTGCAACAGGCTCTCTACATGCCATGGATTAAATGTATCGGCCGATAAATCGGCCATAGCAGCAGTGACCGCTGCAATAAATACATATTATCGGCGCTAGCATCCATTGCAGCCCAATGAGCCATAGAGGCCACTACAAGACCGTGTCGGGAGCTACATAAGTTAAAAGAAGAGGAAAAAAAGCGTACCCTATTTCATCGATTAAACTGGAAGGAGGAAAAAAAACTAAAAGGAGGAGGAGAAGGGATTAGGTAAATGCACATCACCATCATCACAAGGAGGAGGAAAAATAGCAGCAGAAGAAGAAGATGACGTACCTAGAGGAGGACCACAGCATCTGCAGCAACACCCAGCCACCGACGGACAGCGGAAGCTGCAGTGGCTTCTTCTCTTTCTCCTTCTCCTCCTTTTTTCCCCCTCTCTGTTTCAACTTTCCATAACCTTCATACAAAAGAAAGCAGGGGTTCTCGACTCTCAACAGTTGGAAAAAGGGACGATGCCCATTTTTAGGGTCTCAACAACTAAAATAGGGGGAAAGGAATCCCACTTTTTAGATCTTTGGAGATTCATGGCCCCCGCAGTGGGGCCCACATAATTTTTCTAAAGAAATCCCTAATAATATAAATTCTCTCTAATAGGTTGGGCCCACAGGTTAAAGATTTAAATTATTAAAGTAAATGTCCTGCCCATATTAAGCCCTAGCTAAATTTTATATAATAGAAAATACAATAACCAAATTTCATTATAGGAATAGCACCCTAGTCAAATTTCACTATGATAGTAAAAAATAGGCCCTAGCCAATTTTCACATTAATAGGAAAAGAGCCCTGGTCAAATTTGACTCTAATAGGAAATAGGCCTAGCCTAAATTCACTCTAATAAAAAAATGGGCCCTTTTCTCTCTAATAGGAAATAGTGCTTTAGCAAATTTCGCTTTAGCAGGAAATGTTTATAATCATACAGCAATACATGACCTCATGCAATGAGGGGACCACTACGCCCCTCTATAAAAAAAACATATATTCTAGCATTTTCCAATATTGTAGTCTGCTATGCCTGCCGCTGCCGCTGTTTTCATCCTTGCTACATGCAATATTACATGTAACTAAATCAATAAAACACTATTGTTGCTGTGAATGTTTTACACCCACTCCAAACCATATATTAGGAGCCTCATGAGTTAATCCTATATTCCATTGGTTACCATACATCAGTACAGAGACAACAGATAATAATGATGAATAGAAGATACACATGACATCAATCGGCAACACCATATATGCAAGAACCCTACCAAAACAAGACTACTAAAGCTCATCAAAAGCACATCTACAGCAGTCAAAGCATAGGTGCATTGTCATTTCAAAGAACTCCCAAACATCCAGATCAGCTAAGAATACCAATTGTTCAGTAACCCAAAATCAGAGTTACCAAATTCGATGGGCTCGAGTCAGTCAATCAAACTGCTTCCTCATTTGTCAGTTGCCACAGAATTCAGTGAATTCAACAAAATAATCATTGACGAATAAAACCGTATCTGGCCAATAAATCCTACTTATTAAAAAACGGTCTAATCAATTCGTTTAAGTGCTAATTCATCTTACAGTCTAAGCTTAAGAAGACATTAAGAGAAGTCACCGCCTTTATCAGCTAGACAACAAGTCAACCTCTGATATGTTATTAGTTTATTTCACCATGAACCAAATTAACTTGAAACCAAAATATGAGTCAAGTCAAACTGCAAATCTAGAGTCACAACTATGTCCAAGAAAGAGCCGAGTAATTAAGTTGTCTGTCACTCCAAATTTCAACATCCAATACACAGCAATCACACCACATGTACAAATGAACCTATAGAATTGCCTTCATGCTACTCATCAACCCCCACCAACCTACCACACCACACCAGCACCACCAAATGATGTCCTCCTCTCAAGCAAAACCCCTTTCCTCCAAAAATAAACACAAGATCTAGCTTCAAAATTAAAAAGTCCACTAGTCCCATCTTGACAGCATGACAGGATTCACGTCCATTACCCGACTTTCACAAGTTTAAGATGTGATTAATGTCTAGAGTTTTTATCCCATGGGCAAATCGGCATGACCTCTAACGGCCATCAATCCAATTGTCTGAATCCCATTTTGACTCCTATAACGCCGTAATAGGATTCACATAAATTTTTCCTAAGAAAATTAATAGAACCATCAACTGCCCTTCATCCCAGTCGCGCCAAATACTCCATTTATGTGAAATCTAAAACCCAATTGAAGTCTAAAACCCATCATCTTCACATGCAAGTCGCTCACCTTCCTATCAAAAACAATTAGAAAAGCAAAACAGACATAGAAAAAGGTATCAGCTCCGATATTATCAAACCTGTCACAGATGAGGCAACGCAGAACACCAGACTTTCCATCATCTAAGAAATTCTTCTTCTGTAGGATGTTCTCATTGAGTAATTTCGCACAATGAAGGAAAGCTTTCTTCAGGTCCTTCAGATCCACGTCCACATACTTCACCTCTGCACCGCCGGCCACATCACCGCCGGACGCACCTGGCCGAGAAGGTGGTGGTAGGTCACCGTAACCCTCCGGCCCGCTCCTCAAGTTTTTAGAGGGACGCAGGTCTTCCTGACCCCGCCTGCCCGGTTCCAGTGGGTCCCAGCGTGGCGGGCTGCCAAGCCGGTCACCGCCCGGAAACCCATTAGGATTAGGGTTTCCATACTGCAGCAGCTGCTGCTGCCGCTGGCGCACAAACTCCTCTCGCCCATCCCGGCCTTCCTCCTCTCCATACTTCCTCTTGAGAGAGAATTCAGGCCGGGGCGGGCCGCCGCGCCCGTCCAAGGGGTGCCAGAAATCGTGCCGCCCTCCTCGGCCGAACAGTTCCTCCCGCTCCCGCTCGCGTCGAAAAGCATCGGGGCTGAAATGACCATGTGGGGGGTAATTCCGATCGAAACCGAACGCCGGGCCGTCAGGCTCAATGCCGTGGCCGGGACCGTGGGGACCGTAGGGGAAGAATCTGTCGGCTGCGGGGTCAATGGGGTGATCGGGCGGGAGGGCGAAGTAGGAGCGGACGCTGCCGTCCGCGAGAACGATGGTGCGGCGCTCGAGCATGTGGAAGCCGTAGGCGGGGGGAGGAGGGGGGCCGGGGTCCTGGTGGGGGAAGGGGGCAGCCGGCGTGAGGAGGGGAGCGGGTGGGGCATGGGAGGAGGGTCCGGCGGCGGAGGCGGCGGAGGGGGAGGGTTTGGTGTCGGAAGGGGGGTTGTTGGATTCCCATCGGGATTTCCTATGAGCGGAGGAGGAGGAGGAGGGGTTTGAGGAAGAAGAAGGGTTCTGGTTCTGGAAGGAAGAACCCTTTCCGGCCATTCTCTGGTCGTTCATCGATGAAAAATGAGATTTTTTAGGGTTTGTGTATTGGATTTGGCCCTGCAACTTGGAGGAGAGCCCAAGGGTAATAGCTTTTTTCGGCGTACTGCCTTCTCTTTATTCTCCTTCCACCATTGGGAAAGGAGGGTTTTTGATGATTCGTTTTGGGAAGATCCTTACCGTAGAACTTGATTGATCATTAGTAAATCAGTTTTTTTAAATGGAATCGATGAAGAGGTCAAGCTAAATGGAAAAAAAAAAAAAAAGGATTTTATGGAAAAATCCCCACTAGGTGTCCCTTATACGAAAAAGCTCTACTTATCTCAGACTTACTGCACAAACGGGGTTCGGCATGTGCTTTTGTATTTTTTTTATGTTTTTATTTGAAATGAACGACACTAGCGTGATCGTTTCTGATAAGGGCAATGCTAACGTCACTCTCGCTCCCACTCCCACGGACGTCAATAAAACACAAGTAATTCCTTTTTACCCTTATTTGCAATATGTTGGATTGTTTGTGGCAGCAACCCCTATTATCCCCTCTCTAGTCTTCTTCTCCGAAAATAGCGGCATGACGGAGTCCGGATTCTCTTCCTCTCCTTGTCTCTGTTCTGCAAACTACAACGCCTACAGGCAATAACCAGAGTCTGGAACCTATGATCTTCCTTTCTCAGAGTTCCATAATCTATAGGTCGATCTGCAACCAGTGGCGGAACCACAGCCAGGCCCGGGGGGGCCTGGCTTTGGAAAAAGCTTAAAAAATCACCAAAATTGGGCCCCCCCCAGGATTTTGAAATTCTTAAAAGATGAGTTTCATTTGGCCCCACACCCTACTCTTAAAAGACTTTTCCGGTTTCAGCTCAACAGTACCCACTTTACTACTTTAGAAGATCTGTTTCTTCTGGAAATCTTTTCCAGACTCCAGCCAAACCAGCAATGAGCAAACCCTTTTTCTATTTTCCTTCTTTTCCAGACTCCAGTCTATTTTCCTTCTTCTCCAGCCAAACCAGCAAACGAAGCTCTTATCTTCAGTTGTTGAAACTGAAAGTAAAAGGCGCACCATCTGTTTGAGAAAATGTCTCGACCCCAAGTCACCATAAGTCCATGCCAGGTACTCTTTTTTCTTCATGGAAAGTGATTAGAAAGAGGGGTTTTGTCTGTTTGCCTCTTTTCTTTTGCATTTCATCTTTTTTGGTATCTATTGCAAAGTTTCTATGGTATTTGTTGTGATTTTTCTTGGGTTCCTTTCTAAGTTGTGTTTTTTTTATACTTGGGGTTAACCCCAACTATTACCTTGTTCAGGTAAAGATCCAGGGATCTTATTCTTGTAGCTTGCCCATAATGTGCTGAGTATTAAATTTAAACTATGCTTTTCTTGATCCTAAACGTTTCTGCTCACATGCATATCTATATTCCCTGTCATTCTTTGTTGGGCGGCTTGGGCCTGGTTGGGTTTGTAGTTTGAAGATGGTAGTCATTCGGCCATCCTAAACTTAGGACTAGGGGTGGCCTTTTTTTTTCCCTTATTCATACTTCAAGCCTAGCTTGCATTGTGTGCTACTTTGAAGTTTGGCCCAGAGGTTGAAAACACATTCTGACTCACCTGGAGTCTACCTGGTTCATTAAATCACTTGCTTGATTGAGTATTTTGCCTAAGTTAATCATCTTCCATGACAGGCTTATAATCCCATTGTAGGTAAGAGGCGAATCGAAATGTTGGGTTTCGGGGCGGTCGCACCCATCAGAAATAAGCCCTCGCCCCCCTCAAATGATAAAACAACGAAGAAAGCAATATCCCCCACCCAAGAAAACCCATGCCCAAACATTGATGGCCTAGAGTGGAAGACCACATTGACATTACCTTGGCCCCGCCTAAACCCAGCCCATTACCATAACTATTTATCACGTTTATTTCCACATGTAGGCACATGCATTTGATATTTAAACACAAACAATTAGTAGCAAGAAAGGGAAAGAGTAACAACAGAAGAAGAGCTCTCCACTTGGCCTAACATCAACCAAACAGAAACAGTCGTCCTTCATATGTCGATTGACCCGAACCACCTATTTGGTGGGCCACTGAATTAGATGCTCAGTAAAGTCCCATGATGCTCAAGTGAGTGTTTGAAGACTGGGCTATATACGTGGACTCCTTATTTAGTATAAGGTGATTTGGGTATGTAAATGGGGGCAAAAAATAAAAATAGAAAAAATGAAAACAAAAACGCAGATGCTAAGCGGCTAAATGGATGTGAATGGTTGACGAACATGGTCAGTGGGCCCCACATTGCAGATTTTACTTGTCCATTTTCTGGTTAGTAGGCTCATGTTATGTGCTTGCTTCTACGTGCATCAGTGCATGTATGCCAAAAATGGGCCTGTGTACATGGAACAACGGGTGAAGCTATACCTCTGAAGAGGCAATACCTTGCTTTGCCCGGAACAAGCTCATGAGTCATGACTAAATACTTACACTGTTCAGGTTTTTTATTTTATTTTATTTCTCTAAGTCTTTACACAACAAAGGCCAAAGAGTGATTATGTGATTGCCAAGTCACCATAAGTGAATGTCTTAAAGGTGAATTTGGGGTTGGGCTTGTCATATATATTGAGAAATATCAATATAAGATGCAACAAGCATAAATGGTTGGTCTTTCATTCTTTCACCATACCAAATATGATTTTGGACATATAATAAATATGATTTTTATTTGACTTGTAGATGGAAAAGTCATCTACAATTGATGGATTTTTCAAAAGAAAAAATCCTCAAAACTTAGAAGCCGATGCATCATTGCCGACCTCTAATGTTGAGATTCCAATTTCTGAAGATCGTCCTACAAAATCACAAAGAGCTGAAATCAATGAACTTGATATTAGTTCATTAGAGCGTGACCCAGGATTGCGTCTACAGATATGGGATTATGATATTAATCGGCGTGATGAAATTCGACGGAAGTACATTAAGGTTGGTCCATACCAACCTATGCTTTCAAAGTATCCGAAATCTGGATCAATAACTTATCTTCGTAGCTTTCAGCATTCGTGGTTCAAGCTATTTCCTTCATGGTTGGAATATTCTCCAGAGAAAGATGCTATTTTTTGTCTACCATGCTATCTTTTTAATAAGCAAACTGGACTTGCTTCGCAAAATGCATTCACTCTTACTGGATTTAAGAATTGGAAGAAAGTTAAAGATGGAAAAAATTGTGCTTTATTGAGTCATGTCGGGAAGGATCATAATTCTCCTCATAAAGTTGCCGAGAGATCATGTGAAGACTTGATGAATCAATCTCAACACATACAGAAAGTGTTTGACAAATTCACTTCGGAAGAAATTGCAAACAATCGATTACGGCTTACGGCTTCAATTGATACAGTCCGATGGCTTACATTTCAAGGTTGTGCTTTTAGAGGCCACGATGAAAGTCATAGTTCAATCAATCGTGGAAATTATATTGAAATGTTGAATTTGTTGAGTTCTTATAATGAGAAAGTTGCACAAGTTGTGTTAGATAAAGCTCCAAAAAATGCTTCTTACACATCACCAAAGATCCAAAAAGAAATTCTCCATGTTTTTTCAACCAAAGTGAAGAAGATAATTCGTGAAGAAATTGGTGATGCAAAATTTTGTATACTTGTTGATGAAGCTCGTGATGAGTCAAAGAAGGAGCAAATGGCTATAGTTTTAAGATTCGTCGACAAAGATGGCTTTGTGCGAGAGCGTTTTTTTGGGCTTGTTCATGTCTCCAACACTGCATCATTGACCTTAAAAAATGAGATATATGCTGTATTGTCTTATCATAATCTCGATGTTCAGAATATTAGAGGGCAGGGATACGATGGTGCAAGCAATATGCGGGGCGAGTGGAATGGATTACAAGCTTTGATTTTGAAGGATTGTCCATATGCTTACTATGTCCATTGTTTAGCACATCGCTTGCAATTGGCATTAGTTGCAGCATCAAAAGAAGTTAATCCAATTTATCAATTTTTTACTAAATTGACTTCTATTGTCAATATTGTTGGCGCGTCATGCAAGCGTAATGATGAGTTAAAAGTTGCTCAAGCTGCTGAAATTGCACATTTGATTGCCATTGATGAGCTCGAGAGTGGGAGAGGACTTAATCAGATTGGTTCTTTACAACGGGCAGGAGATACTCGTTGGAGTTCTCACTTGAAATCAGTTTCTAGCTTGATAAAGATGTTTAGTCCAACATGTGTAGTTCTAATTAACATCATTGAGGATGGAACTACTTTTTCTCAACGAGGAGATGCAGACTCAGCTTATGAGGCAATGACTTCATTTGAATTTGTTTTCATCTTGCATCTTATGAAAGAAATCATGGAGATCACTGAATTACTTTGTCAAGCTTTGCAATGTCAATCTCAAGACATTTTAAATGCCATGCATCTTGTTTCATCTACTAAAGCACTTATCCAAAAATTGAGAGATGTTGGGTGGGATGCTTTACTTATCAAGGTGAAATCATTTTGTGAGGCACGCAATATAGATGTCCCAGATATGAATGCTCGTTATGTCGCGAGACGAGGTCGAGCCCGCCATCAACAAGATGAGTTTACAATTGAGCATCATTGTCGAATAGAAGTTTTTTATGCTGCGATTGATTCTCAATTACAAGAATTAAATGGTCGGTTTAGTGAGCATGCAGTAGAGTTGCTTCTTCTTAGCTCAGCTTTGGATCCTCGAAATGCACATGAATCTTTCAGAGGCGATGATATTTGCAAGTTGGTAGACAATTTTTATCCTCGAGACTTCACAGAAAATGAGAAAATGCAATTGAGAATGGAACTTCACCATTATGAGTATAATGTAGTTCGACATTCAGACTTTAAAAAATTGTCAACTGTTTCTGATCTGTGTCAATGGTTGGTAAATACTAGAAGATCAACAGTCTACCAACTTGTTTTTAGAGTGATTGAACTTGTGCTTACTCTTCCAGTTTCTACTGCAACTACTGAACGATCATTTTCAGCCATGAATATTGTCAAAACTAGGCTTCGCAGCAAAATGGAGGATGATTTTCTCTCTGACTCTTTGATTGTGTACATTGAAAAAGAAATTGCTGAGAAGCTTAGCACAGAATCAATCATAGACGATTTTCGAGATTTGAAAGAACGTCGAGTTCCATTTTGATAGATGATTGAGTTGAAATGTACTAAGAAACAATTATTTTACAACTTTTCTTTGCTTATATTTTGTTAAGGCTGAATATATACCGATTTTAATTTTCATGTCAAATTTAGTCTTGAATCGTAATACATTTTTCTTGCTTGAACTTACAACCATGTCGGAAGAAAAGTTAAAAGTATGATAGTTATAATAATTGGTGAAATAAAATTTTATTCAAATTTGCCCCCCCCCCCCCCCCCCAAGATGAAATCCTGGTTCCGCCCCTGTCTGCAACCTTGATCTCTTATCTACAAACTCAGATTCCGTGATATTCTCTCAGAGATGATTGGTGGCCCACCTTGGATTTGATATCCAATCTAGAAGAATAACCTAAGACCGAGTCTCCTTCTCTGGTGATGCCACGACTGGCATACCCTTTTGTTCTACAAGAATTGTGACGCCTTGCGTCGAGTCTCATTCTTTGCAACGCTAGGCCGACCCAAAAGTCTTTTTGCCCTAACCAGTCGATCTGACTGTCTTCTTCCTCTGTTATCTGCAACAAGCAACAATCTAAATTAGAAGTATGAATTTGTCTCTGTTGGATTTTGTGTAGCAACTTATCGAATCAATCCTCTACAACTCCGACCAACCAGTATGAACCGTGGCCCTCTTTGATTTGATTCATTAAATCTCTTTTGTTCGCGCCTAGCCCAAACCCTAGGAGAATAGAGTTGGTGCATCGTCGTGAATGGAGAAGACAGTAGTAGAGGACTTAGACGAGGAATAGATGGGGAGTGACGCAAGTAACGCTAGCGTCACTCCTCTCAAGTTTCTGAAAAAACGAAAATGGGCCGACATACCCTTTTTCGTGCTGCCCATACTAGGAATGACTTTTTCGTGCAACATCTACGGGGGACTTTCCGGTAAAACTCTCAAAAAATAAAATTTATCATAGCCTTTGATTTAACAAGCTTGGAATTTCGTGGTTGTCCGGTCATAGGATTTCTGTCTTTAGATTTAATCTAATTGTTAGTGAAATTTTTATTAGCATTATATTGGACTAGGTACAAGATCATGGAGGTGATAATAGCGTGAAGGAAGTTGTACCAAAAGCAGCCCAGCCCTGCACGCTGGCCAATGACTTATGGCCCATGTTAACTGGCATTGACCGGGCCAACCCGACCGACACAGCCAATTGACGACCGACACAGCCAATTGACGGCCCATGCTGAGCCACGATAACCCTAACCCACCCCCACCCACCTCTCCTTAAAAAAAAATGACTAGAGTGTTTTAACAGTTTTACATTCCAACAGTTAAAAGAGGGGCATCTGCGTCATTTCAATACTTAGCCCATATTTGGTATCGCTACCTTTTTTTTTTTCTTTATTTCTCAAAATCTCAAAATCGAGTAAAGATTTCGACAATAGAGACATTTGATAGCCTCTAAATGGTGTAGAAAAGTAGAGGCAATGCCTTTATTTTCCACACCCCACCATTGTGTGCATGTAAAAAGTAGAGGAAAAAAAAAAAAAAAAACCTGGGTTAATAGTGTTCTTTGCCCATTCACGCCTCAGTTTTTTTTTTTTTTTTTCAAAATCTAAGAGTATAAATCAAGATGCAATCCCGTTGAAAATGTTCGCAAGATCAAACACGACCATCAGACCAAATTTCAGCCATTAGATCATCACCCATCTCAAGATATGTAAAAAAAAAAAAAGTGAGCCACTTGGATGTAATTTTTTGGAATTTGTGGGCCCCAAACACAAGATCCAGACCGTTGGATCTCTTTGCAAGTTGTAAACAGCTATGCGGTCAATTTTCAAGGTTTTATACCTTATAGATCTTGAGATATTTGCAAAACAATATCAATCATTAATGTATTATGTTCAATATTGAATTTGTCCACGAGCAGTAACATTTTTTTTATATATTTTTTAATAATTTACGAGTGTAAGTTAAAATCCAAACCGTTGGAAACGTTCGCAAGGTCAAACACACCCATCAGACCAAATCCTAGCCGTTGGATTAAGACCAATCTCGAGATATGTGCATAAAATGCGAGCCATTTGATGCGATTTTTTGGATCATGTGGAACCTAAATACAAGATCCAAACTGTTAGAACTCTTTGGAAGGCTACACACGGCCATAGGGTTAAATTTTAATACTTGATACCTTGCAGATCTCAATAAATTTGTAAAAAATTTCAATAATTGATATAAAAATATCTATTTAATATAGATTCTTGCATTACCAAACACTTTTTTTTTAGCCTATTTTTTTAATGGATCCATTTTGATGGATCTATAAAAAAAACAATAGATATACCAAACATGACCTTAGTAGATTTAAAAATGAACGTTGCTAATGCCATACCCAAAACTCCTTTTTTCCACATCCCTTTATTTTAAGACCAATATACCCATGAGTAAAATTACCATAAAGGACATCATTCATAGTTCCATACCTCACCCAATTTCTCTAAACACTCACTCACTACCATCCCGTTCGGCAACATTGCCGGAGGGGGAGAGGGTGGGAGAGTGAGGGAGACATGGATGGGGAGAGAGGGAGAGGGAGAGGGAAAGAGGGCGACGACGAGCGGAGGTAGCAGGGAAATTGAGAGAGGGAAGGAGAGGGAGAGGGAGAGAGAGAGAGAGAGAATGGTAGGGAGAGGGAGAGAGGGACACTGAGAGCGAGGGGGAAGAAGGGGAGTGTGGAGAGAAGGTGAGGGAGAGAGGATATGGTAATTTGCGGAAAAAAGGGCGTGTAGAGAGAATTTTTGGCAATCTCTTGACTTAAGTGGTTTGTGTAGAGAGAATGAATGTTGAAAAAAGAAGTTTCGCATGTGGCATTAACAGCTTTCTTTAAAAATACCATATTTTTTCTCATTTGTTAACACTCGTTTACGCTCTTTCTAATTTGCCTCTCTCTTTTTTATAGCTATTAGAGCTATATTTAAGTTCTACGAGGCACCAGGTTGAAAACCCTAAAAGTCCATAAAGCCTCTTTCAAATTATATATATATATATATAAAAAGGAGGGGCATGTGGGTCGGTCTGTGGGCTTGCACGTCATGACATATATCACGCCATGAGCAGTGCTAAGCCGACTACTTGCTGGCCTGAGCACGGCTTGTGAATTTTTACAGGCCGACAAAACTGGGCTAACGAACTAGCACAACCTGTTTTACACCCCTAAGTGAAACTATTGATCCCTAATTTCTTAAGTGAAAGCATCACTCGTTAGACAAGTAGTCCAACACGTCCAAAATAATAATAATAATTCTCGAGAATTTGCCTTTTTTTCAATCCGCCTGATAGTCCTCATGTTCACTTTTCATTTGCATAATAAATAAACAAGGATTACCAACTGCGCCCCCCCCGCCCCCCCAACCTGAGTTGTAAAATTTAATTGAACCCACCTAAGAGCAGTTCAATTTTCTCGACACTCATAGTCTCTCTGAAAAGAAAAAATCACAAGTACAAGTCACCGTTTAGTTTTTTTTTTTTTTTTTTTTTTGATAACGTAGGGTTCCTAGCCCTTTGGGCCAGAATAATCCCTACGGGCGCAGGAGAGAAAGCCGGGTAAAATTCTCCTGTGGCCCCAGTGTGGTAGAGCAGTTTCGAACCCAAAACCTCCGGGTGCAAACCGTAGTCCTAGGCCAACTGAGCTACCCCTCGGGGTTAACCACCGTTTAGTTAAACCTCCCTGTCATGTTTTAACACCCCATGTTTCTTATGATAGTGCCTTTTGGCCTCATTCACTTGTGACCACTTCAACAATCTTTTTCCCAAATCCATTTTCCTATCAAATTTTAGGAATTCAATTTCTTGCGAATAGAAAAAGACGACATTTACCAAATTACAGCAAAAATTCTATAAATCTTGCTCTCATTGAATCCCCGTTCTTATCAGCAAAGCCGTTATTTTTATGAACAGTGGTATTTGAATTGGATAAAGTAGAAAATGCCAAACAATATCATCCCAAGAAGAATCATCCATCCGCGTTACTACAAGACTCTGTGGCTTCAGGCTTGGGTTGTCTTCATCGCAATGCAGGATGTAAAACCAGCAAAATGATTATTTATTGAGAGAGAGAGAGAGAGAGATTTAGAGGAAAAAAAGGGGAAAAAACCTTTTTACATGTACTCCCTAGGCTCATCTTATTTAAAATAACCATATCGATTTATTAGGGATCGAATACCTACGTTATCTATGAGAAGCGCATTATCTATGAGAAGCTATCAAGCAAGCACATACAATCAATCCAAGACACAAAGATTTATGTGGTTCGGAAGATTCACGCCTGTTTAATTCTCTTCATGTGATACATAAGAGTACAATTCTCACCCAGTATAACAATTCACCCAATATAAATACATGAAATTCTGTACTTCAAGATAACCACAACCGTCTAATTAACTTTATAATAAATGCTTCAGATTAAATTAATAAATTACAAAAAAACCCCTATTAATCAAATAATGTCCAAGATGAGGCTTCACCAATTCATATTTTCATCATTGAACAATAAATGCACTCTATGCTTTTAAGTATTCGTAAAATCACTCTTATCCCAATTAAAACTGTTGCAGTAAAAGATGAACCCTTGGTCCCTTTCTTGCATAGCAAGGCTTCTATTATTAAACGAGAAAAGGCTTTGATGATGACGACATGACAAGGGTGTAAATGCACTTGCTCCTACTCTACTTTTTTTTATAGAGCGCATCATTAATTAATTAGGTGGTCAAGAAACTCTGCGTATTGGTTAGGGTGGGTTACAGCATGTATCCTCATTCAAGCGACGATCATATTTAGAGTGGAACTTGGGTCAAGCTAAGCTCAAATACACTACGTTCAGTCCACTTGAAAATGCTATCTTGGACTCGACTCAGATTTAGCTGTTGAACCGGAAACAGATTCCAACATGTTTTTTATTACCTTGATGATTCCAATACTCAAATAAACCAATACCCATCGATTTTATGGCATTCAAAGAACTCTATGTACTATGAATGGCCAATCTGTCCTCTTCTATATAGCTTGATGTGGCTACAGATGCCTCATGTTTCCTGAGAAATCATCCAAAGCGCAACCATAGAAGTAGCATGTTACATAATTTAAAGGCCTGAGCCGAGGCATATCCAGGCCTGGCCCAACTTTAGAAACGAGGCCTGTATCCAGTCCAAGACCAACATGGACCACAAGTTCGAGGTCCAGGCCCGCTCATTTAAACATTAGGCCCAGACCGGCCAAACCAGACTTTTTATCAGTTGTTCAAGCTTTCTAGCAAGTTTTGGACAAATTAATCAGCACATTACAAGCACTGATTAATCAGGCCAGGCTGGCCTGGGCTTTGGGGTTTCTATCGCCTAATCCAATCCCGGCTCAAATATTAAACCAGCTCAGATTGTATATCCAAGCCAAGCCCAAATTGGGATGGACCCAGTCCATGAGCACTGCTATAAATTCCAAAGTCCACTACTATTTAAGGGCATGTTTGTGTAACACTTATCCACGGAAAATTCATTTTTCAGGCGTTTGGTACGAAACAATTTCATGGAAACATTTTCCTACCTCGTCAGCATTTTCCTTGATAATAGTGGAAATGAATTTCCTATAGAGGGGTATGAGAAATTGGATTTCCACGGAAAACTTCTCCCTCTTTTCCTCACTCTTGTTCATTTCAACAAAAAAAATCTCCATAGCTCTTTCAAAAATTATTTTACTAAATAAGAAAATTTGATTTTCTACAAGAAATCCACAGCAGCACCAAATAACATTAGCACCAAATCAACGAGGAAAAAAAATTACACCAAACATAATTTTTTAAATTCTACAAAAATCTTTTTTTAAGATTTTCATTTCGATAAAATTTGCTGACGTGGTAATTTTTCCGTTATATGAGTATACAAACAAACATGCCCTTATACGACAGAATCTACCATCTATCTTTGGACTTTGTAGAAAGATTAGAAAATCTTATACTTAATACTTTCTGAATTAGTTTTTTACAGCCGGCCGAGAAAAGTATAGAGAGAAACAAACGAGGAGAGATGTGGAAAGCTCCGCTACACACGTATATCTAAATCCTAATCTAATTAATACTACGAACGCTTTTAGCATCTCCAAAGGCCCTTCTTCGTTCTTCCTTTGTAGAAACAATTATCATTCCACATTTCCCCGAGCATTTCAAAAGAGGTGGAAATCGTTTTCCTTGAACTGGATTCTCATTTCTTCCTGCTTTGTTTTGATCCCCGCGTTATAGTCATTGATCTTGTGGTGGTTTCTAAGGAAAAGAGAAATCTGAAATGTGTGTAATCTTTACATAGGATTTAGTTTGTTGAAATGAGATTCATGACTCCTCTTTGTTTAGTTTGATTGCTGAGTTCTAAGTTTCTTGATCTTTTTTTTTTTTTCCTTCTGGTGTGTGATAGTTTATTAGTTTTAATATCAACTTACTGCAGTGTTTGAAAAATTTGTACGAGGAGAAATATGTTGTGTTTAGGAACTTCATTGATTTTGAAGTCTATTTATATGGGCATGGAATTTATGGGAGTTATGATATTTGTTAGTAAGTGTCTTGATTTCTTGGCAATCATCTCATTTTCTAAGATTTCAACTTGCATACAAAGATATGTTTTGGTTTTGGATTTCTCTGTTAGAGATCTTTGGTTTCAGGTTGATAGATGTTTTAGCATTTTAGGGAATTTTTTAGCTGATTTGGGAATATTCTGAATTGCATTTTTGAGCATATAGTTAATGATTGATTGTGAAAAAAAAAAATCAGTTTTTTTTTTCTCTCTTAAATTGTTGCTTTATTTTCTGCTTGTAGTAATCTAAAGATGGGAGAGGAAGGTTCTTCTGCAATTGCAAAAGATGTTACTGAAGTAAGTTCAGCAATTGCTCTGTCTGTCTGTCTCTCTCAGAGCTATCAGTTCCATTACTACTTGCTTCTAATTTACATGTTCATGGCTTGTGTAGCTGATTGGCAATACCCCGTTGGTCTATCTCAATAATGTTGTGGATGGATGTGTAGCTCGAATTGCTGCGAAGCTGGAGATGATGGAGCCATGTTCAAGTGTAAAAGACAGGTATTTTTCATTGATTCAGTTCTTCATATTTTGCCAGATTAGATAATTCAATATATCATTGTAACTTGCGGTATCAGAAAATTGGGAATTCTGCTTGGAACCTAAAGATTTCAATGTTGAGCTCTGCATACCATGCTCTTAAATTATAAGAAATAATAGATATATGTGTATCTGCTCTCTGGCTCAAAATTTATTTTTGTGTAAGAAAATATTTTGTTGGTTATTGAATTGACATATATGGGTAACATTTGGAAGGTGCACATGTCATATCTTTCTCATGGTTTCGAATTTTGACTTGTTCTTGCTCTTATGGTGATTCATATGGAAACTGTGTATCATCATTGTGGTTTAAATCAGTAGAGGTATTTGGTGTTTAGATATTGTGTTGGACGAGAGCTTGAATACTTGATACAACTGTTTACGTATCCCTGGAAATGTATGATTAGAATTCCCTCTGATTTTGGGTTGTCACAAACTGGCAGGATTGGATATAGCATGATCGCTGATGCAGAAGAGAAAGGACTAATCGTGCCAGGAAAGGTGAGTGGATACCATAGTATCCTATTCAAAGAAAGAACTCATACAACAGCTTGCTTATCTGGATTCTAGAGAACTCGTGAAATAAAAAATCCACGTCTTTCATGGTCAACAAATTTTCAGTGGCACATTTCTTCAGAAATAGAAGATCTCGATGACACTTCTTTAGGGGGGCAACAATCTCATTGCATTTCTACTTGCTTAAAAAACCTAAATATTTTTCCTGGTAGCAGGCATAAGAAAATTTGAATCTTGTAGAGACTTCTCAACATCCTCAAATATTATATGGACGAGTCAAGAGGCACCAAATCCTGATACAGACAACAGTCTCGACGCACCCACTTGGGATCTTGTTAGCTTCCCTTGTTATCTGATAAAACAAACAGACTCGTTCTAAATGCTAATTCCTGAATCTTTTTACTAAAATAATAATTTGCAAGGCCTAAATTCTAGTCATGGGGCCAACTTTGGTTATATTTTAGGAATTGCTTTCCACTATTAAGAACAAAATCCCTTTCCTAATACGTTTCTTTTCCGTCATATCCAAATCAATGCTTATCTACATTTGTTTCTTTATGAGATCCTACATTGATGAAATTTTATATTTTATATTTCAATTCCATTACTAACGTCATATGAAAATTGTGTAAGGAATTTTCTTTTCTCCTTAGTGTCACTCAGTATGCAATCTCTTATTTAGTTGCAATTAGATGAATATTCTCTATATAACTTTTATGACTTCCATTTTGCATTGTGGTTCTAGCTAAGTGGCCCTTCTTCCTCATATTCAGTCCATGCAAAACAGTTTAAAACTAACCAGATTTGAAAAGTTTTTATACTTGCACAAAGGACTTGCTAATCAACTGCCCTCATTCTGATGTTGTTGGGTATTCACCAACAGTGTGGTTTATTGGTAAATCATATGCATATCAACTTGAAAACACCATTGAATCTTTCTGACCGAATTCTCATTTGACTTGTGCGCATTTTACTGATTGTTGAAGAGTGTCCTCGTTGAGCCAACCAGTGGTAACACCGGCATAGGGTTGGCCTTCATGGCGGCAGCTAAGGGTTACAGGCTTATCATTACCATGCCAGCTTCTATGAGCCTTGAGAGAAGGATAATTCTTCTAGCTTTTGGAGCTGAATTAGTCCTCACTGATCCAGCTAGGGGAATGAAAGGTGCTGTTCAGAAGGCTGAAGAAATTTTGGCAAAGACACCCAATGCATATATTCTGCAACAATTTGAAAATCCTTCCAACCCAAAGGTATCCTTTGAACTGTTTCTTCTACGGAGGCCGGTAGCATGCTGTAAGAAAGATAATTACCTTTTTGATGATGTCTTTGTAGATTCACTATGAGACTACAGGACCAGAGATCTGGAAGGGCTCGGGTGGCAAAATTGATGCCCTTGTTTCTGGGATTGGAACAGGGGGCACGATAACAGGTGCAGGGAAATTCCTTAAAGAGAAAAACCCAGAAATCAAGGTTCGTTTGATCTCTTACCGTTATACAACATTCTAGTGTATTTTTACTGCGCATCTTTAGATTAGATATGATTGATAATCCCTTCAAGAGTCCATTACTCATTTATTTCATATGAATACATGGTTCTTACTTCTGGTCTTGTGGTTTGCACTTTTCTCTTTTCAGCTGTATGGTGTGGAACCAGTTGAAAGTGCAGTGTTGTCTGGAGGAAAGCCAGGTAGCTATTTTGGGTGTTTTTTTTCATCTAATTTGCTGATGGTTTGGTTGAATTTTCTTGAAGTGTATGGTGTTGATTATTAATGTCTCATATAATTGGGTCATACTGAGGCCTAACCCAATTATATGAGACGTTAATATTGATTGGTTACATGTGGGACTCTTTGTGGCATTCACCCATGTGCATGTTTTCTTGACTGTTGTGACTTGTTAGTAAGAACCTCTCTATTTTATTCTGGAAAAGGGGCAAGGTCTCTTCTTTTCACTCACATTTGCATGCAAATCTAAACAATGTGAAAATTAAGTACCTGAGTGGGGATGCTTTAAAAGAAAGCTCCGTTTTTTGCGAAGAAGAGTATGCTACTACAGGGAATAAGTGAACAGCACCTTTGTCATACTCAGCATCTCGCATATACTGATGCCCTCATATTTTGAGTCTTAGATTTCTCAAATTGTTATGCATTTAGTTTCTTAAGTCTCGTATTTAAATAATTCTTCTTCCATCTTCTCTATTTATTCAACTCAATAAACTTCTATTTGCACATTTGTTTTATATTCAAGAAGACTGAGATATGTAGCTGGCACTTATCTTTGAGCCATCCTATCATTGGTTGGAATTTTCCACTGTGAACATTCTCTGCTTCAAGACTCCAACGCAGGTTGGCTCGTCTGTGGCTGACTTTCAAGTCAGCAATCTAATGCTCATCTTATTGATGGTTGCCACTGGCAAAAGCCAGCCATTTCTCAACCTACTTCTACTTGGTTCCACTATGTTTCGGCTTGCTTGGTTCATTGTTCAGGGGTCATTCATGTCATGCTCCTTTCAAACTTTTGAGTGGCTTCTTACTTCCTGCAATTGTAGTTATGATATGTTGTCGATTATCTCGTCAATGAAGACGATCAAAATGTGACTACGTTGATGAATTCATCATGCTTACATGATACTCGGCCCATTATCTATTTATCTTGGCATGCCACATCTATTTGACATTAAAGAGGGCGGCATCCACTATTTATTCACCATTTAACGTCTGCATGTGTATTTATCTTCAAGTATGCCATTTCGTAGATAATAGACCATCTTTACCTGATAAAGTGCCATCTTGGAAATTTCTTAGGTCCGCACAAGATTCAAGGTATTGGTGCTGGTTTCATTCCTGGTGTTTTGGAAGTCAATCTTATTGATGAAGTTGTCCAAGTAAGTGCCTGAGACATACTCCTGTGCTGTTTACGTATCATATTGTTTCCTTTTTCATTTGTAGAAGCCACATGACATTGGTTGGCAAAGAAACCATTATGTTCAGCTTGAGCAGCATCCTTCTTCTAGGGCTGTCAATGGTATAGGCCTAGGTCATTCCAAGATCTACCCAGCCCATGACACGTTTGGAAAGGTCTTGATACTGAATGGTGCCAGAGCGTAGTTGGAAATTTGTTAAACCTGAGGTTGGGTTGATCTTGTTTGGTTGACCAGCCTTGCTCTAAGACAGCCCTACATGAAACCTTGTGTAGTTTCTTGTGGCCTGTAATTAACTTTGTTTTGCTCATTTGCCGGGGGAGGTTAGGATCTTGCCTGATTGTTAACATAGTTGTCAATTATATTCATTTCTGGCTGGAAATCCTGAAACAGCACGTTCACAGAAGGAAATCAGAACAAAACCTCCTAATTTTCCAGTCAGGATTTCAGCTGGAACAGGCCAGAACCGACTAGGCCAACCTATTCCAGACCTAACAAATCTTTTTTTCCACCCTTCTACTATCATAGAAGCCCAAAAGGTAACGTATATGAGACGGATTATCTTCCCTGTAAACACCTCTCTCTCACTTGTCTAAACAACCCTAAGCTGTGAAGAGTGTTTAGAAAAATTAAAACGGTCTGCAATTGTTGACTAGGATATCACTCATCTTAATTGTGTAATGCTCTTGAGAAGCTTTCAGTCTTATTTGGTAGAGTTTAAACTTTGAGCTCTCATGTTTACTTTTGGCCTTCCCGAACATTCAAATATGCTCGCCTGCTTAACAACTTATTGCTTAAGCCTTAAGCCTTAATTGCTTTGTATGATGTGATTAAGATGCATGACTATTGACTTGACATGGTTGACATGTAGGAAGGTAGAAATGGCCATTCGTATCGAGTAGTTAATGTTAGATTTTTGTAAATATGTATTTTTAGCATCATTTTAGATTCATACTAATTGACCCTAATTTTTCTATTTTTAAATATTCCATTGCACCTTTTCGACAATGGAACAGCTGGAATGCCAGAATATTTCATTCCACAGTCAAAAACGGAAGAGGGAGTGGAGCAAAATTGACCACTATAATGTAAAACCTTGTATCCATTATTTTACTGTATTACCCTATATAGATTGGTGATGCCAGGGATTGAAACAAACACTGTGTTGAACCTTGTGTATACAATAACTTCACTGTCGATAATCATCATTAATATAATTTAACAATACACAATTACACATAGGATACCATTCACCAATAAGATTGAGATTTTTTTAATCCTTGATCAAGATAGTCCATAGATGATAATGTTAATCGACAATTTCACATGAATCAACTACAAATCTGTCTAAAATCTGAAGCAACACTGACCCTCAATTAAGATGATTAATGGACAATACAAAATAACAGTCTCAAGACTCAAGAAGGTAATCAACACCCAGTGGAGATCTTATAATATTCAATTGGAGCTACATTTGCTGAATACGGGGAGAAAATAAAGAAAATTGTAAAATATATATATATATATATTTAGCGATAACAGGAACATTATATTAACAAAGGGATTACAAGAAATCAAAGAAAACTACAAAACTGGTATAAAGGCCTTATACCAAACACCCGAAAGCAACAATTGTAAGATATCATCCAAATCCAAGGATCAAGACCACATGATTCTTGACTTTCTAGTTGCTCCAAGCATCTTTTTCTAATGTAAAGCGAAGTGCTAATTTGATGGCGGGTTCTCTTGCCAAAGAGGGGGTTCATCGGGAAAGCTTGGTTATTAGTTATGATTTGCTCTTTAAATTCACAGTGTTCTGGGTGTTTATGTTCTTTGCTGTTTTTTCTTTTCCACTTGAAGCTGTTCAGTATTTTGCTCTTGTACTGTATTGCTTCTATTAATAAAACTCCAGTTACCCAAAAAATGATTAAGAGAAATGGTTGGAGGCATCCCACTTCATGGCTTCAGGACCGCAAGGAGAAAAGCTCTTACACATGCCTGTCACTAATTTCTCTCTTCATTCAACATACCAAAGATGATAAAAAAGGACTCCTCTTTTGGCTTTAGCTATAGATACAAAATCTTACCAAAATGAAACCTCTATCCCGATCTATAAATGCCCTTTTTCTATGCTATCCTTATGAGGCGATTATAGAGGTATTCCCTGCGTATAGGAAAAAAACTCAACACATTGAGTTGTGTGGGCTGTTGTATGCACGTGCAGGAGCCATGGGCCCAATTGTGGGGCCCTCTTCTTGATAGAAACTTGCACCAGTTGGTTATTATTTAATTTTCCTCTTGTTAATCAGCATCTTAGAGAATCCATGAAAAAGTAATGAGTACCATTTGTGCTATTTAACACACATTTCTTTTTCTGCCTTTGCTCGTTAGTTCTTTCATGCTAGATGTTAGAATTGTGAGTCTACTAACCTCTTATGAAATTGCCATGTTGGTGCCCTTGCCCAGGTCTCAAGTGATGAAGCTATTGAAACTGCAAAGCTTCTTGCTCTGAAAGAAGGGTTGTTGGTGAGTGGTTAATCTTCTTCATCTCTCATTAATGATGCTGTCATGACAAGTTCAGCACTCTGCTTTGCTTCTGAATGAAGTTATTGAGTTCCTATGAATGTTTAGAAAAATTACTATATTTTTAGCATATTATCTTTTGATTGCATGGAGTGGCAGTACATGGCACTGAACAAGGATGACTGAGTAGAACTCACAAAATTAGACCCAAATACATGGGATAAGGCTTGATAATGATGATGATGATCCTTTGTATTGTATATTCCTTACTTTTTCCTAATGATAATGATGGAGGGGCATTTGATTCTAGGTTGGTATATCTTCTGGAGCGGCAGCTGCTGCTGCAATTAAGATTGCGAAGAGGCCAGAAAATGCAGGGAAACTCATTGTTGTAAGTTTTTTTTTTCCTTCCCTTGTTGATTTGCTGTATACTTCTATCGTTATCCCTACTGTCTTGTCATCTGAAATTTTCACATCTACCTCTTAAAAGCATGATTGATTTTAATATAAACTTTGTTGATGTTAGTTAAGTTTCATACCATGTTTCCTTCTCTGTTGGGAGTTGAGATTCATATGTATAAGTGAAACTTTTCAGTTCATGAATATAAACCGCCACCTGGTATAGAAGAAGAATATCTCTCTCTCTCTCTCTCTCTCAATTGCCATCTCTGTTCCCGCATACCGTGTTTCCTCCTCTGTTGGCAATGATAGTTATGTTGCATACCATGTTTCCCTCTCTACTGGGAGTTGAGATGCATATGTACAAGCCACCTGATAGAGAATAAGTGCATATTAATTCTCTCTCCCTCTCTCCCTCTCTCTCTCTCTCTCTCTCTCTCTCTCACACACACACAAACAAAAAATAAAGTCATCTCTGTTCCTGCAGTTATTCAAAAGTTGCTTGTTAGCTCCAACTGTTCAGCTGATACTCTCTAGCAACTCTTACTTGTGTCTGTTGCCTCTTTATTTTCAGTGACAGTTCCTTTTTAGTGGTCAAGTCTTAAATATTTTTCAACTATTTAACTGATAGCTGATTCTCCCCACAGGTTGTCTTCCCCAGTTTCGGGGAGCGTTATTTGTCTTCTGTGCTGTTCCAGTCTGTGAAGCATGAGGCGGAGAACATGGTTTTTGAGCCATGAGAAATAGGTTTTTGTTTGATTATTTTAGTGTTATGGCTTTCCTTGAACTTTTTTATGTTTAGTATCAAAGCCTTTTAAAGGCTGGATGTATTATGACAAACACAATGTAATTGTGTTATTTATCCCAAAATAAAATTAGGTGTGATTTTCTTGGTTTCATCACTAGATGGAAATAAGTTGCATTAGAAAAAATAAAAACAAAATGGAAAAGACGATAATGCCTCTATTGTTCACTCTTTATCTGCAGACGTGGTCATATGCTGATTGAACCGTATTTTTTGCTGAAAGCCTTCTAGACCTATGTGGGATCCGCTCCAAGAGAATGTATAGGCATTGGAGTAAATTTCACTCGCCGAGCAAAGAGAGAATTGATCATGTGTAAAACACTTATATATTAAACATGTACAATGGTGTGATGTGAAATTTGGGCAAGTAGAAAGGTCAAAAAAAATAAAAATGCCGCTGCATGTAAATGAGGAGCATGTGAAGTTTCGGATTTCAATTTGAATGCCTCACATTAATCTATGATCATCAACATATGATCCCTTCTTCATGTTTACAATGGAAAGTGATGCATCAGGTAGGAGGGGCTAGGCTAAACTCACACAAGATTTAGGTATGCTCTTCTAATTCTTTCAAAAGCTCAGAGGTGTACTTAAAGAAGAAAGTGCCATATCCAATAACACCAGACAGTTTCAATGGTACTCATGGCCAGTCTTTCCTCGGGACAGTTTTCTACATGCTTCTCATCCAAACAGGCCTTTTGTCCTAAAGTGAACAACAATCTAGTGGCCTCTTTGGATACTTGGAACTTTGTTGCCCTGTACCAAGTTTTCCTGTAAATGTAGGCACTTGCTACTCTGCTTACCTCTATAATTGATAGGGCAAAGAACAATAATAACTGACTTAACAGGTGATGAAGATGCATTAACCCACATTTACGTGTAAAGTAAGTTACATGCACTTGATTTTTTAACATGCTAATGCCGCTCCGCTTGTCTGTCAATATATTTATCAAGTCAAAGCTGTAGCATAATTAATTGAATCATCATACAGCGTGGGAGCGGAGTGTGGTGGCCCCTAATCAGCTGGATTAAAGCTCATTTGAGAACCTACTCCATTGATCTGATAAGAGAGGAGAGCATATTTAATAAAGTGGTCAAGAACATGCATAGTCAATGACCAGTGTTCTCTCTTGAATCAAAAGTGAACCATCAGCTAATGTAAGGGTACTGATCATGGTGAAGGCTTTGCCAATGAAATAGCTTCCATTTTCTGCACATATTCATCACATCTAGTTGGGGATCAGTAAGATGTAAGATGCCGATCCAAATATTCAAAAGCTTAGACAAAGGATCCCAAAACAGGGTAAATTTCACTGCTTCAGAAAGGAGAAATGCAGTATAAAGTTGATATTGCAGAAACTTCCATTCAAAAAACAAAAATGCTTTTGGGCCAAACCAAGCCTAAATATCTTCTCAACAGTGAGGATGGATGGGCTTAGACCATTAGCTTAGATTGGTTCTGGTCAGGATTCTTCTGACTTGAGTGGAAATTTCACTCAAGGGAGGCACTGAAAACAATATGGCTATAATATAGTTCTAATGCTTCAAAAGAAGGCCCCCAGTTCAACTACCCACAAATCTGATACCTGGGTTGGATTATGATAGGAAAGTCCAACATGACGCTTTTAGAACCTAGATTGTGTCATGCAGCATAGAGCAATTAAGAGAGCTACGTAATGCAATCATCTATAAATCAATACCAAAACTCAAACCAAAACGCTAGATTGTTCAATTTGTTCACAAGGCATGTTCCCTGCGCTCAGCTAATAATCCATAAAATACCAAACATAAAAATCTGGAAACTAGAAAGGCCAAAATTGAACAAAAAGAGCAAGAAAGAACATCGCATCATTTCTTCTTCCCTCCCTTTGCTGCATCTCCAGCCTTGGTCTGCATGTAAAGCAATTGGGACAACAGCAAGCTAGTGTTAGAACTAAGGAGAGTGTAAGGTATAATATAGAGTAAAACAACACACCATAAACCTGAAATGGAAATGGAAAGTAAATAAATAAATAAACACCAGTGTTCTTCAGCAACTTTATGCTTGTACACATGCACTAGCCACTAATTATCCAAACACTTCTTTAGGAAGCTGTATCATGAAAAGGCAGGGACTTCACCTAAAACAATCCTTACCACTTGATCGGGTACTTTTCAAGGAAATGGACAGCAATTGTACGTTCTTGTTTATTATACACGCGTACAAGACAAGTTGCCGATACTAAAACATATAACATTCAGTGCACGAACGAGAGAGAGAGAGAGAGAGAGAGAGAGAGAGAGAGAGAGAGAGAGAGAGAGAGTTCTTAACCTTCTTGACACCACGAATTTTTCTGGCTCGGTTCTTTCTCTCCTTCATCTGCTTCCTGGACTTCTCCACCTTGGTAGCAAGTCCATTCTACCAAACACACAATCATATGGATCAGAAAATTGGGAGTAACAAGAACTGACAAATGAAGCATCTGATTAAGCATTATAGATATTTCATGTGTGTGTGTGTGTATATATATATATATATATAGAGAGAGAGAGAGAGACGAGGAAGTGATGGAGATAAACTTACCCTGATCAGCCTGTACTTGGGCTCAAACTTCTTCGCATTCTCAACACTATCGTAAATCAGACCAAATCCAGTAGATTTCCCCCCTCCAAAATGTGTGCGGAACTTGAAGACGAAAATTGCATTTGGATCTTTAACCTCGTACATTTTCGACAGTTTCTCTTTCAGCTCCGCCTTCAAAGGGAAGTAAAATAAGAATGAAAAGATCAGCATTCAACCTCTGATGTCAATTATTAAAAATCTGACCATATGAACTCTTTTCATGGAAAAGATGCCAAAAAAAAAAAATGATACAGTGAAGAAAAAATCACACATCAGTTGAGAACATGGAGTAAGAGAAGAGCAAGCTGCAAAGTCCTCACCTTTGATACATTAGCCCTTCCTGGATGCAGAACATCAATTACCTATGTTGGAAGAATAAAGGGAAAATGATAAGTTCTGCCATCTCATTTTTTTTAAGGTAAACATTAAAAATTCTTTAGGAGAGACTGGACCCCATTGTCCTCCTGTTTTAAGGGGACCAATTATGGAAAGTATATGTAGTTGACTCACAAATTGCTTCCTCGAAAGGAGACGATTTGTCATAAATTTCCTTGTCCGGATAGTGACTGCTTTGTCCGACATGGTTGCTGCTGGACCTGCCGCTGATACTGTTGCCCTGACTAGAAGAAAAAATCCATAAGCGAACAATGCCAAAAGGTAAACGCACAACCAGACGTTAAAACAAAATTAATTACTAAATGGAGTAAAAAAAAATGTTGGCCAGCTAAAAGTATATATGTATCTTACACAAATAAGTAGAAAATTTAAGTGACGCTCTCAAGACAGAGATAATTAAAATGTACAACTCGCACTGGAATCAAACATGATAATGGGATTCACACTCAAGAGAAAACCCGGAAAATAAAGTGCATTGATTTGGCAGTATATTTCACATCAGTTTAAATTTTAAATAAATCAAGATTTTCTACAAGATAATGATCACATAACACCAGGCAACGGGTACAAACTGAAACCAAACCAAATCTATCCAAATAATGCATTCATATGTGGCAACACAACAAGGCATGTGAGTGATAGACCCTCATACTCTATTTGCCTGGTGAAAGGGACAACTCAATAGAGGACCCATGAAGGACAGGCTTCTAGGGTCTGTTTGGATAAATGAAGAGTGTAGTAAAATGAAGTAGATTTCACATGTGGAGTGCAGTGAAGAGAAGTAGGTTGAAGTTAAAGTAGAATACTTCACTTCACTCCATTTGAATGCTTATTTTGAAGTTAAAGTTCGGAGTAGAATCCACTTTTACTCAAGGAAATGAAAATATTTATAGCTGAAGTGAAATGGAGTATATGTGGCTCATCAGACTCATCCAAACGGGGTAGAGTTAAAATTTTAGACTGTTAGGTCCCATTTAACTTCACTCTATTCTATTTTTTGCCTATCCAAACAGGCCCTAAAGCAGTTGGACGAATGGCTTACAATTGTCAAAACAGGTTACGAGCGAATGCTCGCACCATGAGTTTCAAATATTTGTTGTCAAACCAATAAAAAGAAAACATGAAATCATAAAGCATACAAATGAAAATAAGAGTTCTCATTTTGTAACATTATTATAGTTTTAAAGTCTTTTTAGAGTGAAATATGGTATTAACAGAAGAAATGAACTGTTGCTGTTAAAAAAAGAAAAAAGAAAAGAAACAAATCTCATGTAGTATTAATGTAAAGAAGCATGAAGCAAATCTGGGGAACAAGATTAAACAGCTACTTAAGAGAATAAAAAGACGAGTTGAAACAAACTTAATGAGATCTTGAATTTCTAATTTAGGCAGTGCTGTATTCCCATCCCCAACAGCACGCACGCATGCGCGTGCGCCCACACACACCAGAAGACACATTTTCCCCCCTTTTCACTATAACAGAAGGGAAAAATAGTGCCCTTCTGACATGCTTTTCTCAGAAGTAAAACCAATTTCTCCTCAAAAGGTATAGTGAAAAACATCCATTTCTCTATTGGAGCTGATTCTTTCATTTAACAGAAAAGGCATTTAACCATTACAAATCTGCTGTTTTGCTTTCTTTAAAAAAAATCTTGAATGGCTTTCACCAATATAGTAGTTTCTCCAAAACACCCCAAACTAGGGCTAACAGCCTAACACAGATCAGACCCACCCCGAACCCACTTCACAACATATGCCCCAAACCGGAAAACCCAAAATTTCAATTTTTTAAAGCTTTGGGTTTGAGCAACTAACAACAATAAAAATCAAACTCCTATTTCACCGAATAATAATCAGGACAAGCATCCATCAAAACCCAAAACTGGAAATCACAAAAAAAAAAAAAACTCATTGAGCAGTCACGACAAAACCACAACCAGAGATTCGAATCACCCCAAAGAAAATGCAGATCCAAAAAAAAAGGTCTAATACGATTATACGAATGACGTAACATGGATTAAAAAAACCCTAGGTACCGTTTCGATTTCCTCAAAATACAAGGGCTTTGTACTTAGCATCAGTAGAAATAAGATAATTGAAAAGCTCAAGAAGAGGCCGAACAAACCCTAGAAGTATGAATAATAAAAGCCATACAACACAGCAGCATTTCTCACTAATGTATTGTCGATTATCGTCTGTAAACTTACACAAGAATGGAGTCCAGAGAGATCGAGAGAAGGAGAGAAATCCTTTCTATAGATTGTTTTCTGTAAACCCTAAAAGCTTAAACAAGAAGAATAAGATCGATTGAGAGAGAGGGAGTACCTCGAAAGCAGCAGACGAAGATAGGAAGAACGAAGGCCCAAGCGACAGATACAAAAAGGAGGCTAGGGTTTCTGTTCTTTTAAGTCTTGAGTGGTTTTTAAATAAACCCTTGAGGTTTCTAAATGAATCGAAAACTTCCCAGTGCCTAGTTTTGATATTTCAAAACGGGCCCCTTAGAGTGCATGTAATTCTAAGATCCCCTTCGATTGGATTGACTATATGCATCTTTTTTTCCAACACGCCTCATAAAAATAAAATGCAGTGAAAAACTGAAGGGCATGTGAACATTTACATGCCTTGTAGAGTCGATTGAGGTTGGAAAACTGGTGACTTGGACTTTATTTATTTAATGTAAAAAGATTTAACTCGAATATAATCAATGCGGAGACTCTTCATGCTCTTTCAAAAATGATTTTAAGAATTTTTAAATATAAATCTATTACTTATAAAATATAAAAATATATTTATTTACATGCATTAATGATAGTCAATTCAAATTAATGAATTTATATATATATAAAGTACAACAATAAAGAAAATAAAAGAAGAAATATATTGCTCCATGGGAGGTGAAGAGATAAATGATGGGTGACCATCCTCTTCTTCATATATATATATATATATATATATATATATATATATATATATATATAGAGAGAGAGAGAGAGAGACAGAGAGAATATATTGTATGCTACATAATTTGTTAGTCTAAATATTAAATGTAAAAGATTAAATATGAGTTTTGAATATATTGTATATTACATAATTTATTAGTCTAAATATTAAATGTAAAAGATTAAATATGAGTTTTGAATATATTGTATATTACATAATTTGTTAGTCTAAATATTAAATGTAAAAGATTAAATATGAGTTTTGAATTTCACCCCGATCATCACTTTTGAATTATTGACTTCAAGCATAATTACTTATAAAAAAAAATTAATTGTTTAAAATCAGATGTGCTTATTAAATGGTTCGGAATGCAAACAACCTATTAAAATGCGATGACTCGGCCGAATCTCCCCTATTTTTAACTCGGTCCTTTGTCAAGATAAGATAACTTGGGAGAGTCAATAGCCAACTCATAAAGTTTTCCAACCATAGAGTCAATGTTACCCCATAAACATTAATTAAATTCGACCCCTTTGCTTTTTTCCCGGGCAAGTGAAATCCTTGCCTCCCCCATGGACCGGATAAGTCAAGTTTTTGCCTTGGCAAGTGGCCCTATGGAGAGAGCATGAGTTCGAAACCACAGCCTCTGGTAATTCTTAAGTCATGGTTTTAGCCAAGTGCACCACCCATTGGGGTTGAGTATTGACTAAGTCCCAAATGTAAATTCAATATTAATTTGTGTGAAAATATAAGATACAAAATCTTTTTGATGATTTTTTTTTATGAGCTTTATAGTTGAGTCCCTGCCGGGTGTAGGACAAGCAAATTGAGTTTAGTCGAGTTCATCAAAACTCAATAAAGTCAGTAGTTCTTCAGAAGTACTTAGTTTTGTGGCTGGTACTTAGTTGATCCGATGGAGTGTAGGTGAATTTGACTAAAGGCTTGTTTAGAAAACTCTTATCCAATTAAAATAGGCATGATCCAATTAGATCTTTTTGAAATAGAACCATTTCAATTACATCATTTTACAAGCATTTGATATCTCTAGTTCAATAATTCAAAACAGCATGGCATATGATAAAAGTAGTATATGCTGTCTTGTTACATTGTAAAGTTATAAAAGAAAATTTAAAGTTGTATGATTGTGCTTGACATTGACATTGATGTTTATATATATATATTAATTAATACATAAGCTACCTATATGTTGTTTTTGAAAAAATAGGCAAAAAGACCTCAAAGTTGATTTAATTAAATATACACATTAACCTTCCCAATAAGCATTCAAACGTCCTTGCAAAATCAAATTTAAGTCAACTAGACTCATAAAGTAGACTTGTCAAATGACACATGAGTTTTAGAATTATGATTTTACCACTATAGAATCAATGTAGGTCATTACCTCCTTTCACTCTGATTATTTCTTTTGATGCCGCTGATTAGATAGACAGTGTATAACAATTAGGGAGTCTCGTGGGCTGGCCCCAGCCCAAGCTTTTCCAAGCCAGGGCCGTTTTTTTTTTACGGGGCATAATTATCAGGCTCAAGTCGACATGAAGGTCAGGCTCATGCCAGCCCAACAAATTTGATAAGTACAGTGTTCTATGCTAAATCTACCGGGCCGGGATGTGCTTATAAGCATTCATAAGCCAAAGCGTAGCCAAGTAAACAACAAAGCAGAATATTAAAGGTCCATTCTGTCCCATGGGTGTAAAACACACTGATCAAATCATCCAATCATAACGAGGCTGGTCACAGACTGGCCTGGCCCATGAACACCACTATCATCAATCGAATTTATATCTGGGCCTTCACAGAATTCAATAATTACTATGGTATTACGCTCATTAATAAGAGCTTATGGCAAAGGGAAAATAAGCTCACAATGGACGGTATTGCCATTACAAGTAGGGCTGTCAAAATGCCATACGATTCGTTAACACGATACAAACACACACGGTATTAACGGGTTCGGGTGGCCTCTTAATGGGTTCGGATTATTAATGGGTCAGATCCGTTAACATGTTACATTAGCAGGTCGTTAATGAATAAAATCAGTAACCCGATACAACCCGCCAAATGATAAATAACAAAAATTATAAAATCCACGAGGGGTCTTTTGGTAAATTTAAGAAGGTTGAAGTGAAACTCAAAAGGCTACCTATAAAGATCATTTTCTAACTCTTCCACCATTCCTTCCTCAACAAAAGAATGCGCCTCTCCGTCTCTCACTCTCTCGTCATCTCCATTTGAGAAGAGCCACTTTCTCGTACATGCATCTATCCGAAATGGACTTGATTATTTAACGGGCTACACAAGCCGTGTCGTGTAATCCGTTAAATAAGCATGTCGTGTTTGATTTTTTTATCCATTTATTTAATGGGTCTTGTACGGGTTGAGGTGATTTTAATACGAATTCGTTAACCCACAGCACGAATTCATTAACACGACATAATTGACAACTCTAATTAAAGGTCTAGCTTCATGCCTCTAATTACTAATTACATGTGCTTCTTTGTAGATTTCAGCCATAGGCCTGAGTTTTAGAAGGAGAAATAGGCACAATCCATTCACAGCCAAAGAGCATGATGGTCTGTGGAGTGTGGACAGTGAGTTTCTGCTAGTAGTGTAAGACTGGATTCCAATTTTCACTCTCGTGCAAGTGACCACCAACAACAAAGGGTCCAGATCCTCCTATTCATTCTAGCCATCAGATAAATTGATCCCATTTGTACCCTCAGTTTTTAGTATTACAACGTCTGATATGGAGGGCTCCTCAGTTTTTACTCCAAACATCCTGGTTGAAATATCACAACCTTCCCAGTTTTTTTACTCCCTTTTCGTTTCCAGAGTATTTAGCCAATTTATTCTGTAATTGCTTGTTTCTGTATGATCAATCTAGGTGGCAGAATCTACAAAGCTGGAAGATCTTTTTAAGGCAAATCTCAATCCCGACTCCCAAATTACAGTGCATTTCTAACACTCAGTTGCAAAAGACCTTATCCCATAAGTGAAAAAAAAAAAAAAAAAATTTCGGTAACAACAAAGGGGGGAAAGCCTGCACACACACGGAAAGATAGCCGATTTGCATGGGAAAGAAGCCCGCACACACATGGAAAGACAACCCAGTCATATGGGAAAAGAGCCCAAACATGTAGGAATAAGTGGCGTACATAGGGTTCGAACCCTGGGCTCCCAGGTGAGAAATGCCGCTCCTTACCACTTAGGTAAGAAGTCATTCTCAAGTGCCTCAATTCGCCTCCACACAAATCTTGAATTTCTTGAAAATTAGAGCCAAATAATTTCTCACTGGCACAATAACTCATGCTCATCACAAACATGTGTACCAAAACTGTTTATATAAAAATAAATAAAGACTATTTTAAAATGGATTTTTCATATATTAAAAGACAAAAAAAAAATCATATAATTAACTGACAACTTAACTATCTAAAAAAACTCAACCACCTATGCTTAAAGCATGAAAAAATAAAAGGAGAATTTTTTTTAGCAACAACAACAATATTAACGGTGGTTAAATTAGGTACTTTAAAAGCCGAGAGGTCATGAGTTCGAATCTACAAGCTATAAGGTCCATATTGGGGTCTCTGAAATAGATTTGGTTATGCCCCAAGTCGGTTTAATGTGGGCATGGATCCCCTTGGGCTATTCATTTAGTTAAAAAGACCTAGATGCACTCGGGCCCAACCAAATGTGGGCAGCTCTGCCTTGTCTTTGGTAGTTGAAAAGTCATGGATACTTTGATGAAGCATGGAGGCTCCCGTCCGCATCATCACAGTGGGTTGCCCTAAAAATGAGCAAGTTCCCTGTTGCGTATGGGGGCACCAGCTCTTTTAACATCCGGATTGAATGCCGTAGGAGAAAAGTTTGCTTAGACAAAAAGGCCTACAGAATGAGGCTGGGAAAAACTGTTTAATTTCTCCACTTTCTTTTCACCACTAGTTTTCTCTGCATCCAAGCACATTTTTTGTAACATCAGAATTCCATGCCATGTCCCTTTTTCTTTGGTTCAAAATTTCACCTTCACCCCTCACCGTCAAATCTCATTTTCCTTTGTATAACAGAAATGAATTAACAGTGTCTTTTAAATCTTCACACCAAACTACAGTGATTAAGTCACTCAAAATAATAGAGCAAAGCTCCTCTCTATCCTGAAATCTTCATGTTGCAGTCACATGCCCTATAAAGTTCATTGTTCAAAGATGTCTGAGACTTTGCTCCATGGACCATGGTCTCTCCAGAGTGGGACCCACAATGTGGGCTGTCCCGTTCCACTGTCCTCCCCTTGCCCAGCACAATTCCTCTTTCTCTCTCCCTCTTATCTGTGAGACACACCCACACCCAATGTCACACACTCACACCTAATGTTTCATTTCCTAACAGCACCAAAAGTCTGATATCATAATTCAATAGGTGAAAATAAAAGGGATGAATCATGTCAGGTAAGAAATATTTACAGGTGGTGTATATGTAATTCCCATGCGTAATAATTTGATGAAATCATCACATCGAAGTTTTTCTACAGAGCAGTTGCATTCGACGTTCCATTGAAATGATCTCGACCACTCATCTCAACCACTCTCACGACAGCAATTGAAAGATCGTGATCACTTGATCAATAGCCTAACGATATCATTTTTTATGAGAATTTGCTCCAATAATTATATTGAGCCTCCACATATAAATTCCAACCACTCCATGTATGACTTTGAATGGATGTCTCCATAAATTAGTTAAGTATTGATGTAGCCACTTTGTGAATCAATTGGTGGATTGGAGGCTCCTACTAGTGTTTTGAGTAATGGTGGATGGATACGGCATGAATACGACAAGGCCATACCATATATACGGTCGAGACACAGATTTTACATATAAAAAATGAAATACTAAATATAACCCGTGTATCATAGGTTTTGAGTGGAGGCCTCTAGTTAGAGGGTGGAAAACCTTATTGAGCATAGAGGGGGCCTTAAACACTGTATTATGGGGTACAGTGTGGACTCAAAAATTTTGTATGCCCTTAGTAGTAGCGGTGTGAAAAAGGACGAGTTCCCAAAATACAGAAGAACCTTATTTGTGCGCCAGCGCATGATGGCGCGTGGTATCACACAAAAAGTAGACAAGGAATCCAATTCTGTTCATTGAATGACAGTGGAGTGGGCCCAACTCTTTGCAAAAAGGCTATTGTGGGGCCATTTGTTTTCAGCTGCGGGTCCACATCACGGTTGGATTGACAAGTGGGGATGACCATCCAATTAGGATTCTCCAACCATTTGATTTGCAAGCCTTGATTGGACGGTTGTGATCATCCGATTTAGATCCTTCCTCAGCTAGATAGAGGATTGTGAATTTGTGATCATATACACATTATCGGTCCACGGCAATGCTTAACGGGCTTGCTCATGGTGACTAAGATGGCAGTATTTGAAAGAGTAATCACATTGCATGGCAGATACAATTGGGGCCATTTGTTTGCATGACAGACATTGGTGCGTTTGTGCGACGAGAGATGTACACTTTGTAAAGCAAAATTGTTTCGTTTTTTCTCGCAGCTTTGTTTACCATTTATTTGGTGCAACACATTTTTATGAAGGAAAAAGAAAACCTTATTTAGAGAGAACTAAGTCCTTGCAATGCGGTCGAGATGCAAATGAGATGTTGACATTTTTCATATTTGAATTACAAGGGTGATGATTATAGATTTCTCATCTCCCTGCTTTATTTTATATTAAGAGAGATTATTTGATTGTCATTTTTAATTATATATATATTTATTCAATTTAATCACTTCTAAAGATATATGACTTGGGCCAGTTTGACAACTCTACTAATAGAGTCAAGTCAAGTAAAGTTAATTTTGAAGAAAGAATAAAATATAAGTGGGTTATGATGATATATTATTTTTTTTTTGCTTGTTATGAAATTCTTTTGACTTTTTTACATGAAAGTGGAGTTTTTTTTTTTGTATTTTAGTGGATAAAGGTAATTATTTTTTAAATTTATTTTAAATGGTGAAAATAGTTTTGAATTAAAATGCTTTTGGCTTGATATATTGTCTGAAAAATAATAACTTTATTTGATTTTTATTATATTAATAAAGTGCCAAACTAGAAATTTAATAATGTGAAAACCAAGGACCCTATATTTTTCTCACAGTGTTTGTCTTCTCATCGTATCAAATTTTTTTTCTTCTACACTGTACCCACCATGTACTTGACAGCTTTTCAAGAGACCACATAAAAAATTTGTTATGGTCATCAACTGAAACCTGGAATGCAGGTCGATATGCCTGTCCAAAATCATTATTTTCTATTTTCTACCTTAAAATAATCCAAATGGATAAGAGCAGTGACACTGCTATTTTGACCATAACTCCTATCCAATGTGACCGTACATTCCATAATCAGATTGAAAGGACAAAGATCAGATGGTGGATTAAGCTAGAAAAATTTAAGGCGGTCTCTCCATCTACTGTACCATCAAGATGAGGTTCCAATGCCCGAAATATAGACCCCATTTTCACAGATATACTGATCAGATCTTTTAGCATATAGTATTTATTATAGTTATCTTCCATGATTGCATTACCGATTTTGTACTTGGACAAATATAAATACTATATACTTCAATAGAAGTCCACATCCTCTGTCTCTTTTACTTAGAAAAAGTTCCAAATGAATTTGAAAATAAATAATTTTACTTTAGTAGAGGTTGGCTCCGCTGTAACTACTACTCTTTTAACTTACGGCCTCTATGTTTAGCTAATTTTTCACTGAAAAAGTGAAAATCATAGAAATAATTTTTTGCCCAACTTCAATATTTGGTGTGGCCATTTTTTCTTCCGTGGAAGTGCGTTAAGATGGGTTAGATTTTTCATGAATATGTAGAAAATTTATTTCATGAGGGCCAATTTTTTTTTTTTCAAGAACCGATTTTCCACTGCATGTACTCAAAACCCACTCCAAATCTCCAATCATGAATTTTCTTTTCTCCATAATTATCACTGTGGTAGATGCATCTCGATTGGATGGTCCAATCAACTCCCAAATCCTGATTGAAAATAGAACATTTGATTGGAGTTATATACAAGAAAGAGTATGGTCACTCACATGCGACGTGTATGGCATTGGCGCCGCGGGTGAATGAATCCATCCCCCCTAGAATTTTGCCGCGTAAAAGACCAACATCAGCGTCCACCAGGGTCAATCTCTCACTCACTCACAACCCAAATGTCTTTCACATGGGATTTATGTTATATATCATTGCACACAAACGGAATCACGTGGGGCCCACGGCATCTAAATAATGCCCAGATTGGAAGATCCTGGCGGTCCAATACTCCCCACTTGCAATCTCCTCTGCCAACCTATCCAATCCATGCGAATGCCATTTCCTGGAACTTCCACCCAGATTCACCCATCAAGAGCACTTTCCAGTTTTCAACATGACCACACAAGTGGGCCACCAAAAGGTGGGTGGGCCCCACACGACGACGGGGGGATCATACACTGCTCGCACGCGCTATTCCGGGAGAACTTTTCTGCAGGGAAAGTGGGACATTGGATTCCTTCCATTCCATTCTTTCATTTTCAAGGAAACCTTCTTTTACTTTCCAAATTCCAATAATACCATTCTTTCTTTTTCCCTGCATTCATTCCAGTTTTATGCAGTGATTTCTGTTCTTGTTTGTCTTCTTTTCTCTCTCCATCATCTCTTCTTCCACAAGTAGGAGGAAAAATTGCAGGTGGGGGATGGATAGATAGATGGATGCAATACGGTTATGAATGTCATTTTCAGAATCTGAGCAGTTTTCTTACTGCAGTTTCTCTGTGACAAGCTTGATAGAAAAAAAAAAAAAAAAGTCCGGTAAAAACAGGCTTACTACTTCAGGAGGGGGTGATTTGAGGAATACCCATCTTTTCAAAATTACGTAGGAGTTTGATTCCGTCTTCAAATCACAAAACCCAGAAATTATTTTTGGGTGTATACGAGTTTGTCTTCTTTGGTTCTGGTTTCTTTTTGAGACGTCGCATGTCAAACCAGTAAAGTTTCTGGTCTTTATTGCAGAAGACTTTTTTGTGCCTTATCTGTTCTTTCTTGCTTTCAGTTATTGTTTGGCTTTAGTTACAACCAAAGTTAGTAAAAAAAGGTGGGTTTTTCTCCTTTTGCATATGTAGATTTGGGTTTGGTGCCTTCTATTTAAAGACATAGATTTGGGTTCTTTCCTTCGGTGGAAAGATTCAATATTTTAAGTTTTTCATTGGGTTTTTAACTGCTAGCAATCAGACTCAGTACTAGTTGAAGGAAATTCTTTCTATTCTTTTCTATCTTTTTTTTGTTTTCTGTCTCAATCAGTCCCTCCACACAAAGTAAGAAAAAAAAAAGTTTGGGTTCTTAAAATTTTTATGATTTTTTTTTTTTTGTTGGGTGATGGATTTTGTGAACTTCTTGTAGTGGGTAGTTTTTCCTCAAGGAGATTTTCATGAGGGTTTTGTTCTGGAAATTCCACTGCCCTTCTTTCATTTGCTTCTGCAAATCATCCCCTCTTTCCCTTCCTACCCCTTGTCCATTGGATTTGGAAAATACCCAGCATGTCTCCTCAACTTTACCTTCATTTCCAAATGCTGTGGAGGAGCTATCTAATGAGAAGGTTGAGGATGAGAAGGAAAGAGTAGATGTGCAAGTTGAAGATGATGTTCCACCGAGGAGCAGTCTCAAGAAGCCGTCAGGATCAGGATCGAGAGAGATCGAAAAGGGGAAAGTGCAGTGGATGGATTTTTTAGGAAAAGAACTAGTTGAGATCCGGGAATTTGAACCCAGGTATATTTGATCTTTTCTCCCTTGGAAACAGTACTTATTCTGTTATTTTATTCTGTTTCTTTTGGTTGAATCTTGGGCGTGAATTACTTTGTGCTATTGCCTTTTCATACACTGTTTGATTGGATTCTTTTTTTTTTTTTTTTTCTGTGGAATGGTTTTCCCCCTTGCATCCTGGAATTCATTTTGAATTTTGTAAATTATTGGAAAAGTGGGAGGGGATTTGAATCTGATTGCATTTTATTGTTTAGTCAGTGTTTGTTGGGTGTATATCTCTTACTAAAGGCGCCCTTCAAGCCTTCTTTATTATCCCTGGATATTGTTTACTCTTTGGTGATAACAGATGAGTGGAGAGGATTCCATATGTTCTATTATGGAAGGGAAGGTTGCAGGTCATAAGTTCCTTTTGTCTTGTATTTCGCAAGTTTGAAGTGGAAGGTTCTTGCAAATTTGAAAATTGAAAT
The DNA here is from genome assembly GCA_038049695.1 of Cinnamomum chago. Classification (NCBI taxonomy): domain Eukaryota; kingdom Viridiplantae; phylum Streptophyta; class Magnoliopsida; order Laurales; family Lauraceae; genus Cinnamomum; species Cinnamomum chago. The sequence continues at coordinate 11,103,700 of CP142454.1, read as the reverse complement.
CCAAGATCAGGTTGATAGGCTGCTAACGAATTTGATGATAACTTAGCAATTGTAGATATGCCATGAAAGCATGAATGTATTTACTCATAGTTGCCAGGTTAGCTATTTGATCCTGTCTCGGTTTAGCACATAATTCATTAATGGTGAACTCTAATGCGCTAAATTCAGTTTGCCTTTGTTTAGAATATACTGGTTCTTGTATTTTTCCTCTGGACTCTGTTACTTGGTATTTATATAATTAGAATTGTTACTGATCATAGAACTTCAATCCCTGCTTGGTATATCACCATTTGTTGGATGGAGACTGGGAATAAAATCTTAACATCCACTCATCTTTGATGTTGGAGCTTCAGACATCTCAATGTGTTTCATGCACAAGGCAATAAAGGAATCAGTTGATCATTTGAGTATAGCTGCATCATGGCTACTGGTTGGAACTTAGATGATTTTGAACTATTTATTAATGTCTTTGTCCTTTTTTTTTGGGATCTTTTTCTTATCTCTGAAGTGGTGGAATTGGTTGAAGATGGGGTGTGGGCTTTGGCGCATGTTTTCAAGAGGCAATATCTTATGGAGATTGCTCTTTTGCAAACTTTCATTTTAGCACCTTTTGGATCCCTTATGATCAAGTTACCTTTAAATTGGTAATGGCAAAGAACAAACAACTGTATGTTAAATCCATGTAAGTCAGGTTATCCAAACGCATGGACTGCCATTTATGCATAAAATGAGTTATCTGCACTCTATTTACAAAAGATCCAATACCTTGGGAAGGAAATAGCAATAGAGCGTGAAAAGCTGTGGTGGAAAGAGAATGATGTAATCATTCAATCATCTTCAAGAATGAGTAAGAAGCACCAATCTGGTGACCTAATTGCAGATTAGAATGTGATGGTCAAAAGTGGGAAAATAGGAAGTGGTTGCTGGCCATAATACCTGAATGTGAGTAGAATGTAACAGGATACGGCATCATTGTGCGTATACAACTGAGAATAATGTTTCAGACAGGATCAATATGGATATCTACTTATCTTACTGGACAATAAAAGGAAAAAGGAAAAAAAAAAAAAAACTATCTCAAAGCATATGGCTATGGTTATCGTTGTGCTAAATCGGAAGAGGCTGTGAATACCAACCAGGTTCTGTGAAGCTTATTTGTTGTGGATTTTTTGAGTTTGAGCCGATGCATCTCAGGCACATTTGGTGTCATCATATGCATGAAATTATGTGATGAGTGTCATTCTCTGGAGCCTGGACAGTCAAATGGATGATGAAATCTTTAACTCTTTACTCTGGCAGCTTCAGGAGCTGTTGGATATTATTGGCTTTGCTGGTAAGTCCTCATACCGTGTAAGGCAATTCGTTTAGTATGGTATTAAAAGTTCTAAGATGTCGGTCCATGGAGGTTCCCCACCCCCACCCCCACCCTTAACACTGGCACACAAATTGTGATGGGGCTTAGGTTTGCTTCATGATTGGTGTTTTCTTAATTTATACTTAAAGATGGCGACGACCTGGTTTGGCATTGGTTTCTTGAGGAAGCCTTGATGATTTAGAAATGATAAAAATAAACTTCTCGAACCATATTTTTTGCCAGTGACGACATCATGTTTCAAAAAATCAGCCTATACTTTTTTATCGGTCGATACTATACTAGGATGAAATTGATGGGATATCAGTATCAGGCCATATCGCATGTATTGGCTGATATTATCAGCTGTACGAGCCTATGACCTATACGACTGATATTTTTTTTTGGTAAAAAAGATACAGCTGATATTATTGGCCGACGTTGCTGGTTAAGCCTCTTCTTCTCATTTTTAGGGTTTCTCACGCTGAAAAACCCTCTTGAGGCCCCTTTCTGAACACCGACTTTGTGGTGTTTTGATGAGATCGAAAGACTTACACGAAGTTTGGCTTGAGTGTGCTTCAAAAAGGTATGTGTCTACTGTTTTTTTCCTTGGATTTATTCAAGATATTCCTTAGAAATGATTAACTTCTTTTTTTGGGTAAGGCAATGCATGAAAGATTTGAGGATTTTAAGCCTAATCTAGGGAGATGTAGTTATTTTTGTTTTATTTTTTCAGTTATTTTATCTGAATTTATGAAAGTTTATTTATTTTTAAAATGTTCTTATACATGCACGCATGTGACACAATGTCTTAGAAGTTAGATGTAGTAACTTTGACCCTGGATTTTTTAATATTTTGCATCAGCCATGAGAAATACTGACATTTTTTAATCTTTTGATTTTCTCAAATGATTAAAAAAAATAAAGTGATGGAATGGACTTAATATTATAAATCATCTTATTATGTCACTTAATGTTATCAACTAATCAGATATTTCTTTTATTTTTTTAAATGGTTAAAACATATTTTCTTTATTACCATTAAAAAAACTTTATTTGCATATTATATGATTTTTTTTAATTTATAGTGATATTCCTACAACCTTTAGCAAATATGTTTGATTTGGTCATTAAATTTAAACAAGTTAAACAGTTTCTAGGAAAATAATGATGCAATTTTGGTTGATTGATACATGGAAGTAAATATCGGCCGATACGAAGCGTATCGGCCGATATATCGGGCGTATCGGCCATGGCCGATACGCTTCAATGAAATTATCGGCTGCCACGGGTGTATCGCACCCGTAGCGGCCCGTATCGGCCGATACTCTTGAGTATCGGCCGATACATACCGCCACGATACGTGGCGGCCGATACACCCCCCCTTTTGGACTTTTTAGGATTTTTTACCCTTCTCTTTCATCTCTTCCCCTCTATGGTTGCTGTTTTCACCTCTTTGTGGTCCATCCTGAGTAAGTTAAAAAAAAAAATCGGACAGCCCTCCGGGGCTCGGCCTCTTTATCAGTACTTTTCATATATTGAATGATCTATCATGAATGCATGCAACATATAATGTTTATGTTCATATTAAGCTAATTTTGATCACCAAAGTTTTATGCTTAGGGTTAGGTCTCACCACAGTGACCCTAACAATTAAACACTGATATTTGGCTCTAATAGTACCATCATGATGTTTACATTACATATTGTTCAAATGTATGAATATAAGTGTCTCCCAAATCCCTTTTGGTGGTGATCAAGGTATTCCTAATTTCCTATTTCTTTCACTAACTCTCTACTCCCTTTGTCATTTCTAAATTGGTGCTGAATGTTGATTGTTGATCACTTCATAGTTCATTCACTTGATTGAATTTGAACCTTGAATGCTGAAGTATTGATATTTGATTGTTCAATGTTCACTAATGACCTAACTCTTAAGTCTTCTTAATTCTTATGCCTTTATTTCATGTTCTAATTTTTTTTTAATGAGCTTTTCATTACTTTTTTAAGTTAACATGACTAAGAAACATGAATACATGAGAAAAAAACTAATCATTACTATTATTTTCTATTTATACAGCGATACAGGACATCATATATTGAGGGCACCGATACGCCCCCTTTTCTTACTTACTTTTGCAAAAGAACCACATTTTCTTTCATTTTACAATTTTCTGGATTTTCTGGAATTTTTTCAGATTTTTTTGGCGATTTTTTAAAATCGCACCGCTACTCCGATACGTATCTCCGATACGCTACGTATCGCCCGCTTCGTATCGGTTTGGCGGCGGGCCGCTACGCCCGCCGCTACCGATATTTTCATCCTTGGATTGATAAATATCTTTATAATGGCCCCAAACAAAAACAAATAGATTTTGGTAAATACCTTTCATAATCGGCCTAAAGAAAAACAAATAGATTTAGGCGTTTTCCGGTATTTTGGAATTTTTGGAACATTTTCCAGGATTTTTTGGGTCAAATGAAAATTCATGCTACGACCGGCCACAACAGCTGCGAATGCAATGGATCGGTTTTGACTTTTGAGGGTCTTCAACCATGTACAACACATTCATTATTAATGAAATAATTAGTATTTGGAAAGTGTAAATTGCGATACTCAATATCAAAGTGTTGGGATTTTGCAATATTTAATATCAATATCCTATAGCAGAATGTTGTCATATTGGTTGGCATCCCAAAACTGGCAAAAGTTTTATGATCCAGTATATTGCAGTATTCAAATATTCAACTCAGAGTGGAATATTTTAATATTTCAGTATCTGAAAGCAGGCAGAAAACTTGATGTATCCAGTGTTGTTCTATCCAAATGCATCATAAGTCATTCATCGCTCGTCAGAACTATTAGAAAAAAAGTGAGGTTTGCTTCACGGTTAATGTTCAGGTAGCTGATACACAGCATGATCGGGTTTTAAAATCAAGAGGTGGAACGAAGCAGGCAAGAAGGTTTAAGTGTTAAATGTTTGGAGTGTACCAGCGGTAGGTGCTGAATGGAATGGCTACAATTTACATGGGAGGTGACAGTGCAGCATTATGAAAGGTGATTGATTGGTCCTCAGTGATGGTGGGTTCACTTTCATGTGCACCTAACTTTGGAGCATGGGGCTTTCTTGCCTGATTTTGGCTTTGACGTTGTCATTTGATTTAGCTTTGCATACGCAGGTAATGTCCCAACTCAAATTGTGGGTTGATTGTTGTAGCATTGGATTTAGGTCTATATAGTTTCCCGGTTGCTAACCAATACACCCAAAGTGCCTAGGCATTAAAGGTGTGGCAAACTAACTACTTAACACTCCCCCCTCATGCGGGACACCACCCGAACTCAAAACACATGCCTACACAAGACGTGGCATGTGGTCCTTTTGCCCTATGTGAATTTGAACCTGGGACGCGTTGCCTCTGATACTGTCTCAAGTTGCTAACCATTACACCCAAAATGCTTAGGTGTTAAGGACGTGTTTGGATGTGTGGTGAAGTGAGGTGAGGTGAGGTAAAGCCTCCATTATCCAGACAAGAAAAGACAATGAGTCATATCAAAAGTACACAATTTCAAAATTCCATCTATCTTTTAAAAAAAATTTAAAAAACCAACCTCCTTTTTCCACTAAAAGACAAAAAAGCTCCACTTTTTATACAAAAAGTAAAAAAGATTTCATACCAAACAACTAAAAATAAAACACCATCATAACACTTTATATTTTATTATCTCTTGATTTGATGCTTCACCTCACCATACTTCAATTCACCATACATCCAAACAGGCCCTAAAGGTGCGGCAAACTAACTACTTAACACCCGGCACTCCCGGGAATTCCAAAGATGATTTTCACTTGTTTAATGGTTTTGCTTATGGGTAGATTTTGATGGATCCTCTCTCCATGTATTTTAGGGATTTTTACCATAATGGATATAAAAGACCATGAATTTCTCAAAATGGTATTGACCAAAACTATATCCCAAATGTTGGTACTATACATGGGACCCCAAATTCTTTTTCCAATTCTACCCTTTTTGTGCGATATTGCACAATCTATGCGATATCGCACAAATTGTTGGATCTCCCTCTTACATTTCTCTCCGTTTCCATCTCCTCAAGCACTAAACCTCATTTTTTTTCCTGCGACCTTCCCATTCCTACTACTTTCTCGATCATTAAAAAAGGTTACCAAAAAGTGTAGTCTTTCATTCTCTTCACCTAAAGATGATTCATGAGAAGCAATTCCCGAAAAGGGTACATAGACCCCAAAGTTTTATAAGGTATTGATATTGTGGATCCATCCCTTGTCCTTAGGTAAAGTTATCACATTCAGACAGTGACCAAATGAAAAAGAAAAAGGAAGAAGAGTTGTGAAGAAACCTTGAGATACTTTTGGATAAATGGAAAAGCAACGGAGAAACCCTATTGAAAACCCTTTTTAACGATGGAGAAAGTAGTAGAGACCAAGAAAGTTGCAAGAAGTAATCGAGGTTTAGTTCTTTAGGAGATGGGAACGAAGGAAAATATAAGAGGAAAATCGATTATTTTCATCTTCAGTTTGTGCGATATCGCATAGATTGTGCAATATCGCACAAAATGGGTAGAATTGGAAAAAGAATTTGGGGCCAACCAAATTTGGGATATAGTTTTGGTCAACACCATTTTGAGGAATTCATGGTCAAAATTCCTATATTTTAGTAGGCCAGTACTACTGTTCATCAGATTTCACATCTTGTAGTAAGGCTAGATAGCACTAACTAGGGACTTGATACTTTTTTGTGAAAATTGGTGTTGGCTCTACACTATATATGTAGGGTTTGATTGGCATTTGTAATTACAGATTCATACACACTGCAAAGTAAAACATGTGCACCGATGTCGAACCTCATCTGTTTTTTTGGCAATTTGTTCATTTAATAACTTTGTGTCTTGGATTATTTATTTTTCCTTGAGTAGTCTTACCAAGGACAAAGATGATGACCACTTGTAAAAACAATCTATACATTTATGATTGAATGCAGTTAATTAACGCTAGCTTGATTTTAATGTATCGTTTGCCAATCTGATGTCACTATGTTCATTAGCAGTTTTGGGACGAATCGACATCTCCTGATCATGCTCCTATCTGCAGAAGCATTGGCTTATAGAAGTCGGATTTCTGTGACCTTAAAAGTTTAAAATAGTAATTGAAAAGTTTATGTAGAAGTATCTGTAAAAAAAGGGATAGTAATAAAAATCATGCTAGATCAATCAGTACTATTTTAATTATACTTTTTATTATAAACATTGTATATGATAATCTGTAGAAATTAGGCACGTTTGGAGTTTTGATTGAGTGGTTTGGATTCATGAGGACTTGGTTATGACAGAATGACAGAATTTTCAGAAGGAGATGGATTGGCATGAGGTTGCTTATGTACCAAAGTCAGAGTCGGTTTAGCGCCTCATTGGAGATTTTTTTTAGCATTTTCCAATCTCAGATGATATTTGATATTTGAAGGCTTGCATGTGTGGGCAAGTTAGTTGGGGAAGTTTCACTGTGCTTTGATCCCTCCACCTGGATCCCTCAAATTTAACCTTGATGGTGCTTCTAGAGTGAACCGGGGCCGGTTGGCATAGGTGTCCTCCTTGACGTCCAAGGTTTTATTTTGATTGTACTTCTGGGCCTGGTCGGGAGATGGATTCAAGTGTAGGGGAAATCTTGCACATTAGAGAAGCATTAAGAATTTCTCTCTTCCCATTTCTTGGGGAAGCTTATTATTGTGGAGAGTGACTCGGGTAATGCTTTAGTGGTTGTCATCAAATGGTAGCCGCCATTGACATTGCAATTTATCCGTAACGAAACCGAGATGCTCCTCATTTGATGTGGGGCTTGTGCACACTTAAAGGGGAGCCAGTGCAGCGGCTTAGTCTTTGGCTAAATCTGGTGTACATAGGCCTCAACTGTTTGTGGGCCCTACTTTGTAGCTTTGTCGTTCTAAGTATAAGCCTTTTAGACTTGTCTTTTTATTGAATTTTCTCTTCATTTGTATTTGTTCTCTTTCTTTCTGCTAAAAGTTATCATCAGCATTCACAAAATAAAATAAAAACCAATAATATAAAAGTGCATGCGTGCACAAAGGAAGTGTATTCCATTACATTACTTCACAGGCAGAAACCACCTGTCTATTTGTCCAACATAAAATAATAACTGGAAGAGCATATATAGTTTCAATAATGCCATTTAAAAGTGTCAAATATATAAAATATTCTTGGTGTTCTTGTGGACATTGGATTTATTTTTTATTTTTATGTAAAAAAAATATGTAATTCATTCATGTTGTTGTTAAAGAAGTTTGAGTAATTTATAAGCTTTAAATCCCACAAATGAGTCAGACTCAAATTCTTTGTTACTTAAAGTATTGAAAATCCATAGAAAACTGGAAAATGCATGTGTAATGTATAATGTATGAACTATGAACTGATGGTAATCCAACAATCCTATGAAAAAATTGACTAATTACTTCAAATTGTCTTCTTACTGGATTAATAAATTGTAGTTTATTCATAAATTGAAGTTAGTAGCTGCTCAACCTTTTCATTGTTAATTTTTTAATTTTTATTTTTATGCAGTGAATCAGGAGATTCAGAGGATGATGCGAATGGGAGCCGAGGTTGTGTATGTGTTATTCAGTAACCTTTTCTTTGTAAATCCTTCGAGGAAGCAACCTAGGAATTCTATTTTTTTCTTCTATGCCTTCACATAGAGGCCTCAGCCCTCAAAGCATTGCTGATATCATAATGTCTTCTCATTTAGTTTGCTTCGTGAATACTACCATCATTATGCGAGATTCTGCATGGACAATGATAAAAAAGGTATTCTTTCATCAGGATTTATTGTGGGTGTTTTGCATGGTAATGATTCCAAGAAGTTTTGTTTTACCAGAATGGAGTTTTACAAGTTGTTCGGCGCAGTGGAAACCTGCAATTGACACACAATCACATGATGCACACACAAGGATAAAAACCAACAAGGTTTACATTATTCAGTGATCTGCCCACGGCAGGGGAAGGATAACTCATTTATATTCCTATTTCTTTCCCTTTCTTGTGTGGTTGGAGGTTACAAGTTATATCAATTATCCCTGAATGGCTGAGCCCCAAACTTGGATCGTGGTTGACTTAGATGACTCGTCCAGTGAACTCGGAATTCAAGACATAAACCGAAAAAAGCCACACTGAAGCATATGCCATTAAAGGTTTTTTTTTTTTTTCTCTTTTCATGGAGACTAAATTATCTCTGAACCCCAAACCTGGATCGTGGTTGACTTAGAAGACAGGTCCACTAGTTAACTCGGAGTACAAGACATAACCCAAAAAGAGCCACATTGAAGCATATGCTGTCGAAGCTTTCTTTCTTTGCTTGGGAGCTGTTGCTTCAGAACCTATATGCCCTAGCTGCATCAAGGATGGTCTTCATTTTTGGAGCATTGTACTGTACCCATACTTGAGTGAGATTACTCTCTCAGTCTCTCCCCATTCATTTTTGGAGCATTGTACTGTATGCATAGCCTGTGGAGATTCTATGTTTATTTCATCAGTTGTAAGTCATCATTTTTTGGGGGACGAGTTGGGCCTTGTGAGTTGTGACCCCTGTTTGCCAGAGCTGATATCCTAACTTCCCAGGTATTTGTCTGTTGAAATGCTCGACTGCCTTTCGTTCCAGTGATCCTGCTACTTTGAGGGGAGGGAAGTGTTTAGTTGTTTATGTCATGAATTTGGAGGGATGGTAGAGATTGGAAATCATTTTGGGAGGCATACTATTTTCAGCATTTTTCTACATTCAATGTCAGTCACATACTGCTTCGGTTGATGTCCCACATTATGTGTTTTTTTTCAATTCATTGCAGCTCCAGATTTGGTGTAATGGATTATCATCTGGTCTTCTGCAGTATCTACTATGAATAGTAGGCTTCACAAAAAGAAACAGAAAAAGAAAAAGAAAAGGGTATAACTGGAGCATGTCTGTTTTAATTGTGGATTGACCTAGACGCAGACTTGGACCTTGTCCCAACTCCCAATTATGTGGATGAGGTCTGGGTCTGTCCCAACTCCCAATCATCAGATGTCTTGGAAACCCCTCAAAGATGGTTTTAAGTTTATAGCCATTCATTGCCTGGTGTATGGGTGAGATTTTAGGCCTTAGATGAGAGAGGCAGAAACATAAAATGGGGCAGCTATTATTTTCAAGATAGCTTGATCTTAAAACCTTCCTGTATCTAGTAACCTTTTGCAATTGGCTATAGACCCCCACCAGAGAGAGGCCATACCGCCACATAGTTTGGATGACCACACCTGTGATGTGAAGAAAATGATCCTCGGATCCTCTACAGCTTTTCCTGGTCGTTTTACATAGCCCTTTCTCATTAATAGGACCTGAAGCTAGTCCTTGGGACCCAATTGGCACCACTGGAATCAAGAGTCTCTCTAGTCTCTAGACCCCCATCCATACATAACAAAGATTAAAAAAAGAAAAAAAAAGAAATAGAAAGAGGCCATACCAGCTCTGCCATAAAGGCATCGTTTAGAAGTCCCGCAATAATGTTAAATCATCCACTGAGGGGGGAAATGATTTAGAATGGTTTCAAAGCTAGGATGTGGAGACAAAAAGAGCCCACTACACTTGCCATTGGGTCAACTAAATTTTATGATGCAGCTTTACTTAGAATAAATATGGCTGTAGTAAGTGGAGAATGGCCAAATCAAATTTATCAACATCATTATAAAAAAAAAAAAACAACCAGATTAGACAAATATAGTTGCAAGAAATCCTGCCATCCTAAAAAGATAACCAAATTACAAAACATTGTTCCTATCTTCTTACAAAGATAAACAGAGGATATAAACATTTTACACAAATCAGTATAGCACAAGTATTTTCAGCATAGTGAGCAGATAAACCAGCTAAATAAACCATCAACTGGTCTCGTCTTCTCCGGGTACCCTTTATTCCTAACAACCCTACAAGGCTGAAGTAGATCTGACTATGCACAAAATCGTATATCAAGCTAACTTCAACGATATACCAAAACAAGAAAGGAAAATTGAACGCATAGTCGCTTCACTGTTCTATGATTGCTGTACAATGCAGCTTTCTTGAGTCCCATCTTCCCCTTGGCGAAACTGTCTCCAAAACTGAAACCAATGCCTCTATACTTGCTACATAGTTTACATTATTAACCTTTGAAAGTAACAAAAAATTAAGTATTATAGGTCTTCAGCTGCACCTTGCAAGAAACTGGACATACCCAAACCATCATTGACAAAAGAATGGGTTAATGATTCATGGAGCTTAAAAGAATCAATTACTTCTTCAGACTGTTCCTGGACAAAATTTTCTTTCCATAAGGGCTGTTTCGCAGCGCAGGGAGATGGGGACTAATAGCCTCAACAAGAGCAGCGTGAAGAGCCCCCTGCTCAAGAAAAGAAGAAAATTCATAGAAAAGAACAGAAACAAGAATATGAAAAAGAACATGGAGACAGAATAGAAAGACAATGCAATGTAGATTACTCAGGGAGGAATCAAACCTTGGATTCAGCAAGTGCCGATTGAACAACATAATTTCCATATGGGTCCTGCAAGATATGTTCTAAATGAGGATGACGTATCAGTTCTTGAATGATACGAGCACGGTGTTCCTCTCCTAAGAATTTCAGGCATTTCTCAACCACATTGCTGCTGTACTTTTGCATTGAGAGATATCCATAGTTGCCATCTAGTTGATTCAGCACATTTTCTGTTGCCCATGGGACTCCTTGATCAATGATGTTTTGCACAACATAATTCCTGCACAACCCACCAGATTTATTATTAAAAAGATTCATCTCATAACCTCTAAAAGAGAACTGTCAGCATCAGCATTCATCGTAGGATTTTTATTGTAGTATTGATGCTACTTGGATGCATGAGACTACAAGCTCTAGCATATGGCTACTTAGGAGCCAGATATGGCATAGTTGAAAGACTCAAAGACTTGATCCTGTCAGGCTGCCAAGTCTTGACCCAATATTCAGTCAAACTTGGCAAACATTTTTGACTCAACACCCAGACAAGTGAGTCGGACCGAGTCTTTCAGAGTTTTGGAACTATAGGGTGGTACAGGAAGTGCTTGTAAAATATTTAAAAAAAAGAAGTGCAGCATAATATTTACACGTAAAAAGTATCCCAAAAATAAAATGGAAAAAGAATAAAAAACTAAAAATTATCACTTTAAATTAATCAACATTAGTTATTAGTTTTTACTATGACAAGTTGACAACTGCTGACATTAATATACAGTTCTGCATGCCTGAGTATTGGAGGCATCGATAAAACAATGCAGTGCCATGCCCCCTTTTGTGTTAACATTAGTATGCATAATATGTTTACAGTTTACCACATCCAGTAGTTCTAACAGTGGAATTAAAACTTAAAAGTTTGGTCATCAAGAAAAGGAAAGATTAGCTTACCCAAAGGGATCTTGAGAAAGGAGGAGCGCATTGGATGTGATCTCAGACATCAACATCTGCTTCTGCTCACCATCTGAATTTTGGAGGCACTTCTGCAGCACACAGCAGCCGTGACGGTCTGTTGCAATCTCAATGCAATGAGCAGTGGCAGCATCGAAAAGAAACTGCAGAATGAAAATGTGGTTTTGTTGGTAGTGATTCAAAATCACAAAATCATGTATCATTGATAAAGATCTTATACGCAATATTCACCAAAGCAACTCTCTAAATTGTGATCTCATCTATATGTTCATTAGAGAGTGTTTCAACATATCCCTAGTCTTTGGTTGTCTTGTTTGGATATACCAATAGTGGTTGTTGACTTTTACGCAGGGCATCAGTGCGGAGCAGTATTTTAATAATCAAACACAAAGTTGAACATTCAAGTAAATGGCTCAGTTCAAACTCCAAACCGGTTTGCCTTCCAGTTCATTCCTGTCAAGAAGTTATGCTAGCTGACATTATGGTCTTAAAACTAAAATAAAATAAAAAACCAAAAACAAGTCAAACTGCCAGTCAAAGATTTTAGGCTTGGTTGAATTTTAGTTGTCTCAATCAATTTGTATCAAACTTAGGACCTAATGAGTCTCATGAGGCTGAATCTTGCTATGGTTTGGCCCAGTTTTATTGCACTCGTTGGTGGTCGAACAGCTGGTTCATCTGTTTTTGTAGGTTTTGACTGGTTGATAGCATATGTGACAGTTCAGTTTGGACAGACTATCCAGAGAAACAGTTCAGAACAATAACAGCCCCACTGGATGGTCCAGTCCAAAGAACACGAGCATGTTTGGTAACAGGCGAGGAATCTGCAGATCTGAGGATTCCTAACTGCCCCTGGAAGAGGGATTCCTTAGGATTTGTATACCCAAGGATTTCACATCGATGTCGATGCGTATTGATGCATATAACTGAGAAAATTGGTTTTGGTACACAAATCTGCAAAAGTGAGGATTTTCAAATCCTATGGGGGAGGTCAGACATGAAAAGATTTTCATTGTTCAAATCCTTGGGGATATACACAATTGCAAAACATAGGTTTTCCACGACTGTGTGGAAAGCGGAAATCTTTTTCCCAAGGACTTGATTGACAAACATGACGTACAAGTCCAATGATAATTAGGTAGGTTCGCTAAATCAAGTTGTATGTTTTTTTTTTTTTGGCTGAAGGCTGTATGCTTGTGAGTTAAGAAGGACAGTATCCAATTCCAGGCATTTGTATTGCTCAATAGAAGCTTTAAGACATAGTAATGGAAAAAAAAATGAAGGAACCATTTTTCTCTCTTCAGTTGTCTACTAAAATAGATTCAAAGTTTTCTCATAACATGTGAGCTTAAGTTATAGATTAGTAGAAGGAATCGACTGTTCCAACAATCAGCAATCTGATAACATCAACATTGCTCATTAGGTTTTGACTGTTACGGAGTTCTGAATCCCAACAGATACCATGTTATCTAAATGTATGGAAAATTTTCACCAGCGCTGCCGCTATGCACTCCATGTGAGCACTCATCCGGACCATACCCAAACATTGGATGCCCTCTGAATTTCACTGGTCCTACCTGACGATGGCAATGATCTGATGGCGTGCATAGCAAGAGCGCAGGTGAAAATCTTCCTCAAATGTATTATCATTACCCTGGCCGTTGTTCAGCTGTATAGGGCAAATTGTAGTGTGAGAATGAATAAAAAGAAAAAACTGGTAAAAAACTGTTCCATGTATATCAATGGAATCGTATCTATGTGCCCCCATAATCTCTCTCTCTCTCTCTCTCTCTCTCTCTCACACACACACACACACACACAAATCGTATCTGTTGGGGCCCACAAAATGCTATGTATCTGCTTGTGGACTCGTCAATTTTTTCAAGGCCTTCAAGCCCATACCCTGATGTCGTTGAGTCTTCCATGATTTTGGCATAATAGTGATCTCATGACAATAAAGGAATTTCACTGTAAACATACCCTGCAATCTGGCCACCAAATTCTATTCCTATCCTGATTGGGAATAATATACACCTGTCAACGTAACACTGACAATTCCACAATTATCAGCTCTTCATCACTAAAAATGGCACATAAACAAAAGGGGTCGATACTATTTTACCTAATAGTTAGATACAGTTGTCATCGACAAAAGATTGGTGGATAGCATACAATGTAGCAAGGGAATTGGCTGTGAAGTGGAACATCAACCCATAAATCATTCCAGAAGAAATGAAATTCATCCTGAATCCTGTATTGAAATGTTGTGTTCAAGTTCAAAGTCACAACTTACAAATGGTGTATAAATCGGCCATTTGGTTGTAGCCAGTAGTTGCAAAGTGATACCCATTTCCATTGATCATCACCTAATCACCAGTCATTTGGCAAGTAGTGCCCAATTAGCCTCCGTAATTGGCCTTGCTACTTAGCCCCCTACATCGGTAGGCCTAGACAAATGCAACCATTCAATCAAATGATACTTGTTACAGTTTTCACTATCATTCCATAAGAAACCTCGCTGGATTCATTCTATCCTTCTAACAGCATTGATCAGACAACAAAAATGCAGAAAGTAAATTGGTAAATTAGACATAGCTAACTAACTAACTAAATCCCCCCTACCAGCAATAAATTACATGTTGGGACACACATTGACGTTGACAAAACCTTCGAAATGATTTGTTTTCTTTGCTTGATTTCTGTTCCGTTATTATCTTATTGTACTTTTTAAATAGTTTCTTTATGTTTTTTCTTTTCCTTTTTATTTCCTTATGTAATCATATGACTGTCTAGCCATATGAAAGAATCTCAGTTTTTCCTTTGTTGTCATCTGAGTTCTGGTCACATCATCATTGTCATCATAGCCTCGTCCCATCTATATTGGGGTTGGCAACATGAACTATGTTTCTTCATTCCGATCTATCTTGAGCCAAATCCTTGGATAAGTTCCACGTCTTCAGAAATCTATTTTTACTACCTCCATCCATGTCATCTTCAGCCTACCCCTTCTCCTTGGTAGGCCAATGCTTGATCACATACTAACCTAAAATTGCAACGAGGAGACTAAGGTGTGACTGAAATCTTGAAATGTTAACAATTACTATAAGTCGTTTCAAACACACTTGAACTTCATCACAAAAGATCTAGTGAATAATAAGCACATCAGTTTATGTTAATGAAAGTATGTGATATATATTTCTTTTCTCATGATAATTGGTTATAACCACTTGTAAGCATATTTTTGGGAAAAGACATCAGCACCAAAAAAGCACCTGATATATTGAGTGCGAAATCATCACATAAATCGCTGTATTGATTTAATCAAGCATTGGTAGGCCAATGCTTGATCACATACTAACCTAAAATTGCAACGAGGAGACTAAGGTGTGACTGAAATCTTGAAATGTTAACAATTACTATAAGTCGTTTCAAACACACTTGAACTTCATCACAAAAGATCTAGTGAATAATAAGCACATCAGTTTATGTTAATGAAAGTATGTGATATATATTTCTTTTCTCATGATAATCGGTTATAACCACTTGTAAGCATATTTTTGGGAAAAGACATCAGCACCAAAAAAGCACCTGATATATTGAGTGCGAAATCATCACATAAATCGCTGTATTGATTTAATCAAGCATTGGTAGGCCAATGCTTGATCACATACTAACCTAAAATTGCAACGAGGAGACTAAGGTGTGACTGAAATCTTGAAATGTTAACAATTACTATAAGTCGTGTCAAACACACTTGTACTTCATCACAAAAGATCTAGTGAATTTGCACATCAGTTTATGTTAATGAAAGTATGTGATATATATTTCTTTTCTCATGATAATTGGTTATAACCACTTGTAAGCATATTTTTAGGAAAAGACATCAGCACCAAAAAAGCACCTGATATATTGAGTGCGAAATCATCACATAAATTGCTGTATTGATTTAATCGTATAACCATCTCATCCACCATGTGTCATGCCTTATAAAAGATTCCTTGAAGTGAAGGATGTGTTGGCAATTAATTGTTCTGGAGCGTTCTTGAAATGCAAAATTTCCTCTTCATCCACCCACCTTGAGCCCTTTCACAAAGCCCAAAATTCTCTCCTTCAATTATCTACTTAAAACTTCGTCTAAAATTAGGTCTGTCAATCCGGCCCTCTGGAAAGGTTCCCTGACCAGGGCTGACCCTTGAAAGCCCACAAATTTTCTTTTTCCTAAAGCCTGAGGGTAGGGCGTGGCCTGATTTTGAAATGCTCGCCACCTTTAGGGCCTAGCCAGGGCAAGACCTTGCCCATCCTGGTCCACCCCAACCCTCTACTTATCCAAGAGTATCTAAATTAAATACTATTCACATGCCATAAATTTATAAGATATTAATTAATTAATTATCATTAAAAAGGATTGTTGTTGTGTTTCTGAGAGGAGTGCAACCTCTTCCTTTTTTAAAGGAGGTCTTATAGCGGAAAGTGATTTGTCTAATGTGATTTAGAGAGTGTCTTCTTTGGATAGGGGCCCTTGGAGATTTCATTTTTACCTCAATGAGATTTAGTCTTTATCTTCCTATCTTCAGGCACTGATGTGAGTTGTTCAGCTAATGGGATGGTCGATTCCTTGGCTAAGCAGGGGGTTGTGCGGACTGTTTCCCTGTTTGCTTCTATTTTGTAGATTTTCTCTTGCAGGTTCCTAAAATGTTTTTATACCAATGCCTCTATGTCGTCTTTCTTATGTTGTGGTCTATTTTGTAATCTCTTTGCCTGTTTTAACAAATTTTTTTTGTTACCGATCAAAAAATAAAATAAAATAAGGGCTTGGACTTCAGAGTTTGACTTTCAGATGCTTGTTTGAGGTTGAGTCTATTAAGTTTGACGAGTGTTTGTTATTATTGTTAGATGATCTTCACCTTTGCAGTGAAAGAGCCAAATAAAAAGAACTCAGTGGTGAAACTAATTGAAATTATAGACCTCGTTGGGGATTATTTCAACTAAAATTTTCTTTGAGAGTTTATCCCTATCCTTATCAAGCACTTATACATGATCTCTTGCTTGGCTAGGATCAGTTCCAGTGCTAGCTAGCCTGTTGGCTTCGGCTCTTTGGTGTAGCATGGCTGCTGGTCCTGAATTTTCTGTATTTCCTGTTGCTTATTCAACCCTTAGAAATCTATTGCCCAACTCTGCTTGCTTTACTGCTATTGGACGGGATACTTAGACAAATGAATTCAAATGAATTGTCATCATTGGAGACATGCCTTTCAAGATTTGATTAACAAAGCAAAAGAATGCTTAAATGTATCACTAATATGCTTGATGTGGAGGGAGAAAAATGAATCAGCTGATCTTCTTTGCTTAATTGATGATCACATGGGTTCTTTTAGGGACATTAAGTATCTACCGCTTCATAAAGGCTGGACATTTCCAAAAGGATTATATAGAAAATGACACAATTTGCAGTTTGCACTTAAATGATGGAGCATTTAAGGATCAAGAAAATTAGAATGCAAGAAATCATGGACCTAATTAAAGTGAATATAGCATTTCAGGCATCATAAATGAAAGAATATCGTGGTGTCAATCTCACATCTTAAGGAATTTGATGCAAACTAAAGGTGCAAATGGCTCCATGTGGGCCCCATGACAACTTATGAAATAAGGAAAATATCTCAACGGATGCGTAAATCACACATTCAAGAGGATTTCTTGGAGTTTCCTGAATTGTTGTGGCTCTTTAATAGTTACCAATTATTTAGAATTTAGTTTCCTCTTTCTTTATGTATTTCAATTAATTCTCTAAACTTAGAATAAGTGGATTAAAATATCTTAAATTTTGGGGCACATTAAATACCCAAGTAAGCCAATTGGTCAAAACATTTTTCGAGATTTTGTTTGGAAGTTAATGAATTCACTAGTTGGTTTTTATTGTGAAGAATTCCATTTGTTTTTGTGTAAAACTGCATGAGAGATCCTTTATCCATTTGGATCCAATGCCCCAGAGTGAGGACCTTGATTTTGCCTACATCAGAATTGCAGGGCAGCTTTTTTGAAAATAAGTGCAAAAAAGAGAATCAAGGTGAACTGGAATTCGATGAGGATAGTGCAGCCGATTCCAGATTTATCAACTCATAAAGCACGTAGATGTTTTAAAGATAGGTTCTCAGGGGCCAGGGCATTTAATAGTTGAGGGCAACTTGATAAATGCGATATCATGGCAACAAAGACATTGGAGATCCATTTCAATTAGCGATTGTGACTTGAGCCTGTCTATTTCAATTATTATTTTATGTTCACATGTATATATAAGTGGAAAAGGAGTGCTTAATGATTTGGAACAACAAGGGACTCAAACCCGCTGCAACAGTGAGCACCTTCCACTGCGCCAGACTCCTTGTTGGTGGTAATAGGATAAATATGGGAAAATCTGTTTATCTTTTAAGGAAAGGTGTACAGCTTTTGTGCATAACTATAGTATGCACTCTTACACTGTGTAGTGCACCTAGTAAAATTAAGTGCCTGCCATGCTTTGCACCTTGTGCCTAGGACCCAACTGGCATTCACCTTACAGCTTGACTACCTTGACCCAAACATGGGTTTAGAATTGAAATCCAATACCAAGTTTGTGGGGACCACATGGATGCCAGGGGGAGGGAGGTAAGGGGAAGGAATGGAAAGAGCTTGACGAGGATTAAATGTGGACCAAAAACCATGCTGATAACATTATCATCCAAACCCTAGCTTTGGGACCTCAAAGTTTAATGGTTTTATAAATAAAGCTGCGTTCAGGATTCAATCAATGGTAGATAATGGTATGATCAATGCTAACTTTATCTTGGAATCCTTGCCAATTCAATCCACGGTGGATAGGCTGGGCGTTTGAGGGTCGAAATCGTCATAGATTGGCTCCATTATATGGGATGCACTTTCTCGAATAGAGCCCGCGTTTCTATAATATTGGCCTATATATAGTGACAGGGATCACCATTTTTCAATCCATCCCACAAAATCACCATATTCCTCCAATGCTCAGCCCAAATTTCACCCCAAGTGTAGTGGAGACCCCACTGGACTGATAACATGATTAACTTCTATGTGCAACCACAGTCTGATGATAAAAGTAGCTATACACAATCATTGTGTCTAAATACATACAGACATTAATAGAGGTAGAAAATAGATAAGGAATAAATACTTCTTACCTTACGGTACTTGGGCATTAGATATTGCAAACAACGCTGTGCAACATGATTACCATTCATGTCTTTTATCAATTCCACAATGCCATGCTTCAGCGAGGAAACAACCAAGGAAATTTGCTCTGGAGTCTTAATGGTTTCTATAATTTTCTGTACAGCTCGGGTCCTGCATTTGAAAGAAAGAAAACAGAAACAACAAAAAATCAGTGAGTAAAAACATGAGCAATTCTGGAACCAACAAGAAAGAAAACACATACCCATGCATATCACAAGAGACTCTAACAAGTTCACCGGCTTTTCTGGTGACTGCACGAATTATATGCATCCTCTGATCCTCATTGCAAAGTTCGAGCAGCTTTTGAACAAGATAATTTCCAAAAGGATTGGTCATGAGCTCGACAATGTGATCAATGATCTCAATGATGATCTTGTGAACATCTTCTGAAGTACCTTCTATGATTTTACGTTGCAGGAAACGGCAGCCATGCTGATCCTTTGCCAAGAGATAGATTCTCCCCACAACTTCATCTACCGAGTCGTATTTCTCTAACTGCAATCTCAAAGTGTATCTTAAATCTGCATTATCAGGGGAAGAAACCCCGGAGCTTTGATCATCCAGCTGGAAAGGCGAGTGGGAGTGACCATTTGAGAACACCTGTCCTTTTGAGTTAACATGGTTCAACAATTCAAACTCTTCAATGAAGTTGGGTGTGATAGCTTTCAGTGAGTTCCGAGTCAAAAACTTTTCTGGGAAAATATGTTTAGCCCTTCGGTCAAAAACTTGGACTCCTTGAAAATCTGTGACTGAAAGAGGTGGAGAAGTAAAACCACTCGCAGATGTTTGCCTCTCGCCATGTGCAAATCGGTAGGTCTTCCTACTTCCACAGAACTCCTGAGAATGGCAACAGCCACTGCCGCCCATCAGCATAAGATCTGAATGATGAGTACAATGTGAGCTTCCATTGGCCAGTTTGAGTTGGTGAGAAATGGGCGTCCCAAAATGCATTTGTTGTCTTGGTTTTCCAGAAATTAATTCCATGGATAAGTTGCTATTTGCTTGAAATGGATGAGATGCAGATCCCTGATTTTGTAGTTGTTGCAGGTACTGGGGATACATTCTACCAAGGCTCTCTCTCTCCATCTGCTGTTCCCGTGCTACATGGAACCTGTTTAGTGTCTGAGTCTGAACGTAAGGAGAGGATTGTGCATCCAAGTAGTATGGCTGCTGAAATGCTGAAGCTGAGAACTCTAATTCTGCAGCAGGAGAATTAGGAAGCATCTGATAACCATGCATTCCAGGAGCAAAAGGCATAGCTCCAATAGCTCCAGAGTACGCTGGAAGTCTTTGTTGTGGTTCCAAATTGTCCAGAAGACTTCTGATCGGCGGGCAAGACATGGATCTCTGGTTCAGCTCCCCTTTAAACTTCTCAAGTTCCAATGCTTGATCCACTAAACCCATGCCATTTGGTGACGAATGTAAGGTCATGCCGACTGGATCTAAACCTGAAAGAGATTTCTTTAAACCGTTTGGACACTGCCTTTGCGATAAATTTGGACAAATGGGTAAGGTTTTGATCTTAACCGATCCTGCTGCTGCACAGCTCTTGTCATCCTTGAAGCTCATTTGCTCAAATGCCGACGTCAAGGATTGGTCATCTGGCAGGTTTGACGCATACTTACCGAAAACTGTGATAAAATCACTTTTCACACCAGTTTTCCCTCCATCTAAATTCCCTTCGTTTTGGAGTTTCTGATTGAACAGGCTGTCAGAAGCTTTTGTGCTGTCATTTCTTTTGAAAGCAGAGCCATTGTAGATGGTTGTGTTGCTACCTTGGCTTGCTGCTTGTGGTGGGTGATCGAAATTTGTAAAAGCACAGAAAGAAGTAGATTTCCTCACTTCCTTTTCTGTCGAAATGGCTTCTAAATTAGGCAACAAAACAGAGGGTCTGGAATCACCCAGATCAGAGTTCTCATAGGTCGCTTTTGGGATCTCACCCAGAAGCATTTCGAATTCGTCAGAGTCCTGCTTGCTTCCTCTACCTACCATGATGTGAATCAGCCTTGCTTGGCGATGCAGTTCCCCAAACAGGTCCTCCTATGCAACCACACACTATATCTGCATAACAACAATGAGCAATTGCATTGTGGATGGAAGTCCCATGAAAAAAATAATCAATAAAACAATTGAAACACAATTGATACAAAAACTTATGGAACTCTTCCAAAGTGAAAATCTCATCACCATTCTTCAAAGTGAAAAACTCATTATAATTCACAGAACTCACATTGTCAACAGTCTTTCTCCATAACATATAATATATATATATATATATATAGAGAGAGAGAGAGAGAGAGAGAGAGAAACCAATATTAGATAAAACCTAATCACTCAAAGTTTTTAAAACCCATTATTTTGGTGAATCACATGTCTCATATTACAATCTAGTGGAAACCCATCACTATAGAACCAACATAAAGTGTTGCTATATCATAAAATTTTAAGCTTTTATTCTCTCTTTTCCGAGAATTCTTTTCTCGTAAGCATTCAGGCAATGGAACAGATGGAATTTCTTAGATTTCTTTCTAGTTTGAAATTTTTTTTTCAATTGCAATCAAATGACAGCCCACCCCGAATGTTCCACCAAACTCTAAAATCAACCCAAAAGCCATCCAAATTTCCAGTCACCGACTTTAACCTCTACTGATAAAGCAAGAAAAAAAGGATCCATGCACACAATCCGTTTGCACTGAAAAACACAACAGAGATTCATGACAAGAAACCAATAGTACATCAATCCTTGAACTCAACTTCATAAGACCTCTATCTAAAAATAAATTGAAACAAAAACCCAAATCCCAATAACCCATCTCAATCTCAATCCAAGAATACCCCAAAGGCCCAAACCCCACCCCAAAATAAACAAATAAATCCCTGTTCATGTTCATCATATATCATACACAAAGAACATAAGAAAAAAAAAAAAAAAAACCCAGATAGCATTACAAGATATAACAAAACCCCATTAAAAATAAATAGTAATGGGTCAGTAGAATCAGATATAAATCATGAAAATCACGTAAGAAGCAAAGAAAAAGACTTGGAAAAAACCGTATACATATCTACATACATACATACATACCAACCAGTGAGGGCACTGCCAGCACCAGTAAAAGAAGGCTATGGTTGTGGGTTGATTGTGGACAGAGTGGAGAGGGATTGAAAGGGTGTTACGGTTAATTGGGAGGAACACAAGAGGGTGAATGGAGATTGTTGGAGGGCGATGAGAAGAAGACAGAGAGATGCCAATAGAGGGCGTGGAGCAGAGAAGGGAAGGTATTCTTTCTACTGAGGACACGGAGAGGGAGCAATGCTATGGCATGTAAACATGGCAAAATAGCATGCATGATTCTCTTTCTATATATTTTTTTTCTTTGTTTTTGGGTGGGGCCGGTCTTCACTCCGGATTCTCCCAGGTAAGGCCCACACGCTTCCCGTGAGTGGATTGCGTGGAATTTCATCTTAGGGCCCACCTATTGACAATCTAAACAGTTGAAAGTACATCTTGTCCCTTCGAACCACCTTTAACCAATCTCAACCCAGGTTGGTCTAGCTCTAATAATAAATGAGATCTTGTTAATTGCATTATCAATCATGTGCTCAATCTGATGGCCGAAACCCATTTTCATTGAAGTGGAGATTTGAAGACATGTCACGGAAGGGGATTGATTTCACTCATTTTTAACGTTTGGGATTATCAATAGGTGGGACCAACGGTAGATTTCTACACATCCCGTTGAGGAGAGGCATGTGGGAGACGCTTAGGGTATCTGGACTCATGTGGGGCCATGGTCAAAAGAGACCACTGCTGTCCTAGTCCAACTACATCGGGCAACCAATTGCTAAGAAGTTGATATGATGTGGGCAACCAATTGCTAAGAAGTTGATATGATGTGGGTTGCTAAATATTATGATAAAATTATCCTAAGATTACTCTACAGTTTGAAAGTTGAGTAGTGATCTCCCCTGGATATTTTGCTTGATAGTTAAGGCAGGCTAAGGTGGGCAGGTCGATGGTAAGGCTTGGATGTGGGTCAGATGTACCCGAATTATATGTTCATTCTCTATCATCTTATTCTCTCCCTTCTTCTCCTGTGTGGAGTGGTGTGCCTGCCTACTATTAATAATCCTAGTTGCTCAACTGTGTAGAGATATTTCCAATTTTCACACATGAGCTGTTTCCATTGAAAAATTGAGAATATAATTAATAATGCATACGATTATATTAATTACATTATTAATTTTGTTCTTAGTCTTTTGATAGGATCAACGATTGTTGGAGTGAAATTTAGAAATATCCCTTAGTTGGGTAGGGCGTTCATTTTGAATGGCTCAGATCTTCAATAGGTGAGCCTCACTGTAATGAAGTTTTACTCATTCTACTTCGGGAAATGCTTGGCAAGAGACAGAGGATTTGAAGTTGTCCATAGAATGATCGTAAAATTTAATAGCTACATATCATGCATACTTATTATTATCTTAAACAATAATGGTGAAATTATAGTTTGTGCTAATTTAGAGGAGATCAATGTGAACAAAGGAAATGGATTGACTATAAATGGCTCTTTTGTAGGGAAACCCAAAATGGCATGTCAAAAGGTGACAGTTGTGAGCACTTGCCTTTAAAGTTCTAATTAGCGTAGGAAGACTTGCCGATTGACTCTTGACATAATCAAGTCATCTTCTTTTGATGAAAAATCGAGTCAAATATAGGAGAACCTCGGTTGAGTCACCTCCTTTGAATAAATTATAAGCATGTTGAACCATTTTATAATTAGATTTGATTTTAAATCATTGATATTTACTTTTAAGTAATTATTGCTCAAGGTTTCGATAAAATGATTGATTGAAATGTAATTTGAAACTTATATTAGATTGTTATAAGTATTAGATCTATTTTAAATATTTTTTTAAAAACATAACTCTCTCGAGTTGCCACGTCCACTCTCTCCGAATCAATTTTTCAGAGCAGGACCGAGTCTTGTTTAAGTCATGAATTTTCCAACCTTGATTTTAATAACAGTTTGATGGAGTGAATTTCGTTAACATGATGAAAGTGGCTGGTAAATAGTGGCTGGGTCAATGTTAAATTGGGATTAATACAAATTAATTGAGGTATGGACGTTTGAGGATTAAAGGCAAGTTGTAATGTGGGTATGGCAAACGAGTCAAGTCGGGTTTGACCAAGGGAATCTATGGGTTTAAGTTTTAATAACCTGCAGCTGACCATTTTTTTATGTAGGCCAACTTCAACTAGAACCCGATGTAGGTCAACTCAACCCGACCTGCACAACCCACATCCAATGCAGGTCACACCCATTTGATCCAATCTGACCCATATCAGCTCGTAGAAGGTTGACCCAAGCCCAATCCGTTTCAAGTATTAAGGCTAAACTTGAGTTTTCTTTTGGGCCCAAAAATGTCAAACATAAGCTCGACTCATTTCAACTCAACTATAAACCTTAAAACCTAAACCCAAAAACTCTAGGACTTGAACAAATGCAGGTCACATGGGTTCTCCCAATCTAATTGTTTCAAATGGAGGCCAGATTTCCCTGACCCATCGGTTGACCCGTATAAATCACGGGTCATATTTATCAGGTCAGATTTGGGTCAGATAAGGTTGACTCAGTGGATCAGGCCAAATTTGACCACCCCTATTCCAATGTGCCATAAAAAAAAACCGGGTTCTCTGTGAGTGTTACAAAAATTAAAGCCCTTTTCATCATTTTAGCACTAGTCAATGTCATTGCAAGCAGGTCATTTTCTAGGACCACCAATACCTGTTTGATGCCTACATCAACATCACACAGGCATGGTAGACGGCTTGATGTCCTCCAGTGTGAGCCATTACGGGTTAGCCCTTTCTTTGGGTCAGGGCTAAAGGCTAAAGCCATAAAAATATGACAATTGAGAGAGTGTATTAAGTGGCATGAGATTTTACACAATTGGTGATTTGGAATTGAATGAATTAGTAGAAACAGGGGATCCGGACTCGTTAGGTTAGGGTGTTTCTTGCCTCATCTTATAAAAAAATGGACCGAGCCAGGCTTGCCACGCTGCGACTTTGGGCTGTGTTTCCAGTTTCATGGACTGGACACAAGATTTCGTACACAGTAGCTTTGGTTTCAAAGTCTGTTTGATTGGATCAGATCTGCCATGCTACAACTGTCTAGTTAGGGTTGCAATCCAAGATGGAACCATACAATGGCGGACCCAAATAAGTAGTTAGATTATGTGGGCAAATTCAGGATTTTCATGTGGGTTTGGAGGACAACTTTTCATGTGGGCTATGAAGGCGGACCCAAGATTTTCTTTATAAAATGACGGATCCATATTTGAATCTAGGTCATTTATGGAGGACCCAAAAAACAGAAAAGAAAGAAAGGAAGATCTGATTTCGGATCGGATTGGGGCAAAAATCAATACTGGACTCCAGCTCCCATTCAAAAATTTTAAATGGGAAACGTGTTTGTTTTCAAAAATTCATTTTCAAGTTGTATGAAGACTGATGAGACCTTCAATCAATTGGAACTTTTTTATAGACCCTCATGAATTGGTATTCATTCAAATTTGATAGTGATGTGGTCATTATCTATTGTTGGAATAATTTATCACTAGCAAGACGGGCATGTGCTAAGCTCGGGCCCAAAAATAAAACTATATCCAATTTGGGGCTATTTTTTGATATATTAATTGACGAGAAGAAAGTAAATTAAAATCGAAGAATATTTTATTTATCGGTTTTTAGATACTATATATCAAAGTTTATTTAAAATGAGAATGTATAGTAATAATCTCCAAATCAAAATTTAATTTTTAAAAGATTCAAAGTCTAAGAGACTTTGGATGGAAGAATTATGAATTGATAAGATAAGATCCAAGAGAGAGTCCACAACAATTCAAATTGCAATAAAAATTTAAAATATTAAAGTTCCTCCCTAAATCGAAATAAGATCAAATCAATTGCAAAATCAAGCTCCAATTTCACAATCAATTGCGAAATCAGACAAAATCAAGCTCTACTTTCTCAAACAATTGCGAAATCGGATTTCAATTTCGAAATCGAATCCTACGTCTATAATATATATTAATAGGAAATTATTCAAGTGAGATATATGAGAACTTTTTTGCGGAGCCCAACTAGCAATCCATCCAAACCTAACAACCAACAGGGAACCCCTAATAGTCACTAATCCCAAACCATGGATCATATGGGCCCTACAATATATACAGCCAGACAGAACTATCAATTTAGCCGCTGTGCCTGGCACAAGCCACCTGAGCCAAGCCTGCAGCGAGCTTTAGATGGGCTGTTTTTAGAAGCATGGTTAGGCTTGGGTCTGATTTCTGGCCCAACAGATAATGGGCTAGACCAAGGCCCATATAAAGTTAAAAGACTGATAACTAATTAGATGGATTGTAACGGGTCGCAATCCCGGACCCAATCCACCAATCCAATGACTTTATTTTAGGTATGTGTTAAGTTTATCAGCCCAACTAATAAATGGATTGAATTAGGGTAAATGCCACACACGCTGCTCAATGATAGCAGTGCTCCAGTTTCGAGCCATCCATCCCGGTCCAATCGCAGCTCACATTGGGCTGGATCTGAGCTATGTTGTCAGATCCATGGGGTAACTGGGTCAAAATTCTCAGCTCAATTCTTAATGGGCTGGCCGGCCCTAGGCTGAGATATGCTTAAAGCCCAGATCATCCTGACATCATAAGTGAGTGCATGTACTTTTGTAAATGCAATGGGGCTGGCATTGAATTTCAGGCCATTGGGCTGGACCCAGGCCTAAATATTAGTCCTGATAATTAGTCGGCTCTTACGAACCTGCCAAAGGACACCTCTACTCATCCAGGTAACCCAAACCCAAGGTGGCCTGTGGATTAGGGTTTGGGTTGGGATTTTGAAGCCCGTTAATAAACAGACTGGCTCAGCTTTTGCTATGCTTATTAGTTATTACCCTAGGAGGTCAAGGTCAACCTGGTCTGAACTGAACCATTGCCACCTCTAGATGGGCTTAAACCCTGGCATGTTTAAACACAAACAGACACAATGTTTTGCTAGCGGGCCGGACATGGGCCTAACAAGTATGATTCAACCCAGCTGAGACACTACCTAATTAAGATGGTGAGAGCTGTTGAGACTAGTTTTCCTGTCTGTCCACTTGTTTTATTCATTTGTGGCCCATCTGGTGAGTGGACTGTCCTGATGATCAGATCATCTGGAAATGATGGTTTGATCATGTCCTTCCACATCATTGGGCTGGATTTGGGCTGTCATTCAAATGCTTGCTTCGGTTCGGGCCTAGTTCTCTGGCCTATCAGATAAATGGGCATGGGCAACGCCTTTTAAATCTTCAAAGATTTGATTAGATGGACAGTAAGGAGCATCAATTCTTGACCTGATTGTCCAACCCAATACTGCAGTTTCAGGTAGGGGTGGGCGGGTGCGCCTAATTAATAAATGGGTTGGGTCAGGCCTATGGCATGAACACTACTCAACGGTACTTGTGCTCTCAGGTCTGGGCTATCCCGAGCTGGAGCGAATCGAGTCAGGATCCTCTGAGGCTTAAACCTAGAAAAACCATGAGATAAAAGGAGTGGAGCTTCATAGAGGGGCTGATGTATTGAAATCTGGACCGTTAAAATTTTACATATGGTTAAAATTTTACATATGTATTGAAATCTGGACTGTTAAAATTTTACATATGGGCATTTGCTCCCTCAAGGCATATGGGTAATCCTCAAATTTATCGATCAGAGCTGTTGGAGAACGTTTATTTTGAATGGTTTCGATTTTAAAAGGTAAGCCCTACTATGGAGTCCCAGTCCTTTAGCTCAAGATTTCTTTTAGATAGCCCCGGAAGATCAGGCTTCGATGGAATCTCATCTGACATTGACTAGATTCGGACTCTGTCGTTGGGCCTATGAGCTGCACCTGGGCCTAATGGCCTGTATTGGCCTATTGGCCTATATTTGCTTAAAGGTAGAGATTGATCCCCACATATTTCAGACACATGGGTGTATGTATATTTTTTTAAATCGGCTAGGCTTGGGTCTAACTTTCGGGCCCGTGGTTCCACCTAGGCCTAAATATTATGCTCCATAGCCAATTGGCTGTTCTTGTAAAACTTTGTCTCAGCCCCATCCGACCCAAACACCCCTACTCAACTGGTTAACCTGACTCCAACATGAGGGGTGAATTCAGGGTTTGGGTTGACCTTTCGAACCCAATTAGTAAACAGGTGGGCCCGGGTTGTTACAATACTGAGATCAACCTCACCTGAACTGAACCATTGCCGCTCTGAGATGGTCTTAACTCCCTGCATGTTTAAACAAATAGACTTAATATTTTACGAGCAGGCCGGGTATGGGCCTTACATTTGGATTCAACCAAGCATGACCCAATCATAAAAGTGGGCCAACCTAGGATAGCAAAGGATGGTAAGAGCTATTGAGATGTCTTTTGGCTGTCCACTTGTTTTATACTTTTGTGGCTCAACTGCACAACAATGGATGTAAGAAACTGGAAACCTAAAGAAAGCAATGCTAATATGTCAAAGCCCTGGAAAAAATTTAACAAGCCTGTTCTTTGATGGGCTTCTAATTTCTATGAGGGAGTCTTAGAGTTTTGTTTTGTTTTTTGTTTTTTGTTTTTTTTTGTTTTTGGGTAGAAGAGAGGAGTTAGAATTAAGGAGCAAAAGTGGGAGATCTACAAGGGACATTAAAATACTGGCCTTAGAAAGTGAAAGGAATTGACAACTTTCAAATGCTCTTCCCAATTAGCTGAACCTTGGTACATATAATATTAATCCAAGGCTTTAAAAAAAATAAAGCAAAAGAAAAGAAAAAGGTGTAAAAAACAACTTTGGTAAGAAGTTCCAATGAGAAATCATTAATTTTAATGGCACATAAACTTTCTTTTACTTAAGGGAGGTTAACAAGTAACTTACTCATTAGTTTTTAAGTTCGAACATGAATCTAGCTTTCTAAATTTAAATACACAACTAACAAGATTGTATATTACACCCTACCATAACCATTGTACTATAAAGTAGAGTAGTGGTAGGGTTCTCAATTAGACGGTGGGACCTAGTCCTTTTAAACCGAAACTAGAGGGTAATTAAGTGGAGGGGATGATTTTTTATTTATTTTTTTTGTAAAAAGAAATTCATTAATTAAAACAGAAGGAACAAACCAACACAGAGAACCAAAACCAAGAACGACAACAGGAACCAGAATACAAAAAGAACAACACCAAAGCTACAAAGTTAGAGATTGATAACACCGCGGCCTAATGAATAACAAACTCTCGCCAAAATATAAGCCACCTTGTCAAGTCTTCTAGGGATGAAAGCCAAGGCGACATATTCAAATTCCAAAGAAAGACTCATAATGTCCAAAACGATAGCATTGATAGTCCAATCACTAGAACCATTTAAGGCCATGATCACCACATCCTTTGAATTAGACAAAATAGAGACCCTTGCCAAATTCATATCTTTAGCTCTCATAAGGACATGTCGGATTGCAAGCACTTTGGCCTCTTCGGCGGAGAAGACCTTGGGTCCACGGATAGTGCTTGCATGAAGAAAATTATTATTTAATTTAATAGCATAATCGAAAGTGCCCCTACCATTGAAGCCTTAAATGCAGCATCCACTAAGACAATAGCTGGAGATGTCAAGGACATCACTCTAGAAATAGAAACTGGAAGAATATCACCATATTTTACGGGACAAGTGTAATTTGACAGATTTCCCATATAACTATTAATAGCCATAAGAATTGAGGAGGGACTTTTTTTCAGATTTCTAAAAACAAAATCATTTCTAGCCTTCCAAATCACCCACCAAGATACTAGAATTTTCATATTAGAGTGATCATTGTTCACAGGGGATGAAGAAGCATAATTTTTACAGTACTTTAACCAGCAATCTCTCAAACATTCATCCGGAAAATTATGAGATAAAAACCCGAAATATGATCCAAACCAACATGGTATGATCACAAAGAAATAAGGCATGAATAGTTGTTTCCTTCCCTTTAGCACAAATGGGACAAGTTGCATAAGAAGAGCTGATTTTGGAAATGCCTCAATAATGCTATCATGGTGGAGGGGATGGTATTCATATTCGACAGTCTGAATTATCTTTGTGTGAGCCTAGGATGGAGTTCCAAACTTCCAATAATATGTTACATGGTTCCCATGTAATAGCTGCCATGGAGGATCCAAACTCATGAAATGAGGAGGGCAAAATTCTTATCTATAAAGGGACCTTTCCATCTATCCTACCCCCATTAATGGAAAGACATCCAAGTGAGCTCATTGAGTGGTTCTCATGACCACAAGGCCCCCATAAGCACACTATACATCGTAGATGAAAATCTTCCTTTATCTTCATTTGTATCTTGCCCCACAGTGGTTATTAATTGAGGGAAGTCTGACAGTAAAAAAATGACCTCCTCCACCTACTTTTTTTAGCTTTGAGCCTTGACAGAGATTTTGGACCATGATTTTCACTACAGCTTCTTGTCTCCAGTGCTTTGGCAGGCGCACGTCACAACCCCTTCATGGGCTATGTAAGAACTGTTTTTATGTGGGCCGAAGATAGATAGATCAACTTGGCCCGTTGGCCCGTAAAATGTCTCTGGATAGGTCCCCTGTATCAAAGACTAGATACAATGAAAACTCGATTGGATGGTCTGACTAAGGTCTCTCCGACACTCAAGTTAGCAATAGAACTTGGAGAAACTTATCTCTCAATTGGGTTAGAGATTTTTGCATACCTTTCCCCTAGATCTCTTTCTCCTTATATGCTATCTCTTTCTGGATTTCCGCCCACTCCAAGCACACGTTCCAATCCACTTCTCGTGGTAACTGGTAACTGCGAGGCTCTTGGATCATGGGGCGTTTCTCCATGAATTCAGGGCTTTATCGCTCTCTCTCTCCGCCAGCTGTTCCAGGCTCCCTCAAATAATCTATTCCTCTGGTTCGGATTGGTATGTCAGGTCGGGTTGGTCTCGACCCAGGCCCAACCCAAGGCACCTTTCAAATCGGCCCCAGGCTAGCTGTTTCCCCCACAGGCTAGCTGTTTCTTTGGTGTTTTCGAGCTTATCTTCAACATAACAAGAGGAATCTCTGATTGACTATTGACTTCTTCGGTTCAACAATTGGGTCTTCTTAATGGAAAAAAAGGCTTGGATATGTCCCTTTCTTAATCTTCTGCCTATCTTTTTGTGGATTTTTGGTAAATTAAGTGAAACAATTGATGACAATGTATAATATTGGTTAGGTAGAAACCAATAAGCAATTGTGCAAATGTGTACATACTAAGATTCTTGGTCATATGTTGTCTCTCTCTCTTGCCCTCTCAAAAATAGATTAAAACTTTCGTTCATACTAATAGATTATTGGTAACTGAAATGTAGAAGAGAGAAGTTGGACTCAATTGGATTTTGACAGCAACTGATGTGGACTATTAGGAATTTTCCAATGGCATCGAACGTTTTGCATGAAGTAGTGCATCTAGATTGCTGGCTGGGGTCTTCTTGGTTTTCTTTTTTTTTTTTGACCATATGAATTCAAAGAAACTGTGCCACAGTTCATGAGGTCATTTATTACAGATGCTCATAATTCTAAATTGGAAAGGAAGTCTTTTGATTCAGACGAGCAAAATCAGTACCATGGGTCCCATAACTTGACCAGTAGAACAGTAATTGATCATTCAGATCGACCTGGTTGTCTTTAAGCGAAAAAAATGGCCCGAGCAGTGGGACCCACATAGGCTGGGTCCACATGCGGGGTCCACCTATATATATATATATATATATTTTGCCTCCTAAAATTGAACCACCCATGAAAAAATTCTAAACTGCTTGATTGGAGATTCTCTCCCCACTAGTGTTGGTTTCTCTTCCTTTTTGTCTACATCTCAACTTGAAATCCTCAAAACTTTAAGCAACTCAGATAATTGTCCTTGTTGATTTGTATTTTAAGACATGATCCATCTACGACAGGCCTTCTCAGATGGTGATGTACTATATATATGTACTTGAAATCCTTCTTTTGTACTTGAAACCTCTCATTTATGTAAGCATCCCTCACCTCACTCTATGATGAGGGATAGATGCATATGAACTCACTGTCCTGCTGTAACCATATGTGCCACTAAAAACACCTCATATCCCTCTTTGGCAGATGGAGTGAAGTTATGAGGCTCTTACTTTATATGCCAACTCAAACTTCCACTCAAACAGTGAAAGGGTCCAGGCATTTGTTCAAAAGATCATCCCCTTCTCCAACAACTCTTCAATCATCCCCTCCTTTCAGAAGAGTAAATTTGAAAGTCCTCCAAACATCAACCCCATTACTAAGAAAATCTGATACCCTCCTTCCAGAAGAGCAAATTTCAAAGTCCTTCCAACATCAACCCCATTACTAAGAAAATCTGATACCCTCCTTCCAGAAGAGCAAATTTGAAAGTCCTCCCAACATCAACCCCATTAGTATAAGAAAATCTGATACGCACTGGATTGTCGGGTATAATAGTCCTCCTTGGATAAATAACCACAGATCCGATGGTGAATTGCAGTCTAGATATCTGATCCTTTAGATCTGTAGGAGCAATCAAGAAAGAAGCTATTTCTTTAGTTTATTACGGCAACAGTGTATTGTACATCCACCACAGCAGAACAGGGAAAAAGGTTATTTCTTTTGAGGTCAACTCTACAGTTGGAGCAATGCATTTTTTAACAACTCTAAAATAAAAATCGAGCCCGGCCCTAATTCTATAATTGAAGGACGAAGCCCGGCCCAAACCGGGCTGCGCCGAGCACCGCTAGGCGCTAGCAAACAAACAAGGCCCTATAAGTTAAACACCCAAACAATCCCTTACTAGCAGTGGCCAAAAAGATAACTACAGCCCTATGAAGAAGACATTCGGATAAGATCCTATTAATGCCTTGTAGCATATAAGACTGAAACATCCTTTTCAGTTTTCTGTCATGTGTACTCAATGTTTGCAAAATTTGTGATGTCTGTGTCCCTGCTGTCACAATGGTTTGTTCTCAGCTCTGGGCGGAAGAAAAACCATGATCATATGAATAAATAAGAGTCCGAATTCTTGACCATCCATGTCAGCCATAATTTTCAACAGTGGAGCTCACTTATTAAAACGTTAAAACCCCTTTAAAATGTTTTCTTCATATATGGGTCGTTGCCAAATTTCACCCTGAAAGAATTTTAGATCCATTGTCAGATTCTTCATTATAAAGAACTTAAGTTTCTTTTTTATAAGTTATCAAAGTGATGGTGGGTTCAGCCTCTATAGAAGTGGAATTTGTCAATGAGCCATATAAGAGGAGTAACTTATTTTCAAAAGGCTTAGATTTTCCCTAAATAGGCCAATTGACAGCCTAGCAAATTTCTCGTCAGTCTAAGCCATATGACTAGTGTGACTCATATGATTAAGCTATTTGAATAAGATTCCAGGAGCGTGCCTTGAGCAGCATAAAGAATGAAAACGATTATGGAGATTAGTGGCATTTAGCTGTTCCAAATGTATAGAAAAATGGAACTTATCAGATTACTATAATGATAATACTAGCAATTATTACTATTAATCTATTATATCTAGAATGAAACACCACCAAAGCCAAACTCTTTGTTAGTATCTTTTAAATAAAAAGCAAGATTAACTAAATAAAGGTGAGTATGATGATCTGAAACAAACAACACATGTACTGTCTAAAAGGTATAACACATCTGTTTATGGTAAAATAACGCTCAGGGAACCAAAGGCTATTTAGGGCCTCACAACAAAAAAGGGGATGGGAATATCTTATCATAGGTTAGGATTGCATGACAATTAAATCAATCACATTAGATGATCTATAGGTCTCAAAGTTTAATGGTCTTCCTTTTTTTAGAGGATTAAAAATATATATATTTAGGTGGCCATTGCACCAAAAATGTCACTTTAACCAAAACCACACCAAACCAGCATTTCCGCTAAAAAACCCTTATTTATTTACTCTTTTTTTCGAGGGTAGATGTCGATCCTGGCTTTCACATTCTGCCAAAGCATAATGTTAATACCTGCGTCACTATCGACCTTGGCAGTGTCAAGAAGATTTGGAAGTGACTTCGAATCTAAAATTAAGAATTGAGGTTTGATTGAGGTACCCAATTCATTTATATAAGAACAATTTTGGGATATTTAATTTGCTGTTGTGGTGGGTCTTAACTTGATATTCTCTTCAAATTAGTGATGTTCATGAAATCTACAAAACTCCGAACTCCAGCTCCTCTTAAAACCCAACCACCTTGCTACTCATCTAACTTGTCTCATGTCTTTCTCTCAAACTGCAACTCCTTTTGCTTCAAAATTAAAAATCCAGATGGAGAAATCACAAGAGAACAAAACCCTTGTTGATAATGAAGTAAGAATTCTTGATCCATTCAAGGCTTATGTTGAGGCAATTGAGATGCGATCATTTGAGTTGGGAGAAGTGGTCTTGCAGCGCATAAGCAAGAAGGTTAGCCCAGTGGGTACGACCATGGAGGGATTGGGGCATTACTCATTTCAATGTGACGACCATCAAAACGACTACCTAATGCAGGAATCAAGAAAGAATTATGAGAATGCATTCTGAGCCTTTTACGATATATGCCCATGTGGGTGGTTTGCTCACTTCATGAAATTAATTCGAAGAGAAGATCAAGTTAAGACTCACCACAATGGAAAATCAAATGTTCGGAAATTGTTCTTGTATGGATGAATGAGGTACCTCAATTAAATTTCAATTCTTAATTTTAGATTCAAAGTACTTCAAAATCTTCTTAATACTGCTAGGGTCCATAGTGGTGCAAGTATTGACATTCTATTTTGGCGGAATGTGAATGCCAGGGCAACGTCAACCCTCGAAAAAAGGGTAAAAAAGTAAGAGTTTTTAGGCGGAAAGGCTGGTTTGGTATGAGTTTGGCTAAAGTGACCTTTTTAGAGCAATGACCACTTAAAGGTTTTTTTTTTTTTTTTGATAAAATCCTCCCTTTTATATTAGACCAGACAAGCCTAATTTTCGAGACACAAATATATATGACCCTGCAACACAGGTGCAACACAGGTGCAAAAGGTAGAAAGTATGCAGACCCACGGCACAAAAGAGAGTACGGAGCATAAGAACTTGACTAACCCATGCACAGTGCATCGCCTTTTAGCTTCCACACATGGTCCTACCCTTTTATCAATCCAAATTCTCGTACATAGTCAAACCCTGTTAATTATCACTGGTCCATATATGCACTGATATTCCAAATATATTCATTCTTAGATTTAATTTAAACATAAAAAAAGTGTATATTATAAAACATTGATCCCATTAGGTGGCAGGTCAGGCCAAGTATTGAGTATCTCAAACCAAGTTTAAACTCCAACCGGGTAGGCTTGAGGCCATACAATTCTTATTAGCAACATATAATTTGCATAATATATATGTGAAGAAATGCAACCTACCCAAGATAGATTTGAATGCAATAGCAAAATTCATATAGTTAATCTCATCAAGTTCGTAAAAAACTTAGATGATGACGACGACCACCATATGTGATTAGGGTGCCCGAGGCATGAGCTTGGAGGGCTTGGGCTTGGCATGTCATAAGTTCAGGCTCAAACAAAGCCAATGACAAGTCTTGACCGAATTGTATTTTCATACGGGTTTGGGCTTGGGCTTGGGTCATGTTATATGTTTTGGCCCTAAGGGCAGTTCAATGGAGAGGGCTCCAGTTGAAGACGTCATCTTTGAAACGTCAGAGAGGGCCCACTTTGAATTACATGTACAGCTGCTTGGAGGCCCCCATCCCACGACATAAAGTCTCTCTCCTTCCTTACACTGCCGACAAAAAAAGAGGCTCACCTCCCTTTGTTTTTGCCCTCTGTTTGCTTGGCTGCTGCTGCTGCTGCAGCTAGACAAAGGACCACCCCTATGGCTGCAGCTCCTCGAACACAAACCCTAATGTATGTACTCTTCCTCTTCTTTATAATACAACAAAAAATCACTACACTATGGTCACCAACACATCCATCATTGATAGACCCACTTGGGTGTGCATCCATTTTAGGTATATCTGCCTTCTTCAGCATGAATCTAGTCATTTTTTCAAGGTGTCTATTTGCAGGTGTTTTTTTTTTTTTTTTTTTCTTTAGATCCTTGATTGCATATTTGCTTGGTTCTGTATGAATTGGGAGATGGGGGCTTTGTTTGAGCACATATATTTATTATATGCATAACCCATCACCCATCTGGAGCCCCTTGTGCATATTTCATGTATGTGTTTTTATTTAGAAATCTTCTTGTATGTTATCTAAAGCCTCTTGTGTGGGTGGATGTTACATGTATCTGATTTTATGCAGAAATGCTTGTGTTTGTGGGTTTTTTCATTTGGATGTCAATCTTGGGATGATTCGAGTGGGTCCATAATCTTATATCCTTCATAAGATGAGGAAGTAACTTTAAGTCGTGAAATAGTTTTAGTCGGGAAAGAGTTTGTTTTCTACAATTTCCCCCTCCAATATTGCTTTTGTAACTCACTAGCTACCACTTCCAGCATCCATTCATGCATACACAGATGGGGTTTTTGCTTATGAATATATGTTTTTAGTTTATTTGGGAGTATATACTCATTCTTGCTTAGGACTAGGACTAGCTAGTTCCTAGGCAAGAGGGGAAAAAGTGTTGAATTAAGTCCTAATCCAATTTATCATTGCAAGATAATTGCTATGGAGGAAAAAAGATCCGTGGATAGCACAGATACTACAGTGATTGCCTAATCGTACACAGTGAGTCAGTGACCGCTTATAAATACACGGGTCCTTCTATTTTTCAGAAGGAAATCCTTGGTAAATCATCATGCTTTGGAAATCATGACCTTGGCATCCATTTCTCCATTAATCATCCTCATTGGATAACCTTTGTTTTCTCAGAACTTAAATGTTTTACTTTTGGGGTTGTGCCTTTAAATAGTATTCTACCTTTGTGTGTTTTTTTTTTCTCTCTTCATTCTTCAAGGAACTTGACACTATTTGTTGGATGACAGCCAAATGGGTAAGAGTCCTCTTTATATTCATTCCTCTCCATCTTCTTTCTTTTTCTTCTTTTCGGGGAAGAAGGCCTAAGGAAATAAGACCCTGAGGCTTCTTTGTGTAGAAGGGTTGCAAGATAGTACCATTTAAGCACAATTTTTCTTAGGAAGAAGACTAGTCAGTAGTCTTTTTCCCACTTTACACCTGGACCTTGGCCCTTCCATGTGTTTATGGACCAACATTATATGGGTCCCCTCTTCAGTTTGTTCTTGACTGGTAAGGAATGCGAGGAAACCAAAACCTTGACCTTTAGCGTGGAAGAATCAAACCCAGATTCAAGATATGGCCCATGCAAGTATCTTAACAACAATTGTCCTTGTCAGAGTAGAAAACCCTGCTACCTTTTGCAATGTTTGATGACCCAGTGTTCACATTTACAATCCAAGGGATTGGTCGAGTGGTCAGGACCATGGTTCCTCTCTCTTTCGGTTCTTGAGGTCTTGGTATCGATCATTAGTTTTCTCTTTCTTAAAGAATCGAAGGTTGATTCTACTAGTGCTACCACTTTGAGGCCACAGGGGTGTTTATCCGGATTTCCTCTAGGCCCGGAGGGATTAGTCCAGCCCAAAAGGGTTGGGAATCCCACAAAAGCAAAAAAAAAAAAAAAAAAAAAGTGTGCACATTTACTCTAAAAATAATTTTATTTTATGATTGATAGCTTATTTATATAAAACAACATTTCATAAATCTTTAATTGTATTTTCTATTTTTAGAGATTATTTACAATTAAGCTTTTGCCTGTAAAAAACAAGGTGGGGGGTTGCTTATTTTAGCGATCTTTTAGCTAGAGTAGATGGATGTGGACAGTGAATAATTTACAATTATTTAGGATGAAAATAACCTCAAAAGTTCTTAAAATGACACAAATGGGAGTTCGACACTGTAAATCTTAGAAGGCAGGCTTCAATCACAACAACTCCTAAAGGTAGGCTCCAATTACCTCATGAAATAGAGTTGTTTTTTTTTTTTGTTTTTTTTATAATAAATTTTACTAACAAACTAATTCTAAATTAAAACTTAAAAATTGAACCGTTCGTTTTAGACATTAACCTAATTAACTATTATTAATTAGATTAGAGTTTCCAAATGACCCCTTAATTAGACACAATTCCTCCAAACTCGTGTCATGAGCTTGTGGGGGGAATTTATCTTGGACAGATCATCTGGCCAAGCTGACCAAAAGACTCAACCAAACAGGTTAGTAGATTACTTTTTAAATATTTTTAATATATGCACTAGAACAACTTAAAAATCCAAATGAGTTTCTAAAATCCAGAATTATGTATATATATATATATTTTAGAAAGTATGTATTAGTTTTATGTCAATTGAACTTTCAATATTATTGTGGTTGTCATTTCGCATCTAATTATATGGACATTCAAGGTGTCTTATGTATGAAACCTGCTTTTGGGTACTCAGAAGAAACTGGTTCGGATGAATCCAGTTATATTATTATTAGGAACTAATAACTCTCAGTTATGGATCGGCAATCAAATATAGTTGAGACTAATGTGTTTAAAGGGCCTACATAGTTTCCATGGCATCTTCATTTTGAGGGTTTACATTGATTGGATCATTTAATTTATTAGGTTTGAGTGTCTACATTTGTGAAACATATTGCCAATTCAAATTTCAAAGGCTTGCTTGAAAACTCTAGTCTATTTGAAATGGAGTTGTTTCACTTAAACCCATTAACATATACCATCTTTAAAAAAAAAAAAACTTATTGGGTATATATGTTAGATTCAATTAAAAAAAAGAAGGAAACTTGTCCTATAATAAAAATTGTAACGGCAAAATTATCATATAATAAAAGTAATTGAGACAAACTTATTATATGGGTAAACTTGTCAAATAAATAAATAAAGAAAAATTGGCTGATTCTTTTAAACATTGATGTCCTAAAAGAGTTATCCTTTTCTTGCTTTTCAGTTGAAAGCTTTTAGTGACAATTCAATTAGAGATTCGTGTGAACTTTTCTGAGTGTTTTAAAGGACTCCAATATTCTTTTGAATAATTTTTAGTCAAATAGAGCTTGTTCTTAGACTTATCGCAGGACACCTTTGAAATATGTTTTGAGGGATGTTGATCTAAGTGACCTTATGAGCAACTTTTTGTCTTGGATTTATAACTAAATCTCTTAGGGCCTATTTGTTTGCATATAAATAAATAGGAGTTTGGGATCAAATGAACGCCACTAAAGGATTATTAATTTCAGAGGCAAAGTGTGAATGATATATGGTGAGGGTGAATGATATAATTAAGGTAGCAATGTAGATGGGAGTTTGACTTTCTTAGGATTTGAATCAGTAGGGTGATGATTGAGTATTTACTTTCTATCTTCCCTTTATTCACTTTCGAAGGGGATGTTATTTGAGGATCATTTTTGTTTATTCACATTGGATCTTTATTTTTAACCACTAATGACATTAACTCCTATGCAATAAATTCCTATATATTCTATGCAAACAAACAAGCTCATAGTTTTAGTTGATATGTGATTTAAATCCAGCATTGAATCTATGTTGGATTTGGACCTGAGGACTGATCTATTTCATTTTGAAAGGATTAGATCTAAATACTCCATGGTTCCACTATAGATCAAACTTGTTTACATTCTCTTTTTGGATTTCATTTAACTACGCTAATATCAAAATATTTTGCTAATATAAGACTTATATACTATTTTTATTTTTTCTTTGAGGGTGCGTTTGTGCGACTACAAGGTCTGCAACGAAGAATACAACCATTTATTTTTTGTTTGTGCAGCCCACTATTCCGTTGTTTGGTACGCAATACATTTTCCTTTAGAAAAGCTAAAAAATGAATTGATTTTCTTTGATCAATAGAAAAGATTTTGATTTTCTATGTGAGAGGTGGGAATCCAAGATTCCTCTCTTTTCCACATAAATATAATCCCTACGTAGTGAAATCCTCTAGTTGCACAAATAAGTCCTAAATATTAAAAAACATTTTGCATTTACACTAATGGGCCAACCCAGCTTGACTAGGACAACAGAATTTAAGAGGAGCTGATTACCAAACGGGTCAATCAGGTTTCAATCGAAAATGATCCGAATGAGTTCAACATGATCATGTCTCTTTAAGTATGTGGGACTAAGTCAAACTGACTCAGCCACTTTCCTAGTTGACCCGATGAGTCTTGAGACTAAATCACAATGCAAATCTAGCTATGCATTTAAGAACCAAAGTGTGCATGCATTCAAGGAAAGATGTAACTATGATAACTGTGTGACTACTTCTATATTTCAGAAGAGACGAAGCAAATGATATAGATGGAGGGAGAAACCAACAAATACCAGATGATGGTCATACATGGAAGAAATATGGCCAAAAGTTCATCAGAGGTATACAAAAGATCAGGTGAATGCATTTGCCTTTTGATTTTAGGAAGGACCCATTTCTCACTGAGTTAGATGAGCACTGTGGGTGAATCTGATCGTTGGGTTTTTACAGATGTTATTTCAAGTGCCAGAAGGCAAATTGCATAGCGAAGAAGAAAGTAGAGTGGCCTCCCTCAGACCCAAGTAACTTGATAGTCACCTACGAAGGACAACATGATCACCCATCAAATTCTGGGCCACGCTCATCTTCATCACAGCAAGACGGATCCGATCCAAGTGTGAATGAATACAACTTGTTGTCACAGGTTCTTGGGGGCCACAGATAATTATTCTTAATTATTGGCTTTCAATCAGACGTGGTTGTTTTGTTATCTAACCGGCACGAGTTGCCTGGCTTAGTGTAGCAAACATCATTGCTTGTGGCGAAAAGGGTCGAACATGGTTGCCTTTTCTCCTGCATTCCTTGAATGTTGAGAGTTGGTACATTGGATGTAGAGGGCCATAGGCCAAGGACAGACAAACATGTGCTAGCTTCCTCTTTTTTTTTTTTTTTTTTTGCTTGAAACATGTGCTAGCTCTTTTATTGGATGAATGGATATGGTTTTTAACCTTATGTGGGCTGAAGGACGTGAATGATGATGAAAGGTCCAATCGTTTTGGAGACGTACAAATTGAAAAAAGTTTATGAGCTCAACATCAAAGTGCTGTGGACAGCCCATGGTTCTGTGTTCTGACGTAAAAAGAAAGAAAACTCTTTTTTTTTTTTACTCTTTGTTATGGGTGGTTCCAAACCCTTTGGCTGCACAGATACCTCCGGCCAATAGGGATAGCTCCAATATGATTGTGTAGTTTTGAACTGAACTGACAATTTCTTAATATAAACAGTAATCTTAATATAAACTGTGCTACCACACTGGGGTTATAGGGGAATTTTATCCGGCTTTTTCTTCTGGGCCTGTAGGGATTATTCTGGCTCAAAGGGCTGGAAACCCTACGTTATTAAAAAAAAAAAAAAAAAAAAAAAGAGCTGAGTTGGTCATTGAAGTTAAATAAGAAACCGTTCATTAACTAAACTGAGAAATTAAAAAAAAAAACCAGAAAACTTCTTTTTTATTTTATTGTATGGGCTTTTTATTATTTTATTTTTTTTGCTATTGAGTAGCTAAAATTCTTGTTATCAAGGGAAAAGGTCAAAATCAATATTTGTCATATATTGAAATAGATAATAATGTCATGACAAAGATTCCCTTTCCAAGGACGTATCCAAATGAATCCATTCTCATATAAGGCGAGATATATTTTTTTACAGGAGCATCTCCCTATATACATATATGTTAGATCTTATATGATATCACAATTTGTTTATTCTCTTCTTCATTTCAAAAAATATATTTTTAAATGATAAAAATGGAAATCATTATTTTTAATTGCTTTTAGGGCTTTATACCAAAGTAGAATGTAATGATGGTCATAATATTGTTTCAGTGCTTCATGGTTTTAGCATTTGTTCACACATATCGACGTCTTGCTATTTTACTCCCCACAAAATAATAATAATAATAATAATAATAATAAAGGCTTCCTATTATACACTTTTACCAAACTACTACTGGACAGTAGTTGTCACTAAAGTCACTATGGTACATAATCCATCTTGGTGCTCAACCCATTTTATGATAATAATTGGGTTCAACGATTGATATCTGGATCAACATAAAATTCAAAAGCCAAGATTTTTATGATGATTTTATGTGTGGAACCTGATTAAACCAGGGTCAGATTGTTTACTTTGGCCAACTGTCGCTTTATCATGTAACTTTAAAATAGCCGCCAGAGATCTTGTATCTTGTATTCTCATCTTCTACCTTTGAGGACGGTGAAATAGGTATGATCCGTGGACGTACTTCAATCTTGAGGGAATCACATAAATCTATGTGTCTTCTTTGTGCTGTTTGGTTGCATCTTTGTTTTTACGTTCCTAACAATGATAACCATCAGAATCCTTTTACGCAACAAAAAAAAGGAAAAAAAAGAAAAGAAAAGAAAAAAAGGACTACTATGCTCCTATAATTAAGGTTTAGAATTAGAAGGGATCACAAATTATAAGAATCCCA
Organism: Cinnamomum chago; assembly: GCA_038049695.1. Lineage (NCBI taxonomy): Eukaryota > Viridiplantae > Streptophyta > Magnoliopsida > Laurales > Lauraceae > Cinnamomum > Cinnamomum chago. The sequence continues at coordinate 11,060,963 of CP142454.1, read as the reverse complement.
ACATCTTCTTACCTTTGCTTCTTTGCTTTTATTTGATTTTTCTGTCTGCTAAGTTTGGACGGTGGTATACAACTTGCAAAACTACCTACCCACCAAGACCTTGATCTCTTGGGCTGTCATTGAGATAAGATAACCCTTTCCACTGGGCATCTCATGTTTCTCACTTTTGTGTTTCACGTTTCCTATTTATAAGGCTATAGTAGACACCCCAATTCGAGTGTAAAAAAGTTAGGGGACCAAAAAAAAGGATCTCTCTGAATTAAAAGCCCCTGTAAGAACATCTAGACGAAGGAGAAAATTGTACAAGAAAGATGAATTACGAGCCAGCCATAATGGGTAGAGGAGTTCATCAGCAGAATTAGTGTGCCATATTATCATAGAGAAGGCAGGCTTCTGACTTGCACTGCTCCGGCACAATTGACACAGTGCTTCCTGGCTATCTTTGTTTTTAGGGTATTCAAGCAAAGCTGAGGGTCTCATATCATAGTTATTAATTTCGTTTCGTTTCGTTTCAATGGAAATGACCGAAATTTTTTATTTTGGTCAAGTGGCCAAAAATTTTCGGTTTGAATTTCGGTCAATCTCAGCCGAAGTTAGGGATTTCGGCCGAAATGAAATTTTACATAATTAGTTTTTTTTTTACTTTTTTTACACATAGTTTGTATTTCTTATATTTTCACAAAATATAATTCCAAAAAATTTATTATAATGGATTAAATCTATATTTATTACTTTTTCTATTTTTTTTTACTTATATATGTATATATATTATATTATATTTTTATTTGAAATGTAAATCTGAAAATTTTCGTCAAAATCCCGAAACGACTGAGATTTCTCACTTCGCATATCATTCAGGATGTCAAAAACATCCCATCTCCTTTATAAAAAAAAAACCGAAAACTTCTTTCCAGTGTGGCACCACTGTTTGCTCCGAAAGGGTTGCCCTGTTTAGAGCGAACAGGGGATCCGGTAGAGTTCCCTACCATTGTAGATCTATCCAAATTTCCATCACAAAGACAGAAGATATCTCCATCTGAAATGTCTTTTTCCTAGTCAACATCACACAGGAAATTTTTTTTTTTTTTTTTTTTCTCAAAATCACAGTGATTGGGCCAGCTAGATATAGCATTGATTAAGTCTAGGGTGTGCTATGACCTAGATGGTCTGGCAATCAACTCAAGATTGAGAAACATCTTTCGGCTGTCATAGTCTAAAAGTTAACAATTAAATGGATGGCTGCAGCCTGGAGATAAGAAAGGTCAACATTCCAAAATGAAGCTTTAACAGCTAAATCAGTGGAAAAATTCTGTTCCACATCATGTTCATAAGCATCCGTCTCATGGATCCCACTTACATGATGTTATTCCACGAAAACGTATTAGAGTTAGAAGAAAAGATATTCTTGTAGATAAGGATCAATCGAAAATCAGACACCTTAAAACTATAGATTTCTATAATTAAATTTCTTCCACTAATCAACGTTGGTATAACCTCACATTAGTACAAGAGTGGAAATAGTTTTCTAACCCTTTCATATTCAATCCAACAATAAATGAAGGTTCGAAAGAGTATAAAAGTAGGCCTCCTGCTGTATCATTTGATGACAAGAGTGGGGAAGGAGCTACAAAACTTCACATGCATTAGTCTGGTAGAAAACTCTCAGCCAAATCAGGTGGGATCACAATTATTAAAGAGGTTCAATCAGTATAGCTCTCTCTCTCTCTCTCTCTCTGTCTTCCACAAGGGGCCCACCATTTGTACATCAGATATGGACTTTTCTAAAGCCTTGACTGTGTGCCTGTGTTGGAAATGAGCTGGCCACATTTTTAAGAAGGGAAAAGACAATGTGGCAAACGCATGCCAAATCTATCGATAGTCGGCTACACAAATATAATCCGAGGGCTATTTTGTGGGGCCCGTCCCTTGGGTGTGCGTTTGTCACAACTCACAAAACAAGGGAAGAGGAGGGGGAGAGAGAGAGAGATCCTCATTCAATTAAAATTAGACAAGAGCTTTCTAGCATTGTGGAAAAGCCCCATCCCCATCCCCATCCCCATTCCCATCCGCATCCGCATCTTTTCCTCGCCGAAAAGACACAAAACATATACACCTATCTCATTTGGAAAACGAATGGGAATAATTACCGTACGGAGAGTCATAAACCTAATAATAGTAAAAAAATACATATTTACTGCAGAGCTGTTTGATCCGTAGGATATCACAGTTTGCAATATCTTACGGATGTAGGATATCCCACAATCACTTGAACATTCCGTGTATTAATTTTTTTTCATTACTGTGGGATCACCAAACCACCATCCAAACTGTTGGATAGCTGTATGAGTATAAGAACTAATATTGTATCAAATTTGAACCATTAATCTATCACGGTTATCAAGAAACTTGCACAAAAAAAAAACGTGGTTTATAATTTGCAAAACAACGTGACTTTCTTGCAAATTTCTTGATAACTGTGATAGATTAACGGTTCAAATTTGGCGCGATATTAGTTTTTACACTCATACAATTATCCAACGATTTGGATAGTGGTTTGGTGGTCCCACAGTCAAGGAAAAAAAGAAAAAAACGGACAGTTCAAGTCTTTCCGCTTCTGATTGTGGGATATCCTACATTCCTAGGATATCGCAGCCTGCGATATCCTTCACCTATATGATATCGCAGTTTTGCGATATCGTACAAATCGAACAGCTATGCGGTAAATATATATTTTTGGATTGTTCTTGAGCTATTGTCAGGTCTATGATTGTCCGTATGATAATTATCCCAAACCAATGGGTCCATTTATGTCCTCGCACACTTGCAAACCAGGAGTCAGGGTTACTTTTACTTTACTAGATGTGTAAAACCGGGTTGGATCTTGGAACTCCTCATGGTCTAAATCACCCAAAATCTATGCACTTTTATTACATGCTCAATCTTTTGATGGGATGAACTCCTTTTAGGAGTAAAATTTGGATAAACTCTGTAAAAAGAAAGAATGTTCATTTGCGCTATTTGGTTTTTAATAGGTGGGATTCACTGTGTAGTTTTACTCTTTTCATTAGAGAAGCATGAGTGAGAATCTCAAAGGGTCCAGACTAGGGGTGGCAAATTTGGTCCTATTCGAAAATGACCCATGTCATATATGGGTCTTGGCCTACATTTAAAAGGGTCAAGTAAGGGTCAATCACTTCACCCGCCTAACCTTTTAAATGGGTTGGATTAGGGTCCACCTATACTTATAAATCCATTTAAACAATTTGGTCCTTAATATTTGGTCAAGTAGAATGGTCTATTTAATATAGAATAAGCCGAGCCTGTGTTGGCGCTTTTTTTGGCTTGGGATTTAACTTAAAATATAGCCTTAATCTTTGAAATAGATGGCGTTTGGACAAAGATTCTACAAGTTAGGTTGGGTTAAATAGATTGATCTACATTACATACGAGTTATGTAGGTCGGGTGTGGGTTGAAGTTACTTAACCAATTCTTAAAATGGGTTGGGTTTCAACCCATAGATAACCCTTGCTAACCTGACACAACCTGTTTGCCACCCTTGATCCAGATTTTAAAGAGAAGATGGTAAGCACCTGATCCTCTAGATATGATGCATTTGATAAATTGTTCTACTTGTGCGCTTAAAACTCCTTGCCATCGAAGTGAACTTTTAAATGAAAACCATGAAAATGCATTTAAATCAACATTTTAAAGTTTAGAGAATGTTAAAATTTTATTTTATTCCCTATAATGCAGTTGATTCTTGAAATCGTATCTCTTGAACATAGGAATTTATATTGTCGGTCAGATAAGCATTTAGAATTTTTAGAGCCTTGAATTCTTATAGAAAATCTTCTTTTATACATATACATATATATATATCTATATATATATATATATATAGGAATTGAATATATAATAATTCATGTTGTAAGTGGTTTGGAATGAAGATCTAATGTAAATATACAAAAACAACCATCAAATAATCTCATCTTTAATAAAAAGTAAATATAGGGAAGACGAAAAATGAATACCCAACCAGTACGTTACGAATGCAAAGGTTTTATCTTCTTTGTTACCTAATATCCTTGGCACCTTACCTTATATCATTAACACTTTACCTTTTTAATAATTCTTTTTTGGTAGAGCTTGTTTCCGTACGACTTCCTATCTATTCTAAGTTTCTAACACAAACAAATATGTGTAAAAGGTCATTTGTCTACTTTGTCTCGTTTTGAGTTAGACCCCATAGAGGACCTACCATGATGTATTTGGACTCTGAACCGAATTACCCTATCGAGACTCAGACCTTACAAATTTCCTACACAGGGTACCCCCACTAATGGGCCAATGTGTTTTTAAAGACCTCGAAGCATACAAGAGCTACCATTTCTATTCTTGTTGTTTGTGCATGGACCAAATGTATGACGTAAAAACGACATAAAGGCCTCATGTTTCCCTAAAATGTGCACATATCAAAGAAATATCCTTCTTAAGATAAAATATTCTCTATTAGATGCCATAAAACTGGGGCATTGGGATATAGAGAAGGGACATCACATATACATACTCGCTTGATGAAAATGGCACTAGTGAGGCCCATTCTGCTCATGCCTTTTGTTCATTGCTTGATCAGATCATACCTTGATTGGACATCACATGTTGTGAAAGGATATGATTTGTTGTATTGGGGCGTATTCTTGATTAGAATAAATTGATGAAACGACCTGAATCAGGTTCATCACATGGCTCAACGGTGTTTTGGGCTCCATTTTTGTTCTAGGGAGAAAGCTTCGCAATCAAGAGCATCATGTTTCATTTTTCCAACCAGTCTTTTCTCTTCTTCTCTTAGGACAGCTACCCCTGCTGCATAAGCATAACTGACACTTTATCAAGAGGGTATAAATAGATGGTGCTAAAACCTGGTTCATTTCTATGGTTGGGACAGTGGTGAGATATGTTTGCATAACAAGAGGATTCTATGGTAGGGAAAATTGTCTTCATTTCCCTTGCAGCTTTGAGCTTACTCTTTAAATCATTTGATATGACAACTTTTTCTTATGAATAAAAGAAAGAAAGAAATAAGAAACACAATGAACTGCTCAATAGGTAGGATTTCAATTCCTATGTAAGTTGGTATGAATCAGGTTGATCACATGGGCCATCTGGTATAGTGGTGTGGATGAAGGTAACCTCGGTCCCCCTTGGGTCTTCCTGAAGTGAGTGCAGGTAACTAAGTTCATGCTTAAATGAGTGCAGGGTAACTGAGGTCCAAGAATCCAAACAAACCCTTGGAAACCAACCCCACACTGATTTTGTGCAATGTTTGACAATTTTATACAAAAGTTTAGCCTTCACGAGCAGCGGAACCCAAGTGCAGATTTCTATGGAGATGCATGGGTATTATAGCCTGCCGTGAATCTGCCCATATAAAATTACAAATTGGATCAGGATCATCCACTTAAACCAAATGACCCACAGATCAATATCAACGGTTGGATTGAAATTCACAAACCCACATAGTTAGGTTATGAATTACCACGTAGAGAGCTGGGTCAAGACCACTGGTAAATGCATACTGGCTCGGGTTGGGCATCACCCCGAATAGTGATAATCACTGCAGGATTGAAAGTCATCTGTCACATGGCATCAGATTTTATTTTCAAGTCACAAGATCAACTGGACGATTCAACCGTCTACATGGAGGAAAAATGGCCACAGGGTGTGTAGTAAATGGTAGAATTACCTGAATACAGCTACAAAAGATCTTTCACTGTATATAATTTAAGATCAATGATTGAATTTACCTCTCAAGATAAAATAGCTAAACATAAATGACTATCTCAAAGAAAAGCAACAGATGGTAGAAAATTAAAGCAGACCATATTCAGAAAAACCATCCTCTTGGGTGCTAAATTTTAACATTCTAGCTGGATAATAAATCTCGATAAAGAACAAAACAACCCAAATCAGTTACAGCTTGCCACTTCTCTTTGAGCCTCTTGAATAGGAGTTTCGGTCCTCACGGTAATAGGAGCAGCAGTAGGGAGATCTGGAGCGATCTGGAGAGGCTCCAATGAGTCAACAATATCTCTCATCAGTGGCCTTGCCTTTGGATTGCGGTTGAGACAGTGATAAGCTAACATGGCAGCTTTATGCACGCCCTTAATTGGATAGTCACCTTCTAGGCTTGGATCTACGATGTTGAGTAGCTTCTTCTTTTCACTGAGTAAAGGCAAGGCCCAGTCAGCAAGGTTTTGCTCACGAGCTGGACGAGATTTGTCGAGCGATTTTCTTCCAGTGAGCAGTTCTAATAGAACGACGCCAAAGCTGTAAACATCACTCCTAGCTGTTAGATGGCCTGCAGGGGAGAGAGCTTATTGGGTCAGCTACCCTTTCAGCAGTTTGATTAAGAAAAGTGATGATAGTAGGATGTTTAACATGACTCTGTACATTGATAGAAGACTGCTGCTAGTCCATCACACGCACACACCATTAATTTATCCAAACAATATTGGATAGATTATATATGAAATGATAGTGATGGCCTGGTAAACAATCTAAGATTTAAGGCCTCTTTGTTTGCATTGAATACACAGGAACTCCTGCCCAAAGTTGTTAGAAGTGAAGATCAAAGGTGAATTTAATAACCTTCCCTTTTGATGGAAATGGAATAAAGGGAAGATGGGAAATGAATACTCATCCATCACCCTAGTATTTCAAATCTTAGGAAAGTTAACGTCCTATCTACATTGCTACAATATATCCTTCACCCCTCATTCCTTTAATAATCTTAAACATGGAGCTCATTCAACCATGAATTCCTATGTATTCTATGTAAACAAACAGGCCCTTATTGAAAGATAGGTTCCGAATCCGATTGGCTCATATGGCTTTACTTTCGCTCCTTTTTGGGGTTTTTCTACTAAGTTATTATCAAAAGGCTAATCTAAAGGCAATCAAGGAGGAGATGGATTTGAATCTATGTCAAGCAATTAAAAATGATGGAGAGCATGGGCCACCAATCATCTTCAATCCCTAAGAGGCTGGATTTAAGGGTATCAACAATTGCACCAACAAGCAACAGCGATGGTAACACTTGACATCCATCTCATGGGACCCTGAAAGTGGAGATGACAGAGTATGGTTTGGAGGAAGATTGGGGGAGAAGGGTATGTGCAAGTTCAGAAATGGGTATAAAGGGAAGGCGTGTTATAAAATGCGGGGTAGTGAGAGGTGGCGATATACAAATAGCGCAATTCACCCAAATGACCATTGCATCCCTTATCCATCCATCAACTTCATGGGACCCACCATCAGATGGAGATGAAACTGATTGCATTGGGAAGCTTCTCAAAGAATGCATCTAATGGCAGCCACAAGACCAAATTATCCTGGATTAGTGGAAACTAATGCTTAATTAGATAGTGGTTGATATTACCCATTTCCAGGCTGGAGAGTTTAGATGAGTAATAGTGATTAACATGCTATCATAACCAATCATGATTCAATCAAAAAATGATGCCATTTCAATCTAAAGTGGGATGTCTAAATAGGTCCCCCACCTGTACCATACTATTTCCTGGTATAAAAAAAAGTTGTTTCGTTAGGGGACCTGAAACAATTAACAAAATCTGCAGGGTCGTGTTAGGTCGGAATTGGTAGGGATCAGGTTCAGCATAGGCCTCGAACTCCTCAACCCAACCCAACTCGGGTTGTAAAAGTAGCACCTCAAGTTGGGTTCAGGTTGGATTGTGATTGGACTTAGGTTAGGTTTGGGTTGGCTCAGAACCCAAGGGCTGTGCCTCAGTTGAACCCCCAGTATCTCATATAATGCCTGTATTATAAATTTATAACGGCATCACCAGAGTGCAAGTAGCATTTTGCTGACAAACATATGCGCCTATGAGTTCACCAGAGCTAGAAACTAATTCACTTAGAAGTTTAAACTAAAAACAAAGGATCAAGAAATGGCAGCGATCTTAGTTAGAACAACATAGATCTACCTGTCATCATGTATTCCGGAGCAGCATAACCTAATGTGCCCATGATGCGAGTAGAGACATGAGACTTGTCACCCACGGGCCCATCTTTTGCAAGGCCGAAGTCAGAAAGCTTGGCATTGTAATCCTGAATAAAATATAAAAGAAAACAGCCACAATCGTCATTGCATGCGGCAAACTATCAGCAACAAATATCCTCTAAAAGGAATTTTCTTAGTATGGTTGTAATCACGAGAACTAAGATAAGGTACCTAGGATTTGATTTGATGGGTTTTAGATGAAAAAAAGAGTGTCCCAAGAGGTTATATTGACATTATTAAAGACATATATGAGGGAGTAGTACCAAGTGTGAGAACTAACTTGAGAGAGACATCAAGGGTCATCTTTAAGCCTTTATCTCTTTGGACTGATTATGGGTGAGTTAACAACTCATATTTAGGAGGAGGAACTTTGGTGTATACTGTTTGCAAATAATACAGTGTTAGTAGACAAATCAAGAGATAAGGTGAATGTGAAATTTGAGAGTTTGCGGGAGGCTTTAGAATCCATGGGCTTTAAAATAAGTCATACAAAGATAAAATACATAAATTGTAACTTCAATGGGGATGTGCACTGAGACATAACTTTTGTGAGAATTAAAGCTCAAGCGATACCACAAAAAGAATCCTTCTGATACCTTGGCTTAACATTTAGTAAGGATGGGGAGATTGAGAAGAACGTCTAACTAGGATAAAAGCTAGATGGTTGAAGTGAAGAATTGTTTTTAGAATGCTCCGTGATCAACGAATACAAACAAAGTCAAAGGAAATTTTTTACAAGATACTGATCGAACTAGCTATCGAGCATAATGTTGGCCAATTAGGAAACAACATACGCACAAATGAGTAAGCTTATATGAGAATATTGAGATGGAGGAGTGGTAAACCTTAGGAATATAGAATTAGAAATCAGCATACATTCTAGAGCATTTAAGGGCAGCTCAATAGGTGAAAAATTAAGAGAGACTCGTTTGAAATGATTTGGAAATATCCAATGCAAACAAACATCACCGGTGAGAACATTTTTTAAGCAGGTCCATGGCCCCTCAAGGAGAAGGGATGGGCTGAAGAGGATATGGATGGAAATAGTAAGTGTAAATCTAAAAAAGTGCAACCTATCCAAGGATTTGCCCCATGATAGACTGGAATGACAAAATAGAATTCATGTATCTGACGTTAGCATAGTTGAGACAAAGCTTTGATGGTGATGATGGTTGTAATAATGAATTGCCAGAGACGGAACAACAACATTTTCTTCATCATTGACTATATCTTCTAAAAAGATGAATGTCCTATTATACAATAATAACTACGATATGATGATGAAAATTATATATGAATGGTTGAAAAAAAAAATACTGGACTCACTCAACTTGGAAATTCAAAGAAATTAGATCATTAAGGGCCATTTGCATGGACTGAGTTCCTAGGAATTCATGGTAAAATGTGGTACAACAAATAATTGTTAAAGAGGTGAGGGGTGAATGATATAAGGTATAGATTTAGATGGGAACTTGGCTTTTCTAGGATTTGATTTACTAGGCCCATGGTTGGATTTGAGTTGTCATCTCCCTTCAATTCATTTTCCATTAAAGGGGATATTATTCGATGGGCGTTATGGATTTTTTCCTTTGTTTCTTTAATTTTAATCACTTTTAGGAAATTTCTTAGGATTCCTAGAAATTCAATTCCATGCAAGAAAACGAGCCCTAATCATTTTATAAGGGCAAACATGATTCAATCATGCAATGATGACTAAAGAAAACTACTATGGCTGATTATTCTCTTTGCAAGTGTAATGGAAGAATATTATTGTTTGCTTACTTAATACTGAATTCCTAGGAATTTAGTAAAGCAGGTTCTAACAAACGGGTATTAAAGAGGTGAGGATTGAAGGATATTAGGTGGAGATGTAGATGAAAGACTCACTTTTCAAGGATTTGATTTATTAGGGTGGTGGCTGTGTAACCATTTCTTATCAAAAGAAGACTATTTAATAGCCCTTTTGTGGATTCTCAACTTTACTCCTTCAATTTTAGCTACTTTGATAGGAAGGCAATGCTTACGATTCACAGGAATTCACTAATGATACCCATTGGCCTACTTTGTATTGAATTCCAATGAATTTAGTAAAGTGGGTACTAATAAACAATTGCAAAGGTGAGGAATGAAGGATATTAGGTGGAGATGTAGATGGGAGCTGGTACCCTCACTTTTCAATGATTTGGTTGACCGGGGTGATGGTTGTGTAAACATTTCTTATCAAATGGCAGACTATTGATAGCCCCTTTGTGGATTCTCAACTATACACTCCTTTGATTTTCACCTCTTCGGTAGGAAGGCAATGCTTAAGATATAGGTATTCAATACCAATAAATTTAAATAGGTCCTCAGTATTATTAAGTGTCACAGATTCAGAAACCTATACCCTGAAGCTGTGATTGACTCTCCCCATTTTGGCAAAAGACCTTGAAAATGCAATTGTACAAGCACTTCAATTTTAGTCATTCTCTAAAAGCTTATAATCTAGCACTAAGTAAAGTCACATTAGTTCCATTTGGCATGGAGAAAATTGATCAGATTTTATTCTACTGATAAAATTAGCGAAATTGGAAGTTGACACAAATCCTAGCAAAGGGTTTCAGTCGAAAACCCCGACGGATGGAAAATAATGTCTCAATTAAGACATTCACACAGAGGAGGGAACCTCAAAAGAAGATAACTCCATGAAGGAATTTTTATTCAAATCTACACTGCTTTTACCTTTTACAATGCTCATATGTATAGGGAAAGAAACCCTAGAGTCAAAGACTTCTAACTAAACTGGGAAACTGAATCGAATTAGAAAGCTAATCTTAATTATTACTCATTAGTGAAACTAAAAGAATTAAAAAACTAATCATAATGAAAAATCATTGAGAAACTAAAGTTTCTAAACTTGGTCCCACAGTGGGACACTCGGTTTCTTTGCATTGTTTCATTGGCTTTGCATCAGAAATTTTATTTTCTACCAGCAGTTGAAGTTCTCAACTTTGGAGGACGGGAAAGGAAAAGTTCAATGAGCTAATTATAGTGTTTTTTTAGTCAATCAGGAGGTTCTAAATACTAACCATATCTAGCAAGATATTAGATGTCTTAAAATCGCGATAAATGACTGGTTTTTCAGCTTCATGGAGAAAAGCAAGCCCTTTTGCAGCACCAAGTGCAATCTTCATCCTGATAGACCAAGGAAGGGGAATCAATATTCCTGAGACAGAGACAAGAAAAATGATTAATATACAGATAAGGGTCTAGAAACATGCAAGAGAAATCTCAGATCTAGAGTATTAGGCCCAAGGTCTCCATAATATCATGAAGGAAAGGAATGCATAATCAGCATGCTTTGAATTTAAGTAATAGCACGGACAAGGGTTGGTTGCATGGCACCTAATTGGAGTATCATACCATCAACCTTAACCATACAATTAATAGCCCGCATCTTGGAAGTGCTGAAATCACATTAACTGGTTTTTTGATGAGCATATAATCAATTGGTCATAGTGTGTGGATACGAGGAAAACAGCGTAAGCAGGAATGAAAAGTGTATAAGCAGAAGGTACTTACTTGAAAAGAGATTGTTTTCCACACTGCCCCGAGCCATATACTCATAAATAAGCACTCGGTGGTCATCTTCACAGCAGTACCCGATCAGTTTCACCAAATTTGGATGTGAAAGCTGCCCTAGGAATATAACCTCAGCCTACAGAGCCACAAAATTATGAATTAAATTGACTGAGAAGTGCCATCTCCAAATAACAACATCTAGTACAGGAGGTTTGTTAAGCCAAGCTCAGCCTGTACATAGCTTTACTTGTAGCCACATGACTGTGGAAACACATGACACATAAAGCTATGCAAAAGGTGGACTCGGTCATGGAGCTTACATGGCACAAACATCAGTTGGGTTTACTCATCGGGTAGAAACAATTGGTAGGAGAGTTTCTTTTCTCTTCATTCCTTTTAATTTAATTTCGACTATACTTCTATTTCACACATGATTTATTTCCTTCATATCTCATATGGGTTTCACACTTACAAGAATTGGTTCCAAAACCGATAGGGAATCAATGGAATTCTCTTGATGAGTGGAATGGCCTGATTTTTGGGGCAGGCAAACAAAATGGAGTCCACCTGTTGGACCTCTTTGATCTATCATGTGTGAAATGTAAGCATCTGTGATACCAATATACATCTACAAATTGGCTTAGTGGACTTTAGTAGCATAGGACACACGCAAGAGGGAATCGTTTCTGAATATAGATTCCCAATCATGTGTGGTAGGTAGACTACTACCTCAGAAAGACTCAATTTGGCTCAGAAGTGTTTATATGGTGAAGGGAACTTCATCCCAGGACACATAAAAGAGGGAATGAAAATATATAAATGGAAAAAGCCAAATGAGGAGGAATGGGAAAACAACTGCAGATCTATACCAGCCATTCTCTGTGGCCCTGAAAGCTGTTATCACCATCATGAACTTTAACAGCAATTTGAAGAGGCTCAAGCCCTTCCTTTTTTAAATCTTCACCAATAAACCCTTTGTAAACACTTCCAAATCCCCCTCCACCCAATAGATTCTCTTGCCTGAAATTCCCTGTAACTACCTTCAGCTCATTGAAGGTGAATGCAATCAATGGATTCACACCTGTATCACGACGCAAATCCTCAACTTCTTCAGGATTGGATGGCAATTTAGTAGGACTGACTCCTTCTCTCAGTGATGGACTCTGATTCTTTGGAGACTCTACACATGCATAAACAGAATTAAGATTGCATAAAAGACTCCAAAACCAAACCTTCTTACTTAATATAGTTCTCCAAGCATAAAAGTCAGAAAATAAGTTCAAGATGCAATTAGAAAGAAGCTGTTAATGAAAACAAAGTCAAAACAGAAGACTAGCGAGGATGGCAACGAAAATTCATTCTCTTTAATATTTTTTCAATATGATAAACTGTAAAAACACAAAATCATATCCAATATCATGTACGAAAAACCCAATCAAACCAGGAAGATTCTCCGCGTCCAACCAAGGGTCGCACATGAAGTTTCGACCTATGAAAGAGTAGGTCTTTGTGCTTAACGCTGCACATGTGATCAAATGTATTCAGTTGCACGTGTGATCGTTGTTTTTTTTTTTTTTTTTTGCATTTTCCTTCATTTTTTTCCCTTTAAAGACTCATTATCTATGTTGCAAGACAAAGTCAGGAGAACTAATCCTAACTGAAGCCAACTTGGAAGAGTATTTTCTGCGTGTAGTTTTACCATAGAAGGAATAAAATTCAGATTATTGTTTTTTCAGTGGAAAGCTTTGTGACCGTTTGGCATTATTTCAGAATTTTTTTTTTTCTATTTCTAGAAAGAAAATTTGGGAATATGTTTGGACACATAAACTTAAGTGTTTCAAAATAAAAAATAAAAAAAATCTGTAGAAACATTGATTGAGACACCTCTAAATAGATTGAATAATAAGAAACAACTTTAAATCATTTTTATGATGGAAGGCCCATGAAAGCGGGTTGTCCATCCTGTTAAAGATCGAAGGTGTTGGATTTGAAACCCAATGACCACTCCCAGTTCGACTCTAATAGCCCTCTAACTCTTTGTCCTACTCCATTCAACATCTTTCTCTCTCTCTCTCTCTCTCTCTCTCTCTCTCTCTCTCTCTCTCTCCAGTTAGAATTCCATGCCTGCAATGATCTGCTACTTCTTCCTCTCCCCCATTGGCCGCTACTCTCTCCCTCATCAAACCTCTGATCAGGCCCCAGATCCTCTCTCCCTCATTGCTCCCCTGTGTTCCCCACTTTCCCCTACTCTACAGATTCCCTCATCTTGTCCCCCTCTCGCTGTCTTGATCCTCGTCCCCCTCCCCATCCTCTCTCTCTCTCTCTATATATATATATATATATACAAATTCTAAATTAATTCTGAAAAAAGAGAGCATAAGTTCACAAAAAAAAATACTCTAAACTTTCTATAATGAGAAAATACAGTGGCTATATGAAGAGGGATCGATCGCCTTTATCATCACTCAATTTTCTGGCAATTGCATTCTTTTGATGCAAAGAACATCTTTACAGGCCAACCACACAAGAAGCATGATGGTTTAGGCATTGTCTTACTAGGGGACAGGTCCATTTTGTGAGGACTAATTGGTTTCAGTCTTACCTCAAATGATTATGTAATCTTCTACTGACGAAGAAAAAAGATCATTCTTAGAGGGAAACAAGAAAGGAATGTTTTTTAAGGAAGAAAAGACAACCGAACTGCAACATTTTTTAAAGAGCATAGACTAAGAACAGTACACAGAACTAAAACAAAAGCAGCCTATTCATATACTACTGTAGTAAGCACTAAAAAACAAAAGCACCTGGGAGTCATCAATTATTTCCAGCATAAGTGGAAACCCAAATTTAAGATTTTGAAACAATCAAAATGAAAATAAAAAAGTCATTTTAATTTAAGCTGATAATGCCAAGAAAAAAAATAAATTCATTTCCCAAGTCCCATAACAACCAAATCTAATTCAGAAGATTAGTCAAAATGTGGGAAAAATTCAGAGCCCAAATTTAAATCATACAGTAAGAACTCATTATAACGAACCAATTTAATTAGTTCAAGTAGTGCTTACCCAAAAAAGAAAAAAAAATAGTACAAGTAGTGTTCCAATCATAAAAAAATTGGAAATGCAAATTCAAAAATAAATCTAGAACATGCAGAACCACTTAGGATTGACCAATAAAGCTCACAAATGAGAAGGAAAAAGGCATAGAGAGCAATGGAAATACGATCTTGGTAGTCATAAAATTGTAAAATCTATAGTTTTTGACAAAATCCTGTGACAACCAAAATTGGATTAACCCAAAACAGAATACACACACACACACAAAAAAAAAAAAAAAACCTAAAGAACACATCATAACAACACTTCATCTAAGCACCTGCAAACAGAAACAAAATCAAAATCTAAGATAAAAGTTGAAATGCACATTCAAAATCAAACCATCTCATTCATTAAGTATCAACTAAAGGCATAAACCCAACGCTTGATAACTCGTATCAACATCATAAAGCAAAAAACAAAAAACTCATACTCAAAACCAACTTTCAAGCCCAAGAGTCCTAACAACAAATAATGAATGTACTCAAAATATTACCAATAATTACTGGGAGACATCAGCTAGAGCCAAATACCCAAGCACATGCAAGCTTGCACACACAAATACACGCACATACACATTCACATTTATGTAGAGAGATCCAAAAATCATAGAAGACTACAAATTTTCTCAACCTGCTTCAATCATCAAAGCATAGCAATCCAAAAGCAAAACAAATATAGTCAAATCAAGCTCATAAAAGAGAGAAGAAAACAGCCAAAGGCAACTCCTTGTATCTTATTTCAAAAAAAAGAAAAAAAAAAGACATACATATCCCATAGGGATTTTTCCTCTAGGGTCACCATTAGCCGTCGATTTCCATGCTTGATGAGCAAAGTTGAGAAATTTCCCTAGACTTTCTCCGTACTACTCAATTTTTGCAATATCGCATAACTTAATTGGATGATTGGAAATGGCCATTGAAATACAAAGAACAAGATGCAATTTTATGAGACATTACATAATTGAATGAAAGTTTTGCGATATCGCAATAAAATCTTGTAATATCGCAAAAATAGAGTAGTCCCAGAACTTCTGGGGAAATATCTCTACTTTGGTCACCAGGTTCTGCTAATGGTGACCGTACAGAAAAACCCCTGTGATATGTCAGAGTATTCAAATCCTAAATGGAAAGATCCAATTTTTTCAACGAATTTAGTCTGAGACAGGGAATAAACTACAAACTTCATGTTCACAACAACTATCATTGGTAGCCCGTTACTCCACCTCTCTCCATCAAAACATCATATAAAGCAAACACAAACTCAGACTTCCTTAACAGAGAAATTCCCCAAAACCCAATTCCTTTCAACCATTTAAAAAAAAAGAAGGAAGAACAGAATCTACTTCTTTCAGACCATTCCAATCTTATAAGCCATAAAAAACACAAACCCATATCAAAACTCCTCAACCACATAAGACCCAATTTCAGAAATCCAATCCAAAATAAATAAACAAATGCATACCTGACTTTACATTAGATGATACTCTGTAGATAGACGGATTGCACCCACACCAGCAATTCCCCATCAAATCAAAACCCAAAACCACACCCAATCCCTTCAGCACAAACCCATAACAAACTCAATGCACTTGGTGCGGATTGGTATTGGAAGAGAAGAGTAATAAGTATAACAGAAGCAAATGGAGAGGAACAAACAGCCCTGTATCTGGAACGGTGAGGGTGGTGTTGTCTGAGAGGTTTGCTGTGGGAATGGAGAGATGCGTGGTGTTTGGTGGGTGCTTCTTTCCTCCATTTTCTTGACAACAATGATGTGGGTGCTTGTGTTGGTGGCTCCTCCTTGGAACTGCAAGGCTGTTGGGGCCCTCTCTGCAGTCCAAAAGTCATGTTGGTGCAGCCGTTTTCATTCCATTCCATCCAATTCAATCCCATTCAACTCTCTCTCTCTCTCTCTCTCTCTCTGGGGTGGGACCGTAGTGTCTTTCTATCCTTTTCTCCTTATCCTCCTGCGCATGCTATATTGTCTCCTTGCAAACTTCCATAAATTACATACCTGTCATGGTGCCATGTTCAATACGCACTACTTTTGGCTTTGCACACTCAAATGCACTTGCGTCATCATACAAGTATTTCCATGTATCAACTATACAGCTCTCTAATTTGTACAATGACAATGAATCAATCCTCTGTTCCTCACCCACATTAAACCCCACTTTTACTCACAAATAAATAATCTGGGCTATCCAGAGTAAGGGTGGCAAAATCTGACCAAGCCGGCTGACCCACGCTTATCTGACCCAAAAAACTTAACTTGAAATAAATACGGATCGGTCACGGATCAGAAAGACCTGATGTTTATTTAAATCAGTTAGGGTTGAACCTTATAACTCGCATAAATAGCATGAATGGGTCGGGTTTGTTGTCTCTAAATCCATTTAAATGGTTGGTGATTTAATATTTTGATACTTAGACTAATTTATTTTATATGGAATTCGCAGAACTTGACTTGGGCTTGTTTGGGCCTGCAACTAAACTCAAATACAGCCTTCTTATTTGAAATAGTTTTCGGCTTGGCCCAAACCTATGAAGGATGGTTCGTGTTAACAGGTTGACCTTACAAAGTATGCTTGAATACAACTCACTGGTAGTCCATCCTGACTTTGGTAGCTCTAAAATGAGAAGGGACACTTCTAGTTCTAGATTATGGCCAGGACTTTAGCCCTATGAAATTAGTACTGATAGTAGTAAACTGAAATTAGGCAATGGGATGTATCTCTCCACCTTCCATGTGCTCGTTGAAAAGAAGATAATAATCTACCTCCCCAAAAATTGAACTATTGTGTTGTGGGAAACTAGTTAAATTTTTTTTTTCTATATAGAAAGACGTGACACCAAATTGCAAAAATATGATCTATGCAGAAAATCATAGCAATTTTCCTATTTATGATGAAATCATCATATCTAATAAACCATATTTTCCATCTTGCAGGATTCTTATATTAGAAATTGAAAGAGAGTAGGCTTATTTTTCAAGAAAAAAATCACGAACGAGAGAGAAATTGAGAGATCGGGCCGGTAGGCATGCATCTGGATAGGAATACCAACACCAACACCAACCTTTGCCACCCAAGAAGTAAAATTATTTCTCAGCATAGGGGATAGGATACCTAAAATTAAAATGAATTCAATACTAGGGAAAAAGGAGGGCCCCTTTGAACATAAATTCTTATGTATTCCATTCTTATGTATTTTATATAAATAAATTGGCCTTAAATACCTACTTATATACCATATACCCTATGATGCATGGATACTTCAAAATAGGCAACGTATCGTGTCGTATCGCATCCGATACTTCACTTTTTATGTGTAAAATCCGTGTCTTTGCAGTGTCTACAATGTGTCATTGCCGTATCTGTGCATCATAGCATATACCTAATCACCTGTAGGGGTCCACCTGCATTCACGATTTGTACATGATTGGATATGAGAGATCCACCTGCATGATGGGTGATGATCACAACTGCCGAATCCGAGGCCTGCAAAAATGGATGGTTGGACATAGCCTTTTTCTTTTCTTTTTTTTGGGTGAATAGACAGAATGGCTTCCAGTTTACAACAACAGGGTCTAAGATGGGTAGTTCAGCTGATTGGGACGTCAACATGAGAACGGGGTGAAGGAGTTCGAGTCCTACGTAGCCAAAATAAAAGCATACAGCACGAGAAATTTGGTCCCATGCCATACACTGTTGGGTTCTCTTACTTTACCAACCAATTTGCATCCCCCAAGGAGCCATAGATGGGTTCCTCAGTATACTCATCTGGTAGGTCTCATGGTGGAGAAATCTTGCCCAAAATAATCTTGGATCATCGTCGTCGTAGTCGTAGTCGTAGTCGTAGTCGTAATTGCATTAAACATGTTTTCTAATATTGATGAATTATAGTGGAAACCGATATTGAGTATAAGAATGAAATCCAAATACTCCTTCATCACCAATAGCCAATATGTCATTTTTTTTCCTAAATTGGCTCAATGGTAAGGGCAGTTAACACTCAGACGTCCAACATAGGGACCAGGGATCTATTCCTCGGTGCCCCCATGAAACTAAGGTGATGCCAATGATTAGACCTATTTTTTAGCTACATTTGGTATAGTAGTGTGAGAGTTGACTTGGATAGCAGAGATTGACACCCTGTCGTTCCTGGGAAGTTAGGGATGTAAATGGGTACCCGATTCTCCGATTACCTGGAGGTTCCGACCCGTTAAAAATCGGGTATGGGTCGTTATTTAGGCCCCGATAAGTAAATGGGTCCGGGTCCGATTCCACCTTGGTTCGGACCCGTGGACCCGAGACCCGATATATTACCTCAATTTTTGAAAATCTCCCCTAAAAATCATATTTTTTTTAAATATCATTCTCTACCTAAACCCGGTTCCGGTTCCAGAGCCAAGAAACCGGTTCCAAAACGGTTCCGGGTCCGAATATGGTTCCACCTTCTCCTTAACGGTTCCGGTTCTAGGTCCATGGTGGACCCGGACCGGAACCGACCCGTTTACAACCCTATAGAAAGTAAAATGCTTTTACACTGAGCTACTGAGGGTTTTAGCCACAAGGAATTATTTTACTTGTTCAGCTGAATCTAAACCATGCCATTAGTTATAGATCATGATTTGCATCTTTTCTCTCTATTCTATATAGAACTACCATCTAACATGTCTCTTGAGCCTACAGACCATCTTATATGTCAGCTTAGCCCTACTTGATTTTAAAGTTTTCCCCCATTTGCTTCGCAATCCATCATGTATGATAGTGAAAGTCTACACGACCCGACCCTGGGGACCGACCCCTGGCCCGGTCCCCGGGGGGCTGTTGGATCCCAGGAGGACACTCCTGGGATCCAACGGCCCCCCTGGGGACCGGGCCAGCGTTCGGTCCCCAGGTCGGGCCGAATAGCATGGCTCTGTATGATATGATCAAGCCTTTAAACTACGTTTTACCTTGTGGATATTGCACAGCTAAAAGACCAACTGATCCTTCTTTTTTTTTTTTTTTTTTTTTTTTCAAATCAGCTCCTTGCAAATCCTTAATTATGGCATGAAGGACAAATCCTTCTCTTTAATTAAATACGCTGAAGGGGGGACCTCATCCAGTCATATCTTAAGAAGCTTTTATATATTTTGTTTGAAGCGGTAACAAAAGATTTCACAAAGAAAAAAGGAGAGACAAAGAAAATCAAAATAAATGAATGAAGGAACGAGAAAATGCAAGAGAGATGCACCAGCTCAACCTCAATTACAATAACACACCCACCCAAGGAATCAACCTATCGACCTCTTACTTAGCTAATACATCCGCAATGGAATTAGCGGATCTAAATACATGACAAAAGGAAACATTTATGTGAGTCAATAACTCCCTAATTTCATTAAAATAAAATTGAAATCTCCACTGATTAGCTTTTTTGTTGGACACCCAAGCAATCCCATTAGAGGAATCACTTTTGATAAGAAGTGCACCACCATATCTTATAAAGAATAACATAAGACCTTCCAAAATAGCTAGCACCTTCACTTCATTAGAATCGCACATACCAATATTCTTGGAAAACATAAATAACACCTCGCCCTTGCTATTGCCAAGCACACGCCCAATCCATGCTTGGCCCGGCTTACTATTAAAGAACCCATCCACATTGAACTTTAAAACCCCTTCTGGAGGGGGGTACCAAGGGTTTGATCTCTTTTCCTTAGAAAAGAGCCACACACCATGCAAGCTCCCCAACTTGAAAGAATGTCGTCAAAGGTAGGCTTGGAGAACTCCTTTCTAATCAAAGCTCATTTTGCAATCCTAAAAGCGACTTTCGAAGTCAAACATGCCGTTGTAGAAGAAGACCACCTAAACATTATATAGTTTCTCTCCTTCCAGTTGTTCTCAAACATACCAGTGTAGAAGAAGCTTTTATAGTTCTGTCAACATCCAATAATAACTTTTAATTTGTCTTTTGATTTTCTCTGCTCCTCCTCTTCCTCTTCTCTCCTTTTTAGTAGTGCTCTTCTTTAACCCCTTTCTTTTATGACATTCTTTTGCAACTTAGCAAAAAAAAAAAAAGATGTTTCATTAAAGCTGGAGGGTCCGGGTACATGAGTGTATGCCATGTGCACTGAAATGTTAAAGCTCGCTGCACTAATTGCAGTCTCTTTAAACTTCTATAAACATCTATACCCTGCGTTCCACGCGTATGAACTTCTTGTGCATTTATCATATATATATATATATATATATATATATATACACGCGTATGAATAATTTTTATAGGGTTTTCCAAATTTTCCTTTTTATTCAGATTTTATCCTGACTTTCTTTCAATATTTTAAATTTTATTGATGTTTTAAAATACCCTAACATTATAGGAAGAATACTATTGTTAGATCGGCTAATTCAATGACTGATTTTTTTAGCTAAGAAGGGGGTTGATAGGTTATCTCCTCGGGTCGGTATGGTTTTGTAAGGGTTAGGGATGGGTCCAATGCTCTTGTTCCCTCTTGTTTTTCTTCCCTTGCTTTCTTTTGTATTTTATTTTTCTCTTTTCTATTTCTCAGCTTTCCTTTGTATTTTTTTTTCTCCTTTTAATGACTATTCTTGTTATTGATGAAAAAAAAAAAAGAAGGAAAAATACTATTTTAAAAGATCATCAAATTATTTTGAAAATATTGGCAAATGTTTGTGACAGTGGTTTGGTCAATACGGGTGTTCAAAACTTATAGGGGTCTGATTAAAAAGATTTGAAAGAAATCACCCAACCCCAACCTTTCCCATTTACATCCCTACACCTTCTTCTCTTATTTCTCGTTCCAGTTGAATTTTGAGACCTTTGAATCTTTTATTGAGACAATTGAAATCTTCTAAAAGTTTTAACACAATTAATTATAGTAGTATGACAAGGGAGAATCTTTGGCCTAGAGGCTTTGTTGGGCTCACTTTAATATATCTCAATCATGGGGTAGCATGGGAAACATCTTATTGTTCACTAGATTTTGGGATGTAAATGAGCCAAGCCAAGCTGAGTTTGAATCAAGTATCCTGTAAGATTTGATTGAGCCCCCTTTTCAAGCTCAAGCTTGATTATAATGAGTTGAGCCAAGTTAAGTTTGAGCTTGATTTGATTTTTTCCAATATAGTAATGTATATTGGAAATATTCACTCGCATCTATCCCTCACCAAATTACGGCGATGGACAACATATTAGGGCCGACTTTATGATTCATCCAAACCATCCACACACATGGGACCCCATGAGTTATATTGGATCCATTGAGTTTTCACTAATCCACCATTGGATTGAGGGTCAAGTTCTTTACTTTAATATAAAGTTGTTAAATTTGTGGGCAATGGATGAAGGGATTAGAGACATGTGACACCAAACTTGATATACGGGCCCATCCAAGATGCCTCTTTTCATCCCCTCTCCTCAAGTCCCATGATCATTAAGGCTCTAAATGGGCCCAATCAAGACCAACCCGGCCAAACCAAGCTCTAAGTTCAGCTTATGAGCTAATTAAGCCAACTCAAACTCGGCTTAATTAGCCCACGAGCCTAGTTTGAGTCCGAGTCCCATCAATTAAGCAAAGTTGGCTCACGAGCTTGCTCAGCCCGTTGGACGTTGATATCCCTGACGATGATCCTTTCGTTTGATACCATTCAATCAATTACATATATAAAAGATTTTTTTGATATTAGGCAAGAAGCTTCTCTTTCTCCTCTGGACTTGGACTGACATTTTTGTTTTTCAATGGGTATTTATTTGAAGGAACAACTCATGAGAATTCTCGTAGTCAGGAATTTCTGGTAGCAATATAAATGGTTGTTTCTCTAGCATTTGGATTTCCTTGTCTAAATTAATGAGATCCTAAAAATTTCGCATTGTTGGCTATCGCTTTGGGCTTATAGAATTCTCCAAATTTGGAGAATTCAAATATTCCTCAAATACAAACAACCTGGCCCCTTGTTTGGGTTTGGCTTGGCTAGATCAATCTTGGACCATGTCTTCCAGAGTAGTCTTTTTTTTTTTTTTTTTTTGTGTGTGTGTGTGTGTTTGATAAAATTTTTTTACAATATGATATGTTTGAGGCCATTCAGATCACCACCACAGTACATTCAACCAATTATTAAGGGCAAAACCTAAACTTCCTCAAAATCACAATAACCCATGTACTGGCAACAAACCAAATTTCATTCGATTTGAGTCAGCAGGAAGAGTTGTTGGAAATTCTCTAAAATAAGAAACCCCATAACTGAAATTTTGTTTTCTTGAAAATTCCGAACAGGAGTTCTCTTTAACATATTATTTCCACGAATGGGTTCTGTAATGGATCCAAGCCCCTTTGTTTGGGCACTAAAAAGTACATATAGATGGGCACAATCAAGATACTAAAGGATAAACAGAGGATTCTATCATAAGATATGGGTCTTGGGTGGATGCCCACTTGCCATGAGTTAGGGTTACATTTAAGTTTCCTCTTTTGTGGGGTTATTTTGCCTATAAATAGGCATCGCTATCTTTGTATTTGTAACATATAATGAGATAATAGAAAATTCTCTCTTCTCCCTTTAATATTCTCTCTTGGTCTCTCTCTCCTTTCTATAACACGTTATCAGCATGAGCACTGAAAATAGCTACGAAAGACTTCAACTCGAGAAGTGTAAAAACAAAAGCCTTGTTTCACCCGGATGCTTACGGTAGCTAGCGAACAAAAGCCTTGGTTTCAAACACTAAAACCTCGAGAAGCATGCACAAGCACCTTTGGTTTCAAAGGCTAAAGCCTAGTTTGCCGTGCAAAGCCTCAGAGATTTTTTTTCAAAGTAACACTAGGTTTGCGTGCATAATCTAAAAAGAGTTGATTTTTGCTTAGGTCTCCCCTGTTTCCTGCGCGCGTCAACAAATTGTTTTTTCTTCTTGGTTTACGCGCATCAACAAGGAGTTTAGTTTGTTTTATGTTTGTATTCAAGCAATAATTTATTCATCTGATCTCCGATCGACAAACGGTTTAGTTTTACGGATTAGAGGCGAAAATCATTACTTAATAGACGCAACAAGTCAATATTTCAACGGTCAGAAATTTTTTCCTAGACTACGATCTGGTTAGTGGTATCCAAACCATAGTTTAAATCCAATCTATTAGAATGCATAAAATTAGTTTGTGATACGTATTTATTGCAATTATAGTGTTTGGTTACTGTTCATCGTCTTGCACAATTTTTTTTTTCTCTTTTAATTTAGATTTATTAATACTATGAATGGAACCATAAGTTCTAAATTTGAACCTAAAGTTCACTTATCTATGGACCAAAAGTCCTAGAAGTTGGAATACTGATATGAACCTGTAGATTCATATTCATAAACTTATAAGGTCATGAAATCAAACCTGAAGTTTTGACAGAACCAGAAGTTCTGATCAATTGTTAGAACCAAAAGTTCTACTTCAAATCTGAAGTTTTGACAGAACCAGAAGCTAGCTCTGATCAATTGTTAGAACCAAAAGTTCTACTTCAAGCCTGAAGTTTTTACAGAACCAAAAGTTCTGATCAATTGTTAGAACTAGAAGTTCTACTTCAAACCTGAAGTTTTGACAGAACCAAAATTATTGATCATTTATTAGAACCAGAAGTTCTACCTAAAGATTTGATAGAACTTGCAATTCTAATCCCATGTGTTATGAACCTGAAGTTCTAAATCAAGCCTGAAGTCTTGACAGATCCAACAATTCTGATTCTCAAAGTTATGAACCTGAAGTTCTGAATCGAACCTGAAGTCTTGACAGAATCAGCAGTTTGGGTTCTCAAAGTTGTGAATTTGATGTTCTAACTTTTCTTTGGCTAATTTCTTTTAAAATTCATTCCTTAATTATTTCTGATGTTAAATTTTTTTAGTTCCTTTGAGATGCATGTTCCTTTAGACTTTTCTATTTTTGATAGAAAACTTCATTAATGTCCTAATTTATGGTGAATATTTTTTTAAATTATTTTAATCATATGATTGCATAGTTACGATGTTTTTGTTTTATTTTTTGTTAAAGGTATGGATCATGGAACTGAGGACAATCTTTGTTTGGTAGATAGTGCCGCAACACACACCATTCTGAAAAATTAGAAATTTTTCTCAGAATTGATGTTCATTCCATGAAAGGTATCCACCATAACTGGACCTGTGCAGATAATTGAAGGCTCTAAAAGAGCCCATATGATGTTATCTAATGGTGCCCATCTATTCATCAAAGATGCTTTGTTCTCAAAAAGTTTCTAAAGAAACTTGATTAGTTTCAAAGACGTCAGAATGAATGGGTACCACATTGAAACTGTAAGTAAATGTAACAAGGAATACTTATGCATCGTTACTAGTATTGGAAGCCATAAGCCAATACTAGAAAAACTAAGTGCACTCTTTTCAGCTTTATATTACACGACAATCTCCAATGTTGAATCACATTCTGTTATGAGCAAAACAACAAAGTCGAGCCCGTAGCTCAGTGATCCTAAAGCTTTACAGCTTTGGCATGATAGGTTAGGTCACCCTGGGGCCACTATGTTGAGAAAAATCATCAATAACTCTTTTGGGCATTCCTTATAAAACCACCAATTGACGATACCTAGTGGGTACTTATGTATCCCATGTTCACAAGAAAAATTGATCACTCGACTCTCTCTTACTAAAGTTGCATACGAATCTCCATCATTTTTACAAAGGATACAAGGTGATATTTGTGGACCCATAAATCCCCCTAGTGGACTTTTTCAGTATTTTAAGGTTTTGATCGATGCCTCCACCCGTTGGTCGGATGTTTGCCTACTTTCAACTACGAATGTAGCATTTGCCCGCCCATTAACTCAAATAATTAAATTGAGGGCTCACTTCCCTGATTATTCCATTAAGTCTATTAGACTTGATAATGCAGGTGAATTTACGTCACAGGTCTTTGATGATTTCTGTTCGTCTATAGGAATTGTAGTCGAACATCCTGTCCCCCATGTCCACACCCAGAATGGCTTAGCTGAATCCATGATCAAGGGCATCCAACTTATTTGTAGGACTCTGCTGATGCAGTCCAAATTACCAGTTAGTGCTTGGGGACATGTTGTATTACATGCAGCAATGTTAATTCGACTTCGGCCCACGACTTATCATCAATATTCTCCTGCACAACTTATATCAGGACATCAACCCAATATTTCTCACTTGCCCAAGTTTGGTTGTGCAGTTCAAGTCCCAATACCACCTCCTAAGCGTACTAAGATAGGACCACAATGTAGATTGGAAATATATGTAGGTTATGACTCTCCTTCGATTATTCGATATCTAGAACCAATGACAGGAGATGTCTTCACTGCTGGTTTTCTTGATTGTCAATTCGATGAGACAATCTTCCCGCCGTTAGGGGGAGATAAGGAAGTTCCTGAAGAACATGTTGTTCCTGTAGAACAACTCGTTCCTGAAGAACGACAAGAATTAACATGGAATACTTCCACTTTGTCTCATCTGGATCCCCGAACTTCACAATGTGAGGATGAAGTATGGAGAATTGTGCACTTGCAAGAAATTGCAAACAAACTACCTGATGCATTTAATGATGCAGCAAAAGTGATGAAGTCACATGTGCCAGCTATGAATGCACTTGCTAGGATTAATGTCCCTGTAGGACGAAATCAAAATACGGCAGCAAAAGAATCTGCGATACGCCAGAAGCATGACAGACCTATAGGTTCAAAGGACTCAACTCCGCGGAAAAGGAGAAATGAGCAATCATCATCATATCCTCTCGAAGAGGCATGTAATGCTCCTGAAGAGGTTCCTCCCAAAGAGGCACATAATGCTCCTGAAGAGGTTATGGTAAAATCCGTTATCTTTAAAATAATGGAAGTCCCTGGTGAGACTTTGGAAGCCCCTGAAGCGGCACCGGTACTGAAAAATGAAGAGATCTCTATATTTTACAATTATTCAAGAGAGAGATGGAAGAGAAATGAGATTATCATCGATGATGCATTTGCATATGCAGTAGCTACACAAATATCAAAGGAAAATGATGATGATGATTGGGACATAGAACCACGTTCTATAAATGAATGTCGACAAAGAAAGGATTGGCCACAATGAGAAAGTTCCATCAAAATAGAGTTAGAGTCTCTCAACAAATGTGGTGTGTTCGGACCTATAGTACAAACACCAAAAGATGTTAACCCTGTAGGTTACAAGTGAGTGTTTGTAAGAAAAATGAATGAGCTGAATGAAATTACCAGATATAAAGCACGATTAGTGGCACAAGGTTTCCTGCAGAAACCTGGGATTGATTACAAGGAAACATACTCCCCCGTTATGGATATAACGACATTCAGATATTTAATAAGTTTAGCAGTTTTTCAAAATTTAGAAATGAGACTCATGGATGTTGTAACTATTTACTTATATGGAGACTTAGACACAGAAATTCACATGAAAATCCCGGAAGGATTTCCTTTGCTTGAAGCCAAGGAGTACGTACTCAATCCAATTAAGACGATCATTATACGGCCTAAAGCAATCCGGAAGAATGTGGTACAATCGTCTTAGTGAATACTTGTCTAAAAGGGGGTATGAAAACGATCCCATTTGCCCATGTCTATTTATAAAGAAATTCTTGAAGGGATTTGCAATATTAGCAGTTTATGTTGATGATATAAATTTGATAGGGACTCCAGAAGAGCTCGAAGAAATTGCAATTATTTAAAGAAAGAATTTGAAATGAAAGACCTTGTAAAAATGGGATTCTGTCTCGGATTGCAAATTGAGAGAAATTCTAATGGGATGTTGCTCCATCAATCTAATTATACCGAGAAGGTTTTAAAACGATTTGGTATGGACAAGGCACATCCATTAAGCACCCCTATGGTTGTCCGATCTCTTGATATAAGGAAAGATCCATACCGTCCCACCGAGGAAAATGAAAAGGTATTGGGTCCTGAAGTGTCATACTTAAGTGCTATTGGAGCCTTGATGTACTTAGCACAATGCACTAGACCAAATATTGCATTTTTTGTGAATCTACTTGTCAGGTATAGCTCCACACCAACTCAAAGGCATTGGATTGATATTAAACACATCCTACGATATCTGCGTGGAACAACTGATTTGGAAACATTTTATACTTATGATCATAAAGATTCCAATTTAGTAGGATATGCAAATTCAGGTTATCTCTCTGATCCTCATAAGGGTCGATCATAGACAGGATATGTGTTTCTAAGTTGTAATGCCGTCACGTCTTAGCGTTCTACAAAACAGACTTTGGTAGCTACTTCCTCCAACCATGCTGAGATTTTGGCTCTTTATGAAGCCAGTAGGGAATGTGTATAGGTAAAATCTTTGATTTAGCATGTTCATAGTTCTTGTCAATTGCCTTCTATTGCAGGTATTCCAAACATCATCTATGAAGATAATGAAGCATGCATAAGACAGATCCGAGAATGTTTCATTAAAGGAGACAAGATTAAACATACAGCACCGAAGTTCTTCTTCACTCTTAACTTCAGAAAAACAATGAAATTGAAGTTAAGCAAATTTGTTTGAGTACCAATCTGGCTGACCCGTTTACCAAATCTCTGCCAAAATCAGTATTCCAGAAGTTTGTATTTTGGATTGACATGCGTAGAGTTCATCATCAAACTATGTAAATGGTTGCTATCATCAAGGGGAGTTGCTTATCAGGGGGCATCGTGAAGTATGCTACCCATGGACATTTGTGCGCTGTACTCTTTTTCCTTCTTTAGGTTTTATCCCACTGGATCTTCCTAATTAAGGTTTTAACGAGGCAGCATTATGTACGTCCAACACTAGTTCAATGATCTTAAAGAATGTTGTACTCTTTTTCCTTCTGCTTTGGTTTTTTTCCCATTAGGTTTTTTCCTTGGCAAGGTTTTTAATGAGGCAATTGTCATTGAATGGTGGTCATCCAAGGGAGAGTGTTATAAGATATGGATATTGGGTGGATGCCCACTTGAGATGAGTTAGGGTTATATTTAAGTTTCCTCTTTTGTGGGGTTACTTTACCTATAAATAGGCATCTCTATCTTTGTATTTGTAACATATAATGAGATAATAGAAAACTTTCTCTTCTCCCTCTAATATTCTCTCTTGGTCTCTCTCTTTTTTACAACAGATTCAATAATAACACTCTTGATTACAATATCTCTACTCTACATTACCATTAAACAAAAGGAATTCATGATCTTATCCCCTATTGACATTTCAAAACCCTAATTTCCAAGTTGGTGGCACTTTAGTATATATAGAGCTGTTACCTAAAATATAGAATAGCATAAAGAGCATTTCTTGGAAGCTTCCAATGTTTCTTTTCGAATTAATCTTGGAAATGTTTATCGTGCAGGTTAGACTAAAGGAGTAGTGTGATAATTTTGATTTTTCTTCAAGTTTCATTTTACTTTTGGTCCATCAGTTAAACCTAATCGTAGAGAAAGTTAGTCTTCAAGTAAAGACTAAATGAGTATTATAATGATTTTGGTTCATCTTTCCAAATCCAACCCAAAGCTTGAAAGATGTTGATCTTTTAAAGTAACTTTAGTCTGACATTTTTAATGTTTTTGGTTTGTCTTTTAAGGGGGCTATTTCTGAAAATAAAAAGAGGAAAAATTCATTCAAATAAAGATAGAGTGGGTTATAACTCTCAAAAGGGAAGAACCCTGGACCACCCACCAAGAATTGGTGTGACTTACAATTTGGGTAAGTCACCGTTTTCATGTGTGAGTTCTTATCTCCTCACATGTACAGTTCTCTTTTCGTATTTGCGGGTTCTTATCCACATATGTGCGAGTCTGTAGGGGACCAACCCCCTTAATTATTTGGGATACTAAAAAAATTAAAAAACTCTGAGTGAGAGAGAGAGAAGTAGCAGCAGAAGAAGAAGAAGAAGAAGAAGATATTATAAACTGGCACTCTGGTCAATGATCAATCACACATTCAACTTTGAATCACTATTGGGCTGAAAGCCCAAAATATCGGCCCTTTAAACCTTCTAAGCCTAGCCAAAAAAAGAAATTGAGATATCTTTGATTTGATAAATTGATTTTTTTAACCTCCACACCTCCTAAAAACAAAAAAATCCCAACTTCACAGTTGGAAGGTTCAATGTTACCATCATAAGGTAGCAAGTTAGAGTCATATTATCAATTATATATATATATAGACACACACACACGAGTCAAATTAGATGGTGTACAAGCATATTTTCTGAAAAAAATAACCGCCCTTGTGTGGCCCACCTAAATACATCACAATCAAGGGAAATTGGAGATGGATAGATTATAAACATGAATCTAGGGTGTCAATAATAATTAAATTGTCCTATCCTTTATTCAAAGTCTCATAGTTGGATATCATGCAACTTTATTGTGATAAAGTCTATGGCGATTAATCTTAGGTTCAGTTTGACATCTCTTAAATTTACCTCTTATTGTCTTAAACCGGTTTAAAACAGACATTAGAGCGTTTGGATATGTATTTTACTGTGTCCATTTGAAACAGGAATAAGACATAAAATGTCTATTTCACGTAGTTAAGAAAGTGGCCTGATTTCAAACAGAGACACATGTCTTAAGCGGAAAGACATTGCCATGAACAGTGAAATGGACGTTAATCATGACAGTCCGATTTTTCCAATTTTGCCTTGCCTTGTGGGACCCACAACCATGATCCACACCGTTAGAAATGTGAAGAAGGCCCAACACGGCCACGTGTCCAAATTTCAGCCACTGATCTTTCTCGAATCTCGAGATATTTGCAAAAAACCGTGAGCCGTTTGATGTAATATTCCAGACATTGTGGGCCCCACAATCAAGATCTGAACCGTCCATCCTCTTTGGAAATCTAGAAATAGCTATGGGATCAAGTTTAAGGTGTTAACTCATTATAGATATTGAGATATTTGTTAAAAAGAATGAACCATTAGATGTAAACAAGCTCTCTCTTTCATATTACTTATTGTCATTCCGGTTTTTATGAATTCTAAATTATTCTGGGCCACTAAATGAATATTCAAACTGCCTATAATCATTAAAATGTGGAACACGTATTTGAGATAAAATTCCAACCTATGGATGATCACAGATCTTGAGATATTTGCAAAATGTCCAGACCATTAGATCTATTTTTACATGTGTCTTACCAAACAATCTATTTTTAAAATATCTATGTCTTACCAAACAGTCTATTTGTAAAACATCAATTTCAAACCGCTCCATTTGAAATAGATCTATATCATACAGATCTGTTTCGTAAAGATAAGATTTGCCAAACAAGCCCTTAGTGTTCAAGGGAATATGCATTGCTGAGTAGATTGGATTGCACACGTGGGAGAATCATATGTGCGGGCAAATATAGAAGACATCAAGAAATGGGCAATTTGAAGAATTTGCTTTTATACACCACTAAGCTTTAGTACTCACTTTATATTACAAGTTTTCAAGAGAGAACTTATTTCTTATTTTGAAAGAATAGAGCTGCAAATGAGAACCACTTACGATGAATCCAAACTCCCTGTACGCAACCCCATGTTTTGACGCACTTCATAAGTTTACACTTGCAAATCAAGAATTAGGAAGATTTGATTGGGACTACTTTGGGTCTACCCTTAAAAAACATGTATCCCTATTCCTCTCCCATCTCACATTATTGGCATACATGGACCCTACATTTTTTTCTTAATAACAAATCGATTCCCTTCAAGAATAGTCCCAAGTTTTGTATGTGTTGGAAAGATCCAATTACGTACAGTACTGGGCCAAATGAGAAAGTGATGTTATTCTGGTGAGAATTTTCTGATTCTATAACAACAAATCGGTTCCCCTTGAGAATATTCCCCCTGTATTAATGTTTTGAAAGATCCAGATGATAAAAGGATGTCTCACTGTCACTGGTAGTCAATTCACCATTCTATAGGTTTCATTGGTCCTTTTTTCCCAGAAGACAGCACCAGAAAAGATCAACTGCCCCTTGGATTGACCTTTCTGGAATTAGAAGATAGAATTCCTGTGGTGTTAATCCCAAGAAGACAAGACGAACACGACTTATCCTTACATTCAAAGATCCTATTTCCCATCTCTTGTAAGTAAGATTGATGACAAATAAAGGAAACTTCTCGAGTCTTTCGGGATTTACAGAGGTTATGAACACAAGTTTCACATGGGGTTATCCCATTTGATTTTATTGTTACTGATCTTTCAACTATTTTGTCCTGTTCTATCAAGCCAAAATTAACATCGATGTTCATTGAAGCACTATTGGATGTTAAAACTTTGACTACTGACCTGAATGGATATCTGATATGCAACTAAATCAGCTCAAAAACTAGGTTGAATTGAAGCTCAAAGGTATCTTTAGGAGTTGAGAACTTAGAAAACATAATCAAGTATGCATTACTTCTAACTAAACAAACATAAAATGCTCCCATGTTTTAGAATTTTTAGACTAAACCTTTTGTGCAGGTTTATTTTGCTAGGTATTAAATTCCAAAAATTTCTAAGTAATGCATTCATATCGAAGGGGCTAAAATTAAGGAACTAAAAGTGAAGATCCATGAATGTTAGTAAAAAAGTCTCTCCTATTATTGGAAATGATTACACATTGATTACCCAAATAAAACAAATCCAAGAAATGCCATTTATATTTCACCTAATATACTCCACTTCTCACCTTTTTAATACTTCTTAGAATTCACTTTTTTTTTATGAATTACTAGGGATTTGGCATAAAGTAGATGAATGGGCCCTTTATTATTTCACTTGAATAGCTTGAATGAAAAATACAAATGACTCAACTTGAAATTCAACTAGTTTCAAGAGAACTTTGGGTAGACAGCCTGAAACAGGTTCATAATTATTTTATTTTTGGTAACTCACTCAAAGGGGCTGGGACTCAAGAGAGAGCTCACAAACACACGGAAATGCATCATACTCAAGTACGAAAGAATCCCGCACAAGTGGGAAGTAAACCCACACAAGTGAGAAATGAACCTGCGTTTAGTTTTGCTCTCTTGTTCAAGTTCATCACCTTTACCAAAAAAAAAGAGGCTAAACTTGGTTGTCATCTTGGTACCCATGGCTCTTTGGTCTTGGGAATTTTTTATCTTTGTGAGTTTACTAGGCTAATGAT
The DNA here is from genome assembly GCA_038049695.1 of Cinnamomum chago. Lineage (NCBI taxonomy): Eukaryota > Viridiplantae > Streptophyta > Magnoliopsida > Laurales > Lauraceae > Cinnamomum > Cinnamomum chago. The sequence goes on along the minus strand of CP142454.1, from coordinate 11,028,074 downwards.
CAAATGGCCCTTTTTTTAAATTGAAACTCAGAATGTTACAGGTTCCAAATGTGGCCAATTTTTTCATGAGTACAAAATCAAAGACCTTAATAAATGATATATCTAGTCATCCATCACAGTCCCTAAGTGGCACTCATTACACGTCAGTAATAGATAATAATCTTGCAATTGTTACTCACTAGTGGCGCACGATACTAAATATGAGATCAGTATCCTGTCTCTCATTAAGTCCCTTCATGCGCATATTGATAAAGTGGCATCTCTTTTTATTCATTAAATACATGCACCTTGTGACAAATACCAACATGAAACACCAAAGAACTGATTTGGTGATAGAATTTTAAAGGAGAGAAAACAAATCAATTGCTATTTGGCTGAGATTTGACACTAGTGATTCATAAGCAAAATCCCAATATTACAATGGTGAATGTTTTATCTTCATTTTGAAGATTTGTCCTTCTGTGGCTACATTACTAAACTATTAGCATGTGAAAATAGGAACAACAAAAGGTCAACAACTACCACTCCCACCCACCCCCTCCCCACCCCCCAACAAAAAAAAAAAAGTTATTGAAAGTTAAAAAGTGGTAGCTTTTTTATAGCTAGCGCTATTATCTTTCTTACACAATTTCATTCTTTCTTCAATGAAAGGCTTCTCATTATTTTTCATATATGAGATTATTTGCTAATTAATAACCCAAATCAACTTGACAACAAACCAGCAGCATGTCACTAAAGAACACTTGAGCCCAAGGTGTGCACAAGAAAGCAGGCCCACGACCCTCCTTCGTCTCAGATGAGGACCACTTGATTTAATAATCACATTATTTAGAAAGTTTCTAAGTTTCTTTCCTTTTAATTGGATCGTATGAGGAAATTACAAATCTAAAGGCTTTTTTTTTAAACCGTTTTATCGTTTTCATTTTTAGAAACAGGAGGAGGTAATAGTCAAAGGAGTAAATGAGAGAATTCCCACTGCATATACATTTTTATTCTCCCCTTTTCTACGTACACTCAATTAAAAATAAAGTTTAGAGATCTTCTCCTTTCTTGTGGTTGCATTCTTCTTCTTTTTCAATCCTTAAGGCATCAAGCTTGGTTTGGATTTCTATTTTCAAATTGATTCCATTATCTTCACCATCATCCATATGTTGTAAAGCCACCTAACTTTGAGACTGTTAAATGTTTATGGTGATCATACCAACCTGATTTTTTGATAACCCCTAACTATCATGATGACTTCTCCATCTCAGCCCCCAAAACAAACAAGAACAACTTAGGATTAACAAGTAAAAACCCAATATAGGGGATACAACAAAAAAAAAAAAAAAAAAAAAGGAAAAAAATAAGAAAGCTTTCAGCTAAAAGTGAGCTGAATAAATAACGATAGACAAAGAACAACAAAACCCAACTTGCCTTCAGCTTCTACTAGTGCTGACCTAGAGGTAGATGTATGCTAATAATCGAGGAAGGAGATGGGTATATCTATTGGTTGATTAGTAGTAAACAAAAACCAAATCTCTAACCCTTGATTTTAGGGCTTCAAATGTTTTAAGTTTAAGATAAAGTGAATTATTTTATAATGTAACAAACGGTAGATAATAGTTTGATGAAAATCAAATTAAGACGAATGTCAATTCATGAGTGAGAAAATTGGTATACATAAAGTATGCACTTATATATCAAAGGCCCCTCCAATATAAGCTCCTTGTTTTAAAAGAAGGAGCTAGTCCCCCCTTGAAAGTTATTGGAAGTTAACTAAGAAACTCATCAACTAAGAAGGGGGAAATGATAGGAAAAAGGAAGATAATCGTTGGGGATGAACAATTTATCTTCAATCTCTATCAGATAGATAATAAAATATGAATTATGTAAGACCTAAAGCCTTCCAATATGATCGATACCCATTGCCAATAAAACGTCCATTTGTATTGACCACCTGCAAAGTCCTATTTGATGGGACTTCCGTGGGTGTTAGCATCAGCCTGTGGGCACTTTTTTTAGGTGACTGACATGGCTAGCATCACATGTAATGATCTAGCTAGAGGTGGCTTGATCTGTACCTACCTCACGTTCAAGGCAAGGTGAGTGTTGACACCTTACCCAAGTTAGGCAACAGATCCATCTGCGAAATTGAAAGAAAAGACATGAGAGAAAAAAGAACACAGATTAATGAGCCAAGTCAAAGTAAAAAACTGTAAGCAGAAAAAGAAAAGGACAAGGGAAAAGACAATCCAAGAAAAAGAGAGTCCTCCTTAAAATCCTCCAATATGAATATGTGTATATAACCCCTTCAAACAGTTTACCAGCAAAAGCAATTAAATAATTAAGTGATTCAAATCCCTTTAAATTTAGAATTATTTCATATGAAGCACCTTTTGGCTTACATAAAAAATATTCTGATTAATAAATTTGTGATGAGAGAGTATCTAATACTCCTACACATCAATTAAATTGTGCAAGAAATACTGTAATAATCTCAGTAAAAGTTAAATATTGATGGTAATGAGTTATAGAATAAAAATACAATAAGCATGCTCAACTTTTATTTAAAACATGATAGGTGTTTCTACATTGAAGCAATAAGATGCTTTAATCAATGGATTTGATGATGAATTTCTATGTAATTATGGATAGCTATGAATAAATCGGTTGCCTCTCAAGGAAGAATATGAGTAGTATGCATACGCAATGATTTGAATGAATTGTTGAAATCAAAGAGTGTTTCCTACGCCTTAAAGGGATTCGATTATCAATTCACCTTCACGCAACATGGTTAAACTTGAATCATACCTAATGACCATGTTTAGTTATAATTTAACTATTTAACATTTGTTCTAGGTCCTTTTCTCTTTTAACAAGTCCTCTTAGACTAAAATGAGCTATCCCATTGACCTTGAAGGGTTTATACCTCCTACATAGGTGGACATATTAGGAAATCACTTATACTTTACAAAAACAATGTGATTAAAAAAGGTATTATTCAAAGAAAAATATAGATACTCATGTTCTTAAAAAAGAGCAACAATTTTCTAGAAGTCCTTTTATTTGTACCACTCCAAAAGGTATATAGGTTAGATGGAGCCTAGGAACTACTAAATATTGCACATATGAAAATGTCAGTCTATGATGGTGTGGCCACCCAAACATAGATCATAATGAAAAATGTACATGACTCATAAATACTCAAAGTTTTGCACCCATTATTAGCTGTATAAAGATATCAATAGGCAGTAGGAAGTTTCAGAGAGTCTTAGGGGGTAGCAACCTAGCAACTCATGTATTTCCTAGGAGTACTGAACAGGATGTGAGCTTTACTAATATGTTGCCTCAATGGTGTTGCTCCAAGGATGGATCCTTTATAGTCTTGCACATTGCATCAAGCATGATATTCTACTGCCCCTTATAAGGCCAAAGGAGTTTTCTTTGGCTGTGCAGTTTGCTTCTTTCTCAAGATGAAATTCTACATTTTTATTACCATATATTGTCTTTATTTGGATTTATAGTTCTTTTTTTTTTTTTAATTTGATTTGGTTTATTTCTACATTCGGTGACAATAATCCAAATTAATACTAGTCATCGACTTCAATGTATAATGCAAACCATGAGGTTGACTTCATGATAAAATTCAGATATCAAAAGTCTTTAGTTAATCCATTGCACAACAAGTTACATGTTTTATCTATCATCTCCGGCGGCAATAAAGAGGAGAACAATCTATTTTAAGACTAGACTAAGTCTATTGCACGTCTCATTTAGGAAAATATGCAATAATTATAGTATTAGTTACTCAAGTGTATTCATTTACTTCAATAACCATTACTATATAACTCTATTGATTACAAACTACTAATCAAGTACGTAAATATGCAAAACAATATCAGCTAACTCAACTAATCATTGTATTAATAGGGGAATCACAAGTTTAACTAACAAAAATATGTGAAGCTCTTATGAATGATTACATGAATATGCTATATCATTTTTCCATTATATTTACCTTATTCCACTATGATACTGTGATTTAGCCTTAATAGGACCACTTTAGGCTTTTGCTTGCATGTCTAGGGGAACAGTAGCTGTATTACATAGTAAGAATAATAGGATGAGTGGGGCGAGGATTCTATTAAAAATTTAAGGCCTTTCCTCTTGTATCATCTTACTACTAGCTAGTTAGTATGTATAGTGTGTGTGTGCGTGTTTGTTATATATATATATATATATATATAGAGAGAGAGAGAGAGAGAGAGAGAGAGAGAGAGAGAGTTTATGCACATTTTTATCATCTTAAGATAGTGAGCTACAGAGATAAAATAGGCAAAGATTAAAAGAGGAAGAGCTCATCATGGTACCATGGGGTTTTGTCAGGGTTCTTGCAGCTTTGCATGCCTTCTAACACACGCACTCTACAGCTTGCTAACAATACCCAACCCCATGAAATCATAAAATCCACCCTTCCCTCTCTATTTAATCCCCCACTTCATGTCTTGTTTTTCCATGGGGAGACAATGGCCACTCCTTTTCAATCGTTTTGGGGCCTCTTCCTCTCACTTTCCTTTTACATTATTCACTCAACATCAACAAACCATGTAACTTTATTATACAATGTGCTTCAACTTTCTCTCTCCCCAATCATGGCCTCATATCATGTTCTTTTTTCCATACTTTTTTATGGTTCTGTTTTGTAGGTTCACATAGTATACTTAGGCCACAACCATGCCCATGATCCTCTTGTCACTACAGAGTATCACATTCAACTCCTCTCTACTGTCTTTGGAAGGTACTTAACTCAGTTTTTTCTCATCTAATGAGTTCTTACACCAGTATCATCACCACAAACCCCTAACAGTATCCTTTTCTTCCGTATACTACAGTGAAGATGATGCAAAGAAAGCAATGCTTTATAGCTACAAACACAGCTTCTCTGGCTTTGCTGCCAGGCTCAACTCAACTCAAGCTACCACCTTAGCTAGTATGAACTATAATATCTCTTCCCGTCTCTACTTAAAATCTGCTAGATAGATTCAATCATTGAAGGTACTAGAATAAGATAATAGAACAAAGAAACAATATGTACTAATATTGCAGGTATGGGAGGAGTGATATCTGTGTTTAAGAGCAAGACATTGCGGCTGCACACGACGCGAAGTTGGGACTTTATGGGCCTCACTTTGAACGATGGAGAACTGAGGCTGGCACCATTGCAATGGGCTTATGGTGGCGACATTGTGATCGGTGTTTTCGATACAGGTCTTTTGGTTCATACTCTATTGTCATTGTCTCCTCTACTTCACCAATTTTACTCTTGTACATCACGTTGTTTTATTCTTTCCACATCTTTATGAGGCTTCCTGGAGTACATAAAAGATGAACCCTTGTATGATCCGGGGCTGCTATTTTATGCATGCCATGAAGTATCCTCTCATACTACCAAACCCTAGTTGAAGGGTTATGAAGATCTTTGATTTTGTTCTTCTTGCTTAATTTTCCTCTCCTTTTGATTTTCAAACATAGTTTATTAATACTTCATCTCCAAACCCTAGAATGGAATGGTATTTTTTTTGGTCTGCTGCTAAACTAGGTCGGTCTTAGTAGAATGGCAATGTCGTAGTTGATAAGAAAACCAAGGCTTCTTATGCTTGCATGGAATCCGAATTACGCACGTAAGTTGAGAGATAAACGAAGGTGCTTTATGAGTCCGGATCATCTAAGCCGGATCCTCTCAAGTCAAGGTTAGGACTCAGAATTCTAAATTCTGTTGCTACAGCCTATAAATCCATTAGTGGGTCTGTGTATGAAGTTGAATCCAAAATCATCGTCTCGCCTTCTTTTATTTCCGACACAAATTTCAGTCAAATCGAGTTATTATGGCCACTATCAGATCAATCATATTTAAAACATTTGATTAAGATAAGAAAACAAGAGAGTCAAATTTTTTTTGGAATACATTACCGAGAATCAAGAACGGCTCTGATTGACTTACTCCACTAGAAAATTCTACGGTAATCTAGGTATTTGATGAAAAAATGGATCATTTAGACATAACTACCAATGATATTCGTAAACATCTTGATATATAAATATATACATATTCAAAATCTCACTATAAAATGAAAGGCTTTGATTGGTGCATAATTTGTAATGCAATTAACAAGGAGACCGATTTATGATGAAATGTTTTGACGGGTCTCACTTTTGGATATATATATATATATATATTTTTTTTTTGCACGTGCACAAAGAATTCTCTAAAGACTTGTTTTGATGCAGAGAAATGGAGGGAAGGAAAAATTCTTCTATTAAAACATATATATTTTCCCCCATTTGGATCTCCTTTTAAGGTCTTATGTGGGTGTGGAGAAAAGGCTAAAAAGCAAAGGTGAAGAAATTTAGAGCTTTGACAATTTTCTACACCTGTTTTTTACACATCCAAATGGACCTCAGTGAGAAAATATCTCCTCTTAACTACTGACAGAAGTAAAAGAAATTTTTTTCTCCCTTTCTCCGAAAAAAAAAAAAAAAGAAGAGAGAACTCCCTTCTCTATATGTTTTCCCCTTGTACCTTTTTCTCTAGTCAAATTGAATTTCTTAATGAAATTCGAAATATCTAATAATTAGCTTTTTTTATTTAGAAAATATTTAATTAACTTTCTACTTGGACAAGAATTTCCTTTAAACATTTTCTTCATGCACGTATATCATTTCTATCTAATAAATGTAATGTTGATCAGCCCAACTCTTGCCAACATCAAATTTGACAATAACTCATTCAAGGGCAGAGCTTTTGTCTGAACCATCAGATTTTAAGGGACTATTTTCTCACCGGAATTGAAAGAATTTCTGTTTGGACAATGTAGAATTCTTGAATACCCTTTATACTTTCATCATTCAAAAATTCCAGCATAAATCAAAGAGGGTTGAAATTTTAGAAATTGCAAAATGTTTTGAGATATGAATCTAAAATGAGTTAGAGTTATAATCTTATTGTAATCAAGGTTTCTCAATTAAGATGTTACTTTGCCTATAAATAGGCCTCATCCCTTTGTATTTGTATATAATTGAGATCATAAAAAACTCTCTCTTTTCTCCCACTAATATTGTTTCTAAGTTTTCTCCTTGTCTAACACAAAAGCTATTTGAGGCCTTTTTAGACGGCTGAGGATTTTAAGATTTCGATAAAGAAACATGCCCTAAAATGAGTAAAGCCCACTAACTAAAGAGAATCACCAAAATTTCCCTGAAATCAAATGATATGGGCAGTCACTTGGCACCCATCCCATGGATGGAATGAATTTACTCCCATGTGGCCAACCAAAATTCATTAAATCATCACATTATCTTACTAATCACTACCCTCTCCATTGATGTCTGCACTAATCCATATATTCATGTATGATGAAAAGGGATCTGGCCAGAATCAGAGAGTTTTCATGAGGAGCCTGGCATGGGCCCCATTCCTTCCTCATGGAAGGGCACGTGCGTAAAAGGCGAGTTCTTCGACCCCACCAAAGCGTGCAACCGAAAACTAATTGGGGCCCGTTACTACGTTAAGGGCTTCGAGCACGATTATGGCCCACTCAAGTCCGAGTACTGCTCGCCGCGCGATCGACTGGGCCACGGAACCCACACTGCATCCACAGCCGTTGGATCTGTCCGGAAGAATGCCAGCTTCTTTGGACTTGGACTGGGCACGGCCCGTGGGGGTGCCCCTAGAGCCAGATTGGCAGTGTACAAGGTGTGCTGGAGTGACAACCTGATCGCACAGTGCACAGAAGCTGATATACTGATGGCCTACGATGTCGCCATCTCTGATGGGGTCCACGTGATCTCGGCATCCATTGGGATGACCCCACCACTGATGTCCTTCTTCTCGTCCAGTTCTGATATTGGATCATTCCACGCCGTTCAGATGGGTGTATCTGTGATCTTCTCTGCTGGGAATGATGGGCCCGATCCATCTACGGTCCAAAATGTTGCGCCATGGGGCACATGTGTGGCTGGATCAACGGTCGATCGCATGTTTCCAACTCAGATCCTGCTGGGGAATAACATCTCTATGATGGTACTGTGCTTTTTTTTCCCCTGTTATATGACCATTGGTATAAGAATTGTAATAGGCTGGACTTTGGGCCCAGGGAAATCTGAATTTTGAACAGGCCCAAATTCAAGGTCCAACCAGGTATCATGTTCGACCTAGCCACAATGACAAGAGCATATGAAATCTATGCTCAGGAATGTGGAGGGCTCATTTGGATGCATGGATTTGAATTCCTATGAAGTATGGATTCATGGTAAAATAGGTTCAATAGGTGAAGAGTGAAGAAGGAGGATATTAGATGGGGCCTGACTTTGCAATAATTTAATTTACTAGTGGGGTGGCTAGGTGATGTTCTCTACCAAAAATGAGATTATTTGATGGCTATTTCTGAATTTTCACCTTTGCTTTTCTAATTTTAGCCAAATTAGTAGAAACCCATTTGTTAGAAGAATTCATTACCATACAAACAAATGAGCCCTAAAGGATTTGTCTATAAAGATGGCTTCCAAGTGCGAATGAATGATCTTCATGGTTCCATGTTAATATTCTCTATGGTTTGAAGTGTGAGTATTTTCCGAACTTTTGTGGAAAGCAAAGTCAAACCCAAGAGGTGAAAAACCATTTTCTTCAATTTTATTCTCGAGGCAGAAAATTTGTTTTGCTGCACCGATCGAGCAGGAAAAACCACGAACTGTAAAATAGAAAATACTCAGTTCTTTTTTTTTTTACTGGGAACATGAAATCACTGTAGAAATGAAATGGGATGAAAACTGTTGATCACAAAAATTTTGAACCTGATCTATATGGTATTTCATCTTGATCAAGCTATGACATTATAATTACTTGATAAATAAATTTTAGAAATTGAGAAAACCTAAAATATAGCTAAGAAGTCCTACAAAAATTTTAAGTTTCAAAAAATAATATTTCATTTTAAAAATATAAAAATAAAACTAATAACTATATAAAATACTTGCTGGATTTAATTATAAAAATTGTCATAACATATTCTTCAATTTGACTCATTGGTTGGTTCTTAAAATACTGATTGGTCAGTTTTTGAAACATTTGATGGAATTATACAATTGACAGATAAACTTGATATACTAGCCTAAGCATCCCAAGTGTCAATTTTTTTTTCCTTTAATTTTTCTCAGGGAGAAGGCTTCGTTGTTGAACAAATGAATATGAGATTAGCAGATAGCAGCAGATATTTTAACAACAATGGGTGACTCTCTCTCTCTCTCTCTGTGTGTGTATTGTAATGACAGTAAAGCATGATGATGATTAATTATCCTAATCTCTAACTTGATACATGGATAGAGTTTGTGAGCTGGACAATTGGAATGGGAAAGCAGCAACAGGGAGAATAGTCATATGCTTTTCCACAATAGGCCCACAATTAAGTGGCAGTGCAGCACTAGCAGTGTTTAATGCCAATGGGTCAGGAATGATCTACGCAGCCCCCATCACAAGACAATTTGCTGAGATTGATTTAATTCCAACCATCTATGTTAACCTCGATCAAGGGACTCAAATCCAGGACTATGCTCTATCACAATCCAAGTAAGTCTCCAGCACAACTATAAGTCGTTTATTAGTTAATTATGTCTAATGATTAGGGGTAGGGTCCATTCTGGACCTGGATCTTAACCACCTGAGGCTGAACCCAATTTATTATTATTATTATTATTTTTGGTAGCAACATCTGGTTGATGTTAACCCAATTTATTTATAAGACCTGTGACATGCAGAGGGGGTGGTGGTTTGGGATGATGGGATTGGATTATTGTGTGGGGCCTAGGTGGGCTCCATGGGATGTCTCACTTGACTCACCGTTAAATTGAATCTCAAGAATCTTTATTGTTAAAACGACGTTAAATTTTAAGACTATTAAATCAAGTGTTAGGATAATTTGGTAGGACCGATTTTTTAGGTGATCCTTAGCTACAACTACAAGGCTCCCCCTCTGAAAGGCATGTTCTAACTATGCCCCATGAGCTGCACTGTATATGAACAATATGCAATCTGCTGGTGGGAGAAAATTTCCCGAATTTGAGGACCCATTTTCATCCATTTTTTATCTTACTACAGAAGGAAAGCCAGAATAATATATTTTGTTCATGTGATTTCTTTTTTATTCCCCATCAAAGGCGAAAGACAGTGCAGATTTTCCCAAGCAGAACTACCATTGGGCGTTCACCAGCCCCCTCTGTTGCCTATTTCTCCTCCAGAGGTCCCAGCTCTCGATCTCCCAATATTCTCAAGGTGAAATCATCTTCTACTACAAAAAAACACATTAGCCTAATCACAACACCACCCAAAATCACAGGTTGCCCCTATTTTGCCTACTTGTGGTGTGGATCCTACATGTTACAATTTACTTGATTTGATCATTTCAATAAGATCTGAGCATCCCAAAAAAAAGAAGAAGAAGATCTGAACATCACCCATATGCTGTTTTTATGACATTTAATGGTTTTCTGTTTCTGTTATTTTGTTTTGCAGCCAGACATAAGTGCACCTGGGGTCAACATCTTAGCAGCATGGCCTTCAAAAATTCCACCCACCACATTCCCTGTAGATTTTCGTTCTGTGAATTGGAGTTTTGAGTCTGGAACCTCCATGTCCTGTCCTCATGTATCAGGAATAGTAGCTCTCATCAAGTCTGCTCATCCAGATTGGTCTCCTGCTGCCATTAAATCTGCGTTGATGACCACAGGTAAAGTACATGTTGGTATCATCATTATCACAGTAACGGGTGATGAATTTGATGGTGGTTCCTATAGGGGTGATATTTTGACTTGTTTAGATTTTATAAGTTGGCCTCTATGAGGGATTTCCGACATCAGAGGATCCAAACTCCATGTTGAATCTAATTAATGACTTTAAATTTCCTTTTCCTATTGTCTTGGGCCTAAATTTGCTCAAGAGTGCATAAGTACATGTTTGAGATGGGTATTCCAACATGGCCCATTTGCATGCATATATGTAAAATTTCTATGAATTCTGAGAAATGTATTCCTAAAATTGGTTAAAATTGTACAACCAAAGGTCAAATAAAAATTTCCTTCAATGGAAAAATGAATCAAGAGGTGAAGAGAAATGAAACCTCTCACCACCCTTGTAAATCAAATCCGATGAAAGTTGAATGTCCCATCTACATCTAGACTTTATATCTTTCATCCTCACGATTTTTTAATATTCCTTATTTGGAGCTCATTTAACTATAAATTTCTATGAATTCAATTCCGTGCAAACAAAAAAGTCATTAGGAAACATCAAACACAGCATAATATTTTCTAGAGGCACCAAATAAATCTAACTAATCCGATTTATTACCATAGAAAAAAGCCCATAAACTTCATTGGTTCATTTGCAGCTTATACAAGAGATACAAGCCTAGACAATATTTTAGCAGGAGGAACAATGAAAGCAGCAGATCCCTTCGACATTGGCGCGGGCCATGTGGACCCATTAAAAGCGATTGATCCAGGGCTTGTCTACGACATGGACGCTCAAGATCACATCCTCTTCCTCTGCAGCATAGGCTACACAAACGATCAGATTAGTAAGATGGTTCTTCCATCACCCAAGATTGACGTCGATTGCCCAAAAGAAGATAAGATCGATCTCGATCTCAACCTCAATTATCCCGCGATCGTGATATCCAATCTACGGTGCACAATAACGATCAAGAGGACCCTACGAAATGTGGGCCAGTCTTGGGCCATCTACTTTGTTAATGTTGTGAGTCCTGATGGAGTGGGGATTGTGATATGGCCAAAGGTCCTATTTTTCTCCTGGCACAAGGAGAAGATAACATATTATGTGACCCTTACACCTCTAAAGCATTCTCAAGGCAGATATGATTTTGGAGAGATAGTTTGGTCTGATGGCTACCACCATGTCAAGAGCCCATTGGTAGTTTGTGTGAACAACACTGGAAATGTGGGTCATATTGAGACTCATCCAACCTCTTAAGGGGGCAGCATAATTGATGGGCTTGTTACTTTTATAAAAATAATGGTAGAAAGATGCAATAAGAGTGTGTAAGAGCTATCTACCAAAACAAGTGTGTTAAGAACTATCATTTGATTATGTGATTGCTCTTTAGTATTTCTTTTGTCTAAATTGGTGCATGGAAATAGGGATGTATGTTATGGGTGTAGAGGATCTTAATAAATAAAGCAATATATAAAATTGCATACATCATACACATATATATCAGAAAAATATCACCAAACCACATGCTCGCCACCTTGTGAGGCACACCAAGGCCTACAATTTGCTCAATTCTGATATGGTCAGAGTGTTTTTTTTTTTTTTGATAAATGTATCATCAGAGTTGCAGTAATGATTGAATTGAAGCAGAAGATTCTTCAATAAAATGATATTTGAGAACTTAATATCAATTCATTCCAAATTCCTATGATGTTGCTCTCTGGGGCATCTGATATCCGTCCACAGACCTTCTAGTCTTTTATATACCATACAGATAGATTTGGGACATTTTCAAATGAGAACCATACTAGATGAACATTTTCTGCAATTCACTGTTTGGGGCTCACAAAGAATTGTTTAAGAACTAACTTATCAAGGAGAGACTACATCGAATAGCAATTAATTAGAGAAAAACAAATGATGTTATGTGTGTTAGCAACTTGGGAGAAGATCTATAAATGACTACTAAATGTCAGTAGATGGAAAATGAACGTTCAGTTCTCACCCTAGTAAATAAAATCTTAGAGGAGTCAAAGGTTGATCCTTTATGTCTTTAGCAATCTTTTCGTGGAACCTAGCTATTTTACCACAAATCCTTAAAAATTCAATTCCATGCAAACAAAACCTAATTAACTATAGTTTATCAGGAAATTTATTTTGCGCCCATAACAAGCCCGCATTTTGGTAATCCTATCCATTAAATGAGTTGAGATTGAACTAATCTAAACTCGGCTCTCATTTTAATTTTCTTTTTAGAGCAGATGAGCTTGGGCTTGGCTTGAGCTTGACTAAATCTTTTCAGGTGAAGCTTGAGTTGAGCTGAAGCTCTCCCATTGGCTTGTTTCATTCACAACTCTACTACATCTGCCTTGATCCATTGCCATATGAAGAAGGCTAAAAAAATTAACCAGAAAAATTGAATATTGTTGTTGGTATTGATGTATTGATGCAAGATGAGGATTGGGTTGGAAGGGAGGAGTTATTGGTGGTTGAAATTTTTTACGAAAGTGGTTATAATGTACAGCTAGCTCCTCCAATTGATTGAGCTGGGATGATCACCAAATGGTGAATGAATGAAAAAGCTGATGTTAAAGCCTAATGACTAATGAGGCTCTTGTTACAAAAATAAACTCTACTTTGAGGAAATTTGGAGAAGAAAATTTCAGCTCTATCTGTAGTGGTAGAAGTAATTATATAACTAAGACATACTTCCACAAATAGCTTCGGATCGAGTAAACAGAATGGAACATATAAAATAAAAATCATGAACTTTACTTTTGGCAAATGAGTAAAATTCAGCTAAAAACCACGCTATCCACCTTTGATCGTGCCACGTAAGGATGTAAACTGGGCCGAGCCGCCCAGGCCGAGCATGGCCCAGCATACCAACAAGGCATCTTGACTACCGCGGCAGGGCCCAACCCGGATGCTAGGTGCCTAGGAACAACATGGTCGGGGCCCAGCACGATGATGTTTTAATTGCCCAAAGAGAGAGTATGTGGGCCATGGGTCAGCCCAGCCCGCGCTCGGTTCTGTGCTGGGCTGAGGCCCTGCCAATCTAGGTACTGTACTGCCCGGTTTTCATTCGGTTTTAAAGATTCATGCCAATAGCTGGTAAGTCTCAAATTTGAAGATTTTATTGTAAATAAGGAGTGATCTCTACGTGGGCTCATTTTGACAATTATCCATGTTTAATTAAGGGCGTAAAGTTTAATGGTTTTGTTTAAACTTTGAAAAGTGTAAAATAGATACACGACACATAAGAATCAACCGAAACCATAATGAGACCTTCCAATCCATCCAAACTCAATGATTAGCACAAACAATTTCTTTCCATAGCCTTTCAGAACAAGGGGCTGCTTAGTTTGTTGGCAATCATGCATCCACTCGACTTACCACTTATGTGGGCTTTTTCTTTCCACCGTGTAGACTTTTCTTGGGTTCCAACCCCCTTGGCTGCAATGTTAAAAAATTCCTTTATTAGTTGTCCGTGTCTCTTAATCTATAGTTTTGCCCGTGTCTCTTAATCTATAGTTCTTTCCTTAAATAAGTTTATTTATTTGGATGGCTTAGATTTCATATAGAGTATAATCATGAATTGTAGGAGTGTTCATAGGATAGGCCGGGTTGAGTTGAGGCACATCTAGGGTCAGCTTGGTTTTAGAAACATAAGCTCGTATCTGGCCAAAATCTGATGAGGGCTATAAGTTCTTTGGCTGCACTCAACGCACCTCAACCGTGCCAGCCCAAGCCAGCCCATTTAGTCAATTGGGCTGAACTTCAGGCTTTCTGCGATCCAACCCCGAATCAACTATTAAAGAGACTGAAAATTTAAATCCAAAATGGGTCCAAGTACTAAAAACCCAACCCTGAACCCATCACAAAGCCAACTGGGCCAGGGTCGGGCCCAGTCTGACCTGACCCATAAAATAACCCCCATTGATTTGTTGCCTCTTACATTTTGGGCAGAGATTGCTGCCTATAAATTGAAGTGTTTTTTTTTTTTTTTAAATCTTTTGAGCAGCAGTAGTTGGAGTGCATTGGAGGAGTACACCTACAAATTATTATACTCCCATCAAAAAGGTCGTTGGAGTGGCTGGTTGCCCTAATCCTTAGGACAGGACTGTCCTTTTGTAATTAGGGTTTCATGCTTCCACCCATCTCTTAGTACTCTGCAGGACCATTTCAAACTATGGCATCCCAAACCTCCACGTGCAGAAAACACACTCATCTCTAAAGCAGGAAACGGATTAGAAGTGGACCCCACAATACACACACTACTGCTCTTCACGTGTTAGAAGGGGAAATGGATCCCCTGTTTGGACCATACAGGGAGTGCTACATGGAAGAGGAGTCACATCCCGTCTCTTGAAAAAAAAATTCCATCTCTTTAAAAAATTCATCTTTCCATGTGGCACCCCCTGTATGGTCCAAACAAGGCTTCCCAGTTTGGACCAAACAGGGGATCCGGATCCGTTAGAAAGACAATCCAAAGTTTATCCGTTGGGACCCACTTTAAAAGTAAAAAGATCATTTCCTACTTACCAAGACCGTTGCATGCTTCAGAAAGTACGGGCCCGGTAAAATAATAAGAAAAATTAAGTTTATTACCAAGGTGGGCCATCTGTTTAGATGAATGGTCAAGATGGAAATGATGGTGGGCCACAGATTTGGAGGGGAAAAAAAAGGTACTTCTGTAGTCCGGTGGACTACCGAAACAACAGGTTTTGGAGGCAGAGCCGTGGTGCTATTTGAATCACCGCTTTTACATGAACAAAACCCTCTTTCAGTCTCTGCCTTTGGCGGCTCCTCTTTTGACCCAATACAAACAAATCCCCCCCAAATTTCTAGGGTTTCTCTCTCTCCTAGGGTTAGGGTTTTTCCAAACACTCGCTCACTACCAGAGCTTGCATCTCTCTCTCGAAGATCCGGACATGGCGACCGTTGCTCCTGCAGCTGACCGTATCCTTCCTTCATTTCCTCATCTGGGTTGGCGTTTTTTTTCTCTCTTGATTTGCTCTCTTTCTTCTGTTCTGCTGATTGATTCAAGATCTGGGTTTTGCTTATTATATCTATATATCTCTCTTTGTATTTGTCTTTCATCTGGTTTGATTTGTGGGTTTCTATGGGTACTGTTAGGGTTTATGAAAACCGGGGCAGATGTTTAGTAGATGACTGATTTTGGGGTTTTTGTAGTATGTAGGGTTTTAAATTTTTTTGGGGGTTTTTGAAGAGGGCTTTTTTTTTTTTTTTTTTTTTTTTGGCGTTATGGTTGTTTGGGGAATTATGTTTGTTGTTGTTTTTTTTTGTGGGTTTATCGTTTTTTCGGCTGTTGAATTTAGTTTATGGTCTCACAGGGATTTTGTAGGTTGATAGAAATTTTGTGGATAGAGGGCTTTATGCAGTGTTCATAGTCATTTTGAGTGGAGTTTAAGGTTTTTTATTCTTTATTAGTATGTGGGATCGAGCTTATGGTTGTGATGGTGGTTTTGGATTTGATTGAATGAGGATTCTAGTTGGGGTTGTGATTTTTCCTATTGATTAGTTGGACGTATGGTGATTCGGTTGAAGTGGTAATGTGGGGAAAACGGAGTTTTCTATTGTTTTGGTTGTGATTTGATTCAGATTTTGATTGTATTGTTGTATTTTGTTGAGGTTGACATGTTTGCTTTCTTTTTAATTACTGATTAGATATTACTATTGTTACTCACAAAACACTAGGATAGAGGGCTTGTAACACCTTTTTTTTTTTAACATGACACTCTGCTTATTTTTGTTGGAACGTTATTCAAATTTTTCAAAGAGAGAGATTGTGAGTTCTGGTTTATTCTCCAAATGACTTTTTAGTCAAATTGAAATTTTTGCTTTTGGAAAGGTGGTGCTTTCTTTCATAATTTATTCAATTGTTTCGTTTCTTTGGTTACATGGTGATTCAGAAAAGAGGTTTTATGTGTTTGTTTCACTTCTACTTTTCTTTAGCTTTGATTTCCTATTGGTATTTTGGCGAGGATTAGCTATGTAGTAAACGGAATAGCTTGAGTTTGATTTCTGTGAAAGCAAAGGATAATTGCACATATGTTATTTATAGCCATATTGCCACTACATGTGGGGCTTTGTGAACATGGGCTTGATTTTGGTGGTTCTGTCTGGTGTTGAAATTGGCCATCAGATGACCTAGCCCTTATGGAGTGGGTTTCTATGAATTGTGGGTCCATACATGGTCGATCAGCTGAATGCTCATTGTATTTCTCTATGTAAATATGGTTCTTTTGTATCCTTTACTCTCTCTCACAGAAGCTACAGATTTGCTCCAGAAACTTTCATTAGATTCTAAGCCGAAGACCCTCGACGTTCCCGATGCTACTAAAAAGGTATCATAGTTTCTACTAGCTTGTAATCATTTCTTCTGTGTGTCCTTTTAAGTTTTTGTGCTAATTTGTTGTGATCTATTTTCTTTTTAAGAAATATGGGTCTGTGGACACTGTTAAAGTAGCAAATGTGCCAGTCTCATCATGTGAGCGGTCTACTCCGCCGCTGCTTCCGGATTTTATTGATCCAAACATGTGCTACCTTCCTAATGGATATACACCATATTACTATGGAGGTAAGCTGATCATTTGAGTTAATTATGGTTTCTATGGATATTGACAGTTTTTTTTTTTAATACTCTTGTTCCTCAATTCTCTTCAAAAACTTGGTTGGTTTGATTCTTATGTCTTATTGATATTATTACTGTTTTAAGTATTCTCTTGAGCAGTTCTTTAGGTTGCAAATATTACATAGATAGTTCCAATATTTTTTGCATCATTTATTAGATTTAATACCGTGTGTGATAATCATAACTATTTCATATTTTCTATTTTTCAGGTTATGATGGTCCTATTGGTGAGTGGGAGGATTACCCTAGATATATCAACCCAGATGGAGTCGAGATGCCTCCTGTATGTTCTTTTAAACCATGCATGGATATGTTTTGTGGATAATTAGGCATATTTTAGATTTTTAGTTCTGTAAATATGTTTTCATGGTTGTGGGTCTTTTCATGTTCGACAACTTGAGATGTGCCTCGGAAGCTTTGGTGCATTTTTGTGCCCCTTACATTTCATGCTCTGCGAGAAATTTTTAGGAATCATTCAGACAATTGCCCTGTTCAAGATATTAACTTTATATGATTACTGATTCTTTTGACAGGGAGTTTATGGGGATAACGGGTCCCTTGTTTATCACCATGGATATGGATATCCACCTTATGGAGCATACCCTCCACCTGGTTCCCCAGTTCCAACCATGGGACATGATGGTCAGTTGTATGGACCCCATCACTACCAGTATGGGGCTCCTTATTACCAGCAGCCAACAACCCCAAATGGGCCATATGCTCCAGCTCCCACTTCAAAAGGGGATGTTTCTACCTCTGTTGCTGCTGATCAGGTGCCACTGCCTGTTGAAACTGGTAATGGAAATTCCAATGGTGGTGTGAATGGAAGCAATGGTTCAACAACACTGAAGCCAGGCTCACAGAACGGGTCCCTGACATCTAATGGGTCATTTGGGAGGGGTGTTATGCCAGGTGGCGTTCCTGCTTCTGGTTATCAGGATCCAAGGTTAGGATTCGATGGGATGCGGTCACCCATACCATGGTTAGATGGCCCCATTTTCTCTGATGGACAGCCCAGACCAGCTACAAGTACTGTTTCTTCGGCTATCAGTAATGGTCCATCTGGAAGGAATCAGAGTCTTCGCCCCCCACCACATCTCATGGTAGTCAATTTCCGGTTCATACTTCAATTGTGTCCTTTGCCTATTCATTTTTCTTTTGACAATTGCAATCCTTTTTTTGTTCTTGAAGTCTCATGTGTGCATTAATGTAGCATATGGATATCTTCATTTGCCTGAGAGTGCACATTTTGTCTTTGAATGTTTTGCAATGCATGTTTTACATGCATCTCATTTGGAGTCCTTTTAATATTCAGGGTTTGCAAGCTCCAAGAACAACTGGTGTGGGCCCAGCTTCTGGATTCATGAATAGAATGTACCCGAACAGCAGAATGTATGGCCAGTTTGGGAACACAGTTAGAACAGGTGCTGGTTTTGGATCCAATGGTTATGATTCTAGAACAAATGGTCGTGGGTGGTTGACTGTCGATAACAAGTACCGACCAAGGGGCCGAGGCAATGGATTTTTTGGTTATGGCAATGATAACATGGATGGGTTGAATGAACTAAACAGGGGGCCTAGAGCTGGTCGCTTTAAGAACCAGAAAGGAGTTGCACCCAACGTCACAATAGCAGTCAAGGGACAGAGCCTTACTTCAAATGGAAATAAAGAGGACTCAACTGTAGCACCAGACAGGGATCAGTATAACCGAGCAGAATTCCCTATCAGCTACTCAGATGCTAAATTCTATATCATCAAGTCTTATAGCGAGGATGATATTCACAAGAGTATCAAGTATAGTGTCTGGGCAAGCACCCCCAATGGAAACAAGAAGCTGGATGGTGGATATGGTGAAGCGCATGACAAACCTGGCGGCTGCCCTGTATTTCTGTTCTTCTCTGTGAGTACCTTCTGTATGTCATGGTTACATTTGTGTTCGTTTGTCATAGATTTGGTCACCTTGACAACTTTCGTTTTTCGGATTGTTTTTCTGGGCTGTGTTGAGCTGTTCATGTTCTATTTGTTGCTATTGCTTATCCAGTGTGTTTTTTTTTTTTTTTTGTTTTTTTGTTTTAGGTCAACACGAGTGGACAATTTGTTGGCCTTGCAGAGATGGTGGGCCCGGTTGATTTTAACAAGAATGTTGAATACTGGCAGCAAGATAAATGGAACGGTTGCTTCTCAGTGAAGTGGCATATTGTAAAGGACGTGCCTAACAGTTTGTTGAAGCACATAACTCTTGAGAACAACGACAACAAACCTGTGACAAACAGTAGAGACACTCAGGAGGTAGTAAGCATTTTCTAGTCATGATTGCCGTTCACTTTAAAATGCAATTTTAAAATGTAATTGCATTTAACTCTAGGATTTGCCAGTATTGATAATGTTTGGCTATCACAGGTAAAGTTTGAACAGGGCCTTGAAATGCTCAAGATATTTAAGGATCATGCCAGCAAGACGTGCATCTTGGATGATTTTGGGTTCTATGAGTCCCGCCAGAAAACAATGCAGGAGAAGAAGGCTAAGCAACAACAGTCTCACAAACAGGCAAGATATGTTATTTTCATGATTGATATGTTTCATATAGTCGCTTAGATAAGCGTACACTTGGCTGGAATGTACTCCTCTGGTCTGCAGGTCATATTATTATATGAACTGCTGCCTCCCATAGTACATTTGGGCCTTTAGCAAGTGCAAATGGGATCACCCATGCTTTGATAGTTCAACTGCTAATCTAATGATATCTACCAGGTTTTATCTATGGCTTAAAACGTATCTTACTGCTGTTATATAAACTCCTTTTTTTTTTGTGTGTGTGGTGGTTGGGTTTGGTTTTGTTGTTTCATTGTGGGGATCAAGGGAAAGATTCCTTCTGTGGACCTTGGTATCACACATTCCCAGGAATCGATCCCTGAGTCTTCAACTTCAAAGTATTACTCCTGACCTGTAGCCCAACTTAGCAGAAAAAAATAGGCCAACTGTTGTTGAAGATAATTGGACTCTTACTTTTGTTTTGGCTTAAAAACCTTAGCTAATGTGTGATTGCTCTTCAGGTCTGGGATGGAAAGCCAACTGTAATCATTGCTGATGAGAAAGACAAAGATGTGTCAAACATGAAAATAAGATTGCAGAAACCATTAGAGATGGCTGATGTTCTGAATAAGGAAGTTGGAGAGCGGAAACAATCGGAGGAGAATGGTTTGGTTGCTGTAGCTCTAGAGGCCCCAAATGGTGCTGCTAAACCAGCTACAGAAAAGCGAGTTGTTGCCAATGGGGTAGCAAATGGCTGCTAGCCATGCCAACCCTTTTAGCTGTAGACTGTAGTCTTTGGTTTCTGGATAAGTGGTTTGGGCAGGAAGTTTTACTGATTTAGTCACAGTACCAACCTAGAGTTGCCAAGACTGCATGCATGCTCATATTGGCTCTTCTTACCCCCTGCAAGCGAAAACAGAGTGTGCACAGATCCTATGTGGGGCAAGCCAGTTTAGATTCTCTTCTTATTTCTGTTCAACTATCCCTTTTGCATTAGGACCTTGTGATGGGAATTTATAGTTGGTGGCTTCTAACATGTTTCTTTTTTTAATTTTTTTTTTTATCCTTTTCCTTTTTTGGGGGGTTTGATCGAGGGTTTTGTGCAATGTTATTTTAAAATATCATTTCCTTATGCTATGCAATTTCTCTTTTGTGTATCTACTCTTATTAAAGCTTTCCTGTATGAGTAAGGAAGGACCAGAACCAAGTGGAAGTTGAGTTTTCTTCTCATTCCCCTAATTTCTCTCTTTAATTGGTTTTCATCCATATAACTATATATCTATACATTACATGTAATTGATGTTTTTCTTTGAAATATAGTTTCCTCGTTTGTGGCTGATGCACTATTCATCAACTTGGGGTCGGCTAAAAATTTTCTGCTCCAGAACACTATGCACTTGGAGAAGAAAAAGGAAGAATCTAAAGTACCTCTCACTCGACTTGTGCAATAAGAAATTCTCTCTAGCATCAAGTATATACTAGCTATAGATTTGAATTTTTTAGGGGGGGAGAAAAAACTCGCAAGCTATAGATTGTAGTACTAAAAAATTTGGACAAGACCGCGGGGCTCACATGGTTCGACCCAACAGAGCCTAGACAAGGAACTGCTCATGTGCCAGGTATTAAACATTTTGGGTACGGGCTTCAATGCCTACTGCTGCACCTGAACTAGACCGTGCTGCTTGTTGGGGGTGTTTGGATGGTCAATGTGGACCGGTGATCAGGTGGGCTCCATACCTTCACGCGCGTACCTTTTTTGAATTGGCATTGTTCTTAATTGACCCTAATATGAGCATATTTGATAAGCATTGGAAATGCTAATATTTAATGGTTATGCATCATGCTTATATTGAATGGAAAATGTTCACCAGCAAGCAGATGACATTTAGCTTATATGCGGTCTAACTCATGGGACCCATTTTGATGCAAGTTTACCTGATTGAAGGAGGGCAGATTGAAAGGTCTACTCATGCACGGGGTTTACTTAACCCAACTGTGACTACCATTAAGTGGGCTTAGTATAAATAAATCATAGAATTGACCCAATCTTGATTCCACCATTGGCTTAATCACTCTTTACTTTTGCAATTGATGCAAGTCCACTTGGACTCCATCACTGCAGGATTATTCTATTCGTCTTCCTTTTATGGTCCTATCTAAAATCATTTGGTGGGCCTTTTGATCTCATAATTAAACTGTCTTTTGCCTATGATTACGTACATATTTATAGAGCTGGACCTGGGACAACTTGATATTAATGATTTAAGTCAATCAGGCTAAATGGTTGATTGTTTTGCTCTCATTTTTACCTATGTATATAGATATAATACATACGTAATGTTTTAGTATGAATAGGTTTGGTTGCGCCCATATGTATCACGTGTAAATTTGGTGTGTCCATGGAGTGCAAATGTTGTCATTTTCAAATAATTCCCACCCATCCTTTGGTAGGAAACCATTACACACCTAATACCTCAGAGAGGCTTCAGTAAAACTACCGCTTGCATTGGGTCGCAGAATCAAAATCCATCAATCACTTTCTGCTTTTGCGACTATAAGGGCCCCAAAATTGCAATCCGAACTATTCAAAACTTTTATTATTTAACTAATGGTCCTCAAGATATTTAACTTTATTTCTTAAATTTTTATATATCTTGAAAAATATATAAGAAACTGCAATAACAATAATAATAACAATAGTCATAATCCTATATATATAATTTTTTGCCCAGCGAAAGTAGAAAAAAAGAAAAGCTTAATCCATTTTCTAATTCTATGTACTTCTGTTGGGCCTAATTCATGATCCAAACCATTCACTGTGTCTGAGACATACAATTTCCTCTTTTCCCAATAGTATATATATATATAGACACACACACTTGTCCCACTAAATTAAATAAAAAAAGTTGTGACATATTAGTGATCATTAAACCTGATTTTCCCAATTTCAGGATCGAAATTCAGATAATGACTCTAGTCAATATTAACTTTTTAACTTTTTTACACCATATCCCATGATATCACGTATCAATTTCTCTGTCATACAATTTTTGAAACTAGCGAACGAAATCATTTTTTTTATAGAACAAGAAAAATTACATTTTGTAAAAAGTAAATATACATCTGACCACTATTTCTCAAGTGATCATTGAGATTTTTTTCCCTAAGATCCTACATAAAAGCCATAACATCATAGGACGGTCTTGTGATATTATGAGATTTATCAGTTTCTATGACATACACTGTTCACATGATATCATGGGATCCCGGGCCAAAAAGTTTATATATATATATATATATTGGCTAGAATCAAGCAGCTCCCGTGTGAAATTATCTGAATTTTGGTCATAGAATTGGAAAAAAAATGGATTAAAGGAGAACTAATGTGTCAAAACCCCTTAAATAAAGGGTGATATAGATGCTGCATTATTTTCCCATATCATTTTCTCAAATGTAAAAAGTGTTTAAAAACAAATGTGGTAATATGTTTCACATTTGTACATGTAACTTATCACATCCTATGTGTAAAAGAAAAGGATGTTTAATTCTGTAGGATCTTTTGCTCCCCATCTATTGCGCAGTTTTTCCATCTTTTTTTTTTTATTGTTGTTGTTGTTGTGGTGGCCGCAGGAGATGTTAGTCCCATCTCACACCAACCTACTTTGATAAAAGATCTAACTTAATTTGGATCTTACCTTCATTTTCCTTAATTAACAAGGCATATAATTCATGACCTTATAAACCATGGCTCGTAACATTCAAAGAGATTGATTAGGGTGACCTTATAAACCATGACTAGTAGCATTCAAAGAGATTGATTAGGGTGACCTTATAAACCATGGCTAGTAGCATTCAAAGAGATTGATTGGGATTAGGACAGCAATGGGTAGGTCCCGCCTAAACCTAAACCTAAACCTAAACCCGACCCAAATGACAATTTATCTGCTCCGCACCCGACCAACCCCGTGGGTTGGATCTGGTTTTTGGATAGATTTTTCTCTTTTGGATCTTACAAGTACGATTATGGAAAGTTATTTTACAATGTGTTGCCATTACCTGTGCTACTAAAAACTTGAGCGAAAAGATGTATAAAGTGATATACCCTGCCCAAAACCTAATCAATTCACTGCCAAATCCAACCTTAATAGGAAGAGGTCATAGCAGGTCCCCAATTAAACCCAAACCCAAACCCAAACCCAACCGGTTGCCATCCCTCGGATTGATGGATGATTAGCAAACTCTCTCTTACACGCAATGAAATTAGATAAGCTCCACCCAAACAAATTTGGTGCCCCACTTTTTTGTTTGATGAAAGAGTTGGTGCTTTGTTCCAACGTGCTTGCCCCTTGCAAAATGCAGACCCTTTTACATCCTATATGAGCCCGTTTATTTACTAGAATTCCTGACAGAAATTCAAGCTGTCTGAGAATTCAGAATTCTTGTCAGAAATTCTGTGTTTCATTACTAGAATTCATGGGCATTTGAAGTTTTAGGAATTTAAAATTCTAAAGAAATCAACATTTGAAAAATCACTTTAACAAGGAGGATTTGAAAATCTTACTTGGCAGAGGAATTTTGGGAGAAAAACGACGGTATTCTGAGAGCCCAAACAAAAATTTAGGCCATGAATGAAACAATGAATTTAGAATTCCAGAATTTAGCAGCATTTCAAATACTAGGATTTAAAACTCCCATACAACAACCAGACATGAATTCTAGTAAAGAAACGGACCCTAAAAATCTAGGATCTTTTATCCATTTCCGAAGGCCTTGGCGGAATCAGCACATAGGAGTACTAAATTTATGATATCAAAGCCTACTACATTTCAGACCCGTCGTGGACCCACATATAACTGTTTGCGAGAGAGAAGTTCCACCTTCCAACTCCACTTTTACATGCAAATAGCATGAGCGCATGCATTCCAGAGAGCCAGAGAACCTTGTAACTCCAATATTACGTGCGAATATGCTCAGCGCACGCATTCCACTGAGAGAGAGAGATGGCAGCCGCTCCTTCTACAGAGACTGTTACCAACACCCAACATGAAAGAGGCCATTCCATTATTTTTCTTTGAATGCTATGAGTGGGCTGTTTGGTGACTTTGCACCGACATGGCATAACCAACTCTATCCCTACACATGGGGCGGTTCCTGATTCGTTAAAACAGTACTCCCCTGTTTCAAAACAGGGGATTCGGACTCTTTTTTTTTTTTTAAATAGTTATCCTAGTACTTTTGTCTGCTAGAGAAAAGTAGCCATCATTAAGGCATTCTGCAACCTCCCTTCTTCTCGTCCTACATCTAATGAGGACCAGCATTAAGGCCTCTGTGATGCACTGGTTAATATTTAATACAATCCAATTGAATATATATATATATATAAATACATCCAGAATGTGACGTGAGAGATGAAAAAGAGATGCGGTAGTGGCGATAAGAGATTAGTCACCCAGAGTGAGGTATCGTGGGTGAGGACTTTGAATATTTAAGTGCTTAGTGAGAAGAATTAATGAGACACGTTGATATGTGTCCTGAAGAAGGTGTCTCGAAAGAGGGAGTTTTCATAAGAGAAGAGAGGAAGATATACAGGGAGATGAAGAGGGGTGTTTGTTTTGAGCGGACATTTCCATTTAGCAGGTTTTTTTTTTTTTCTTCAAAGTTATGGTTTGCTGATGTGTATACAACCTTTTAACGTGGCCTATGGATGATTGAAAATCAACCCAAAATCAAGACTTTTTCTTGCAACCACTACCCAAACTTTAAAGAAATAGAATTGCCATTTAAACAATAAGCCCAAATCTCCTGAATGAGAATCCTCATGGGATTGGGCAAGGCCAGTCAGGGCCACCAGGGAGGGAAGGAGATGGAGAAGGGTTATGCTCAAATACGCGCCCGCACCACATCAGATGATGAATATGTGTGAGCCTCCCAAATCTAGGCAAAAGAGATAAATGGGGGCAATCCGTTGGTATGATATAGAGTCTCATGGGCAGTTCGCGGAGGAAAGCCTATAGGTAAACTTCTCCAATAGAACAAAAACCACTAGAAGAAGAAAAAATATCGTATGACATATAATGCACATTCTGTGCACATAAATAAGTATAAGTATTATACTACATATCAAAAGAGACTTCCATTTATCTATTGGAGCTTGGACATCCATTTCTTGGCTATTGATCAGGTAACTAGCAGCCACCTATCTCTATAAGATGGCTAATCTCCGCACCCCCTTCCATCAAGTCCGGAATGGGTACCACATACTGCTGATGTTCTATTTACAGAAAAGATGCCGAGAGACTTACTTCATCCCTCCATTTCAGTTACTTCTGTCAGCCCATGATTGTATGTCTAGCATAATATAGTTAGATATACGTTTGGCCAATCATCACAACCATGCAGATCAACAAAGGATGGATCCTGCTCGCGGGCACTACCATACATTTACAGATGTTTGTTAGCTCTAAGGAACAACAAAAACCCCAAAATGTTTCCATTACTTTTTCATTAAGAAAAATAATAACGGTTACCTTTTCCCTCCCATCTCCCAGAGTCCTACTCAAAGGATTTAAAACAATAGCATGTGACATACCAGGTCCAAGAAAGAATTCACAGATAACGCTATGTACTACACTGGACAAAAAGCCGATGCCAAATAAAAACCTGCAACAGACGGCTGCCCAGTTATTGAAAAAATGCCATCTTCACCTATTTATAGCTTCACTAGTACTTGGCAAGTTGAGCGGTGGTCGTTAGCTGCACCAATCTACAGGCGAACATCAACAACTTTCATCTCAATTACATATCTCTGGGTAAACAAAAACAATAGCTGTGATGGTCAAAGAACCAAGAACAAATGCCCTCACAATCACAAAGCTCTGGCCAGACAAAAACAATAGCTCTATTAGTCAGAGACCCAGGGTGGGGATGTATACAGTGCTGACTTCCACAGACATTCAGCAGCTGTATCTAGATAGGCTTTGTCAATTAAAGTTTAAAATTAAAATAAAAAAAGCTCACAAGGATCCAATTGGGACCCCTAATGAAACTCAATTTACCAATCAATTACCTTAAGTTGAAAAGGGTTATATAACCACAGTTTCTTGATCTGCCAATGATCCTAGTACAGCTGAAGTCTGTGGGCCAGACTTCGATTTAGGTTGAGGGAAGGACTCACTCAGGCTTCTTTAATGTAAGAAGAATTGAATGCTTGATCAGGTTTCAAAACACCAACTTCAACTAAGCATTCTAATCAACCATACCTCACTAAAGAGTTAGTAATGTTTTGATTATGCTCACATACCATTATAATAATCTCCTGTACTCTGTGAGGACTGGATATATGTTCTCAAATGCTGTATAAGTCTCATCTCTCACCTGAATAAGGATTAAAAAAATAATAAAAAAAATCAACTTGCAAGGAAAGAAAAAAGATGAAACCATTGAATAATACTACAAAAATGAATGGATGTATTACCTTGGCTCCAGTAAGAACAATCTTGCCAGATACAAAAATGAGCAACACTATCTTAGGTTGTTTCATACGATAGATCAGACCAGGGAATATCTCAGGCTCATACTGCTAGAAAACCAAAACGTAGCTGTGTTCAAAATAATGCCACTCGGAAAGCCCAGCAGAGATGATAATAACAATAATACAATTCTATAAATTTGAACTTACACTTGAAAAGGCATTATGGGTTAATGCAAGCCCTTCCAGTCTAATAGGAAATTTGACATCACAAGAGCCCACTATGTTCTGAATCTTAAAATCCTATAGATCATGGCAATAGATGTTAAAATGAAAGAATAAATAATAATTGACGTTTCAATCAAGCAATGTGTGTGTGTAGAGAGAGAGAGAGAGAGTAACACCATGGGCCATATCCACCACAAAAGCTAGCTAATGAAGTGGAGGCAACCATGGGTACTTAAGCCCAGGCTCCGGAATTGTTTACTTCGGATGTGGGACTCATGTATTCCTGTGCACATTCTTTGCAGACTCACAGGGCAAAACCTGGTATACCATTTTGCGGTCCCACAGGATCTTACACAGACAGTCAGACACGGGCGTGTATAGAGAGAGAGAGAGAGACCTTGAATTTAGCAGGAAAACCAAGCTTCTGAATAATTCGAGCATACTGCAAAACAAAGTTTTATGTCTAACATGAATTTCAAATAACAACTTATGAACTCTTTTAAAAAAAAAAAACCGTCAATGTGATAAAATCCACACACACATTGAGGCAATTTTTTTTGTCACTCGTACCTTTCTTGCAGCTAGTTTTGATTGCGCTTCACTCTTTGCTCCGGTGCAGACCTGACAACTCAATGTTCAAAAATTAGGATACCGAACGAGCTTATAGAAAATGCAAGATTTTTTTTTTCTTCCAAATGGAAAATTTTTAAACACATACAAGAGGATGGCAAGACCCACCAGAAATCAAAATGGGTGGTGATTATCTCGAATGTATGGGTGGTGATTATCTCGAATGTATGAGGATGTAGAAGCCACATAATAAATGCCTTTGGGGGGCGGGGGGGGGGGGGGGGGGTGTTGTGGATAAAAAAGGTGACACTGTTTAAAGCAAAAATATGAAGAGAAATAACAATAAAAAGCAACTTTTCTCAAAAGATCCTGTGGACTCTTAAAGTACTAATAGCTGAGATAGAACCGAAGAACAGCAGCAATACTAATTGGAACAATTGAAAAGCAACAAAATGGATAAGCTTAACTAATGTCAGCTGAAAAAAAAAAAAAACTTTAGATGCCACTGCATATTAACCCACCATTTTTCCAGATGCAAATATCAGTGCTGTCGTTTTTGGTTCTCTTATCCTCATGATTACAGCAGCAAAACGCTGTATGGCAAAGAATTTGGAAAAAAAATAGTAGTTATCTATTTATGAAAAAGAATACAATAAAAAATTATAAGAATGTGAATGTAGTTTAGTAAAATTTTAATACACAAAAAAAGGGGCAAAATTGAACAGTTAGACAATTATTCAAACCTTTGGGTTGTACTCTGCATTACGGGCTTGCAAAGCTATAGCTTTAAGGTCCAACTTGCAGTCCAAGTTAACTGTTGAAACAATATTCCTGCATATCCAACCAATGGTGTGTAAGTTGAACATACCAGTCAAACCTCCATACGTAAATGATATCTTATTAAATCAAAGTATTAATAGCACTTTTAAAGAACTATTCTAAGAGAAACCTTTACTGATAAACTCCAAAAAAAATCGAAGGTCAATTTAGATAAAGCAAAGCTCCATTGCATAAACATGTCTAATAAAATTATCAGTAATCATTTACTCTGCATTATGAGTTGGATGGTTGAAGTGGAAACTTGCATAAACAAAGATTATACCAACTATGACACAGGGAGAAAAAATGTTGGCCAATTAAGAAACAACACATGCAAAAAATATGTAGTGGAAATGAGAATGCCGGTATGGATGGATGGTAAACTAGGAACGAAAGAATCGAGAGAATTTAGGGGTAGCATCAATAAGTGATAAATTAAGAGAAACTCATTTGAGATAGTTTGGACATGTCCACGCAGGCCAACAATAGCGCCAGTGAGTAAAATTTCTATATGTAGGTTGTTAGCATCTTGAGGAAAAGGGGTAGGTTGAAGAGGACATGGATTGAATTAGTAAGGATAGATTTGAAGAAGTGTAACGTATATGAATTTTGTAGCTAACGCCAACATAGTTGGGACAACCCGTTGATGATGGTTTTTTTTTTTTTTTTTCCTTTTCTTTTTACAAACCAGACATGTAGAGAACATAACATGCACAATGAAATCTTAACAATTACGAATATTGTCAAAGATTCAAAGCATATATATATATATGTACTTTCAAAGCTCCTTCCTTGGATGAAATTTCCTTACCCAAACAATACCAGAATATGTTGCTCAAATAAAGAATTTGATAATATTTTCAAAAGTCTCCCTTAATGCCCTACCCTCAGCTGCATTAAGACGTAAAACAAAATCAGATTACCCCAATATAATTTTCTTGTGATCATTCCAAAGTACTAATTCTAAGGCCCCAAGGGGCTTTGGTTTCTATCTTAGAACCAAAATTCCCAGCCCACAGTGCTTTGGTAATTGGTTTCCATCTTAGATCCATCGAATTGAATGTAGAACTCCATAGTGAGCATGTTCGACACAATTTCTCTTTACAAGGTTCATAAATGATTGTAGGTACCTATAATAAAAAAAATGAAAAAAAATAAAGAAAGAAAGATAAACTACAAAAATCCAAGACATTGGAGATGATAGATTTTGTATATTTTCCTTCTTACATTCCCAAATAATATGACATGTATTTGGACCACCAAAATGTCATTGAAGCATGTAGCATTGTACATTGGATGATTTTTTTAACAATCTAATGTCTCCATTTATCCATTGTTAATGATTTTATTAAATCCAGCCAGCCAATTGGGTATTGGTTATTGGCCCATAATTGGAAAGGCCATCAATAAAGCCAATGATGATGATGATGAATGATGATTACAACGAGAGATAAAGTAAGGAGTGTACATATGTATGAATATATGTATGAGTGTAAGTGTGTGTGTGTGTGTGTGTGTGAGAGAGAGAGAGAGAGAGAGAGAGAGAGAGAGAGAGAGAGATTCTCAAAAACACCCTTTTGCGCCCCTATATTTTAGGCCATGGAACCCGCCTTAAGTCAATACAGTCTTTTCGCACACACTATCCCTCCATAAATTCTCATAAGCCCAAGTTCAACTTTATCTTTTATTGGCATCATTAAGGGCCTGTTTGTCTCAGGTAATTGAATACATAGGAATTATGAGACTCTTATTTTTAAAAAATGGTATAAAACTGAAGAAACGTGAATTTCCAAAAATGACCATCAAATGATCTCCCCTCAAATAAAAAATGAATCATGGAGATGCGAGAAATGAATACCCAGCCACCGCCCTAGCGATTCAAATATGAAGAAAATGAGGGTTGCATCTACATCGGTACCTTTAATCCTCCAACCGTCACCCTTTAATCCTTTTCGGTCAAGCTCATTTGACCATCAACTCTGTCATAATCAATTCCTATGTATTCTTTGCAAACAAAACAGCCCTAATCACTGCTTACCCACATGATATTGCTTGAATTAAAGGTTAAGCACCGCACAAGATACCAGCAAAGACACTATTTAGATCTTTCCAATCAGATCCACAGATCATCAGCTCATCAACTTTTTTCAACTTTTACAAAGGATAATTAAGAGGACACAAGTATCTAAGTGACATACAAAAAGACAACAACATCAATAAGAAATTTGGAAAAAGAAATAAACAAAAGGAATCTTCAAATTATATTACACTAAATGACAAAAATCCACTATCCCTGTATCATCCCAGCACTTAAAACCCCATATACAATAGCAATAGCCTCAAGAAACCTGGTTAGGAAAAGGAAAAAAAAAAAAACCAACTTACTGGAGAGTGGGAACAATTCCAGATGGATGCCTAGATAGATCAACCGGTTGGCTGCTTTCCAAACCTCTATCAGCCATATCCCACTTCAGACCTAACCTAAAGAAATCAAAGAAACATTCAAAATCAAACCACTCCCAACAGAATATAGGGTGAGAAAATTTTATAGTCTTTCTCCACTTGTATTCTAACTTCTAATGCTTGGACAGAAACTTTAGTGAAAAAATAAACACAGGGTCGATTTGACAATAACAATTCTCATCTAAACAGCAATTTTGCACCAACCCCAAATCAACTTTCCCCAGATATCTACTAAAAAAAATGCAGTGTTCAAGTTTATACAAGGAAAGAAGATTCGATCACTTTGCAGTTCTTTCTTCGTTTCATGTTTCCAAAAAACCCTAATCAAAATTCTCTGAAATTAGTCCTTCCATGGAAACCCTGATTCATTAATTTGACCAAACTTATGAAAGATCCCACAATTTTTACCTAATTTTGCCTCTTCTACACTAAAACCCTAAACCCTAAACCCTAATTCAATGTTCAGAGAACAAAGAATATGAATCGGATGTCTAAGAAGAAAATTTAGAAAGGATCTGATGATTCCAGAGGTTTCAAGCCTCCCCGATTTCTAGGGTTTTCGAAAACAGAATTTGCGAACAGACGATTTGTCGATTGTAGCGATCTTTCGCACCTCTAAACGAAATCAAACCAAATTCTCTTTGTTTTCAGGCAATCAGATGATGATGATGATGTGATGAAGAAGTCTTCGAAATCTTCTTCAAATTCAAGAGTTTAAGAGCGCAGAGATTTTGAAATGGCGATGTTTTATAGGGAGTAGAATAGAATATATCCAAAAGCGCAAAAAGGTTATTTTAGGGTTTCGTTCCGCTTCTTTATATACAAGGGAAGAGAGAGAGTATAATATGCCGGT
This sequence comes from Cinnamomum chago, assembly GCA_038049695.1. Taxonomy (NCBI): domain Eukaryota; kingdom Viridiplantae; phylum Streptophyta; class Magnoliopsida; order Laurales; family Lauraceae; genus Cinnamomum; species Cinnamomum chago. Next base: position 10,995,721 of record CP142454.1, on the reverse strand, counting down.
GGACTCCAACAGAAACCGGCTATTGCCAGTTTTCAAAACTTGATTACCTGTACAGCCTGGCCAAGTCCCACGTGTCGCAATCAAAGAGTCCCAACACTATCTCATGTAAGCAGTTAGCTCGCCATTATGTAAGATAATCCGGACTATTTAGGAGGAATTTATCCTCTTAAGTAGTATATCCTTGAAAAAGAATTCAGTCCCTCCATGGAACACTACAATGGAAAAGTAGGGATTCAAAGCCAGCACTCCCAATCCTTTTTAACTTTATAACATGCTCGTGCTATGTGAAAGTTACGGTAGAAATAATTAATTCATATAAATCTATGATAAAAGTTAATGATTTAGATTAATGATTTAGAATATTTAAAATATAGTATTTTAAAGTCTTGATATCGATCTCTAGTTTTTCCTTTTTTAGGAATCAAATGTTTAGTCCACTAGTGCTACCACTAAGGGACTACATGGGTGTTTATTCAGGTTTCCTTTGAGCCCGGAGAGACTAGTCCAGTCCAATAGCGCGAAAAAAAAAAAAGAGCATTAGCCACATATTACGTAAATGAAAAGAATTCAAATTTAATTACAACAACCTAAGGCTAGGGAATTATGAAAAATAAATTACTAGGAAAAAAAACTCTACTCTTGATCTTTATCGCCATTTCTCTAAGGACGAGAAAGCCAAAAATACAAACCTTTTCACCTTATGTAGAAGAAGACAAGTAAGTTTTCAAATCCATAGTAGCTACATGTAGTTATATGAGTGAGCAGTTATATGTATATATTTATAGGGCAAGGCTCTCCTAAGTGTGGGTTTAAAATAAAGTTCCATAAGCTCATACTTGTGGGGCCCACCCTTGGTCCATTCAAATGAACCAAAGATACGACCCCCCCTGAATTGCACATGCTCACCAACTTTCGATCAGATTCGAATTTATTAGATCGTTGGATTGATTGTATATCGATCTGAATGGACCTTTGACCATTAAACTTTTGAGGCTCCAATGGAGATGATGGATATTACGATTGAGGTTGATTTTTTTCAAAGAGGAATGTCTCAAGGAGTCCTTAAAATCCCCCATCCCCATCTCTATGTAGCTCCTCAAGTGGGCCCAACTATACACTTCAACTTCCTTTTATCCTAAACTTGAACTTAGGAGAACTGTGATAAGTGAGTAGTTATATTGTTGTACAAAAGGATAAAGTGGGTGGTGGAGTGAGATAAGAAGGAAGGAGTGGTAAGTGGGGAGAGAAAATGAAATATTTAAAATAAAGTAGTATAACCATCGGCCAAAATTAAAGCCAAAAGACTTGACTTTAATATATTATAATATAAACAGTCCAAATTATCTCAATGTAGGCTTCAAAATGGAATATTCAGGAAGGAATGTGTTACTCAGTTTCCTTAGAGTAGCTGACATAGAGGATCCGGACTTGGGGATCAAAGGTTAGAACGGCCCACCATAGTATCATGATCTTCATAAGCGAAATTGGGTCAGTCCGGATTAAGAATTGCAAGACCCTAGTCAAAGATTTCTCTAGGGTAGTTTGTACCACTGTCAAGCATGGCGTTCCAATGCTAAGCCCGGGCCCTAATAGAAAAATATCTTAGTGGTCGATTTTAAAATTAGAGCCCCTTTTTTAGGCAGTACAAAAAATTTATTTAAAATCAATTGAAATCTTTATTTTCATTTTTTTTAAATCACAAAATCTCCCTTTCTTAAAAGCCTTTTATCCCTTCTATGGGATATGGTCACACGGGTATGAAAATTCTCGATTTATATATATGGGCCCAAAGCAGTCCCAACTCCCAAGTTACTAATTTGTCTGTCAAAGGATGTTTGATAAACCTATAAAACATCAGGGGGTTGTATGTATTTTTCAATAGGTCACATGTTGAGACCTGGCCTGTACTCAATAGACTCAATCAGGCCCCAGTAGGTTCTATAGTGGGCCCAACAGTGCAAGCACTATTATTTATTAGGGTCCCACTTTAAGGGCATGTATAGCATCGTTATTTCGGAATGTTTTAGGATTCCACAGGATAAAATCAAATTTAAAGTTCCCTTTTACTTCCCAAATTAGAACTGTCAGATTTAGAAAGCAGGACAAAGGAAACTTGTAATAAAATTAGAAGAAGTTTCCTTTGACTTTCCAGATTAGAACATTCAAATTTAGAAGGCAGGACAAAGGATTCCTAGTGGCGGTGATATATGGGTTCTCTCTTTAAAAACTTATATATAGGAGATAACATTGTCCTCAAATCCAATATTGCTGAACTACTTTTCCCACTTTGTAAAGCAGAGTATTTGCTTTGGGATTTTGAGGATTTGGCATCAATTCCTACTTCATACAGACAGGTATCTGATGTTTATTTGCTAGTTCTCTCTTTCCTTGCTTTTTTTTTTTTTTTTTTTCCTTTTCCGCGATCTTGGTAGGTAGAGAAGTATTTCTCCTATTCTCAACTATATTGATTTCTGTTTTTTTGAGTGGCTGCCGTTTTTGGTCTATAGGAATTTTGTGATGTTAGTAGTATTGAAATTCCATCAATTGGGATCACCTTTCAAATCAAAACCGCACAAGACCCTTGTCCCACCATGTTTTTTTTTTTTGAGAATTAAGAGAGGAAGAAGATAAGAAGTTTATGCATTCTTAGGATCGATGGTGACCCTTATTTGTTACAGTGAGGGTCGCCATTGGTCCTCAATATAGAAAATTGAAAGTCAATAGCGACAAAAAAAAAATGGTAAAAAAAGTTAATTTTTCTATAGGGATTTCCTTTTTGATGTGACTTTGGCTAAAGTTCCCCTGACCACATAAAGTTAATATATTGGTAAAATCCCTTTTTTTTTTCCTCAAATGATAGAATCTTAGAAATGGTGATCAAGTGCATGTCTACTTTTTACAAAATGTTATTTTTTGTATTCTACTTAACCAACAGCCTGATTTGATAGAGGTGGATCACAACAAATTTACCTTAATGTAGTTGAGCATGGTTTTGTTGCCTGCCACGTAATTGTCTGTCTCAATTCTATGATTTGTCTTTGGAAGTTTATGAATTGGAAATTGGATAAAAGTTTAAACACATGAGTTTAATTTAAAATTAAACCTCAATCCAACTACCTTTATTTTGTGATGGGTTTGTCATGATTAATTTAATTTGTTAATAATTAAATGACATAAGATTTTGTGCAAAAATATATATATAAATTTATTTTCTATTAGAAAAAGAAAGAGAAATGGTCATTCTCTTTGCTAGAAACGCTTAAGTAAACCTAAAACAAAGATTTGAAAGAGATCCAACTTCAAAGAGCTAATTTTGTTTTATGTTTACGTTTCCTTTTTCTATTGATTTAAGAATATTATTGAAGTGCTATAAGATTACAAGCCAGATCTTGTTTTATGTGTTTCATATAAATGGATGGATTTATATAAGAAGAATATTACTTTAATATATTATTTTAAGTTGAATGAGACTTTATATAAAGAGGAGTCTAGCTTTAATAAGGTATCTTACCCTAAATTAGAAAGGACCCATCCTCCTTTAATAAGGAATCTAACCCTCAATTAGAGAGAACCCATCCTGGTCTAATATGGAATCTAACACTCAATTAGAAATAACTCATCCTGCAATTGATATCATATAAACCCCTGCACCTTGCACCTTGGAGTACACAATCATCACCACCACTTTCAAGTTTCAATCATCATCCAGAAACCAAGTAAGTGATTTGTAACCCTCCTCTATGGTTTCTAATCAGATTTAGGGTTCTGATTTACTTAATTGACTAATGATGTATTACCTGATCATATAAATCTAGTTTACATGATAGATGGAAGGTTTAGTTCATATTGGGCTTGTAAAATATCACCATTAACAGTTTAAGAACTTTATTATAAAGTCATTAGCGAATTCGAATTCCAATTGTGGTGCTTAGCTAATAGCTTCTCTCTGTTTCTCTCCCAGCTTCGAATTGCATTCATGGCTTCATTAGATCTGGAGAAGAGTGCCAAAGAGGCCTTCGTGGACGACGACTTTGATCTGGCCATTGATCTCTACACCCAAGCCATCGAGATGGAACCCAAGAACGCTGTTCTCTTCGCTGATCGTTCCCAAGCCAAAATCAAGCTCTGCAACTACACTGATGCTGCTGCTGATGCTAACAGAGCAATTGAGTTGGATCCATCAATGTCCAAGGCATATTTCCGCAAGGGAACCGCATGTATGAAGCTTGGAGCATACCGGACTGCAAAGGCTGCTTTTGAAGCAGGTGCTGCTTTGGTACCTGGTGACTCCAGATTTGCAAAGTTGATCAATGAGTGTGATAAGTACATTGCAGAGGAGATGACCCATACACAGAAAACATCAACACTTGATGCCTCACCTAACACCATGACTTCTTCAGTTGGATCTCATTCTTCAGATGCAGTTGCTGTTACTACTAAAGACACTAAGCAAGTTCAGGGCACATCCCAGCAGGCTTCAGATAAGCCCAAGCACAGGCATGAATATTATCAGAAGCCCGATGAAGTAGTCGTTACCATTTTCGCAAAGGGTGCTCAATCTAAAAATGTGTCTGTTGAGTTCGGTGAACAAATTTTAAGTGTGTCAATTAGTGAGGATGCTTACCATTTTCAACCGCGCCTATTTGGGAAGATAATACCTGAAAAGTGCAGATATGTGGTACTGCCCACCAAAATTGAAATACGCCTTGCAAAAGCCGAGTCAATTAATTGGACTTCCTTGGAATTTATCAAGGAGAATCTTGTTCTGCAGAATCCAAATGTTTCATCAGGTTCTCAGAGGCCTAGATACCCATCTTCAAAATCAAGAGCAATTGACTGGGATAAGTTGGTAGCAGAGGTCAAGGAGGAGGAGAAAACAGAGAAGCTGGATGGTGATGCAGGCGTGAACAAAGCGTTCCAGGACATATACAAGGGTGCTGATGATGAGGCGAGGCGGGCAATGACAAAATCATACTTGGAGTCGAATGGTACAGTGCTGTCGATGAATTGGAAAGAGGTGGGTGCTAAGAAGGTTGAGGGCAGCGCTCCTGATGGTATGGAGATGAAGAAATGGGAGTACTAGATTTTTTACAATTGCACTGCTGCATGGAAACCTTCTACTTGATTTTTTGGGTGAATCATCTCTCTAGCATGATTTTTTTTTTTGCTGGATTAGCATGATTAATGTTTTGGGAGCTTTAGAGTTTGCTTTTGTAGTGTCAATCGAACCTTAATATTTAGTGAACATTTCTCTATGTTTGTGTGGCTTCCTTCTGCACTCAAAAAAAGAATAAAAGGATTTCAATTAGGATTTTCTAAATACGGAGCTCTAAAATGACAAAAGATATAACCCTCAATAGAATCTTAGTGTGGGTCCATGCCTTTTTATTGGATCTCTTGAAGCAGAATTTTGTGGTAAAGTAATTTCAGCCTTTAAACATTCAACTTTATTAAATTTGGTTGATCAAAACATGTGGGAAAGCACAAAAAAATACTTTTACTTCTCATCTCAGTTTTAACTGATTGCAGTGATACTATGGACTGCCTAATCTAAATCCCATTGATATAGGTGGGCCTCACAGGCTGTGCCATATTTTAGAAGGAAATGCATTACTGTCCTCTATTTATGGAAAAAAAAAATGTACCAAGTATTTACTTAGGGCATGTTTGGATGTCAATAAATTATTTACTGATTTAAACGTTGCTAACTAAATGTTTGACAAAATGCCTCAAGCAACTTACCAACTTCAAGATTATGATGAAGCATCGTCACTAATTGTAATGGTAATTACTTGCAAAATCATACTCAATGTACTGATCAAATAAAATCACAAATTACATTATGCCACTTTATTTGTTGGGATTTTCACATATTAACTCACGACTGAAATTAAGATAATATCACCATAGTTATTTGACTTTGGTCAACCAAATTTTTTTTCCCCAAATCCCATCATATATGTGACGGACTTTTATGCCACATTTACTGGAGAAATATATATTTATTTATATATTTAAATGATAGAACCTTAGAAATAGTGATCTATTTTATGTTCTATAAAAAATAAATTCGCTTTTGGATTGTAGAATTGTATTATAAGAAACTGATACATGGGATCTGGAGGTTAAATCCCTTGTTTGTTTGATAATAGATCAAGAACATGCAATCAATGCATCATACACAGCATACAAAGCTCGCCACCCAAGTAAGGCACATCCAACTTCACCTTTTCAGATATAACCGACCCAAAATCTCACTAGTTCAATTCAACCACTAATTTTAATACAACACCACCACCGAACAAGTTTTGTTAAGATCTAATGCAACTAAACAAATCCACCGTTGATCCGAATCACCTGTCCATTGATCCACTCAGCTGCATCAGTGGCCAAGAACCCGACCAGTGGGGCCACATCCTCCGTCTGCCCCAACCTCCCCAGCGGACAAATATCCACCACCCTCTTCACGTCCTCCTCAGTCTTCCCAGCAAAGAACATGTCCGTCGCAATCGGCCCAGGCGCCACGCAATTCGCCGTGATCTGGGTCCCCTTCAGCTCCTTCGCCTGTATCTTCGTCATCGCCTCCACAGCCGCCTTCGACGCCGTGTACGCCGCGTAACCAGGGAAGAGCACCCCCACCAGTGACGACGTGAAGCAGATGATCCGCCCACCTCCGCCTCGCACCAGGCGGTTGGCCGCCTCCTTGGAGCAGAGGAAGGCGCCCTTGACGTTGATGGCGAAGGTGTTGTCCCAGTCCTCCTCGGAGGTGGCGGCTAGGGTGGGGTACTTGGGGTCGAGGAAGCCGGCGCAGTTGACGAGGATATGGGGCTGGGCGGAGAAGGCTGACTCGGCCTGGTCGAAGAGGTGATTTGACCTGGGCGGCGACGGAGACGTTGGCCTGGAAGGAGACGGCGCGGGAGGGGGATGGGGAGGAGTTGATCTCGTTGGCGAGGAGGTCGGCCTGGGCGGAGCTGATGGCGTAGTTGAGGACGAGGTTGGCGCCGAGGGAAGCGAGGTGGAGGGCGACGGTGCGGCCAATGCCGCGGGAGGCGCCGGTTACGATGGCGACGCGGCCCTGGAGAGGGTAGGAGGTGCTCGATCCGGATCCGGACCCGACTCCGACTCCGACTCTGGTTTCAGCCATTGCTAAGGACTAAGGAGAGAGAATCGTGTTTGGTTTTGGAGGAGAAAGTGTCTCACCTTTTACACTGTCGGGGAAGAATGTCTTGCTCACGTGAAATTACATTATTGCCATCTATCTAAGTGGAGATGGACCCAATACTGAAGACCCAGTTAAAAAAAATCAAGTGTGGGGCCAGTGTAGGTGATCCTAGAATCAGTCTTATCTCTTGATCCAGACCGTCAAATTAAGCATTCCTAGTTTATTGTAAATGTCCTGTCCAATTAAATTCAAAAGGCCTACCTGACCAGTTCACAGATGAATACTAAGTTTATCACATTCAAATTGGCCTGCCCCCTTCTTTGAAATAAGAATGAATTAAATAAAGGTTGATTCTGTGAAAAGTTTGTCTTGATGTGTAATGGTAAAGAAATATTTTGGGTTATATTAGAAATTTGATTTGAGGACATGCGTAAGAAGATACGTAAGGATAGGAAACATAGATGCATCGCATCTGCATGGTGATTGGTGTTTCAAGAAGTTATATTGAAATAAAAAAAATAAAAAATTAATGTTCCTGATTTGCAAAGTTGATCAATGAGTGTGATAAGTACATTGCAGAGGAGATGACCCATACACAGCAAACATCAACACTAAATGCCTCACCGAACACCATGACTTCTTCAGTTGGATCTCATTCTTCAGATGCAGTTGCTGTTACTACTAAAGACACTAAAAGCAAGTTCAGGGTACATCCCAGCAGGCTTCAGATAAGCCCAACCACAGGCATGAATATTATCAGAAGCCCGATGAAGTAGTCGTTACCATTTTCGCAAAGGGTGCTCAATCTAAAAACGTGTATGTTGAGTTTGGTGAACAAATTTTACGCGTGTTAATTAGTGAGGATGCTTATCATTTTCAACTGCGCCTATTTGGGAACACAATACCGGAAAAGTGCAGATATGTGGTACTGTCCACCAAAATTAAAATTCGCCTTGCAACAGCCGAGTCAATTAATTGGACTTCCTTGGAATTTATCAAGGAGAATCTTGTAGGATGGTAAAGTGCTGTCGATGAATTGGAAAGAGGTGGGTGCTAAGAAGGTAGAGGGCAGCGCTCCTGATGGTATGGAGATGAAGAAATTGGAGCACTATATTTTTACAATTGCACTGCTGCTGGATGGAAAACTTCTATTTGTTTTTTTTTTTTTTTTGGGTTAATCATCTCTCCAGCATGATTTTTTTTTTCTGGATTAGCATGATTCATGTTTTGGGAGCTTGAGAGTATGCTTTTGCAGTGTCAATCGAACCTTAACGTTTAGTGAACATTTCTCTATGTTTGTGTGGCTTCCTTCTGCACTGAAAAAAAGAAAAAAAGGATTTCAATTAGGATATTTTAAATATGGAGCTGTAACATGACAAAAGACTCAATAGAACCTTAGTGTGGGCCTATACGCTTTTATTGGGTCTCTTAACTCTTGCCAGGCAAGCGCAAGACGTTGCAAACACCATCAATATCAATATCTATACCATAATATAAAAGCAGCGGTTTCGTCTCCTGCTTGAAGCTGCTGCCCAACCGTCTCTGCTGCTTGATATATTTCTACCTTAGTGAGGCCCGCTTAATAGATGCTTGCCTTGTCATGCTTGATCCTTGCTTGGGAGTCCTGCAACGTGTAGCCTCTTCCTTTCTCGATGGGCTCAATGGCCACTTAATAGATGCTTGCCTGGGAGTCCTGCAACGTGTAGCTAGCCTCTTTCTTTCCCAATAGGCTCATTCACACTGCTTGTCACGTCTCCAAAAGTGAAACCGGGGTTATGCGTGAGATTAGGGCTAATTTAAAACTTTTCCAATAATAAACACATACCAATTGCCCTAATCGTATCCCATCTGGATCGAAGACCGCTATGAGGTATAAACACTTCCTCGAATATATCAAACAATAGCGGAAGCTTCATAAAACAAGAGGTATCTTATAGATGTATAGTTTACGAGCAATATACTGCGTATCAAACTTAAGGTTAAAGTTTAAGACTATTACAACATATTAAATACAAGTAAAAAGGCCAAACTAAAACTAGGCCTGAACAAAAGTGTAAAGAAACCAAAAGATGAAGCTAGGAGGATAATCGTGTAGCTCTCATGTACGGGGTCGTCACGGCTATACAATGTCGTCCGTACTATACTCTAAGAAGTCATCAGGCTGATCTGCCTGAACTTCTTCCGTCGTCTCCTCCTCAACGGGGTAGTAGAGCTCGGTACCTATGCACCAAGAGTAGTATCATCAACACAACGGATGACAAAGCAATAAGTATATAAATCACATAGATATGCAGTACTAAAGAGAATGAACAATAACCATGATCATAAGATATGCATAACACTCTGATCGGAAGAGATGCGTTGCATTCGAATCAAAGACAAACTATCAAAGTAGGCTGTCCACATATGCAAAATACTCGTAGCTCCAGTAGCTCAGTCTCCGTGAGATCTGGCACTGTCTCACTGCGAACTCGTAGCTCCAGTAGCTCAGGCTACAAAAGCTCTGGCACTGTCTCACTGCGAGAAACAAACCACCCGTAGCTCCAGTAGCTCAGGCTACAAAAGCTCTGGCACTGTCTCGCTCGAGGAACATCTCGTAGCTCCAGTAGCTCAGGCCACCAAAGCTCTGGCACTGTCTCGCTCGAGGAACAAACAATGCAATAATAGTAAAAGTCCTCTCACAGCTGGTGCCCCACTGTGTTGAACGTTAACAGTTGAGTGGTGCCTGACACAAAGAATCCTAACAATATCGGTGAAGGGCTAGGCTTCTTGTACGAACAATATTCAATATCAATAGAGAACTACTTTATTCCAAATCAAATCAAATCCCAAACCAATACCAATAGTAGTCCTCTTTAAGCCTGACAATCAAAGCTCCCTAGCCTCAACACTTCAAACGAATATCGAAACAAACGAAACAACAAAGGGGATCCTAAGTCCATCATCTAAGTTCTCAAAGTGATCATCCAATAAAACAAAACCAACAGAACTAAAGAACATGCTCATCACATGTAGAAGATAGTACCCGAGGGTACCATTTAGAATCAAAGACGATAAACAATCCAATCCTAAGAAAATGTCCATCCTGTAGTATCGTACAACCTATTCAGTCAACGAAGGGGTTAGGGTTCGCGATACTCGGACGAACAATCTTCGTGCATAGATTTAAAGAAGAGTATCCCGTTGTCCCGTACCATTCAAGATTGAACCAGGTTAGCTTCCGATGTAACCGGATCGACAGTGACGAATGTCGGCTCAAGACATCCTCACCATAAGTCAAATGAGTCCTCAAAGGGGTATCCAAAGGTCCACCAAAGTCCACCTTAAAACAGGGTAAAAGTCCCTTCATAAGGAAAATTGGAAAAATCTGCATAAGGCTCGGTCAACCTATAGGTCGACCTGCCCCTGTTGTCCCGGTCGACCGGCACCTGCAGGCCGGTCGACCGGCTAGCCTGCGAAACCTGGGCAGCGCCCCTGTTCTGGGCTGAAATGGGACTTTTCCCATTTCTTGTTTCTGGGACCTGATGAGAAGCATATGTATAATGAAAAACAATTTAAGTACAACCTATAAAACTACTAATCAAACCATTAATCTCTAAATCCATTTCATTCAATCTATAAACCATTTTATCATGTTTTCAATCAACTAAGGTATCAATTGAGCCAAAACCATCTAAAACATGATTAAATCATACAAATCAAGGTAAACAAACATATCAAGCATTAATATAGCTATTGACTTGCCTTAGTGATGTGATGGGCTCAATTCAAGAAGAAAATGAAGGAGGAAGACACTTTAAAAGCTCCAAATGGGATGAACACTCCTCCAAACCCAACAAGCTCCTACAAATGCATGCCAAAGGTCAAGGTGTGTCTTCCTAAACCATTTCTAACCAAGGAAGAAGATGATGAAATGGTTTTCAAGCTTTGGAAGCTTACCTTTAAGTGAGATGTGGTTGAAACACTTAGAAAAGTGTATGGTTAGACTCTTGAAGACTTGAGGAAGAAGATGGGTGGATTGGTTTGCTTCGCCGGAGCTCCGGTGCTCGTCGACGGAGAAGAAGAAATGAAAGGAAGGAAGAGAAGAAGATGTGAGTCGGCTACTGTGTTGTAGTTGAGTTGAAATGAATGGAAATGAATGAAATGAAGATAAGTGATGGGTGGGTTGGTAGGATACTTAAGTAATGGATCTTGGGCTTGGGCTTGGGTTGATGGGTCAAGTTCCAAGTCGGCCCACGTATACAATTAATGAATTTCGGGCCTCTTCGACACGTCGAATCGAAACGCGACCGAAGACTAAAGTTCATGAAACGACGAAACCTACCCAATGCACCCAAACTCACAAAACTCATAATCTCTTGTATTCCCTGAAACCCTACCCAATTAGTAAAATGACTCTGTATCCTACCTAAACGCGCTCCGAATCATGCGAAACTTCACATACGAGCTTCGGCGTTAAACCCAACTATTTAGACTCTAAACTAGCTTACTAACTAATCAAACAATTAATTATAATTAATAGGCCATTAAGGGGCGGGGTGTTACACTGCTCATGCAGCAGCAAGGTTAGTTTCTTCTTTACTCTCTGTGATTTCCACTGCTCACAGTCATTGTTCGTCTCTCTCATTTCTCACTGCTTCCCTCTCTCTCTCTCATCGATTTTATCTTTTTCTTATTCTTTTTTCCCAACACAAGTAGAGCCGCAACAAGAAACCCTCGTTGTTCCACGACCATGAAACCCTTCTTGCTACTCTCCGTCTCTTATTGATCCACCACCGGAGCTCGAGCCATCGATCGCCAAAGTCGTCTCCTCTCTCAGCCGCAGGTGTTTCTTCTTCTTCTTCTTCCCTCCTTTTTCTCTTCTTCTCCTTCCTCCACCTCCTCTGTCCTCTCCTTTTCTTTTCTATGTTTTCTTTCCTGTGTCAATTCCCCCCCTCATATAGTGTATATGTGACTACTGCTTATAGATTGAATATTATGAATCATCTTTAGGTTGTAAAGTGTTGGGTTTTGTATTTTTTTTTCATTTTCCAGTGCTTTGTTTTGTTATTAGATATTGTCTGTTTACATTTGTTTACGGTTTAATTAGGTTTTTTTAATTGAAATTTGAGTTTGTCATGTAATAAAATCATATAAAATTTTGAACTCTTGCTCCAGTTTTGGACTTCTTGCTAGCCAACCAAAATGTAAGTAATTATCAACAAATTGGCAAGGCAAGGGTAGTATGATCTGTTTTTAGCTTTCATAGTCCATAATAAGTTCATATTTGAAAATCTCACCCTTATTTTTCATTTGAATGTATCTTTTTAGGCAAAGAAAATGCTGAAGAATATGAGGGTTAATGCAAGACATAAGGGCAAAGAGTTTAAAATGCTAGGACTCAGTCACAAGCCCTGCAATCAGCAGCTGTATGTACACATTTATTATGCTATTAATATCATTACCTTTTTCTTGTTTCAAGCGTCTTGTGAACAGATTTGCTTGCTTGACTATTAAAACAACCTTTTTTATTTGTGTCTATGAGTGGGAGCTTTTTTGAAGCTTTTGATATTTTTTATATTAGTCTTGACGTTTCTGTATAACATGTGCAAAATGTGATACTTTAGTCTTTTTTGGCTTATAAAATTAACTAAAAAACATTCCTCCTGTGATTTCAGGAACTTCTTGTTTTCATCTTATTCCTTGTAAGTTTTGATTAGGTTTTCACATTCTTTAGAGTTTTGGTGTTAAATATCTGTAGAACATTATATTGAAGCATATATTAGCATCTTACAATGTGTTATCGTAGTTGAAATACGTTATTTGATCACAGTAGACTGAAAATTTTCTTTTATGCATTAATGAACCCGAACATACATAATAAGAACTAGACACCTGTATGTCTAACATTTTTTATGGCAGTAAACATGTCACTAGACACTGAGGCTTTCACTAACAACTACGTGCGCACCTACCTATCACGAGTCTATCTAAAAGATCGACTTGGAAAACTTATTTTCCACCTTGTTTCATGAAAAGCTTTCTTTCTTACACACAAAATTCAGGGTTCGCCATTGTCAGCAATGTTGAAATCAGTAATTAATTTATTGAGTAGACATCCAAACATGCCCTTAAGTAAACATGTGGTACATTTTCTTTTCCATGAACAGAGGACACTAATGCATTCCTTCTAAAATACGGCATTCCCTGTGAGGCCCACCTATATCAATGGGATTTAGATTAGGCAGTCCATACTCCATAGTAGCACTCCAATCTGTTAAAACTGAGATGAGAAGTCAACAAAATGTATAAGTTAAAGTGTTTTTTTTTTTTTTGGTGCTGCTGTAATTTTGCTTTCCCACATGTTTTGATCAACCAAATTTAATAAAGTTAAATGTTTAAAGGCTAGAATTACTTTACCACAAAACCTTGCTTCACCACTTACAAAGAATCATTGCTTTGGTCCCAACCCACATAGCGGACTGAAAGGTCACGTTTGGCAATCAAATCTTCAAGGAAAAGATTTTTTGTTTTCCTAAAATTTTGGTAAAACCATGTTTTGCAATTGTCCCCCCTAATAAGATTTAAAATCCTCACTTAAGTAGATTTGTATACCAAATCCTATTTCTCTCAGCTATATACATCGATACATACCTACCAATGTGAAATCCTCAACTATACCAATCCCTAGCGAGGAATCATTATTCCAATGGTAGTGAAGAATCATCACATCCATGGATTCCTTGACTGTTACCAAATATGCTCTAAATATTTAACAAAATCCCTCAATTCAAGATTACCAGGCAGGATCATTATTAATTGTGATGGTAATTATTTGCAAAATCATGCTCAATTTGTTGATCAAATAAAATCCCAAAATGAAAGATTTTTTTAAATACAAAGTCACAAACTCCACTGTGCTAATTTATTTGTTGGGGTTTTGACATATTAATTTTCTTTAAAATTGATTTTTCCTAAGCTTATGACTGAAATTCAGATAATGCCATCAAAATTGCTCGATTCTAGTCAATAATTTATTATAAATTTCTTTTTGCACTAGATCCCATGATATCATGGGAAAATGCATGTGATAAAAAATGATAAATCCCAATCATGGCTTTTAAGCAACATTGGTGGGAAATATTCTCTCGAATGATAGATCCTGAGAAATAATAGTTAGATGTGTACCTACTTCTCACAAAATGTCATTTTTTTGTGTTATATAAAAACTAAATTCGCCTACCTGTTGTTGAAAATATTTTATACAAAAATTGACTCATCTCATGAGACGATATCATAGGCTTTGGAGAGAAAAAGTTTTAAAAAATTGTTGACCAAACTCTTATGAGATTATTTAAATTTCAATAGTAAAATTAAAAAAATAAAATTTAAGGAAGATTAATATATGTCAAAACCCCTTATTTTATTTGTTTGATGATAAGTCATGAATGATGAACATGTGCAATCAATGCGTCACACTGGTGGCCTAGGTACCCAAGTCAAAGGCACATCCATCTTCAGATTTGGATATCTAAATTCTAACCAACCCAAAATCTCAATAGTCACTGGTGCAATATTTCAACCACTAAATTTAATACACCACCACCAAAACAAGTAAATACAATGAAAATATCCTCAACTATAAATCATGCCACAAAAACAAAAGTTTTGATAAGATAAGATCAAATGCAACTAAACATATCCACCGTTGATCCGAATCACCTGTCCATTGATCCACTCTGCAGCATCAGTGGCCAAGAATCCCACCAGTGGGGCCACATCCTCCATCTGCCCCAACCTCCCCAGCGGACAATTATCCACCACCCTCTTCACGTCCTCCTCAGTCTTCCCAGTTAGGAACATGTCCGTCGCGATCGGCCCCGGCGCCACGCAATTCGCCGTGATCTGGGTCCCCTTCAGCTCCTTCGCCAGTATCTTCGTCATCGCCTCCACAGCCGCCTTCGACGCCGTGTACGCCGCGTACCCGGGGCGGAGCGCCCCCACCAGCGACGTCGTGAAACAGATGATCCTCCCACCTCCGCCGCGCACCAGGCGGTTGGCTGCCTCCTTGGAGCAGAGGAAGGCGCCTTTGACGTTGACGGCGAAGATGTTGTCCCAGACCTCCTCGGAGGTGGCAACGAGGTTGGGTAACTTGGGGTCGAGGACGCCAGCGCAGTTGACGAGGATGTGGGGCTGGGCGGAGAAGGCGGACTCGGCCTGGTCGAAGAGGGATTTGACCTGGGCGGCGACGGAGACGTTGGCCTGGACGGAGATGGCGCGGGAGGGGGAGGGGGAGGAGCTGATCTCGGCGGCGAGGAGGTCGGCCTGGGAGGAGCTGGTGGCGTAGTTGAGGACGAGGTTGGCGCCGAGGGAAGCGAGGTGGAGGGCGACGGTGCGGCCGATACCGCGGGAGGCGCCGGTTACGATGGCGACGCGTCCCTGGAGAGGGTAGGCGGTGCTTGATCCTACTCCGGTTTCAGCCATGGCTAAAGAGAGAGAAATGAGAATTGCGTGTGGTTCTCTCCTTTAATTTATAGTGTGAGGGAAGAAAAAAGTCTTGCTCACGCGAAATTACATTATTGCCATCTATATATGTGGAGATGTACCAAAATACTAAAGACCCAATAAAAAAAAATATCAAGTGTGGGGCCACTGTTGGTGTTGGGTGATCCAACAGTCAGTCTTATCTCTTGATCCAGACCGTCAAATTAAGCATTCCTAGTATATTATATAGTTAAATGTCCTGTCCCACTAAATTAAAAAAATGCCTACCTGACCAGTTCACAGATGGATGAATACTAGGTTTATCATTATCATATTTTGAAATAAGAATGAATTAAATAAAGGGTTGGTTGATTCGTGAAAAGTTTTGTCTTGATGTGTAATGGTAATAAAGAGATGTTTTGGGATATATTGGAAATTTGATTGAGGACATGCGTAAGCAGATGCGTAAGGATAGGAAGCGTCGAAGCATCGCATTTGCATGGTGATCGGTGGATGGAGACGAGTCTGGAACTTCTTTTATCAAATCCTACAATTTTTTTTAGGGAGTTGGAGTCACCCGAACTATTTAAAGAGACGCGTGGCATGATTGTGGGTCTATGTCGCATTCCATATGCACAACACCAAAAACAGGAAATTGGAACGGAAAAGCGTTCCTAATCCTTCCGTTCCTAATCCGTTAAACCGTTCCAAAAGCGTTCCAATTTCCGTTCCAATTTGGTACCAACCGTTCCTAATCCGTTAAAGCGTTCCAATTTCCTGTTTTTGGAACGGTTTAACGGATTAGGAACGGAAGGATTGGGAACGCTTTTCCGTTCCAATTTCCTGTTTTTGGTGTTGTGATGGCACGGACATAATGTGTAATCTAATGTTCATAGTCAGCAAATACACAATAGGTCCAACATCATAATATGGATGCTTGATCCTGAAAACTCTGCTTCATCTGAAAAATTATTGGTTTTCATTTGCTGCAAAGGCTATTGTTGATAGTTAGGGCGGGAACAAGAAATTTTATTTAGGGGGGGTGTGTTTTCAAAGAAAAAAAAAGACTATTTACAATGTAAAAAGATTTATAAAAGAGAGTGGATTTGTTATTCTTCTTCTTTATTTATCTAAGGTTTATTGGGTAAACGCCGTGCAAGAGGAAACAGACCGTGGAATCGATTTCCTACCACCCTAGGTGGGAAGCGCGAAACAATGCCATCATGGAATTGAAGCACAAACAGAGGAAAAAATCGAGACATTTCGTCACTGTACTAAGAGGTGGTTTGTTTGTGCTCATTTACGTATGTAATTAAATCACATGCATTTCCGTTACTCATATGTCACGTTTGTTTTGTGTGAATTTGATTCACATGTGTAAAACTCACATGTAAATGCTATGAAAACGAACTCAAAAAGTGCATTTGATTTTCACACCTCATGTAACGCCCCAATTCCGGATACCGATATACTCGTTCGATTACCCGAAATTGGCGCGCTACTTCCCTGAAAATCCGAGAACTTCCAAGATCGTAGGCCGCAGTGAGGTCCAATTTAAAACTTTTTGAACCAAATAACATTCAATGGTTAAAACTTGCGGAAACATAACATTTAAATAGAGCGGAAGCAATAGGTATCATGTATATTAAAGGAAAGCAGAACAGTGGTCTAATTAAAATGATTCAATGTAAATTTAAAGTTTATACATTTGTGATTCTACCCTTCTTACTACAAAATTTCCACTCAAACCCAAAATAATAAAGTCCCTCAAAACCCTGGAATGAACTCCTCGCCCTCCGGCTCGACGTCCGTGTCGGCCGGGCCCCAAGCGTACTCTCCTGCCACGGGTGCCTCCACTAGGGCTAATGCGTCGTCGGGAATCTCTGGGTCAAGGCCTAAGCACCATAGAATGGGTTAGATCTAAACGATCTGGCAAGATACAGCATACTACTAACATAGCACATATATATCGAAGGAAGTAAAGACAGGTGCATAAATTAAATGAATAACAAAGGAAATGAACTAGGCAGTTGTGCATTTAAATCATAAGGAATCAGTATAAATAGAAAACATCTAAACTACTACAACAAGGTGGCACATTCACACGAGCTGGAATACCGCGGGATATTATGCCGCGACCCTCCCATACTGAACACAGTCGCGGTGGGGAATCTCACCAGGGAATAACTAATCCCGAATATCACTCATCAACTCATCATCTCATCACTCCAGATCGGCACGGTATGACACATTGCCGTCTTAACCACACAGCTCATCATGATAGCTTCACAATACTCAACTAGCTCCTACCGGGGATGATCAGTCCACAGGCTGAGCTTAAATCAAACGAGTGAATGTTCATGCCGACTCAAGAATAACTCTAAGGTCTGTGTCTGTCTAGGCTTTGCCTTGCGTGAACAAGGTCCTAACAATATCTCTAAGAGGTCTACACATCTCAATACAGTCTCTGGATCTCATTCAAGGTCCAGGCCCACTCGTTGGATCCATACCAAGGCCCATCAGTACATGGCCTGGTCTAAAACCGTCCAAACGAGGCAACCAATCCATCTACTACTGACAAACAGTTCCATACAATCCATAACATCTTAACAGTCCAATAGAAACTACCTCTTCAGCTAAAGGGTTCACATCTCCACACTTAGGCCCAATAAGGGCCCGCCTAGACACAGACACGGGTCAATGATCTCCGAAATCACACCGTCGGGTCACCTCTAGATACCCTAGGTTCAGGTCTTCCAATTATGATTAATTAATAGCAAACAGCTAATCTAAAGATCTAAGAATGACAGAGTAATAATAATGAAGTATAAACTTCAATCAGAGAATCAACGGGAAAAGCAACGGTCCAATCCTAGGTAAATAGGCCACTTTAGGTTCGGGTCTATCTCCGGTAATTCGATCTCTAAACGATGTCATTAATGCCGTAAAATATTGTATTTGGTGCTTAGTTAGTTAATGGCATCTATGACAACTCTTAGAGGTCGAATCATCTTAGATTATCAACCAAAACTCTAAACAGTGGTCCCCGCGAGTCAAGGTTGAGCCACACCGTTGACTCGGGCTTAGGACACTGACAAATACTCATTTGGATGGTCAATGGGCCCCACAACTGATCATATCTCCTAAGTGTTGAAAACTGGAACAATCAGGGTTTTCCAGGTGAACCTGATGTGTTGTGAGCTCGGTTGATTTCCTGGCTGGGAAGATCAACCGAGTGCACTGACAAACCTGAGTCAGGCTTCCTGGATAACTTAAATCGTTTCTAAAGGCTTACAGCGTGTCTGGTCAAACAACCTGGCCTGGATGATTGACCGCATACTCTGAAAACCTTAGAAAGATTGATGATCCAGCTTTAAACACTTTCGAAATATTAATTCTAAGCTTCAGGTTGATTTGGGCGCAAACAGTCTGAGTTTCGGGTGAAAAACCAACTTTCAGTCATTTCTAGTGAAAACCATGTAAACGGGTCAACCTGGGCTAAGCCGGGTCAACCAAACTGATTAAAATGGGTTTTCTATAAGAATATGGCTGATGGCCAATTTTCCATCAAAACCTAGTTGTCTCGGTCGACCAGGATGGGTCCCAGTCGATCCAGACAACAGAAACTCTCCCTGCAGAACAGAGCTAACTGAGAGCTCTGTTTTTCCAATTTTCAGTGTTCCCGGTCGACCTAGAACACTGTCGGGCGAGTCCCCGGGCGTGTCAGGGAAAATCTGCAGAAAATAACTGAGGCTTCATTTTTTTCAAACTGCAGTGTTGCCGGTCGACCGAGAGGGTCTCGGTCGACCGAGAACACTGGGATTTCAGTCCCAGTTGCATTTCTGCAACTTTTTCGTTTCAGCTCTTTTTTCGCCCAAACCACCTCCAATCTCTTCCAAACTCCACACAAACACTTCTAATCAATTAATAACACAAAACCCATCCATCCATCACCTTATGGCCCACTGATCTTCCAAATGGGTGGTGAAAACCCCCATCCATCAGTGACCTTTCAACCAAAACAAGCTCAGGTAGAAACTAAACCATAACAGAACATCAAATGAAATGGAAAACTACTGAATCATGAACTAAAATACACATCCTAAGTTATGAGTATGATGCACTTGCCTTTGGTAATTAGAGAGAATTGATTTGTAGAGAGAAGAGAGAAATAACAGAGAATTAACCCAGCTCAGCAGTGAAGTGAAGGAGAAGAAGAAGAAGACAACCCAGCAGAGTAGCAGCAGTAGCTGCTGTAGCAGCAACTCTTTAATATAAATCCCAGCTCAAACAGAGAGGAGAAGGAAGATGATGACACAGTAGCTGCTGCTCCAATGGAATTCCAGTAGGGTAGTGGCTCTGGTAGGCAGGGAAAATGAAAGGGAAGGAGAGGGAAATAAGAAGATGAAGGGGGGTGGGTGGCTGCTCCAGCTGAAGTGAAGAAGATGAAGAAGACAGCAGCAGTAGTTTGTGTAGCAGCACTCCAAGACAAATCCCAGCTGAGATGGTGAAGTGGAATACAGCAGCAGTAGTTTCCAGAGATGAATCCCAGCAATCAGTTAGTAGCTAGATGGAAATTCCAGCAGGAACAACAATGAAGGAGAAGAAGAAGAAGAATCAGCAGAGTAGCAGAGTGTAGCAGCAACACCAAGACAAATCCCAGCTGAATGCTGGTTCCAGCAGAGGCTCAGACCAGCAGAGATAATGAAGAAGAGAAGATGAGAGTAGTGACTGCAGCTCCCAGGTAGAGAAATGAAGAAGAAGAAGAAGAAGAAGAATCTCCAGCAATCACAGTGATGTGGTTCCAGCAGTAACTTCAAGATGGAATTACAGCAATCAGCAACAGTCCAGCAGAGATAATGAAGAAGAAGAAGAAATGCAGCAGAGCTTCAAGATGGATTCCAGCAGTTCTCCACACAACAGAGAAGATGGAGATGGTGTAGCAGCTGCCACTGGAAGGATCTCCCAGCACAGATTTCCAGCAAGGAAAATGAAGGGAGAAATGAAGGACAGCAGTAGCTCCAATGGGTTCCAGCTATGACAGCAATGAAGGGAGAAGAAGATGGGGTGCAGCAGAGCTTCAAGAAGAAATTCCAGCAGAGTGTCTGGGAGGAAATGAAATGTGGAGGAAGAAGAAGGAGATGGTAGTAGTAGCACAACCGTAGGAGGGAATTTGAAATGGAAGTTAGGGGAGGAACAGTAGTGGGCTGGAGGTAGTTGGGAGTTCTTCTTGGGAAGGGGGCTGGAGGTTTTCTTGGGATGGGGGCTGAGATTAGGTTTAGGGTTTGCAAAGGGGGTTTAAGAGATGGTTTTATAGTTTAGGAGAGGGGTGGCTAATTACTTGATTAGCCTTAGGGTTTAGTGGAATTAGGGTTAGGGTTTGAGGTTAATTTGGTCATTAGGGAAGAAGGTTCTAGAGAGCACCTTTAGCTTACACTAACCCTCTTAATTAACTTAATTAAACTCTATTAACAACTAACCTAACTCTAAAAGCCTATGATTAACACAACACCCAATTAATTAAAAACACTAACCCACTAAGTTAATCTAACTAACTAAGGAAATCTAACTAGACAATCTATTTAGCCCCTAATTAGCCCAAATAAAACAGTAATTAACAATGATTAGCCATAATTAACAATAATTAGCGAAGATTAGCGAAGATTAACATAATTAAACAATAATTAACATAAATTAGGGTTAATTAGTCTATAAAATAGCCCTTCACATCTCAAGAGGTGTGAAAAATTATCACATGTTACTGTTACAAAGCGGACTGCTATAGTGCCATTATGAGAAGTCCGCCTTTTATTTTTTTTATTTTTTTGGGCCCCACTTGTAACATTCGGACCATTCAGTCTCTTAAAAAGCTCAAACACGGCCATGTGTCCAATTTTCAACCGTTGATGATGCATGGAGGTTGAGATATCATCAACATAATTATAGTCGTTGGATTAATCTATTTTACTAACATATCCAGTCCACATTTTATGATTTTTTTATTGTTCTGAACCCCACCTGTAAAATCAGGACCGTTCATATTCTTCATAAGCTCAACTACGGCCATGTGTCCGATTTTCAACCGTTGATGATGCATGGAGGTTAAGATATCGTCAAACAATATACAACCTATTGTTACTAACATACCCAGTCCACTTTTTATGATTTTTTTAATGTTCTGGGCCTCAGCTATATAATCAGGACCGTTCATATTCTTCAGAAGCTTAAACACGGTCATGTGTCCAATTTTCAACCATTGATGTTGCTTGGATGTTGAGATATCATCAAACAATCTACAACCTATTCATAAATTCACATGTGAAATGTTATGCTAGTAACAAACAGTGGAATCTGATCCACATGTGAGTCATTTACATATGCAAATGACTCACATGTGGGTTATTTACACATGTGAATCACTTTCACAGGAAACAAACGACCTCTAAACGCATACTAGCGTCTTCTCTCCTCCTCTTTCCACGACAAACTTTTCTGTGTAAAGTCATCGGTTTCCTTTTCTGTACCTTTGGTTTTCGACAGGGGTAGATGGGATTTCCAAAACCACTCTAGCAAGGAAAGATAATGTAAAATTCCGGAATTCCCTGCATTTTCACCGCTGCACGAAATAAGAAGAAGAAAGCTCCGGATTTTAGCCCCTTCCCGTTGAAATGACGCTTGCAAGAACAAAACTCTAAAGTTTCTGCACGATGTGCTTTCTCCTCTTCCTCTCTTGGATCATAAGATTTGGGCCAAGTGTAGATGGTTAGAATGAATATTAAAAAAAAATATCTCTTCCCCAACTCCATTAAGCCTTGTTTATTTGTTCCTCTTTTCTTCATTTCAGTTCCTTTCATTTCCTTTTTTATTTTAAGTTTTTCTTAAAATCATCAATATTTTTGTTTCCTTTTTTCTAGGAGTCAAACCATATTAAAAGAGCCATAAACAATTTGGTGGGGGGCGCATTAATATTTGGCCACACCATGGGGGGGGGGGGGGCGCCATCCATTAATATTTGGCCACACCATGGAGGGGCCAAAGCAAGCTTCTAAGAGAAGCTTATAAAGTTTTTTTTTTAGGGGGGCAGGCCAGCCCCCCTAGGTCTGCCCCTGGTTATTGGACTACCAACACCAATTAATCATCTTGTTTGACCCAATACAGCGTTCAAGAAAATATTTAAGCCCTAAACCACATCCTACTTAGATAATCTCATTGGTTAAAGACATATTGTTTGCATTAAAATACATTGAAATTAAATTGGTAGGTCATTCTACAGGTGGTTAAAAGTGAATCTAAGAGTTGAAATTTCAAAAATGAATATTACAACTAAAAATATATATATACAACAAAGGGAGATGCTCCTATGAGATATATCTCTCGCCTTAAATGAGAGATTGGGTGGGGGCCCTCACATCCATATCCAATGCCAACAACTTAAATGTGAGGGTCCTCACCCCAATCTCTCATAATAGCCTCTCCCTACAACAAAAACACAAGTTTTGATAAGATTATATGCAACTAAACCTATCCACCTTCGATCCGAATCACCTACCCATTGATCCACTCTGCAGCATCACTGGCCAAGAACCCCACCACTGGGGCCCACATCCTTTTTGGAGTCGAATGGTACAAGTGCTGTCGATGAATTGGAAAGAGGTGGGTGCTAAAAAGGTTGAGGGCAGTGCTCCTGATTGTATGGAGGAGATGAGGAAATGGGAGTACTAGATTTTTACAATTGTACTGCTGCATGGAAACCTGCTATTTGTCACTGGGTTAATCATCTCTTACCATTTTTTGGTTATTGTTTTAGCGTGGTTTAAGAAGCTTGCTTTTGATTACCTGGTGACAGTTTCCATAACACTCTCATTTTTTAATGAACACTCTTCTGGGTTTGTGTGGCTACCTTCAATGGCAATAAAAAATAATGCGATTCCCAATTAAGACTTTTGGCTTTATTTTATTTTATTTATCTGTTTTTAACATTGAGTTTCCCGAAGGAAAATTTCCTTGTTATACCTTGCCAAGCTAGCACAGGACCAATGCAAACCATCATTTTCTATATAAACATGGACTTAGAAAACTTACTCTCCACCATGTTTTATGAAATCTCTCTTGCAATAATTTTAAGCCACTGAATTTTTTAAAGAGAGAAGTATATTTGTAAGCTTGTAAAAATAAGATAAAAGAAAAGTAGGACTTAGATCATGTTAAATGTATTAAGAGCAATGATCAAAAGTTTCTAGTGAAGGGCAATGATATCAAAGAAAGGTAGAGAAAATATTTTAGCATGCTTTTAAATGAAGACTATATAGAAGACATAAGAACAAAAGAGAATACTTTAATAGCAAAACATAATTTTTTTTCATAGAATTAGGGCGGTGCAAATAAGGAAAGCATTAAAACAAATGAAAATAGGAAAGATTATGGGTCCGAATGACATCTCGATTGAAGCTTGAAAGTGAGTAGGAGAAGTTGATGAGATTTGACTAACTAAACTTTCAATAAGATATTAATGACAAAGAAAATATTGAATAAATGGAGAAGAAGTATTATAGTACCTATATATAAAAACAAGTGACATATATAAAATTGTACCAACTACCGTGTGATTAAACTTATACATAGGTCATACTATGAAATTATGAGAGAGAGAGTAATAAAACAAAGACATATACAAAAGACCAAGATATCTGGAAATCAATTTGGTTTTATGTCAGGGAGGTCAACGATGCAAGCTAACTTTTTGCTTAGACAATTAATGGAAAAATATTGAGTGAGGAGGAAAAATGTGCATATGAAATGCTCCAAGAAGTTATATTGAAATTATTAAAGACGTGTATGAAGGAGCAGTAATGAGTGTAAAAACTACTTGTGGAGTGACATGAGAATTTCTAATGACCGTAGGTTTACATCAGGGGTAAGCCCTAAGCCTTTATATCTTTACACTGATTATGGATAAGTTAACTTCTCATACTCAAGAAGAGGTTGCTTGGTGCATGTTATTTGTAGATGATATTATGTTGGTAGATAAATCAAGAGATGGTGTGAATGTAAAACTCAAGAGATGACGAGAGACTTTAAAATCGAGATGTTTTAAAACAAATCGTGCAAAAGACGGAATATATGGATTGTAACTTCAGTGGGCATACAGAAAGAGCTGAAACTATTGTGACAATTGAAGACCATGAGATACCACAAAGTGATTATTTCCGTTACCTTTGCTCTATAATTAGTAAGGATGGTGAGATTGATGAAGATGTTGAAAATAGGATAACAGCAAGATGACTGAAGTAGAGACTTGCTTTTATAGTGCTTTGTGACTTACAAATGCCGACAAAATGAAAGGAAGAATTTTACAAGACAACTACTAGACCAGCTATGACTTATAGAGCAGAATGTTGGCCTATTAAGAAACAATATATGCACAAAATGGATGTAACATATATAAAAATGTTAAGGTGAATGTGTGGTAAAAATAAAAATGATAAAATTAGAAATGAGCGCTTTCGAGGGAATTTAGGGATAGCAACAATTAATGATAAAAATTAAAATAACCCTTTTGAGATGATTTGGTCATGTCCAACATAGGTCGATAATGACGCCAGTAAAAAAAAGTTTGACTATAAAGGTTGATAGTCCACCAAAGGAAATGAGTAGGCCAAAGAGAACGTAGATGTGAGTGAGAAAAATAGATATGAAAAAAGTGCAACTTATCTGAGAATTTGGCTCAATATAGATCGAAATGGAGAAACATAATTCGTGTAGCCGATCCCAGCATACTTGAGACAACACTTTGATGATGACGACAATGATGAAGCCAATTTGCAAGAAAGCAGAAAGCTGGTCTCGAGTATAATTAATTGCAAAACTATAAAATTATTATAATATTTTAATATTACGCTATTTTACTTTATAATATTATTTAAATTTAAAAATATTTTATTCTATAGACAACTAAACAAGCCCTAAGTGAATGTTTGTTACATTGTTTTCCAAGTCTCAATAGCAACGAATAATAAAACTTCCACAATCAAATATGATGGTCTCTGATGCTATTCTTCCAATGGTGTTTTATCATGAAAAGTGACTTTTCTAATGTAATTGCTTGAACGTCAAATCGAAAGATTAATCCATGAGAGTTTCAATTCATTTTTAATGAAATCTGGGTGTTGGTGGCCTCTATCACTACTATTTTCCGTCACGAGGTAAGATCGGTCAACTCTATCGCCAATGCTTCCGCTAAACAAGGGATTGCCATGATATCTCCTTAAAAGGATTTTATTATGTAAGATTAGTTGGGCGGGAATCATTACTCATGTACCTCCATTTCTATTTCTCGTTTTTCATTCTCCTTTTTTTCTTAAGGGCGTGTTTAACACTTAACTAAGTAAAAGTGAAGTGAAGTGAATTCAGACAAGAATTGATAAGGGTCATATCAAAAGTACACAATTTCAACATTCCCTCCATCTTTTAAAAAAAAAGTCAAAAAAACAATCTCCTTTTTCCACTAAAAGACAAAAAAACTCCACTTTTTTATACAAAAAGTCAAAAAGATTTTATACCAAACAACTAAAAACAAAACATCATCATAACACTCTATATTTTATTCTCTCTTAATTTGATGCTTCACCTCACCTCACCTCACCTCACTTCACCACACATCCAAACATGCCCTATAAAGGAAAGCATTTGTTACCGTTTAAAATAAAATAAAAAATATGAGGTCTCCTGTGAGGCCCACCTCTATGAGTGGGATTTAGATTAGACGATCCATAGTAGCATTCCAATCAATTAAAAGTGAGGTTAGAAGTCAATTTCACCAAAAGACGCACACATATGAGTTAAGATTATGCTTAAACTCTCACTAAATAGATCTAGATACAAAAACACAAAAATGACCGAGTAGCGTGTTGTAGTAGTTTTTTTTTTTTTAAACCCTTCTGAACATTTTAGTTTTTGTCCTGTAACTCCCACTCTTTTATTCTCCTCATCATCGTTTGGTGAGGGAGTCAGATAGTGGCTCATACATGAGACTGACTGCATGAAGTGATTTTGCAAATTGCAAGTGTTTGGCTGGAGAAATTTTACATGGGAATGATGCTGTGGGGGTTAATTTCAAAGCGTCTTGGGCTGGGTTCGGATCGAGACCAGCCCAACCTGAAAGGAGAGATTGATTTTAAAGAAGACGGGGACAGAGCAGAAGGAGAGGGAACATCAGGACTGAGGGAAGGATGTCCCACGATGATGAGCCACGATCGTTTCAGCCGACATGATGTGGAGGTTCAGAATGTGTGCTAAGAGGCACCGAAAATCCACGGGATCGCATAAAAGGAAAAAGGATCTGATGAGACAGGTGCAGCTGGAATTCTTACCCAATCCTTACTCACGAATTTCCTTGATATCATTGTTAAGACTTAGGCATTGGAGGGACCTCGGTCAGACCATCAATCGAGCTTTCACTGTGCTTGATTTTGAATCAGGGGATCCACCCAAAGAGTCTTACCAGAGAGAAGAAAGAAGACTGATACAGCAGCAGCAGGTCGAGCTGATCTATCCATCTTCAGCCCACACAAAAATTGACTTCATAGATGCCAAAAAAAAAGATCTAAAACTACAAAAAGTCGGTAAATAAGGAAGAAGAAAGAACATCTAGGAAGTGAAAAAGATAGTGCCGAATGGTCAAACCCATAAATCACACTTACCAACACCCAAACAACCTATTTGATCCACTCTGCAGCATCAAACTATAGCATTAAATTTAACAGAAGCACCACCAACTGATCGTGGGGAAACATAAAACAAAAACAGGTTTTGATAAGATAAGATCAAATGCAACTAAACATATCCACCGTTGATCCGAATCACCTGTCCATTGATCCACTCAGCTGCATCAGTGGCCAAGAATCCCACCAGTGGGGCCACATCCTCCGTCTGCCCCAACCTCCCCAGCGGACAAATATCCACCGCCCTCTTCACGTCCTCCTCAGTCTTCCCAGCAAAGAACATGTCCGTCGCGATCGGCCCCGGCGCCACGCAATTCGCCGTGATCTGGGTCCCCTTCAGCTCCTTCGCCAGTATCTTCGTCATCGCCTCCACAGCCGCCTTCGACGCCGTGTACGCCGCAAACCCCGGACGGAGCGCCGCCACCTGCGACGACGTGAAGCAGATGATCCGCCCACCCCCGCCGCGCACCAGACGGTTGGCCGCCTCCTTGGAGCAGAGGAAGGCGCCCTTGACGTTGATGGCGAAGGTGTTGTCCCAGTCCTCCTCGGCGGTCGCGGCGATGGTGGGGTACTTGGGGTCGAGGACGCCGGCGCAGTTGACGAGGATGTGGGGCTGGGTGGAGAAGGCGGACTCGGCCTGGTCGAAGAGGGATTTGACCTGGGCGGCGACGGAGACGTTGGCCTGGAAGGCGACGGCGCGGGAGGGGGAGGGGGAGGAGCTGATCTCGTCGGCGAGGAGGTCGGCCTGGGCGGAGCTGGTGGCGTAGTTGAGGACGAGGTTGGCGCCGAGGGAAGCGAGGTGGAGGGCGACGGTGCGGCCGATGCCGCGGGAGGAGCCAGTTACGGTGGCGACGCGGCCCCGGAGAGGGTAGGCGGGGCTTGATCCGGATCCGGATCCGGGTCCGACTACGGTTTCAGCCATGGCCAAGGAGAGAGAAATGAGTTAGGATCTCTGCTTTTACGGTAAGGGCCCGTTTGGTAATTTACTTTTAAAATAAAGTGGAGTGAAGTGAAATGAAAAGAATGAATAAAATATAAGTAAGTTATGATGATATTTTGTTTTTAGTTGTTTGGAATGGAATATTTTTGACTTTTTGTATGGGGAAATGTAGATTTTTTGTCTTTTAGTGAGTAAATGTAGTTGCTTTTTGACTTTTTTTGAAAAAGATGGAGGGAATTTTTGTAAAAAGTGTTTTTGATGGGATGTTTAACTTAACTTGACTTTATTAGTAAATTTACCAAACGGGCCCTAAGGGAAGAAAGTCTTGCTCACGTGAAATTACATTATTGCCATCCATCTATTTGGAGATCTACAAAATAACTGAAGACCCACTTAGAAACCATCAAGTTTGGGGCCACTCCATGGTGATCCTACAAATGATCCAGACCGTTAAATTAAGGATTTCTAGTATATAGCAAATGTCCTATCCCACTAAATTCAAATGGCCTACTTGGGCCAGTTCACAGTTGAATGCTAGGTTTATCATATCCATAACTGGTCTGGCCTGGCCCCTTCTTTGAAATAAGAATGAATTAAATACATAAGCAGATACACAAGGATAGGATTAAGAAGCATCGCATCTCCAGATCAGACGACGCGATACAAATGATGGTTTTACCTCATGCATATATATAGGCGTGAGTTTTATCATTAGGTCATACCCCTTAGTGGGGGTAGGTGGAGATGGAAGTCCCATCAACCTGTGGTTGTACCTCATGCATATATATATATAGGCGTGCGTTTTATCAGTAGGCCATACCCCTTAGTGGGGGTAGGTGGAGATGGAAGTCCTATCAACCTGTACTTTGCCTCCTTAGTGTGGTAGGTAAAGGTACTGTCACATCTATCCATGCCTCAATGGCTGCAGATGTGACCGTAAGATAAGACTGACTACTTATTTAAGACTGGCTACTTATTTAAGTCCGGCGGTCAGTCTTCCTATCAGCTCGTCGTCGTACCTTTATAGCAGCGCATTTATGACTGAATGACAGTAGAGATCGAAGTGCACACTGCATGTATTTTCACTGGAATGGGTTTTGGGGTCTTTCCATGCTGGCACTTCTGCCGAGCTGGATAAGACCGAGATCAAGTGTTATTTCGGCATCAAGAAATGCCCCCACACAGTTGTAAAGATAACAAAGTTCATCACATGACAGTGATTAAAAGGTCAGCATCGTCCAAGACTGAGAATTTTTGCAGAGGCATCTATCTACATCAACAATGTGCCCAAAACTTTGTTTGGTATGGGACTCACCTGATAAATGGCCTCTCCCATTATATGAGAGAAGGCTGGGTGACTGGAAACAATAAATGAAACAACAAAGTTCTCATTTCTTTAAAATCCTCATGAAGCCAACAAGTCCATCACAGGACTATGAACAAGAAGATCTCTCATTCTTGCAGGGGGAGGCATCTGGACCTACAATGGGCCCAAAGTCCATGTTTCCCAAGGTCCTACCTGATAAATGGCTTCTTAATTTCTTTGAGTATGAGAGCTTATCTCTTGCTTAATACAAGAACAAGAAGGGCATACTTAATCAAATACGAGTAAAGTTGGTTGTAAACTGCTGTAAACAATAAATAAAAAGAGTGCAAACAGTTGTTTATTTAGGAGTTATGATTATTCATTACATTCTTTAAAACAACCTCAATTTGCGAAAGAAAGGAAGAAAAAAACACCAAGCAAAGGAAGAAAAAAACACCAAGCAAAGTGAGACAATAACACAGCTGAATGAGTCACTCGGACGCATTTACTTGGTTTTAGTTTAGATTGCACTGAGAAAGGAAGTAGGAGAAGGTGGAGTTGGAATCTTCACAGTCCCCTCCAGCATCAACACCACCTTATTCATGGAAGGCCTAAGCGAAGGCTCATCCTGGATGCACCACAATCCCACCTTCACCATCCTCTCCAATCTTCTAATATCCACCTCTTCAGAATCCACCAGCTTGCGTAGGTCGCCGGACTCGAAGCAGTCATAAACCCAATCAGATAGAACAATCTCATTCTCTGCTACCTCCATGTCGAGGCTTCTTCTACAGCACACAATCTCTAACAACACAATTCCAAAACTATAGACATCGGCCTTCACCGTGACCGGCATGTTCCTATGCCATTCGGGGGCGACATACCCCTTTGTCCCCCTGATTGCAGTGAAGGTCCTTGTTTGGTCCGGCTTCATCAGCTTTGCTAATCCAAAATCAGATATCTTGGCAGAATTAAACTCGTCCATGAGTATGTTCTGAGGCTTTATATCGCAGTGGATGATTGGAGTCACGCACTCCTCGTGTAGATAAAGGATACCGCTAGCGATATCCATTGCAATTCTCACCCTCTCGTTCCAAGTTGGGTGCCTATCAGGACAATAGAGAAGGTTTGCGAGCGAGCCATTGCTCATGTACTCATACACCAAAAGCCTATGAGACCCCTCTACACAAAACCCGAGCAATTGGACTAGATTCCGATGGTGGGTTCTCCCTATCGCCCGCAACTCCATTTGGAACTCCCTATCCCCTTCTTCCACCATTCTATCTAATCTTTTTACTGCTGTCATTCGCCCACCTTTAGCCAAGAACCCTCGGTAAACAGTCCCATAACCCCCCTTACCCAACTCATCCTTGAATCCATCCGTTGCTTTCTCGAGCTCATCGTAACTAAACTGCCTAAGTGCAAAATCCTCGCTCTCATCTCCATTGTTTATGGTTTTTGAGAGGAGTTTATAGCTCCATATTCGATGTTTGTAAATTAAAAAACCTGAAATGGCTAGGACAACAAAAGAGAAAGACACAAGGCCCGCACTTACAAATAAAATCTCCTTCCGTAGCTCTTTCTTGCTTATGCTAGGGGTTTTCTTAGTATCTTGATCTCTAGTTCCAATGCTGAACTTAACAAAAGCCACCGCCGAATCATCCAGTTTTCTTCTCCAATACTGCAACGGTAGCTTCTGTTTGTAGCAACTTCGATCTTTAAACAGTGCTGCCTCGCAACGGCAGTCTTGCAAACATTCTTTTCTGCAAGCCTCCTCGCTTACCGATCGTGAGATGGCATATGGGTCGTCCCTCCACACGGTATTGGACATTTTAAACATGTCACGCTTCACGTCCTCCTTCTTTGGTATGCAGTCCTCAACAGTGAAGCTCCTGTCACATCCCAGAGATTGCTGGCTAGGATCAACGAATTCAAAACCCGGTGGACAACGACAATTAGGTTGAGTATCATTGAGAACACAATAGCTATTGAGCCCACAGAACCCTTTCACTTCACAAATCTGAGATGTCGAGGACCATATCATCAACTGTGTAGAGCTGCTGTCCTTCTCAAATAGATACAAATACAGTCGAAAAACCCCATCAACCCCAAGTGTTGCGCGGTAGATGTTCGTCGTTGTACTTTGGATTTGAGCATCGAAACCTTGAGTTAGATTCAAGATATTGGAACCAGTGCCATTGAGCAAGTACATGAAGCCATTATCGGCGAGGTTCAACGTAACATTATTTCCTTGTCCAGAAGTATTAGAGGCCCAATACGCAGTGTCTGAACCTCTAGGTCCTCGAGTTGGATAGAACACGAGATTCCCATCAGTTTGCATTACCATTCGAAACCGTCCTGATGTTTGATTGGTTTCAGATCCACTGGAAATAAGAGCTTTCCCAGCCGGCAACCGTTGCCCAC
Organism: Cinnamomum chago; assembly: GCA_038049695.1. NCBI lineage: Eukaryota > Viridiplantae > Streptophyta > Magnoliopsida > Laurales > Lauraceae > Cinnamomum > Cinnamomum chago. The sequence goes on along the minus strand of CP142454.1, from coordinate 10,963,706 downwards.
CTAAAATGGTATTTGTTGGAGAATCAAAGGTCCCCCAAATGATATCAGAATCTGAATTGTAGAGCACGAAGTTACCCGAGTCTAGCATAGAAGCAGAGGAAGCAGACTGTGCTGTATCTGATATGGTTTTGTCTTTGCCACCGCTTTGCAAAACAAGTCCTCCATTAGATCTTAGAAGCAATGAAGAATTAGCAGAAATAGGGGAGTCGTCTCGATTGGCCGTCCAGACAATGACTCTTTCGCCAGAAGGTCCGACCAGCCAGACTCCGACGGCGAAGCCAGTTCCTTGTGGGTAGAAGCCGATGGCGAAGTGGCCGGAAGGTGAGGGCCACGAGGTGTGGTTGGTGGTTGGAGAGAGTGCGGTGTTTAAGTTGATCTTGGTAAGTATTGTTTGAGCTGTTGCAATGGAGAACAATGACGAAAATAGCAGAATCCCATGGACTATGGCAGCCATTAGAGGTTATGGGGAAGATTGGAAAAGGTGCTTCTTTGATGCTTGGAGTATATACAAGTCTGAATTCCTGTATTTGAGGTGACTGGACTAGGCTTTCATAGCTTGGAAATTTCTAATGCAAGTGCCACAATGCCAACCAAGGGAAGAAGAATCTTTGCTCTTTATTTATTTGACTGTTGACCTATAAAAAGGAGGACTCAAGAGTCAAGAGTCAAGCGTCCTGAGTTCTACTCCAATATATGGTCACCAATTACTTATTTTGGTTTAAGATCAAGTACTAAAAATTTGGATAGTGAGGAGCATGCCGTACAGGTAACGTGGCACATATGAAACCCATCAGATGGCCTAAATCTAGATGGCTCACGAACCATTATAAAGAATAGTCCAATAATTCGATTGGGGCGATCCAAATCAATGTCTTAGATTGTATGGAACAGTGCACCTTGGTCAAGACCGAGACCACATGTCTTGGCCCATGAATATGCAATTCAATCTAGGCTTGTTTGGGTTTAGACCTCGGGTTACATAAATAAAATGAAATCGTACATGTGTGTAATACATATAAATATAAATTTGATTATGATGTGAATTTGTCTAGTTAGATAGTGCAGTATGTAAGAAAAGTTTAGAGGACCCATCTGTATGTATGCCAACAAGAGGGAGATCGAAATATATATTGTAATGGGATTCGGCATGTGAAATAAAAACAACTAAATTCCCATTAGACCTCATTTATATTAGAGATCTAACTGTGCACCCATTTTTGTAAGAATTAATGTTTTTTTTTTCTTCTTTCCCAAGTACATACACACACCCACACTGCCACCACTAGATTAGGAATCAATTCCTCATTGCATCTCAGGGGTATCATTGGATTGGCAAATGTTCACCTTTAATTCTCTAATTTTAACCACTAGTTAAAGAAATACAAAATCTTTGCATTCCTAAAAACCCAATTACATGAAATGAATATGCCCTTAAAATATATCTTTTTTCAAACTGTGACTGTAGTACAGCTAATTTAGGACTCAGATCCTAAAAGCCAGAGGCACAAGGGTTTTGTAGCTGAATTGACCTCCATTATCTTTTACGCGCGCATGGCTGCGGATTCTAAATTTTCCACAAGACCCAATCAAAGTAGGTTTCATACCTGTGTTTTTGTTAGATCCAAGACTCAAGAAGATTCAAATATTACCGCGGTCAACAATACTCGGCTGGAGTTGGACCATAACGTGTAGGAGAAAATTCGACGACTATATCAACATCCGACATGGATCCAGTCCTTTCCTTGTCTTCAATGATTAATTAAAAGCAGATAAAGAAAGATGAAAACATTGACTAATCTAGCAATGACAGACACACACTTTGGAAGCTTTAGAAACGACGTACAAGAGACGGCTCTAAACGCGGTTTCCATGTAATCATAGTCTAAGTATTCACATTACTTGGACGAGAATCCCAGTAAGAAAGAAGAAATTTCAAAAAGAGGAGCTTTTTCTAGATCACAAGGGGTGTTTGGACTTTAGAAACGGTATATTTTCAAAAACTTTGCTATATTATTCAAAGTTATCCTGTATAAAAAAAAAATCTAGCTAAACTAGAGATATAGAGTTTTAGCAAATATGGGTCAATAGAGCTTGATTATTTAATCCGAGTCAATAGAGCTGGATTTAGTTGATTCTACTCGGTTGAGTCTGAGTCCACTTTCTTTGACTTCTTAAATATTATCACACCATCATGAAATGTGCAGTTGGATTAGGATCTCCAGCCTAAGGTTTCTTTAATTTTAGCCACAGCCATAGATGGAGGTGGTTTATGAAAAACCTGGGTATAGCACTAACATAACATGGACTCAACCCGGATTTATACCAATACTAGAGGTGGTGGGATGGGAAGGCTTGGATGTACGTGGATTAAGAGTTGCCAAATATGAATCGAATTCGATGATCCGATCTTGATTTTAGAACCTCAAATGTTGATGGTTTTAAGTTTAGTTTTATCAAGAATCGCTCGTTACCTCACTGGTAAGGAGTTGGGTTCTTATTGGGGAGGTAAAAAAAATAAAAAAATAGGAAGGGTCCCAACCATGTAGCTGGGGTACAAAAAAAAAAAAGAAGTTAAGTTTTATGCCCAGTATTCCATTTCAAGGTCGACGTTAATGGTTGGGTATTTTTTTGGTACCAACTAAGGTGGGTGGGCCTTTGAAAGACTCTTGATTAAATAAGATTGTAAGGTCCAATAACTTTCTAACATTAGAACGGTCCTACCATGATTATTAACAAGTAATTGATCTTATCCTTGCTACAAATGTCATCTAGAATTCACTGTGATTAGAATCATTTATCAAGTTCATTATGATACTAATATGATTACTATTATTGGTTGGGTCCTGGCAAAACTGCCAACAACTGATATATTATATAATTTTTTTAATTATATGATTTCCACCTTAATTATCAATAGTAAGTTGCTCCACTGTTATTACTAATTAGAGGGTTCCACATTTGGGTCATTCATAGGTCAACATTAGCAAATTTTTACTTCAACAAAAGCAACTTGAAAAGAATTTCTTTCCTATTCTGGCCGGGTTAGGTGATTTATTTCTTACTGTCTTTAAATCGATTTTATTAAGAGAGCTGCTACAGGGCCCGACTGGGGGACCGATCCTTGGCCCGGTCCCCCAGGGGGCCGTTGGGGGACCGGGCCAGGGATCGGTCCCCCAGGGTCAGGCCGTTTAGACTTTGTGTTTTATTAAACGTCCATACTCAGCCTCTCTCCTCATTAGGTACTGTTGATAGATCTCTCCTCTCTTAAATCCTGTAATAATCAAATTATCGATTATTATCTCATAAGTCGAGGGCCATTCTATCAGCCTTGATTGAAGCAAATGCAAGGGGCTTCTTAAAAGTCCATATTTTTATGGATGCGCTTGAAGTTGTTCGTGCGATCAAAGGCGATTCGGATTGGTCTATTGACCCCATTTTACAAAATATCCTTACTGAAGCTTTATCCTTTGAATGTTTTAAGGTTTCCTATATCCACAGATCCATGAATGCGGGCATAATTTTGTGAAAAATACTTACAGGCGTGGCGTGGTTAGGATTTTCTTTGGTTGTTTGTTTACTTGTAGTTCTTTTTACTCTTGTTCTCTTGTTTCTTTCCTGCTTTCAATGAATTTATCTTTTTTACCAAAAAATATATATTATCTCATAGCTTACTAGTAAGCTACAAAACATCCCAACTATGCAAGGTCTGACCGTGGTGATGTCTGGGTCTATGCCAATTCATGGGCTAGTAGTTAGACCAGTAAGGTTTCATAAAATGTGGGCCCCATCATCACAAAATGAGATACCCAACTAGATGATTGCTTGTTAGGGGCTGCTACAAGTGGACCAGCACTCATACAGGTGGGATTTGTTGAAGTTCTCCTAGATTTGGAAGATAGAAAACCTTATGATCAACTGACTAAAATTAAAGTTCTTAGAGGGAGAGTGGAGGGATTAGATTAATCATGCGATGAAGGAGTGGCCCTTTAAATCAATTGGCAGACCCAATTATTAAACCAATTCCGCTCATTAAATGTCAAAAAGGTTCTATAGGTAACCTGTGAAAGGACTGCTGCTCGACCTAAACTCTAAAATAAAGGGTGAACATTCTGTTATTTCCTTCGGTACTACCTTTTAAACTTTTGGGCAAAGATCATATACAAATACTAGGCTCTTTTATTTTCAGAATTTGCAATGTGGGATATTAAGCAAACCGTAGTAGTGAGGTTGAAATAAAGAAGGTTTCATATGTTATAAATCTTTGGAAAGCCAATGAAGTCCATCATAGGACTGTGGTCAAAGGAGATTTTTGGGGGAGGCATCTCCACACACAATGGGCCCGAAATCCATGCTTCCCATAGGTCCTACCCGTTAATTTACTTCTTTCTTCACATGAGAAAGCTCATATCTGGCTTGACGCATGCAAGAAAAGAATAGTATAATTAAACTAGAACTAAGTTGGTTGTAAACTGTTGTAGTACATGAGATTGAAAGTGCACAAACTGACGTTTTTGTAGGATTTATGATTATTGATTACATTCATTTCAAAGAAACCAAATTGCCAAAAAACAAGACAAAACAAATCAAAGGAAAGTGAAATAAGAACACAACTGAATGAGACACTCGATAAATTTCCATGACTTTTAGTTTAATTAGATGGAACCGAGAAAGGAAGTAGGAGAAGGTGGAGCTGGTATCTCCACAGTCCCCTCCAGCATCAACACCACCTTCTTCATTGAAGGCCTAAGGGAAGGCTCATCCTGGATGCACCAGAGTCCCACCTTGACCATCCTCTCCAATCTTCTCATATCCAACTCTTCAGAATCCACCAGCTGTCGCAGCTCGCCGGACTCAAAGCAGTCATAAACCCAATCAGACAGAACCATCTCATTCTCTGCTACCTCCATGTCGACGCTCCTTCTACAGCACACAATCTCTAACAACACAATTCCGAAACTAAATACATCGGCCTTCACTGTGACGGGCATGTTCCTATGCCATTCGGGAGCGACATACCCCTTTGTCCCCCTAATTGCCGTGAAGGTCCTTGTTTGGTCCGGCTTCATCAGCTTTGCTAATCCAAAATCAGATATCTTGGCAGAATTGAACTCATCCATGAGTATGTTCTGAGGCTTTATATCGCAGTGGATGATTGGAGTCTCGCATTCCTCGTGTAGATACAGGATACCTCTAGCAATATCCATTGCTATTCTCACCTTCTCGTTCCAATTCGGGCGCCTGTCAGGGCTAAAGAGAAGGTTAGCAAGCGAGCCATTGCTCATGTACTCATACACCAAAAGCCTATGCGACCCCTCTACACAAAAGCCAACCAATCGGACTAGATTCCGATGGTGGGTTCTCCCTATCGCCTTCATCTCCGTTCGGAACTCCCTATCCCCTTCTTCCACCACTCTATCTAGTCTTTTTATTGCAACCACTCGCCCACCTTTAGCCAAGACCCCCCTGTAGACGGTTCCAAATCCACCCTTACCCAACTCCTCCTTAAATCCGTCCGTTGCTTTCTCGAGCTCGTCGTAAGTAAATGGCCTTGGCGCAAAATCCTCGCTCTCTCCTCCATTTTTTATGGTCTCTGAGAGGAGTTCATAGCTCCATATTCTGTATCTATAAATTAGAAAACCTGAGATGGCTAGGACAACAACAGAGAGAGACACAAGGCTTACACTTACAATCATAATCTCCTTCCGCAGCTCTTTCTTGCTTTTGCTAGGTAGTTCCGGTTTCACGCCGTCATCAGGGGGACCTGGATCTCCATTTCCATCGCCATACTTCACAAAGGCCGTCGCCGAGATATCTGATTTTGTTCTCCAATACTGCAATGGGAGCTTCTGTTTGTAGCAGCTTTGGTCTTTAAATAGCGCTGCCTCGCAATGACAATCTTGCAAACATTCTTCTCTGCAACCCTCCTCGTTTAACGATGGAGAGATAGCATATGGGTCGTTCTTCCACTCGGTATTTGTCATTTTAAAGATGTCATACTTCACGTCCTCCTTCTTCGCTATGCAATCCTCAACAGTGAAGGTCCTGTCACACCCCAGAGACTGCTGGCTATGATCAATGAATTCAAAACCCTGTGGACAATCGCAATTACCATAAGTCTTATTGCCAATGCAATTGCTATTGAGCCCACAAAAGCCTTTCACATCACATATCTCAGAAGGCAAGGACAAAAACACCGACTCTGTAGTGTTGCCTTTCCCCTCAAAACTATGCAAATACAATCGAAAAACTCCATCAACCCCAAGTGTTGCGCGGTAGATGTTCGCCGTCGTATTTTGGATTCGAGCATCGTAACCTTCAGTTAGATTGCGGATATTGGAACCAGTGGTATTGAGCAAGTACATGAAGCCATTATCGTTGAGGTTCAATGTAACATTATTTCCTCGTCCATCAGTTCCAGAGGCCCAATAAGCATCTTCTGGAGCTGTAGGTCCTTGAGTTGGATAGAACACGAGATTCCCATCAGTTTGCATTACCATTTGAAACCGTCCCGAGGTTTGATTGGTTTCAGATCTACTGGAAATAAGAGCTTTCCCAGCCGACAGCCGTTGCCCACCTAAAATGGTGTCTGTTGGAGAATCAAAGGTCCCCCAAATGATATTAGAATCTGAATTGTAGAGCACGAAATTACCCGAGTCAAGCATGGAAGCAGAGGAAGCAGACTCTGTTGTATCTGATATGGTTTTGTCTTTGCCATCGCTTCGCAAAACAAGTCCTCCAGTAGATCTTAGAAGCAATGAAGAATTAGCAGAAACAGGGGAGTCGTCTCGATTGGCCGTCCAGACGATGACTCTTTCGCCAGAAGGTCTGACCAGCCAGACTCCGATGGCAAAGCCAGTCCCTTGTGGGTAGAAGCCGATGGCAAAGTGGCCGGAAGGCGAGAACCACGAGGTGGGCTTGGTGGTTGGATAGAGTGTGGAGTTTAAGTTGATGTTGGTAAGTCTTGATTGAGCTGTTGCTATGGAGAACAATGACGAAAATAGCAGAATGCCATGGAATATGGCAGCCATCAGAGGTTGTGGGGAAGATTGGTAAATGAGCTTCTTTGGTGTTTGGAGTTTATACAAGTCTGAAGTCTCAATTCCTGTGTTTGAGATGACTGGACTACACTTTCACAGGTTGGAAATTTCTAATGCTTGTGCGCCACCATGCCAAACCGAGGGAAGAAGAATATTTGCTATTATATGTTGACTGTTGACCTGTAATGAGGATGACTCAAGAGTCAATAATCCATGGTCATGAATTCTACTGCAATATATGGTCACAAGTACGTGAGTTTTGGCGAAGATCGCCTTTGGTTTTTTTATTTTTTTTATTTTTTAACCAATTAACATAATATCAATTACACTAAACAAACATACCTTTTTTTTTTTGGTACCTAGCTTAGGGGGCTAGGGGCCCTACCCCTTTGGTGAGGGCAGAAGACCTCGGGTGAGGTAGGATGATCTTCGTGTAAAAAAAGGTGCCTGCCCAGATTTAAACCCAGGACGTACGATCATATAAAATCTCGCAACTCTTACCACGAGGGTAAGAGGTAGTTCTTAAACAAACGTACCCTTAAAATATAGCTTTTTCAATATATGATGGTTAGCATTTAGATCTTGAGACAAGTGTTTTGTATCCGAATTCACTTTCATATCTTTTATGCATGATTTTGGATTCTAAGTTTTTTCCTCATTAGTCATAACCCATTTAATTAAAGTAGGTTTTATACCTGATTTTTGTTAGATCCAAGTCTCAAGAATATTCAAATAGTTATAATTACCAGGGCTTTAGGTCAGATTTTAAATTTTGGGTGAGTCAATATTTGGCTGGAGTCCTCCCAAGTTGTACCATAACGTGTCGAAGACAATTCCATGACTATCAACATCCAAAATGCAGTCCTCTCCTTTTCTTCAATGATTAATCTATCAATGACAGATTCAGTGGAAGATTTAGAAACCGCGTACAAGAGACTTGTTCTCAACACAGTTTCGATGCAATAAATAGTCTAGTATTCACAGCACTTGGACGAGACTCCCAATAAGTAAGAAGAAGAAATTTCTGGGAGGAACTTTCTCAACCCTAGCATTCAGATGGGACATGTGAAAATATGATTAAGATGGAACGTATCAAACGGGTTGAAGAAGAAATCTAGAAATCGATGCAGGTCTTTGATTTTATCCAAGATACCACATGTGTTTCTTTCATTGGTGTATCCATCCATCTACTATTTTTTTTTTTTTTTTTTGCTGTCGGAGGGTTCCCAACCCTTTGGGCTGGACTAATCCCTCCGGGCCCAGAGGGAAGCCGGGTAAATACCCTGTAGCCTTAGTGTGGTAGTGGAGTTTCGAACCCACAACCTCCGCAAGCAAACCGTGGTCCTAGGCCAACTAAGCTATCCCTTGGGGTTATCCATCCATCTACTATAGGTTTCACTAATGGTCCACAAATCTTGTGCTAATTCAATAATGAACTATAATTAATACTCAAGTTGAATTGATTAAAATTGGACTAAATGAATGATGATTTATTTGTGTAATCATCAGAATTTATATTCATCGTATAACAAAATAAATTAAAAATAAGTCTATATATAGCACTTCATCAATACTGAGCAAATATTTGTAAATTAATACCATCTGTTTGGAGATGGACCAAATACTGAAGACCCACTTAGAAACTGTCAAGTTTGGGGCCACTCTAGGCCTGGTGATCCTACAAATGATCCAGACCGTTAAATTGAGGATTTCTAGTATATAGTAAATGTCCTGTCCCACTAAATTCAAATGGCCTACCTACCTGGGATGATTGCTAGGTTTATCATATCCATAACTGGCATAGCCTGGCCTGGCCATTCTTTCTAATAAGAATGAATTAAATGCATAAGCACGGAACTGGATCCCCTATTTGGACCAAACAAGTAAATCATGTTGGACCAAACAAGTAAATTCTGTTTGGACCAATCAGGGGGTGACATATGAGTTATGTACTTGTGTTATACTTATAAAGGCGGTGTTACATTTTAAAGACACCGCCCATTTTTAAACTCAACAAGTTCACGTGTCACTCCTTAATTTGTTCAAATAGGGGATCCGTCCCATTCCCGTAAGCATATACGCATGTATAGGATTAGGAAGCGCATCTCCAGATCGGATGACGCAATCAAGATTAATGGTTTTTATCAGATTCGGTAGGTCTCTCTCTCTTTCCTTCCTTCCAACTGCATTCATGGCGTCGTCTGATCTAGAGAACATGGCCCACGAGGCCTTTGTCGGTGACAACTTCGATTTGGCCGTTGAATCTCTGATACACCCAGGCCATCAAGATGGACCCCAGAAATGCTGTTCTCTTCCCCGATCGTTCCCATGGCCAACATCAATCTCTGCAATTAATTTATATTAAAGCTAATAGGGCAATTGAGTTGGATCAATGGGCGTCCAAGGGATATTTACACAAGAGAACACCATGTAATAAGCTTAAAGAATACCAAACTGCAAAGGCAACTTTCGTTGGTTACTGGACTGCTAAGAACCAATTATCTTGTTCTACCCAAATCTAATCCTTATCCACATCCTGCTACTTAGACAATTTTGTTGATTAAGTGTTTGTTGTTTGCATTAAAATTGTAGAAATTAAATATGTAGTTCATTTCAATATTAGTGGCTAAAAGTGAAGATCAAAATTGAATTTTCAAAAATGAGCTTCAAATAACTCTTCTTTTTATAAAATAGAATAAAAATAAATTTTACTTTTAAGAAATAGAATAAAAATAAATCACAAATCACACTGTGCCATTGGTGTGTCAATTGATAATAGATCATAAACATGCCATCAAACCATAGAATCCTTGCCCCAACATATCATACACGGCCTACTCTAAACTGGGGCTACCAAAGTCGACGCATCCAACTTCACTTTTTCATATCTTTCCAACCCAAAATCTACAAGTCCATTGAGCTACCAACAATCATCCACTATTCAGCAAGCACAACAAAAAAAACATATACAACAAAAACACAAGTTTTGATAAGATTATGTGCAGCTAAACAGATCCACCATCGATCCGATTAACCTGTCTATTGATCCACTCTGCAGCATCACTGGTCAAGAACCCCACCACTGGGGCCCACATCCTCCTTCAGGTCCTCCTCCGTCTTCCCGGAAAGGAACATGTCCGTCGCGATCAGCCCCCGGCGCCACGCAATTCCCCGTGATCTAGGTCCCCTTTAGCAGGGCCGGCCCTGAGCAAGGGCTGTAAGTGCCCTTGCCCCGGGCCCATTTTTCAGGGGGGGCCCAAAATCCCTTCTACCTTTTATTTTCTTTTCAATCATTTGGTGGGGGCAGGGCTCATCCAATGGATTCCATCGTCCTGGGCATCAATAGACCCATCATCAAATCATCTGAGAGTGCTTATTGCATCACTTATTTGAGCATCCATCAGTGGGGCCCACCAATGATATTTTATATTTGATGGCTGAAATTCTGGGAGAATCTGGTCTAGCGTTGGGATGATTTGGGGCTTTTTTTTTTTTTTACAAACAGATCATCAAGCCTTCAGCCCTTTACCCGTTCTTCTCATCTGTTAGTGGTGCCCACCAATGATTTTTTATTCCCCATATATGATGCTTAAATTCTAGCCTGAGTTCTCTTTCTTCTCTTTTTTTTCAAATAGTTATACTTGGGCATCATCAACCCATTGCCAATTTTTCACATCAGTGGGGCCCACCAATGATATTATCATATATGATGGCCGAAGAGGCCTAACTTTTACTCTTGCCCTGGGCCCTGAAAAATTCAAAACCGGCCCTACCCTTTAGCTCCTTCGCCACCTCGAGGGCAAACTGATCACTGCCAACAGCATTGCCCCTGGTCCCATGACAACAAACTTGTTACGTACGTGCAGCGATCACTGATGATGATATCAAGAGGGTGATTGATGAATGCCTTGTATTCGGTTAGGCGAGATGAAGGATCCTGTCCCATTTGTTGGGTCTTTATCTAGTGATGACCGCGAAGGGATAGATGGGCAGGTAATTCTTGTCACTTGTGGTTATATTTAGTTGCCCAGTTCAGGTAATTGTAGTATTGCACTCATATTAAAATGCATTAATCTCAAATAAAGATATGGTTTTGTTCAAGGGAAGACTCAAAGAGGCAAAAATGCTGGATTTACTGCACTTAGATGGATGCATTACTTTTGTTGCTAAAGCCTAAAGGTGTGCTGTAAAAGAACTGTTCCACCTAAAATAAAAACACGCTGTGTCTTCACCCCTGAGAGGTGCTTCATAAACTTGCAGGCAATTATCATATACGACTCTGCTTTTTTTTTTTTTCTCGAGAGTTTGCAATCTGGGATTGAGCAACACACCCAAAATCAGATATACAGAACTGAAAACCCAAATAAGGAGGCCCATGTGTTATAAATCGTTGTAAAGACAACAAAGTCCATCACAGCACAGTGATTAAAAAAGGTCAGCATCGTCCAATATTGAGAATTTTTGCAAAACTTTTTGGTTTTTATTTTTTATTCTTGCTAATTCATGGGTCGGACAAAACTCTAGGATTTTTGAGTTGTAATCTTATTTTAAAAAGGGACTCTAAAGATAGTAGGCGAGAAGGACTCAGAAGAAGAAAGCTGGATGAAATAGACATGATGAATTTCCGGAACAACAAGAATAGGGTCTGTTCGAGTGCTCATATCTTTGCTCGAGCGGATGGAGTCAGAATAGTAAGACGCACTGATAGAAAACTTATTTGCGTGAGACAGAGCCTCATCCGCTTGAGTGGCGGAAGAGTCCAAGATTAATTAGAAACTTCTTTCTAATTGTGCTCAAATTGCTTGTTTTAATCCTAATCAAGTCAGGCAACCTTAAGCACGACCTAAAGGCTATTTAAAGAACTCAATGGCTATTCTAAATCTAGACCTCACCTCTCAAAGTTTTGAGTTAGAGATTTAATTGAAAGAATTCTTCTCTAGAGATTTATTAAGAAGTTATGCTGCCAAGTTATGCATCCTTTGTAGAAGAACATCTTCTTACGTAGAAGATTTGAGGAGTCAAGCGCAAGATCGAGTCTGTTGCAATCAATGGTGTGAAGTCGTTAAAGCGTGAAGTGATACAATGTAACTTCAGTCCTTAGGTAAGGGATGTCTAGGGAGGAAATTTGAGTTTTTTGTAATTGTGAGATTCATAGTGCTTGATTTTTTATATAGCTCGTATCCGTGGTTTTTCACCCAATTAAGGTTTTTCACGATAAATCTAATGTCTTTGTGGTGTGTGCATGTGATTTTATTTCTGCTGCATTATTGTTTATTTGTTCACACTATTGGGTTGATTTATTGAGTAGACCAATTTAGAAATCGCGAACCCTATAAACTTTCAGCATCTACATCAGCAATGTGCCCAAAACTTTGTTTGGTATGGGTCTCACCTGATAAATGGCCTCTCCCATTATATGAGAGAAGGCTGGGTTTTCAAATCTTTAAAATCCTCATGAAGCCAACAAGCCCATCATCGGAATATGAACAAGGGGATCTTTCAGTTTTGCAGATTTATTGGGGAGGCATCTCGACCTACAATGGGCCCAAAGTTCATGTTTCCCAAGGTCCCACCTGATAAATGGCGTCTTTCTTTAAATATGAGAGCTTATCTCTTGCTTAATATAAGAACAAGAAGTGTATAATTCAAATAAAAGTTCGTTCGCTGTAAATTATAGTACACATAATGTAAAAAGAGCAAAGACAGATGTTTATGTAGGAGTTATGATTATTGATTACATTCATTTAAATAACCTCAAATTGCGAAAAAAGAAAGAAAAGAATTCCAAGCAAAGTGAAACAAACACAGCTGAATGAGTCACTCAGATGCATTGACTTGGTTTTAGTTTAGATTGAAGAGAGAAATGAAGTAGGAGAAGGTGGAGTTGGTATCTTCACAGTCCCCTCCAGCATAACCCCAAGGGGTAGCTTAGTTGGCCTAGGACCACGGTTTGCACCCGGAGGTTGTGGGTTCGAAACTCCGCTACCACACTAGGGCTACAGGGGATTTACCCGGCTTCCCTCTGGGCCCGGAGGGATTAGTCCAGCCCAAAGGGTTGGGAACCCTCCGACAGCAAAAAAAAAAAAAAAAGTCCCCTCCAGCATCAACACCACCTTCTTCATGGAAGGCCTAAGCGAAGGTCCTGGATGCACCACAGTCCCACTTTCACCATCCTCTCCAATCTTCTCATATCCACCAGCTTGCGCAGCTCGCCCGACTCGAAACAGTCATAAACCCAATTAGATAGAACAATCTCATTCTCTGCTACCTCCATGTCGACGCTCCTTCTACAACACACAATCACTAACAACACAATTCCAAAACTATAGACATCGGCCTTCACCGTGACAGGCATGTTCCTATGCCATTCGGGGGCGACATACCCCTTTGTCCCCCTGATTGCAGTGAAGGTCCTTGTTTGGTTCGGCCTCATTAGCTTTGCTAATCCAAAATCATATATCTTGGCAGAATTGAACTCATCCATGAGTATGTTCCGAGGCTTTATATCACAGTGGATGATTGGAGTCTCACACTCCTCGTGTAGATTAAGGATACCGCTAGCGACATCCATTGCAATTTTCACCCTCTCGTTCCAAGTTGGGTGCCTATCAGGACAATAGAGAAGGTTTGCGAGCGAGCCATTGATCATGTACTCATACACCAAAAGCCTATGACACCCCTATACACAAAAGCCGAGTAATCGGACTAGATTCCGATGGTGGGTTCTCCCTATTGCCCGCAACTCCATTTGGAACTCCCCATCCCCTTCTTCCACCACTCTATCTGGTCTTTTTACTGCTACCACTCGCCCACTATTAGTATTTTTGAGTGTTGGCTAATTCATTAGGTGGACAAAACATGGGATTCTATGTAAGTTGCAAATTTTTAGTTTGACCACTTTGTGTTGAAGAAGAATTCCAAAACAGCAGGAAACAGGGGGAGTTTTCAGCAAATAGGCTGACCGATCGATCGGACCCCCTGTCCGATCGATCGCCCAGAAAAAGGCCTCAGTTAAAAGTCAGTCCGATCGATCGGCCAGCGGCAAAGCCTCAGCTATTTTTTAGCACCTTCCTTCTTATGCCCTGTATTCCAATCCTATTCAAACCCAATCTCTCCCATACGATTCTAAGAGCTTATTTAAGGGTTTAAACCCTTCAAAAACCTCACCTCTCTCTGTTCTAAACCCTAGATTATCCTAAGAGAGATTTACTTCCTCTAGAGAGTTCTTGTGAGAGATTCATGTGCTGAAGCCTTGCTCACTGGAGATTCTTCATCCATGTTCCAGCCAATTCGTCTGGTTAAGGCGTGGAGATTGAAGTACTAGAGAAGGTGAACGGCATGGTCGTCGGCAAGATTCACGGTGGTCCTTAGGTTGTGATCAACTGTAAAGGGGAGTGAGTTTCTCTTGTAACCTTCGATCTTTTAGTGCTTGATCTTTCTGGACCGGAGTTAGGTCGCGTGGTTTTTTCCCTTCCCAGGGTTTTCCACGTAAAAAATCTTGTGTCTATCTTCTTGACTGGTTGCTTGATTTACTTAGTTTTTTGTTTCCATATTAGTATCTATGCTGGGATTTGTTTTACTTTTTGTTAGGTTTGTGTTTATCAACCCTCCAGGAATTTTCACTTGGTATCAGAGCTGATTCACACTAACTTGTTGTGTGAGATCTTCACAGATTTCTGATATGGATATTATTAGAGATGGATCTTCTATTTCCAAACCCCCTCTCTTGGATGGATCGAACTACCATTATTGGAAAGTTCGAATGACTGCTTTCCAGCAATCCATAGATGTGGATGTTTGGAATTGTGTGGAATTTGGTTACACCAAGCCTACTGTTGCCACTGATGACAACAAGATCATTGAAAAACCCATGCCTCAATGGACCAAGGATGATAAACAAGCCTTCAATTTTAATAGTAGAGCCTTAAATGCCATATTTAATGGTGTTTCTCCTTCCGAATTTTGTCGGATATCTATTTACAAAACTGCTAAGGAAGCATGAGATATATTAGAAACTGTCCATGAAGGTACTCTCAAAGTTAAGCAAGCCAAACTTCATAATTTGGCTACTGCTTTTGAAAATCTGAAAATGGATGAAACTGAAGTGTTTGATGATTTCAATGATAAACTGTCTGCTATTGTTAATTCTACTTTCTACTTGGGTGAAGTCATTCCTGAACATAAAATTGTTAAAAAGATTCTCCGATCTCTTCCTGAGAGATTTGACCCAAAAGTAGTAGCGATTGAGGAGTCCAGCAATTTGGATTTAATCAAAGTTGATCAATTAGTTGGCAACATGCAAACATTTGAAGCCAATCTCAAGAAAACAAAGAAAGCTAAAGGGATGGCTTTGAAGTCTCATCTGGAGCATGATAATGACTCTGAACAAGAGACTGAAGACCCAGAACTTGATGCTCTCTTTGTTAAAAAGTTTAAATTTTTTTTGAAAAATGACAAGAAGGATTTTAAAAAGAATTTCAAAAATACTTCACAAAAAGGACAGAATAAGCCTTCTTCGTTTAAATCCAATGCTGGTCAAAATCCTGAGAAAAATGTGTCCAAAATTCCCCCCAAGAGTACACATTGTTATGAATGCAAAGGTTTTGGTCACTATGCTTCTCAATGTGTCAATAGAACTTTTCGGTCTCAAGGAAAGGTTTTGAATGTCACGTGGGATGATGATTCAGACCAAGACTGCAATGACACTGAACCCGAATCATCATCACCTGAACATGGTAAGTTTATGGCTTTTATGGCAAGATCTCATGATTCTTTTTTGCAGGAAGGTGTGGAAAAATCGGATGAAACTATTTCAGAGGATCTTAATACTTTGTCAGATAATGAACATGATTTAGTGGAAGCATATCAGAGTCTCCTAAAACACTCTAGGAGGATTACACAATTGAATGATATTTTGAAAGGAAAATGGAAGGCTGCTGAAAAAGAAAATCTTGTCCTTAAAACTGAATTCAATGAAGCCCGAGGTAAAGTACCTCAACTTGAATCACAACATACCATTTTATCTGACAAGTTGATTTCTGTAGGGAATGAACGTGATGTACTACATGAGCACTCTATTCAAGCTGAGAAAGAAATCCTAAGCCTAAAGAAAGAATTGGATTCCTGCAAAATCGAAAAAGCTAGCATCTCGGACAAACTCAAGATGACTACTACTGAATTGGTCTCTACCCAAGCTGATATTCATCGAATGAACACAGGGTCAAAGAAACTTGATGAAATTTTGGGTGCGCAAATCATGTCTAGTAGTAAGCATGGCCTTGGATTTGAATATGGTGTTTCCTCCTCCAATACCCAAGGTAAATTTGTTCGGGGTAATACACTATTTTCTATTGAACCTGTTGTTTCTCAACCTAAACATGTGAACTCCAATCACAAGAATTACATGCCTCAACGTAAATATGTTCCCACTTGTCACTTTTGCGGAATCATTGGACATATCAGGCCTCATTGCAATAAATTACGTAAGAAACTTCGCAATGAAAGAAGGAAGTTCAATTTGTTTCCTTATAAGGTCAACCAAAAATCCATTTGGACACGTAAATCTGATCTTTGTTGCAATGTGGTACTCACTGCTCTTAAGGCACAAAGTTCACATGTTTGGTACCTAGACAGCGGGTGCTCTAGACATATGTCAGGGGATAAGTCCCTTTTCACATCACTTGAAAGTCATCATGGTGGTAATGTTCAATTTGGAGATGGAAGCAAATCAAAAGTCATTGGTAAAGGATCTGTCAACATACCAGGTATGTCAACTATCAATAATGTCTTTCTGGTTGATGGACTTAAGGCAAACCTGCTAAGTATCAGTCAATTCTGTGAGTCTGGCAATGAGGTTCGTTTTTCCATGAATACTTGCTCCATTGTCGACAGTCATGGAAAACATGTTCTGTCTGGTAAAAAGAATTCCGATAACTGCTATGTGGTTGTTAATGAAAAAGTCTTAAACTGCAATTCTGCTACTGTTAATGCTGTTGACCTTTGGCATCAAAGGCTAGGTCACATTAACCATTCTGACTTGGAAAAACTCTCTAAGCAAGAATTGGTTCGAGGACTCCCCAAACTTCAAAAACCGGATAACCATGTATGTGGCCATTGCCAATTGGGGAAACAAATTAGAGCACCACATAAAAAATTGAATATGCTTACTACCAAGAGACCACTAGAGCTACTTCATATGGATCTTATGGGTCTTTCAAAATCTGCAAGTATTGGTGGCAAAAAGTACATTTTTCTTACCGTTGATGATTTCTCTAGATTTTCTTGGGTTCGCTTTCTTAGAGATAAATCTGAAACCTTTGATGTATTCCATTGCTTATGGCTTCAACTTCTTGCAGATAAGGACAGTTTGGTGGAATTGCAAGAATCAGATCTGATCATGGCACTGAGTTTCAAAACTCCTCTTTTGACTCTTTTTGCATTGAAAATGGAATTAAACATGAGTTTTCTGCCCCGAAAACTCCACAACAAAATGGAGTTGTTGAGAGAAAAAATCAAGTTGTACAAGAAATGGCTCGAGTCATGATCCATAGTAAGAATGTGCCACAAAGGTTTTGGGCAGAAGCAGTTAACACTGCTGTATATGTGATCAATCGAGTCTACATCAGGGTCGGTACAAAGAATACTCCCTATGAATTATGGACTGGTCGAAAACCCACTGTGAAATACTTCAAAACTTTTTGGAGCAAATGCTATATCTTGAAAGATCGAGAACATCTTGGAAAGTTTGACTCCCGAAGTGATGAAGGGATTTTTCTTGGATATTCCTTAAATAACAAAGCCTACAGGGTGTTTCACTTGCGTACTTCAACGGTCATGGAATCTATCAATGTCATTGTAGATGACGCTGGACCCTCTTATTTTTCTGATGACGAAGATGAATTTCCACTAACTCTTCATTCTTCTCCGCAGGATGAGCAAGATGGGAAGCAACATACGGAACGACAAGATCCAGTCACACCGGATCAAGAAGCCGTTATTCCTGATACAGAATCTGAATCTGAAAGTGAAGAGTTTGGACTGAAAGAGAAAGGTTCTGCTCAAAGAACACCAAGTCATCAATCCTCTCCAAGCAAGGAAGTACATCCTAGATCCCAAAAAGGTCAGGTAATCAGAGATCATTCTCTTGACAAAGTCATTGGTGATATTCATGCTCCATTAAAAACTCGTCAGCAAGTCCAAAGTGAGGTAAATTTCTTGTGTTATGTTTTCTCTCTTGAACCCAAAAACATAAATGAAGCGCTTATTGACGACTCCTGGATTAATGCCATGCATGAGGAGTTAGGTTAATTTGAGCGTAACAATGTTTGAAAACTAGTTCCACGGCCCAAAAATACACATGTCATCGGGACAAAATGGATCTTTAAAAATAAAACTGATGAATTTGGACAAGTTATTAGAAACAAAGCTAGACTAGTTGCCCAGGGCTACACACAGGTGGAGGGAATAAATTTTGATGAAACGTTTGCTCCGGTTGCTCGTCTTGAGTCCATTCGCATTTTATTGGCAGTAGCGTGTTCCTTGAAAATCAAGTTATATCAGATTGACGTCAAGAGTGCCTTCTCGAATGGATTTTTGAATGAGGAGGTGTATGTAGAACAACCGAAAGGTTTCCAAGACCCTCATAGCCCTGATCATGTGTTCAAATTGAACAAAGCTTTGTATGGTTTGAAGCAGGCCCCTCGAGCATGGTATGAGAGATTGACTATCTTCCTGTTAGAAAACTCTTTTGTACGGGGCAGCGTGGATAAAACTCTATTCATCAAGAGAGAAAGAAACAATATCCTCATTGCTCAAGTTTATGTGGATGACATTGTTTTCGGATCCACATCTGAAAGTCTAGCTACCTCATTTGCCATATGTATGTCCCAAGAATTTGAGATGAGCATGGTAGGAGAATTATCCTTTTTCTTAGGTCTGCAAATCAAACAATGCGAGAATGGGATATTTCTTTCTCAATCCAAATATGCTCACAATATTTTGAAGAAATTTGGGATGAACTCAGCCAAGCACTCCAGTACTCTTATGAGCACCACAGTTAAGTTGAGTTTAGACTCTTCCGGGAAAGATTTTGATGAAAGAATGTATCGAAGCATGATAGGAAGCTTGCTGTACTTGACTGCTAGTCGACCAGACATCTCCTTTAGTGTTTGTGTTTGTGCTAAATATCAGTCAAGACCTAAGGAATCCCATGTCCAAGCTGTGAAAAGGATTTTAAAATATGTTAGTGGCACCACTGATTTTGGAATATGGTTTTCAAGAGATACAAACATGAATGTTGTAGGCTACTCAGATGCTGATTGGGCAGGTTGCGTAGATGATTGGAAAAGCACTTCTGGCGGCTGTTTTCTTATTGACAATAATTTGGTTGCATGGCACAGTAAGAAACAAACATCCACATCCCTATCCACAGCTGAGTCAGAATACATTGCGGCTGGAAGCTGTTGCACACAATTGTTATGGATGAAACAACTGCTATCTGATTACGACATTGCACAAACCATAATGGTTGTTTATTGTGATAACAAAAGTGTCATTGACATCTCTAAAAACCCGGTATAACATTTCAGAACCAAACACATAGACATAAGGCATCATTTTATTAGAGATTTGGTTGAAGAGAAGATCATTAGCTTGGAGCATATCCCTACGAAAAATCAACTGGCTGGCATTCTTACAAAACCCTTGGACTCAACTCGGTTTGATTCCCTTCGTAAGTCTCTAGGTATTTGTTCTCACCCTTAATTTTTTTCCCCCATCTTTTAGTGGTTTCCCTAACTTGTGATTCATTGAATTTTTGCCAAGTTTAAGATTTTTTTCTGGTGCACTAAAATTTCCTCATAGTTTGATGGTTATGGTTTGATTGCATATAATCAGTACTCTTCTCTCTTGGCACATAGCTTAAAAAAAAAAAAGGTACCGGAGGACCAGGACTACCTACGAGTATGTGTGATAGCTGCTATATGATTGAAAAGTTTCTTTAGAGAAGGCTACCATACTCATTAGTGTGAAAGTCACCTATGATGGATCTTATTTGTTCATTTACATGTAAAAAAAAAAAAAAAGGAGTTGAGTCTGTTGTGTGTAATTCTATCATTTATCCTAAAACAGACTATTTTTTAAAATGTACACTCACTCTTACACTCCTATGCTTGGTACAAGATTCAGTGTATGATCAAAAGGGACTCACGCTTGCTCATTCATTTTCTGGCTCGTTTCTCAGTTCTGGCCCAGGCCCGATCGATCGGCCTGACTAGACCGATCGATCGGACATCGTATCAGTTGGTTTTTAAATCAGTTAAGCCAGTTTTTTTTTCTTTTGTTTCCTTTCATCTTCTTCTCATTTGCTGCCCTAGAACCGTTTTCCCCCTTTCTCTTTCACGATTTTCAGTTGGGATTGCGTGCTCAGAGGTATGTCTTCTCCTCCTTCCTTTCTCTCTTTCCATTTCCCTTCATTTGCAATACTTTGGTTTTGGTAGAAATAATGGGTGTTTGGATTTTGTTTGCTTGGTTGTGGTTGATTGAAAAGAATATGTGTGCTGCAACTGTTTTGTTTAGTCTTGTGTTGAATGTACTCAGTTGGGACTGCACTATACTCATTGTACATCCATTTTGGATGAACCATTTCTAAGTTGAAGGTTGGATATGTTTACTTGTGTCATGCACACCAGGTGTTTGTTTTTTTGCCTCAACGAAGAAATGGCTCCAAAAGTTTCACAACCGCGCAAGAAAACATGCCATCGTAGGAGCTCCTCCTCTGCCCCTACTTTTGACGGTGATAGATTTCAAAGTTTGATCAAAGAAAATTCGTTTATGAGTGTGTTTTCAAAGAAGCAAGTAATTGTTGAACGTCCCATCTGCTTGGCTAAGATAGAAATTGATTTCAGTGTGTGGCTCCATGAAAGGGAATGGGATTCCCTCTATGTCTTTGACCCCACAGCATATGGGTCGCTGGTTCAAGAATTCTACAATAACATTCATGACTTTGGAGATGAATCATTTAAATCATTTGTTCGTGGGATAGTGATTGAAATTAATCCAAATTTCATAGGCCAATATCTTCAAATTGATAGGAGTATTGATGCAGAGTACCCGACTCCAGAGCCCGATCCAGATGATATGGAAGATCCTGTAGCTACTATTGATTGGGATGAAGTGATCACCACCCTTATTGGCGGTCGAAAGACTACATGGCCAGGTGGCATTTTGAAGCAGAAATTTCTTACTCCATCCTACTGGATGCTAAATCTTTTTGTATGCTATAATCTTCAGCCAAATGGGAGAACATCAGAGGTGATACTGGAGACCGGCTACTTGTTATATGTGATTGGGACAAGACGGCCTATTGACGTTCCTCTCACCATTTATAAGCACATGGTGGCTGCCCCTCTGGGTGCTACGTCTACTTCTCTACCATACGGAGCACTCATCACTCGTATACTTTTCTCTAGGGGAGTAGCTGTTGGGCCACATGATTCACTGGTGAAAGGGAGAGGCCTAATTACATACCGCACTGTCAGTCTTTCGTCTGCTCATGTTGATGATAGTGGTGATGACGCCCCAGTTCAAGAAGAAGAAGGAGTTGCTCCGGTTGATACGCAGTTTGAGTCTGCTGTGCCTGCATATCTGCAAGATTTTGAAAATCACCTCCTGGATCAGTCTACACAGATCGAGCTACTTGAGCATCGAATGGACTCACAATTTCAGGATGTTTTTACTCAGATGCGGCATTTACAGCTAGGAAGCAACCGGATTGAGGAGAAGCCGGACTCTCTCCTTCATCGATTCCCTCCTCCTCCTCAGTAGCCCTACTCTTATTTCATCTTGGCTTAACATTAATCTCTTAACTGTTGTAGTTTGTATTCCTGCTATGACTTCTCTCTGTTTTTATGTTCTCTGAACTATGTTCTCACCTTTACCTGTTTTTACCTTGTCAATTTATGGCCAAAAAGGGGGAGACTTAGATCTTTACTGTTTTTCTTTATATATGTGTGCTTAATTTTCCCATCATTTGATCATGATCTTTTGTCAAAGATTATCGGTGACAGGTTATGCAGGTATCAGCGATGGAGATGGGCTATGGAGATGATTTTTGGGTAGTTTCTGGGTAGATTTATTGTATTAGATGTTTTGTCCATGAATTGCCAAAGGGGGAGATTGTTAGTATTTTTTAGTGTTGGCTAATTCATTGGGTGGACAAAACATGGGATTCTATGTAATTTGTAAATTTTTAGTTGGACCACTTTGTGTTGAAGTAGAATTCCAAAACAACAGGAAACAGGGGGAGTTTTCAGCAAACAGGCTGACCGATCGATCGGACCCCCTGTCCGATCGATCGC
Source organism: Cinnamomum chago (assembly GCA_038049695.1). Classification (NCBI taxonomy): domain Eukaryota; kingdom Viridiplantae; phylum Streptophyta; class Magnoliopsida; order Laurales; family Lauraceae; genus Cinnamomum; species Cinnamomum chago. The sequence continues at coordinate 10,941,313 of CP142454.1, read as the reverse complement.
CCAGAAAAAGGCCTCAGTTAAAAGTCAGACCGATCGATCGGACCTGCAGTCTGATCGATCGGCCAGCGGCGAAGCCTCAACTATATTTTTAGCACCTTCCTTCTTATGCCCTGTATTCCAATTCTATTCAAACCCAATCTCTCCCATACGATTCTAAGAGCTTATTTAAGGGTTTAAACCCTTTAGAAACCTCACCTCTCTCTGTTCTAAACCCTAGATTATCCTAAGAGAGATTTACTTCCTCTAGAGAGTTCTTGTGAGAGATTCATGTGCTGAAGCCTTACTCACTGGAGATTCTTCATCCATGTTTCAGCCAATTTGTCTTGCTTAAGGCGTGGAGATTGAAGTACTAGAGAAGGTGAACGGCATGGTCGTCGGCAAGACTCACGGTGGTCCTTAGGTTGTGATCAACTGTAAAGGGGAGTGAGTTTCTCTTGTAACCTTCGATCTTTTAGTGCTTGATCTTTCTGGACCGGAGTTAGGTCCTGTGGTTTTTTCCTTTCCCAGGGTTTTCCACGTAAAAAATCTTGTGTCTATCTTCTTGACTGGTTGCTTGATTTACTTAGGTTTTTGTTTCCATATTAGTATCTGTGCTGGGATTTGTTTTACTTTCTGTTAGGCTTGTGTTTATTAACCCTCCAGGAATTTTCACCCACCTTTAGCCAAGATCCCTCGGTAAACCGTCCCAAATCCTCCCTCACCCAACTGATCCTTGAATCCATCCGATGTTTTCTCGAGTTCGTCGTAAGTGAACTGCTTTGGTGCAAAATCCTCACTCTCATCTCCATTGTTTATGGTTTCTGAGAGGAGTTTATATGTCCATATTCGGTGTTTGTAAATTAAAAAACCTGAAATGACTAGGACAACAAAAGAGAAAGGCACAAGGCCCGCACTTACAACTAAAATCTCCTTCCGTAGCTCTTTCTTGCTTATGCTAGGTGTTTCCTCAGTACCTTGATCTCTAGTTCCAATGCTGAACTTAACAAAAGCCATTGTAGAACCATCCAATTTTCTTCTCCAATACTGCAATGGTAGCTTCTGTTTGTAACAACTTCGATCTTTAAATAGTGTTGCCTCGCAACGACAATCTTGCAAACGTTCTTTTCTGCAAGCCTCCTCACTTATCGACGGCGAGATGGCATATGGGTCGTCCTTCCACACAGTATTGGACATGTTAAACATGTCATACTTCACGTCCTCATTCTTTGCTATGCAGTCCTCAATAGTGAAGCTCTTGTCACAGCCTAGAGATTGCTGGCTAGGATCGACGAATTCAAAACCCAGTGGACAACGACAAATAGGCTGAGTATCATTGAGAACATAGTAGCTATTGAGCCCACAGAGGCCTTTCACTTCACAAATCTGAGATGTTAAGGACCATATCATCATCTGTGTAGAGCTGTCGTCCTTCTCAAATCGATGCACAAACAATCGAAAAACCCCATCAAACCCAAGTGTTGCGCGGTAGATGTTTGTCGTTGTACTTTGGATTTGAGCGTCGAAGCCTTGAGTTAGATTGTAGATATTGGAACCAGTACTATTGAGCATGTACATGAAGCCATTATCTTCGAGGTGCAATGTAACATTTTCTTGGATAAAAGTCATAGAGTTCCAATACGAATTCTCTCTGGTATCAGTTGTTTGGATTGGATAGACAGCTAGATTCCCATCAGTTTGCATTTTTAATCGAAATCGCCCGCTGGAACAATTTGTTTCAGATGCACTAGAAAGAAGCTCTTTTCCATCCAACAACTGTTGGCTGCCTAAAATGGTGTCTATTGGGGAATCAAAGGTCCCCTAAATGATTTGAGAATTTGAATTGTGGAGCACGAAGTTACCCGAGTCGAGCATGGAAGCAAAGGAAGCAGACTCTGTTGTATCTGATATGGTTTTGTTTTTGCCACTGCTCTGCAAAACAAGTCATCCATGAGATCCACGATTCAATACATACATTGCTATCTTTAGTGCCTCTCCCTACATTGAATCGTGTAAGTTGGTGTTATTACCATATCCATTAATGTTCTATTCCTTCTTTCAGCTACACAATTTTGTTGAGGTGTGCCTGGCATTGTATACTGTGCTACAATACCTTCCATTTCTAGAAATCTAGCAAACGGGCCCGGGTTACGACCTGATTCAGTGTAACTACCGTAATACTCACCACCTCTATTGGATCTCACTACTTCAATTTTCATGTCTAATTGCTTTTCTACTTCTGTCTTAAAATTTTTAAAGACTTTTAAAGCATCAGATTTTTCTTTAATCAAATAGACATAACCATATCGCAAAAAATCATCGATAAAAGTGATATAAAGTATTCCTCTCCCGTAAAACATTGAACATGAATTTTACCACATATATTTGTTTGAATAATTTCTAAAGGTGCAGTACTTCTTGTGGAACTTTTCTTGTTTGTATTGGTTTGTTTTTCCTTTATACAATCAATACAAATACCATAATCGGTGAAATCAAGATTGGACAATAAACCATCAGTCACCAATCTTTTCATTCTCTGTTCAGAGATTTGCCCTAATCTTTTGTATCACAACCTTGATGAGTTCTCATTTAGTGGCCCTCTTTTCAAGCCTATGTGCAATCCACAATTAATGTGAGGTGTGTGTAAAGTATGTTCATATAGAGAATCAAACTTTAATCTATACAAAACATCACACATATAACCATTCCCAATCAAAATATTATTGCTAAAAATATGGATAATGCCATGTCCAAAGTTGAAATTAAATCCATTACAATCAAGTCTCGAATAAATCAAATTTCTAGAAATATCAGGAACCAAGAAAGTATTATCTAAATCCAAGACATAACCAGTGTCAAGCACCAGCCTATAAGTGCCTACAGCTTCGACCTTGATTCCTTTTTATTCCCCATCGTAATGGTTTTCTCGCTATCATTTGGAGTCCGCCTTAGAAGAAATCCCTGCACACAACCAGATATGTGAGTGGTTGCTCCAGAGTCGACCCACCAAGAATTTGATGGGATATTAGTAAATTTGGCTTTTTGACATTCAAAAAATAGATTTTTACCTCTCTTTTCAAACCAACTTTTACGCTTTAGGCAATTCTTCTTAAAATGTCCATTCTTTCCACAAAAAAACCATTTCTTCTGTGCACCTTTCTCTTTCCTATTGGGCTTTGCTTCTTGAACATTGGTTTTCTTTTTGTCTTTTCTTTTTCCCTTGGACTTATTTTGAGAGACATAATTAACAGTTAATTGTTCCTCAACCATAAGCCTCCTTTCTTCTTGATCTGCTTTTGCGATCAACTCATTCAATGACCACGGAGTTGAGCTCTGGTTGTAGACTACTTTAAATGGGCCAAATTCGGGAGGAAGAGAATTGAAAATGAATTGCACCAAATATTTTTCAGACACGGTCATATCAACTTCTTTCAATTTATAAGCGATATTTGTCATTGTAAATATATGTTCTCTTAATCCCAACGTTACATTATAATTTATATTTGTAAGACAGCTAATCAAGGATGCACCTAAAGCATTATCAATTATTTCAAACTGACCTTTTATAGCTTCTAGTAGGTCATTAACATTTTCCTTTGCTTCGATGGAACCTCTAATGGTCATCGAAATTGAATTTGTAATAATTCTTATCACAACCTTGTTAGCCTTAATCCACTTATTATAGTTAGCCCTTTCATCAACTGAGCTCGCATCCGTGAGCATTGCTGGCTTAGGCTCATCCAAAGCCATATCAAGGTCTAAGTAAGTAATAGCTAACAATAACATGTACGTAACTACTAAAAAAAGACATTTTATATCGGTTACAAAAACTGCCATATATCGGTTTTTAATATAACTGATATAATATCTTCAGTCAAGGTTTTTTAATCAGTTAATATTTTTTTATATCGGTCAATTTTTTTTTATATCGGTTACTATGTAACCGATATAATAATTGCTATATATAATATCGGTTAGCAAATATATGATATTAATTGCTATATTTTATATCGGTTATTATGAAACAGATATTATATACACTACTAAAAAGCAATGATTTTATATCAGTTTTAAAAATCCCTTAATATTGGTTATTAGGAAAACCGATATAATATGCTGCTCCAAAATATCTTATATCAGTTCAACTTTTGTAATATTGATTGCTGGATTGTACGTTTCTTTTAATCAAAGACTCGATCATTTCAACGCACGAGATTAATTCCCCGCGGGCTCACTACCGTTTACCACCCTTTGTTTTTTCCTTCTTTCCACTACAACAAAAAACACCATTGGTGACACCTTTTGGTGACAAAAAATTAATGTTGACACCGAACGCACACGAAGGTGGCAATTTTTTTTTTTACTTGTCACGGAAAAGCTTTAACCAAGGTGCCAAATAATGAGGAGATTCGGTTTTTGTCACTGAAAGACAAAATTTTAGATGACAAGTACAAACTTGTGACTGAAAGATCTAAATTTCGGCTGGCGGGCTCCTCCACTACCTTATTTGGCGTTTTAAGACCTAATCTCACTTAGCGCCAAAATCACCCTTTTTTACTTCTCTCAGCGCCAAATTCAACTTTTTTTACTTCTCTCCCGCTCTCCTCTCTCTCTATCCGTTTCCCTCTCCCGCTACCTGCACTCTCTCCCAATCTCTGCGGCTTTCTCATCTCCAGTCGTTCTGGCCTGACGTTTTCATCTCTGCGGCTTCCCTCATCTCCAGTGCTTCCCTTATCTCTGCAAGTTCCCTCCTCTCTGCGGCTACTCTGCGACTGGGTGCTCTGCGGCTTCCCTCATCTCTGGTACTCTCTCATCTCTCTCTCTCTTTATATCGTTCTTGGGTTAGATTGAGAAAGGGGAATTTATTTTCTGCCATGGCAAGAAAAAGATAAATATTCTTTCCCCTCGGCTTCCTTCCTCTCCATCTCTTTGAAAATCTAATCGAAGACTCCAATAAGGGGGGAAAAAGGACAAAACCCTAGTTTCTAGTTTTCATCCCATCAATTAATCTCCATTCGCTATATTCCCGATCAATAGATTTCTCAATTTGATCCACTCATGGCCTCTGGATCATCCGGTCGAAACTCCTCCGGATCGAAGGTTTCGATTTCGGCTCTGACGACGTTATCTGCTCCATTGATGACTTCAGTAGTCAAGATGCCTCTACTCGAAGGCATTTGGATTCTACCATCAATTGCAGTTCTGGAATCGTATTCATCAATCTTTTTTTTTTTTTCTGTTCCAGTGTTCGATTTTGTCTTCTTTTTGTGCTTTCTTGTATTTGGGGATCGTCTGTTTTTCTATTGCTCTAAAGATATCCTGAACAGTCAAGAATTGGTCTGAATTAGATGACCTAGAGCTTTGGATTGATGAATTTCGCTGCAGATTTGTTCTGTGCGATGTAGAAATTTTTTATTTTTGAAAAGGAAGCTTTTTGTTTGGTGATTTTGCTTTATACGCTGAATCATGAAGCTGGTTCCTTTTTTTTTTTTATTCTGTATGGTCTTCTAAGGCGTTGAATTTCAGTAAGTATATGTAATGATATTTGGTAATTGAGCTTCATGATCATGACTTCTTGAAAGCTTTCTTGTCCTTGCAATTGAGTTTTTTATTTTTTATTTTTTCTTGATGAGAATAGTGTAACACATAGGGATCAGAATGAATGAAGCATAGGGGGAAACAGTTCTAGTCCCAAATTGAGATACAGGGCTTGCCCCTCGCTACAGGGAAATCTCAACATTTAAATCAAATCAAACAGTTGGAGTGGGACAATTTGGGTGACGTTGTTGGAATGGGACAATGATGGGTCGCCGGCTATCTCAGCAGTTTCTCTCTCTAAAAATAGCACAAAAGAGACACGAGCAGGATACAGCAAAAGGCAACAGGGACTAGGGACAGCAGAACCAACTCCAACCCTTTGCTCCACTCAGATTTAAAAACATCTCAACATTTTTTAAAGATGATAATTTGCCCTCAAGGATATTTATGATAATTCTATAGAGATAGGAAGATGAAAAGGTTTAATTAAGGGCTTGAAAGTTTTGTTAAGATGGGCCACATGAGCAACCTAACCGTTTCTTTAAAGGCCTTTTAATGTTGAATCTGTCATCCAGTTGCTTTTACTCTTCCACAAGTTTATGATAAAATGTTCTAATCTATATAAATTCATCAAGATCCCTGGTCCTGTCTGAACTAGGAATATCTCCTCAGACCAAGAAACTACTTGGGATTGATTGTTTTCTTTTACTACAGCTGGGAGGACCTTTTTCAGCCTCTTTATAGCCAGGCTGTTAAAACTTTAACAAGATTTCCATGAGATTCATCAGCATTATCTATCAGTGCATATTATATTACCTTTAACGTGCTATTTGCAATAATGACTCCTAAGCGACAATGCAATTTATGAAGAATTTTGGGCAAAAATGAAAAATCAAATATGCCCCAATCTCTTCTCTGTTTTGGGGAGAAATTTGCCCAATCTCACTAAGGCAGCGAATCGCAGTGATTCCTCATCTCTATTCTTTCTATTCTTTTTTTTTTCTTCTTCTTCCTTGGGTCTGCAATCCCCTCTCCGCAGTCTTTGCAACCCTATCTCTGCCCACGGATTTGATAACCACCTCAGGTATTATTGTTTTTTATTTATGTAACTTTAGGTTGTAAATTTGTTTGTATGACAGCAGATTTTTTATTTTTATTTTTTGTATGTGTTGTGCATGTTGTGATGGTGGTGGTGTGATTGTGGCAATGGATTGATGGGGGTTTTTTTTTTTTTTTTTAAAGGTTTCAGTGGTTTTTTTTTTTTTAAATGTTAGAAGATCAACTGGTGTAGACCAATTGGTAGGTTTGAACCATCTGATGACTCTACATTGATAGACCCAATTAATTGGCGATTTTGAAAATTTTGTGATGGTTTAACATGTTGCCAACTACCAAGATCTGATTCCCTATGTGGTGGGATGTTGAATGGGTTGTTTGACTTGGAAGTTGGGTTCAGCTTGGATGAATTTTGAAGGTTGGATTGGAGATTGGTGTACGTGGGTGTTGAAGTTTGAATCTGAAGTTTGAATCCTAATAAGGAAGGACTCCTAAATAAATGGATTTTCAATCCACTTGTGTAATGTTCCCTTGGGTTAGGTTGGATTTTTACCTAGTGATGGTAGGAAATTCTTAGACTTTATTCTCTTCAAAAAGGCAACTTTCTCCCATTTTTCTATTGATATGTAGTTAGGTTTATGTGTCATGAGTTGGTTTTCCAGCCCCTTGGAAATTAATTACTTCCAGGAAATAGGTTCTCTGATCTTTTATCATTTCCAACTGATGATCATTTCTAACTAAAATCTCATTATGGTGGTTCCTGTTAATTATTATGTTTTTATATTTTCAGGGTGGATTTGAACTTGGCTGTACTGTTTGCCCAATTGCAATCAAGTACAATAAAATCTTTGTTGATGCATTCTGGAACAGTAAGAAGTAAGATTGCCTTAATGGAAACCGTTTCATATTTAAGCATCTTATACCTGTGCTTCAAGTATTTGTTTATATCAATAAAGTTATTGATCATATCGTATTGGACTCCTTTTGAAGATAAATTATCCATATTGCAGCTACTGTTAGAGAAAACAAATCTTGACTAGAATTGATCCCAACCCTTTAGATATGAGGGCGAAGGAAATAGCGAAAACAAAGGAGGAGAGGGAAAAAGGAGATTTTAGAAAGGTGGATTGATTTGTATAGGTTGATTCACCCTAGATAGTACTCTACAAAATAAGTTGGTTGCTTGAATGAGGAGGATTTTCTTTAATTTCTTCATTGTTTTAGTAAGTCAATGCAAGCTACACCTAACCCACTATCTTACACTCATGCTCCTTAATTTAATACAATGATGACTACCTACTGAGTAGTATTGACTAATATTAAGCCATGTCTGGGTCAATCTAAGTTGTTTACACTGCACTCAGTTTACGTATAAATATAATGATTTATTAATGTTGTAGGTCATCCCACTGGATTTCCTCAATGACAGATTTTTGTAGTTGGACTCCAAGTTAATGCATCAAATGCAGTTTTATATTTTCTTCCTTGTGGTTTTTAGTCTATCTTAATGTGATTTGTGTTTTCCCCTCACAGTTCTTGCATCTGTTTTTTTCGTTGGCAGGGAGGTGGGTGAGAGAGAGAGAGGAAAGAAAGAGAGAGATAGAGAGTGAAATAAAGAAAGAGAAACAAGAAAGAAAACAGAGGAAGGAAGAGAGAAACTAGGGGAGGGGAAATGGGAAAACAAAGCTACATGACATGATTGTGTGGAAAGAGAATGAATCCTAAGATATTCTGTATGATGAACAAACATGACACCCACTGGCAACATTATAAACAAAAAAAATAAAATTCAAGCAAATAAATGAACATGAACACAATTAAAAAATGAAAAAGAAAGGAAAACTGCAACATATTGTATGAAGTTCAAAAAGAATTGAGAGATTGAATGTAGAAAAGATGCAGCCAACAGAACTCAGAGTTTGAATGTTTTGAATGTTGGTACAGAGTGGAATGTTAGCATGGATTTTTATTTTGTAATGGATCTAGTAAAGTGCTTTTAATGTTGTAAGGATATTTGAATATTAATATGAAATGGAATGAATATTCTTGTTTCATTTCTTTATGGTGGATGGAAAAACACTTTACTCTGTACAGCAGGTGGGTGTGTGCAGGTGGTGGAAGACGAGGCAGTGGGTGTGCAGGTGGGTGTGTGCAGCAGGTGGGTTGTGCAGGTGGGTGTGTGTAGGGTGGTGCAGCAGGTGGGCTGTGCAGGGTGGGTGTGTGCAGGGTGGTGCAGCAGGTGGGTGTGTGCAAGGTGGTGCAGCAGGTGGGCTGTGCAGGGTGGTGCAGTAGGTGGGCTGTGCAGGGTGGTGCAGCAGGTGGGCAGGTGGGTGTGCAGGTGGTGGAAGAAGAGGAGGCAGTGGGTGTGCAGGTGCGTGTGTGCACGGTGGTGCAGCAGGTGGGTGTGTGCAGGTAGTGGAAGAGGAGAAATTTCTCTTTTCCTTGTCTTTTAGATTTTTTTCTAATGTAGCTCAAAAGATTATAGCATCTGTGGTATTTCATTCTGAGAAATCAAATATTCAATTTATGAACTTGTTTCTTATCATACTCTAACAAGAGAATGTCAATTGTTTTGTTCGTCCTTTTCGTAAATCCTAATTATCAAAAGGTGTATGTAAGGGAGTAGAAAAGAAAGATGTTGCACATTTTTATTTGCTTTTGTAATTTTGTAGCAGTTGAGGATTCCTCTTATAAGTTCTTCTTGATTTTCAGGTGGGTGTTTTGGTATTTATTGGTTTATTACCTTGAATGGGTTATCAGGGATGTTTTCCTTTTTTGTGGTCATTGAAAGTTGTTATGGTTTGATGTTGCAGCCTACTGTGTAGTTGCAGTTGAGTCACTGCCACTGTCACTGCCAAGGGATAGGAGTCATTCCAGGTACATGTATATATGTATCATTTGTACGTATTGCAGATTTATCAACTTATCCAATATTGTTATTTGTACGTACATGTATATAAATGGTTTTATAGGTACTGCAGCAATGCAAATTCTTTTGATAAAAAAAAATGCATATATAATATTAAATCGGTTACAGAACAAACGATATAATACAATAAAAGAAAAACCGATATAACAAAGCCCTTTATAACCGATATTATAAATAATTTTTATATCGGTTTCACTCTTTTTTATATCGGTTTTACAGTAATGTATGCTGTAATTTCAGTTTAAAAACACATCAGTTTTCCGAAAACCGATATTATAAATAATTTTTATATCGGTTTCACTCTTTTTTATATCGGTTTTACAGTAATGTATGTTATAATTTCAGTTTCAAAACACATCAGTTCTCCGAAAACCAATATTATAAATATTTTTTATATCGGTTTCACTTTTTTTTATATCGGTTTTACAGTAATATGTGTTATAATTTCAAGTTCAAAAGACATCAGTTGTCCAAAAACCGATATGAAATAATACACATATTATATTGGTTATAGTTTATTATATTGGGGGTACTTATATCGGTTTGAAGTTTACTGAAAAACCGATATATTAGGTCTTTTATATCGGTTTTTAGCCGATATAAAAACCCCCTTTTCTAGTAGAGCCCTTCAATAAAGTTTGATCCATCTAGCATGGGTATATTCCTTAAAGTTGAAAGTAATGCCATGGAATTTGTAACTGAAGAAAAATAAACAAGTAACAATAAGTGATGTGATGCTTTGAATTTATCGACGCAATATTCTTAAATGTAAAAGTGATATGTACATCATTGTAAAGCCACCTTTGGGTTGGAAAACAATATGTAAATATATTACTTTTCTTTGATTAATATGACCATGTTTATAATATGTGATGTGATTGTATTGAATATATTCCTTTGGGTATAAATCAATTACAACCAAAATACATTTATTAACCATGTCATATTTCAATTTCAAATTATGGACAATCATACCTTTGGGCTTAATCGAACCATTTCCTTTATGAAATTGCAATTTTAAGTGTTGTCATATTCAAACAATAGAGTTTGTACTACCTTAACTCAATTTAAAGAATTAAACAATTATCTATAATTGGGTTGCTTTGGCGGCTACCAAGTTAAGAAATTGTTGAATTCGTTAAATTGATAACAACACTTAAGTGATAAAGTTAGTTCATTTGGTCATCAAGTGTGATGAACCAATCAATCAAAAATATTGGTCCATATGCACCATTATATAATTTCCGAATAACTTTATTATATCACATTTAAGTTGATTAGGCATCATTTCATAGAGCAATGATCAAAATTATCATTAATTGATCATTGATCAATACCTAATATTTTTAATTGATTCACCATAACCATACATCCTTCCAATCCAAGAAATAAATAACTCTAAATATTAAACCATAGTGAGCATATCTGAATATTAACAATAAAATAGAACTTTGATTTTACTAAATAAATAGGATTAGCAGCGGAAGTAGCAAAAAGGAGTTAAACATAATGTTAAAATAAAATATGCTCTAATTTAGAGTGATTAATCAGTCCAGGTGATAGATCTCAATGCTATCAATACACAGAAATAAAACGGATCGTCGATCTATGTCCAAATGTGTCTTTTATGATCAAAATAAGATCTGGACCATTTATTATTGACCAATCTGTTCAATTCTGAAATTGATCAATGAATTTAGAATGTTATTTATGGCCAACACTATCAATTTAACGGCTATGATCGGATTGAATAAACAATATATATATATATATATATATGAATAATTAGAATCAAACTTTAATGATTAATCTAACTTGATCTTGACCAATCATTGCCCAATAAAATTTTCAGAATACAATTAGACCCTATTAATGTCTGATAGAATGATATGATAGTAAAAAAAATATTATTAGAGTAATCAGAACCAGCAATCATGCTATAATTTACAATTTCATAGTTCAAGGTCAACTTTTAAACTTTGATTTGGATCACCTCCGAAGCTAATTTTGGTCAATTGAATGTACAAATATGTACCATCTAATAAGTGAGTCCAACTGAATTTTTTTTTCCAAAACTGAAATGGGCTTAGTGGGCCCTTAATGGGTCAAGCCCAAACCAAAATTGGCCCATAAACTGGCCCAGACCAGAATCTGACCCAGCCCAAAAAATTCATGAATGGCAGGTCAGTCAGGTCAGGTCGGGTCGAACCATAACCTGACCCGGCCCATCCAGCTTGGGTAGCCAGGCTGGACTAGGAAGGTCTGGTTGACCCGACCCGCCAAGCTTGGCCCAGCCACCCAAAAAGAGTAATTTGTAGAATCTAATGACGAGTCATCATACTGTGCATTGTAAACAGTGCGCTGTCTTGTGCTCTTTATGCGCAGGGCATCGTACAACCATTTTTTTATATAAATTTTATAAAAAAAATATCATCCCTTATCACTACTCAGACATACTTTCATGTTATCATTATCAAACTATTGATTATCTAGAAAATGATAACAGTAACAAAATATGAGATAAAAAATCTCTAATGTAATTCTTAAATAAAAAATTTAAATGACAGAAAATAAATCTTTTCTTCACATCTCTTTCAGATTGGGTTAGGCACTGTAATCATCATTTATGAGGCTATTATTATTCAATAAATTGAATACCCTTTATCAAATACCCAAAATTTATTTCCTCTGGGTATTTGGGTTTTTATTCCCGAAAGAAACCAGAAAGCCCCCATAAAACGATAATAGATCATTGGATTGAAATCAGCAGGCTCTGATACCAAATGTTAGAAAATCTTGGGTTTATAAACCTTCTCTGGAATCAATCCAATAATATTGTAAATATTTAATCTAAACCAGTAAGTAGTAAAATGGTGCCTGATTATACCATCCTCAAACTCTGCGCATAACTTTAAATTAGAATCCAAACAAAGAAGAGAGTAAATACCCTTTAAATTAGCAGTTAATGGCAACCAGTAAATAACTTTTAAGACCATAAATAGAATCCAAACAAAGAAGGAGAGACCCTTTTCATATAACAAAGAAGTTGTGGTCAATGTGGGCCACCCCTAATAAAACAATCCAACACAAATGCCAAGCAGTCGGACTAGATTCCGATGGTGGTTTCTCCCTACCGCCCGCATCTCCATTCGCTACTCCCTATCCCCTTCTTCCACCACTCTATCTAGTCTTTTTACTGCAACCACTTGCCCACCTTTAGGCAAGCTCCCCCTTAGACAGTCCCAACTCCTCCTTGAATACATCTATTGCTTTCTCGAGCTCGTCATAAGCAAATGGCCTTGGCGCAAAATCCTCACTCTCGTCTCCATTTTTTATGGTTTCTGAGAGGAGTTCATAGCTCCATATTCCGTGTCTGAAAATTAGAAAACCCGAGATGACAAGGACAACAACAGAGCACGACACGAGGCCTGCACTTACAATTATAATCTCCTTCTGCGGCTCTTTCTTTCTTCTGCTAGGTAGTTCTGTACCTTCCGGTTTCATGCCATCACCGATGGTACCTGGATCTCCATTCCCATTTCCATACTTAACCAACGCCGTGACCATTGAATCATCTGAAACTCTTCTCCAATATTGCAATGGGAGAAAGGGTGTCCAAAGAAAAATCGGGGAGCATTTAGAAGCTCCCGCAAGTTGCACCCATCGAGATGGGAATTATTTCACAACTATCAGCATAAATGCAACTTGCAAGAAGTTTCAGGAGTCCTTTCCTTTTATCAAGGTGATTTAAGTTATTTGATAAAACAAACATACCTAAAGAAGAAAGATACTATATATATATATAAGTTATGGGAACGAGGTACTCGGGGAGTTCCCTCACTGTTCCACCTGCAAACATGATTTCATTGCTGCAAAACACTAGTATTCATATTTTAAAGAAGAGCCCAAGAGGAAGAGGAAGAACCTCAAAGCTTGGCCATTCAACTAAGACCATATGATCGATATGTAACATAGCAAAAGTGCACAAAAAGAAATCAAGAAATTGATGGATGCCATCTTCTCATATGAGCAAAATCGTTTCAGCTCTATCAACATGATCTTATGCACTCTGTTCCCATGGTGAAGTAATAAGAGTCCCCTGTTTTGTTTTTTTTTTTTACTTACGTAAAGCCCATAAAGCATACACGTATGTAATTTTTCACTTGAGTAATGACTACATCTATACATTTTGAGGGAGAGAAAAACAAAAAAGGAAAAACAGAACCTAAAAGCCAATATCAGAGGAAGCAAAGTGATACTAGGACGAAACTATATGATAAATCTCAAGACACATTACATGATTTTAAATGAGGTTGGAGGAGGAGGAGGAGGTATATCTATAGTACCTTCCAACATCATCACCACTCTTTTTATGGAAGGCCGAAGCGAGGGCTTATCTTGGATGCACCAAAGTCCCACCTTCACCATTTCCTCCAAGTTCTTCTTGTCCACCTCTTCAAAGTTCACTAGCTTGTGCAGCTTACCGGCCTCGAAGCAGTCGTAAACCCAATAACACAAAATCTTCTCCTCGTCTTCTGCCTCTATCTCTGCATTCCTCCTACAAGATATGATCTCCAACAAAACGATACCAAAACTGTAAACATCTGCCTTCAATGTAACGGGCAAGTTCTTGTGCCATTCCGGCGCAACATACCCCCTTGTCCCTCTAATTCCAGTAAAAGTCTTTGTTTGATCTTGCTTCATTAACTTGGCCAATCCAAAATCGGATATCTTTGCATGGTAGGAATCATCCAAGAGAATGTTTTGAGGCTTTATATCACAGTGAATGATTGGGGTTTCACAGTCGTCATGTAGATAGAGGATAGCTTTAGCAATTTCCATGGCAATTCTCATCCTGTTGTTCCAATTGGGGCGATTTTCTGTTTCGAAGAGAAGGTTTGCAAGCGAGCCATTGCTCATGTACTCATAAACCAAAAGTCTATGAGACCCCTCTGCACAAAAGCCAAGCAATCCGATTAGATTCCGATGGTGGGTTCTCCCTATGGCCCGCATCTCTGTTTGGAACTCCCTATCCCCTTCTTTTATCTCTCTATCTAGTCTTTTTACTGCAACCACTCGCCCACCTTCAGGAAAGACCCCTCGATAAACAGTTCCAAATCCCCCCTTACCCAACTCCTCCTTGAATCCATCCGTTGCTTTCTCGAGCTCCCAGTAAGTAAACTGCCTAGGTGCAAAATCCTCGCTCTCGTTACCATTATTTGTGGTTTCTGAGTGGAGTTTATAGCTCCATATTCGGTTTCTATAAATTAAAAAACCTGAAATGGCTAGGACAACAAAAGAGAAAGACACAAGGGCTGCACTTACAATCATCATCTCCTTCCGCAGCTCTATCTTGCTTCTGCAAGGTTGTTCTGGCTTCAAGCCGAACTTAACTAAAGCTTTCGTTGAGTCATTCAATTTTCTTCTCCAATACTGCAGTGGGAGCTTCTGTTTGTAGCATTTTTGGTTATTAAATATCGCTGCCTCGCAGTCACACTCTTGCAAACATTCTTCTCTGCAGGCCTCCTCACTCATTGGTGACTTGAAGGCATATGGGTCACTCTTCCACAGAGTACCGGTCATGCTATAGATGTCATACTTCACGCCCTCCTTCTTCGCTATGCAATCCTCACCAGTGAAGTTCCTGTCACACCCCAGAGACTGCTGGCTAGGATCAACGAAATGAAAACCAGGTGGACAACGACAATTAGCATGAGTCTCATTGGCAATGCAATAGCTATTGCGCCCACAAAGGCTTTTCACATCACATATCTCAGAAGGCAAGGACAATAACAACCTCTCTGTAGTGCCAGTGTCACCGTTCCTCTCAATTCTATGCAAATACAATCGAAAAACTCCATCAACCCCAAATGTTCCACGGTAGATGTTCGTCGTCGTATTTTGGATTCGAGCAACGAAACCTTTAGTTAGATTGAGGATATTGGAACCAGTGGTATCGAGCAAGTACATGAAGCCATTATCGTCGAGGTTCAATGTAACATTATTTCCTCGCCCATCAGTATTAGAGGCCCAATACGCATCTTCTGGAGTTAGAGGTTTTATAGTTTGATACAACACGAGGTTCCCATCAGCTTGCATTATCATTAGAAACCGTCCTGAGGATTGATTGATTTCAGATCCACTGGAAATAAGACGTTTCCCAGCCGACAGCCGTTGCCCACCTAAAATGGTGTCTGTTGGAGAATCAAAGGTCCCCCAAATGATCTGAGAATCTGAATTGTAGAGAGCGAAGGTGCCTGAGTCGAGCATGGAAGCAAAGGAAGCAGACTCAGTTGTCTCTGATATTTTTTTGTCTTCACCATCACTTCGCAAAACAAGTCTTCCATCAGATGTTAGAAACAAGGAAGAATTACTTGAAACCGGCGGGTCGTCTCGGTTCGCTGTCCAAACGATGACTCTTTTGCCAGAAGGTCCGACCAACCAAACTCCGACGGCGAAGCCAGTTCCTTGAGGGTAGAAGCCGATGGCGAAGTGGCTGGAAGGCGAGAGCCACAAGGTGGGGTTGGTAGTTGGAGAGAGGGAAGAGTTTAAGGAGATGTTGAGTAGTCTTGATTGGGCTGCTGCAATGGAGAATAATGATGAAAATAGAAGAATGCCATGGAAGATAGTAGCCATTAGAGGTTGTGGGGAAGATGTGGAAAAAGTGCTTCTTGGTGTTTGGAGTTTATACACGTCTGAAGTCTCAATTCCTGTGTTTGAGATGACTGGACTACACTTTCACAGGTTGGAAATTTCTAATGCTTGTGGCCACAATGCCAAACCGAGGGAAGAAGAATATTTTCTATTAGATGTTGACTGTCGACCTGTAATGAAGATGACTCAAGAGTCAATAATCCATGGTCATGAATTCTACTGGAATATATGGTCACAAGTACTTGAGTTTTGGCAAAGATTGGCCTTTGGTTCTTTATTTTTAACCAATTAAAGTAATATCAATTATGCCAAACAAATGTACCTTTTTTTGGTACCGAGCTTAGGGTGCTGGGGCCCAAACTCTCTGTTGAGAGAAGAAGTCCTCGGGTGAGGTAGCATGACTTTCGGGTAAGGGAAGGTGCCTGCCCAGATTTAAACTCAGGACGTACAGGCACATAAAAACTCACAACTCTTACCACTAGGGTAAGCGGCAATTCTTAAACAAACCTACCCTTCAAATATAACTTTTTCAATATATGATAGTTAGGATTTAGATCCTAAGACACAGGAGTTTTGTATCCGAATTCACTTCCATATCTTTTATGCATGATTTTGGATTCTAAATTTCTTCCTCATAACCCAATTAATTGAAGTAGGTTTTATACCTGATTTTTGTCAGATCTAAGTCTCCAGAATATTCAAATAGTTATAATTACCAAGCCTTCAGCTCAGATTTTAAATTTTGGGTGGGTCAATACTTGGCTGGAGTCCTCCCAAGTTGTACCATAACGTGTTGTAGATAATTCCAGGACTATCAACATCCAACTTGCAGTCCTTTCCTTTTCTTCAATGACGGATTCAGTGGAATATTTAGAAACCGCGTACAATAGACTTGTTCTCCACTCGGTTTCGATGGAATAAATAGTCTAGTATTCACACTACCTACATAGTTAGACGAGACTCTCAGTAAGAAGAAGAAGACATTTCTAGGAGGAACTTTCTCAAGCCTAGCATTCAGATGAGACGTGAAAACATGATCAAGATGGAACGTAACAAACGGGTTGAATAAGAAATCTAGAAATCGAGGCAGGTCTTTGATTTTATCCAAGATACAACTTGTGTTTCTTTCATTGGTGTATCCATTCCATCTACTGCAGGTTTCACCAATGGACCACAATTTTTGTGCAAACTCAATAATGAACTATAATTAATACTCAAGTTGAATTGATAAAAATTGGACTAAATGAATGATAAATTTATTTGTGTAATCATCAAAACTTATATTCATAGTATAACATAATAAATTAAAAATAAGTCTATTTATAGCGCTTCATCAATACACGAGCAAATATTTGTAAATTAATTTGTGATTCTTTCAACTCAAACAACATAGTCAAATACCTACACATCTATTGCGGTTCACTCGCTACAAAAAACTGGTTTTGAGGTGTTTGGGGAAATCTGTGAGAAGTCTTTAAAAACTTGCATGCTTGCATTATTCTCATTTTTTTGGCAGCCAACACCATGACTGTTGGGATATCCAAATGGAGATGTGGAGTTTGAGCATTTTGATTGTTATTTGCTTTAGGATGTTTAGTAGCTATCTCTTGTAGCTTAACTAATTCTGTAATCGCAAGGACCATGTTCTGTTTATATTCATAATCTTTATCAGATTGCCTTCCAATGCAAATAGAATTGGTGGTGGTGGGAGAAAGAAGGGAGGGGTTGGCTTTTGGTTGTGTGTTTGTTCATGCTTTGATGTCTTTTTTAGGTCTTACTATTGTTTGATACTTGCTGCAATAGTCAATGTAGAAGAGATATTTGCCATAAGAGACAATTTACATACGACATTGAGTAACTCCTTGATTTTTACTTCCATGTTTATGGTCATGAGAGAAATTTCTCATTTACATATATACTTTTTCACAGTCGAAGGTATGATTTTTTTATACATTTTAAAGTTGCGATACATGCCATTTGTCTGAGATAACAAGTATGAGTATTTGAGTTCAGTCTTAGTTAGTAATGCAAGCTAAGATTAGATAAAAGCATTTCAGGTTCCATGCAAACTTAAAAAATATGTTATGGTTCCTACAGCAGCTATCACTTTGATCGAAGCGAGATTATTGAATTAATGAAATTATTATCATTTTCATTGCTCTCTAGCATTCTTTATGTTGAAAAATAAGAAACCAATGATAACTAGGAATAATTGAAATAATGAATTTGGTAAGTAGGATATGCTATACTTGTACCCGGGAGGTATTGGTGCAGCATGAGTATCAGAGTAGGTTTGTATCAATTTACACTAGTGATGTACAAGCATCTAGATATCATAGCATAATGTATAGTGAATATGGCTATACTTGTACCCGGGAGGTATTGGTGCAGCATAAGTATCAGAGTAGGTTTGTATCAATTTACACTAGGGATGTACAAGCATCTAGATATCATAGCATAATGTATAGTGAATATGGCTTTACACTAGGCGTGTACACGCATCTAGATATCATTGCATTATGTATAGTGAATATGGCTGATATGGACATTCCCTCAACCCCGCCCCCGTACCCGCCCCCCCTCTTTAACTCAAAATAAAATCATACTGTTAGACCCAACATGCTGATCTGTATCATCAATTTGGTCGGTTTTGCCCTACAGGTACAGGGTCTGATACCAAGGATCTCTGATACACCCAGGCCATTGGATTTAGGATCTCTGATACACCCAGGCCATTGGATTTGGCGGCGATAACTTCGATTGGACCGTTGGATCTCTGATACACCCAGGCCATCAAGATGGACCCCAAGAATGCTGTTCTCTTCGCCGATCGTGCCCAGGCCAACATCAAGCTCTGCAATTAATTATACTAAGGTGTCCAAGGGCGTCCAGGGGATATTTACACGACAAAAAGCATGCAATATAAGCTTAAGAATACCAAACTGCAAAGGCAACTTTTGTTGGTTACTGGACTACCAACACCACTTATCTTGTTCTACCCAAATCTAAGTCCTAATCCACATTCTACTTAGGCAATTTTGTTGATTAATTGTCTGTTGTTCACATTAAACTAGTAGAATTTGAATATGTAGTTCATTCCATTAGTGGTTAAAAGTGAAGATTGAATTTCCAAAAATGAGCTTTAAATAACTCTTCCTTTTAGAAAATAGAATAAAATGAATTTCACTTAAAAAAATAGAATTAAAATAAATCACAAACTATACTGTGCCAATGGTGTGCCAATTGATAACAGATCATAACCATGCAATTAAACCATAGGATTCTTGCCCCAACATAATACACAGCCTAGACTCAACTGAGGCTACCAAAGTCGACGCAGGGATCACTGATGATGATATCAGCAGGGTGATTGATGAATGCCTTGTATTCGGTTAGGTGATATGAAGGATCCTGTCCCATTTGTTGGGTCCTCAGCTAGTGATGACCGCCAATGGATAGATGGGCAGGTAATTCTTGTCACTGGTGGTTATATTTAGTTGCCCAGTTCAGGTAATTGTAGTATTGCACTCATATTAAAATGCATTAATCTCAAATAAAGAGATGGTTTTGTTCAAGGAAAGACTCAAAGAGGCAAAAGTGCTGGATTTACTGCACTTAGATGGATGCATTACTTTTGTTGCGAAAGGTATGCTGTAAAAGAACTGTTGCACCTAAAATAAAAGGGTCACGCGCTCTGTTGTCTCCTTTGAGAGGTGCTTCATAAACTTGCAGGCAATAATCATATACGACTCTTTTCTTTTCTTTTCTTTTTTTCTTTTCTTAAGAGTATGCAATCTGGGATTGAGCAACACACACCCAACATCAGAAATACACAACTGGAAACCCAAATAAGAAGGCTCTGTGTTATAAATCGTTGTAAAGATGACAAAGTCCATCACAGGACAGTGATTAAAAAGGTCAGCATGGTCCAATATTGAGAATTTTTGCAAAGGCATCTACATCAACAATGTGCCCAAAACTTTGTTTGGTATGGGTCTCACCTGATAAATGGCCTCTCCCAAAGGCTGGGTGACTGGAAACAATAAATGAAACAACAAGGTTTTCATTTCTTTAATATCCTCATGAAGCCAACAAGCCCATTACAGGACTATGAACAAGAGGATCTTTCAGTCTTGCAGGGGTAGGCATCTGGACCTGCAATGGGCCCAAAGTCCATGTTTCCCAAGGCCCCACCTGATAAACGGCTTCTTTCTTTAAGTATGAGAGCTTATCTCTTGCTTAATGTAAGAAGAAGAAGGGTATAAATAAAATAGAAGTAAAGTTGGTTGTAAACTGCAGTAAAAAGGAAATAAAAAGAGTTCAAACAGATGTTTATGTAGGAGTTATGATTATTTATTACATTCTTTAAAATAACCTCAAATTGCGAAAGAAAGGAAGAAAAAAACTCCAAGCAAAGTGAAACAATAACACAGCTGAATGAGACACTGGATACGATTCATTGACTGTTAGTTTAGATTGAACTGAGAAAGGAAGTAGGAGAAGGTGGAGTTGGTATCTCCACAGTCCCCTCCAGCATCAACACCACCTTCTTCATGGAAGGCCTAAGGGAAGGCTCATCTTGGATGCACCACAGTCCCACCTTGACCATCCTCTCCAATCTTCTCAAATCCACCTCTTCAGAATCCACCAGCTTTCGAAGCTCGCTCGACTCAAAGCAGTCATAAACCCAATCAGATAGAACAATCTCATTCTCTGCTACCTCCATGTCGTGGCTTCTTCTACAGCACACAATCTCTAACAACACAATTCCGAAACTAAATACATCGGCTTTCACTGTGATAGGCATGTTCCTATGCCATTCGGGCGCGACATACCCCTTTGTCCCCCTGATTACTGTGAAGGTTCTTATTTGGTCTGGCTTCATCAGCTTTGCTAATCCAAAATCAGATATCTTGGCAGAATTGAACTCATCCATGAGTATGTTCTGAGGCTTTATATCACAGTGGATGATTGGAGTCTCGCACTCCTCGTGTAGATAGAGGATACCTCTAGCAATATCCATTGCTATTCTTACCTTCTCGTTCCAATTCGGGCGCCCGTCAGGACTAAAGAGAAGGGTAGCAAGCGAGCCATTGCTCATGTACTCATACACCAAAAGCCTATGAGACCCCTCTACACAAAAGCCGAGCAATCGGACTAGATTCCGATGGTAGGTTCTCCCTATGGCCCGCATCTCCATTCGGAACTCTCTATCCCCTTCTTTTATCTCTCTATCTAGTCTTTTTACTGCAACCATTCGCCCACCTTTAGGAAAGACCCCTCGATAAACAGTTCCAAATCCCCCCTTACCCAACTCCTCCTTGAATCCATCCGTTGCTTTCTCGAGCTCCCAGTAAGTAAACTGCCTAGGTGCAAAATCCTCGCTCTCGTTACCATTGTTTGTGGTTTCTGAGAGGAGTTTATAGCTCCATATTCGGTTTCTATAAATTAAAAAACCTGAAATTGCTAGGACAACAAAAGAGAAAGACACAAGGGCTGCACTTACAATCATCATCTCCTTCTGCAGCTCTATCTTGCTTCTCCAAGGTTGTTCTGGCTTCAAGCCGAACTTAACAAAAGCTTTCGTTGAGTCATTCAATTTGCTTCTCCAATACTGCAGTGGGAGCTTCTGTTTGTAGCATTTTTGGTTATTAAATAGCGCTGCCTCGCAGTCACAATCTTGCAAACATTCTTCTCTGCAGGCCTCCTCACTCATTGGTGACTTGAAGGCATATGGGTCACTCTTCCACAGAGTACCGGTCATGCCATAGATGTCATACTTCACGCCCTCCTTCTTCGCTATGCAATCCTCACCAGTGAAGTTCCTGTCACACCCCAGAGACTGCTGGCTAGGATCAACGAAATGAAAACCAGGTGGACAACGACAATTAGCATGAGTCTCATTGGCAATGCAATAGCTATTGCGCCCACAAAGGCTTTTCACATCACATATCTCAGAAGGCAAGGACAATAACAACCTCTCTGTAGTGCCAGTGCCACCGTTCCTCTCAATTCTATGCAAATACAATCGAAAAACTCCATCAACCCCAAATGTTCCACGGTAGATGTTCGTCGTCGTATTTTGGATTCGAGCAACGAAACCTTTAGTTAGATTGAGGATATTGGAACCAGTGGTATCGAGCAAGTACATGAAGCCATTATCGTCGAGGTTCAATGTAACATTATTTCCTCGTCCATCAGTATTAGAGGCCCAATACGCATCTTCTGGAGTTAGAGGTTTTATAGTTTGATACAACACGAGGTTCCCATCAGCTTGCATTATCATTAGAAACCGTCCTGAGGATTGATTGATTTCAGATCCACTGGAAATAAGATGTTTCCCAGCCGACAGCCGTTGCCCACCTAAAATGGTGTCTGTTGGAGAATCAAAGGTCCCCCAAATGATCTGAGAATCTGAATTGTAGAGAGCGAAGGTGCCTGAGTCGAGCATGGAAGCAAAGGAAGCAGACTCAGTTGTCTCTGATATTTTTTTGTCTTCACCATCACTTCGCAAAACAAGTCTTCCATCAGATGTTAGAAACAAGGAAGAATTACTTGAAACTGGAGGGTCGTCTCGGTTCGCCGTCCAAACGATGACTCTTTTGCCAGAAGGTCCGACCAACCAGACTCCGACGGCGAAGCCAGTTCCTTGAGGGTAGAAGCCGATGGCGAAGCGGCCGGAAGGGGAGAGCCAAAAGGTGGGGTTGGTTGTTGGAGAGAGGGAAGAGTTTAAGGAGATGTTGTTGAGTAGGCTTGATTGGGCTGCTGCAATGGAGAATAATGATGAAAATAGAAGAATGCCATGGAAGATAGTAGCCATTAGAGGTTGTGCGGAAGATGTGGAAAAAGAGCATCATGGTGTTTGGAGTTTATACAAGTCTGAAGTCTCAATTCCTGTGTTTGAGATGACTGGACCACACTTTCACAGGTTGGAAATTTCTAATGCTTGTGGCCACAATGCCAAACCGAGGGAAGAAGAATATTTGCTATTAGATGTTGACAGTCGACCTGTAATGAAGATGACTCAAGAGTCAATAATCCATGGTCATGAATTCTACTGGAATATATGGCCACAAGGACTTGAGTTTTGGAGAAGATTGGCCTTTGGTCCTTTATTTTTGAACAATTAAAGTAATATCAATTACGCCAAAAAAACATACCTTTTTTTGGTACCTAGCTCTGGGGGTGGCTGGGCCCAAGCTTTCTGTTGGGAGAAGAAGTCCTCAGGTGAGGTAGCATGGCCTTCGAGTAAGGGAAGGTGCCTCCCTAGATTTAAACACAGGACGTACAGAAACATAATAACTCACAACTCTTACCATTAGGGTAAGCGGTAATTCTTAAACAAACCTACCCTTCAAATATAGCTTTTTCAATATATGATCAGGGGCGGAGCCAGGATTTAATCTTGGGGGGGGGCCAAAACTTGAATAAATTTTTTTTTCACCAATTATTATAACTATCATATTTTAAAATTTCATTTTTGACATAGTTATAAGTTCAACCATGATTTTGTTCCTTGAAAATGCTGGACATAGAGAAGACGGCGTGCAAAATTTTAACCACTAAAGATGAGAGATTAATAGAAAAAAAGAGGAGACAAACAAAACAAAGAAGGAAGAGCTGAAGAGGGTTAGGGCTTAAGACTGGAGTCTGGAGAGGTTTTCGAAAGTTAAAAGGGTTGGGAGTGGGGACCGGGGTGGGGTGGGGTTTAACTTAGAAAAAAAATCCAAAAACCTTGGGGGGGGGCCCATTTTGGTGCTTTAAAAGACTTTTTCAAAAAAAAAAAAAAAAAAAAACTTTTTCAAAGGCTGGGGGGGGGGGGGGGGGGGGGGGGGGGGGCTAGGGCCCCCCCGGGCCTCAACACAGTTCCGCCTCTGTATATGATAGTTAGGATTTAGTTCCTAAGACACAGGAGTTTTGTATCCGAATTCACTTCCATATCATTTATGCATGATTTTGGATTCTAAATTTCTTCCTCATAACCCAATTAATTGAAGTAGGTTTTATACCTGATTTTTGTCAGATCCAAGTCACAAGAATATTCAAATAGTTATAATTACCAGGGCTTCAGCTCAGATTTTAAATTTTGGGTGGGTCAATACTCGGCTGGAGTCCTCCCAAGTTGTACCATAACGTGTGGTAGATAATTCCAGGACTATCAACATCCAACTTGCAGTCCTTTCCTTTTCTTCAATGACTAATCTATCAATGACAGATTCTGTGGAAGATTTAGAAATCGCGTACAATAGACTTGTTCTCCACTCGGTTTCGATGGAATAAATAGTCTAGTATTCACACTACTTAGATAGTTAGGCGAGACTCTCAGTAAGAAGAAGAAGAAATTTCTAGGAGGAACTTTCTCAAGCCTAGCATTCAGATGAGACATGTGAAAGCATGATCAAGATGGAATGTAACAAACGAGTTGAATAAGAAATCTAGAAATCGAGGCAGGTCTATGATTTTATCCAAGATACCATATGTGTTTCTTTGATTGGTGTATCCATTCCATCTACTATAGGTTTCACCAATTGACCACAATTTTTTACCACAATTCATGAATTCTACTGGAATATATGGTCACAAGGACTTGAGTTTTGGCGAAGATCGGCCTTTGGTTCTTTATTTTTAACCAATTAAACTAATATCAATTACGCCAAACAAACATACCTTTTTTTGTTACCTACCTTAGGGGGCTGGTTGGGGCCCAAGCTCCTTGTTCCGAGAAGAAGACCTAAGGTGAGGTAGCATGGCCTTCGAGTAAGGGAAGGTGCCTCCCTAGATTTAAACCCAGGACGTACAGTAACATAAGAACTCACAACTCTTACCACTAGGGTTAGCGGCAATTCTTAAACAAACCTACCCTTCAAATATAGCTTTTTCAATATATGATAGTTAGGATTCAGATCCTAAGACACAGGAGTTCTGTATCCGAATTCACTTCGATATCTTTTATGCATGATTTTGGATTCTAAATTTCTTCCTCATAACCCAATTAATTGAAGTAGGTTTTATACCTGATTTTTGTCAGATCCAAGTCACAAGAATATTCAAATAGTTATAATTACCAGGGCTTCAGCTCAGATTTTAAATTTTGGGTGGGTCAATACTCGGCTGGAGTCCTCCCAAGTTGTACCATAACGTGTGGTAGATAATTCCAGGACTATCAACATCCAACTTGCAGTCCTTTCCTTTTCTTCAATGACTAATCTATCAATGACAGATTCTGTGGAAGATTTAGAAATTGCGTACAATAGACTTTTGCTCCACTTGATTTCGAAGGAATAAATAGTCTAGTATTCACACTACTTAGACAGTTAGATGAGACTCTCAGTAAGACGAAGAAGAAATTTCTAGGAGGAACTTTCTCAAGCCTAGCATTCAGATGAGACATGTGAAAACATGATCAAGATGGAACGTAACAAACGGGTTGAATAAGAAATCTAGAAATCGAGGCAGGTCTATGATTTCATCCAAGATACCATATGTGTTTCTTTCATTGGTGTATCCATTCCATCTACTATAGGTTTCACCAATCGACCACAATTTTTTACCACAATTCATGAATTCTACTGGAATATATGGTCACAAGGACTTGAGTTTTGACGAAGATCGGCCTTTGGTTCTTTATTCTTAACCAATTAAACTAATATCAATTACGCCAAACAAACATACCTTTTGTTGTTACCTACCTTAGGGGGCTGGTTGGGGCGCAAGCTCCTTGTTCCGAGAAGAAGACCTAAGGTGAGGTAGCATGGCCTTCGAGTAAGGGAAGGTGTCTCCCTAGATTTAAACCCAGGACGTACAGTAACATAAGAACTCACAACTCTTACCACTAGGGTTAGAGGCAATTCTTAAACAAACCTACCCTTCAAATATAGCTTTTTCAATATATGATAGTTAGGATTCAGATCCTAAGACACAGGAGTTCTGTATCCGAATTCACTTCGATATCTTTTATGCATGATTTTGGATTCTAAATTTCTTCCTCGTAACCCAATTAATTGAAGTAGGTTTTATACCTGATTTTTGTCAGATCCAAGTCACAAGAATATTCAAATAGTTATAATTACCAGGGCTTCAGCTCAGATTTTAAATTTTGGGTGGGTCAATACTCGGCTGGTGTCCTCCCAAGTTGTACCATAACGTGTGGTAGATAATTCCAGGACTATCAACATCCAACTTGCAGTCCTTTCCTTTTCTTCAATGACTAATCTATCAATGACAGATTCTGTGGAAGATTTAGAAATCGCGTACAATAGACTTTTGCTCCACTTGATTTCGAAGGAATAAATAGTCTAGTATTCACACTACTTAGACAGTTAGATGAGACTCTCAGTAAGACGAAGAAGAAATTTCTAGGAGGAACTTTCTCAAGCCTAGCATTCAGATGAGACATGTGAAAACATGATCAAGATGGAACGTAACAAACGGGTTGAATAAGAAATCTAGAAATCGAGGCAGGTCTTCGATTTTATCCAAGATACAACTTGTGTTTCTTTCATTGGTGTATCCATTCCATCTAGTATAGGTTTCACCAATGGACCACACTTTTTTACCACAATTCATGAATTCTACTGGAATATATGGCCACAGGGACTTGAGTTTTGGAGAAGATTGGCCTTTGGTCCTTTATTTTTAAACAATTAAAGTAATATAAATTACGCCAAAAAAACATACCTTTTTTTGGTACCTAGCTCTGGGGTTGGCTGGGGCCCAAGCTTTCTGTTGGGAGAAGAAGTCCTCAGGTGAGGTAGCATGGCCTTCGAGTAAGGGAAGGTGCCTCCCTAGATTTAAACACTGGACGTACAGAAACATAAGAACTCACAACTCTTACCACTAGGGTAAGCGGTAATTCTTAAACAAACCTACCCTTCAAATATAGCTTTTTCAATATATGATAGCTAGGATTTAGTTCCTAAGACACAGGAGTTTTGTATCCGAATTCACATCCATATCTTTTATGCATGATTTTGGATTCTAAATTTCTTCCTCATAACCCAATTAATTGAAGTAGGTTTTATACCTGATTTTTGTCAGATCCAAGTCTCAAGAATATTCAAATAGTTAGGATTACCAGGGCTTCGGCTCAGATTTTAAATTTTGGGAGGGTCAATACTCGGCTGGAGTCCTCCCAAGTTGTACCATAACGTGTTGTAGATAATTCCAGGACTATCAACATCCAACTTGCAGTCCTTTCCTTTTCTTCAATGACTAATCTATCAATGACGGATTCAGTGGAATATTTAGAAACCGCGTACAATAGACTTGTTCTCCACTCGGTTTCGATGGAATAAATAGTCTAGTATTCACACTACTTAGATAGTTAGGCGAGACTCTCAGTAAGAAGAAGAAGAAATTTCTAGGAGGAACTTTCTCAAGCCTAGCATTCAGATGAGACATGTGAAAACATGCTCAAGATGGAACGTAACAAACGGGTTGAATAAGAAATCTAGAAATCGAGGCAGGTCTATAATTTTATCCAAGATACCATATGTGTTTCTTTCATTGGTGTATCCATTCCATCTACTATAGGTTTCACCAATTGACCACAATTTTTTTACCACAATTCATGAATTCTACTGGAATATATGGTCACAAGGACTTGAGTTTTGGCGAAGATCGGCCTTTGGTTCTTTATTTTTAACCAATTAAACTAATATCAATTACGCCACACAAACATACCTTTTTTTGTTACCTACCTTAGGGGGCTGGTTGGGGCGCAAGCTCCTTGTTCCGAGAAGAAGACCTAAGGTGAGGTAGCATGGCCTTCGAGTAAGGGAAGGTGCCTCCCTAGATTTAAACCCAGGATGTACAGTAACATAAGAACTCACAACTCTTACCACTAGGGTTAGCGGCAATTCTTAAACAAACCTACCCTTCAAATATAGCTTTTTCAATATATGATAGTTAGGATTCAGATCCTAAGACACAGGAGTTCTGTATCCGAATTCACTTCGATATCTTTTATGCTTGATTTTGGATTCTAAATTTCTTCCTCATAACCCAATTAATTGAAGTAGGTTTTATGCCTGATTTTTGTCAGATCCAAGTCACAAGAATATTCAAATAGTTATAATTACCAGGGCTTCAGCTCAGATTTTAAATTTTGGGTGGGTCAATACTCGGCTGGTGTCCTCCCAAGTTGTACCATAACGTGTGGTAGATAATTCCAGGACTATCAACATCCAACTTGCAGTCCTTTCCTTTTCTTCAATGACTAATCTATCAATGACAGATTCTGTGGAAGATTTAGAAATCGCATACAGTAGACTTGTGCTCCACTTGATTTCGAAGGAATAAATAGTCTAGTATTCACACTACTTAGACAGTTAGATGAGACTCTCAGTAAGACGAAGAAGAAATTTCTAGGAGGAACTTTCTCAAGCCTAGCATTCAGATGAGACATGTGAAAACATGATCAAGATGGAACGTAACAAACGGGTTGAATAAGAAATCTAGAAATCGAGGCAGGTCTATGATTTTATCCAAGATACCATATGTGTTTCTTTCATTGGTGTATCCATTCCATCTACTATAGGTTTCACCAATGGACCACAATTCATGAATTCTACTGGAATATATGGCCAAGAGGACTTGAGTTTTTGACAAGATTGGCCTTTGGTCCTTTATTTTTAAACAATTAAAGTAATATCAATTACGCCAAACAAACATACCTTTTTTTGGTACCTAGCTCAGGGTTTGGCTGGGGCACAAGCTCTCTGTTGGGAGAAGAAGTTCCTCAGGTGAGGTAGCATGGCCTTCGAGTAAGGTAGCATGGCCTTCGAGTAAGGGAAGGTGCCTCCCCAATTTTAAACCCAGGACGTACAGGAACATAAGAACTCACAACTCTTACTACTAGGGTAAGCGGCAATTCTTAAACAAACCTACCCCTTCAAATATAGCCTTTTAAATATATGATAGTTAGGATTCAGATCCTAAGACACAGGAGTTCTGTATCCGAATTCACTTCCATATCTTTTATACATGATTTTGGATTCTAAATTTCTTCCTCATTACCCAATTAATTGAAGTAGGTTTTATACCTGATTTTCGTCAGATACAAGTCTCAAGAATATTCAAATAGTTATAATTACCAGGGCTTCAGCTCATATTTTAAATATTGGGTGGGTCAATACTCGGCTGGAGTCCTCCTAAGTATTACCATAACGTGTTGTAGATAATTCCAGGACTATCAACATCCAACTTGCTGTCCTTTCCTTTTCTTCAATGACTAATCTATCAATGACAGATTCAATGGAAGATTTAGAAACCGCGTACAATAGACTTGTTCTCCACTCGGTTTCCATGGAGTAAATTGTCTAGTATTCACACTACTTAGACAGTTAGACGAGACTCTCAGTAAGAAGAAGAAGAAATTTCTAGGAGGAACTTTCTCAAGCCTAGCATTCAGATGAGACTTGAGAAAACATGATCAAGATGGAACGTAACAAACGGGTTGAATAAGAAATCTAGAAATCAAGGTAGGTCTTTGATTTTATCCAGGATACAACATGTGTTTCTTTCATTGGTGTATCCATTCTAACTACTATAGGTTTCCCCAGTTGACCACAATTTTATACCACAATTCATGAATTCTACTGGAATTTATGGTCACAAGGACTTGAGTTTTGGCGAATATTGGCCTATGGTTTTTTTTATTTTTAACCAATTAAAGTATTACCAATTACGCCAATCAAACATACCTTTTTTTGGTACCTAGCTTAAGGGGTTAGCTGGGGCCCAAGCTCTCTATTGAGAGAAGAAGACCTAAGGTGAGGTAGCATGGCCTTCGAGTAAGGGAAGGTGTCTCCCTAGATTTAAACCCAGGACGTACAGTAACATAAGAACTCACAACTCTTACCACTAGGGTTAGCGGCAATTCTTAAACAAACCTACCCTTCAAATATAGCTTTTTCAATATATGATAGTTAGGATTCAGATCCTAAGACACAGGAGTTCTGTATCCGAATTCACTTCGATATCTTTTATGCATGATTTTGGATTCTAAATTTCTTCCTCGTAACCCAATTAATTGAAGTAGGTTTTATACCTGATTTTTGTCAGATCCAAGTCACAAGAATATTCAAATAGTTATAATTACCAGGGCTTCAACTCAGATTTTAAATTTTGGGTGGGTCAATACTCGGCTGGTGTCCTCCCAAGTTGTACCATAACGTGTGGTAGATAATTCCAGGACTATCAACATCCAACTTGCAGTCCTTTCCTTTTCTTCAATGACTAATCTATCAATGACAGATTCTGTGGAAGATTTAGAAATCGCGTACAATAGACTTTTGCTCCACTTGATTTCGAAGGAATAAATAGTCTAGTATTCACACTACTTAGACAGTTAGATGAGACTCTCAGTAAGACGAAGAAGAAATTTCTAGGAGGAACTTTCTCAAGCCTAGCATTCAGATGAGACATGTGAAAACATGATGAAGATGGAACGTAACAAACGGGTTGCATAAGAAATCTAGAAATCGAGGCAGGTCCTTGATTTTATCCAAGATACAACACGTGTTTCTTTCATTGGTGTATCCATTCCATCGACTATTGGTTTCACCAATGGACGTCAATTTTTTACCACAATTCATGAATTCTACTGGAATATATGGTCACAAGGACTTGAGTTATGGCGAAGATTGGCCTTTGGTTCTCTATTTTTAACCAATTAAAGTAATATCGATTACGCCAAACATACATACCTTTTTTTGGTACCTAGCTTAGGGGGCTGGCTGGGGCGCAAGCTCTCTGTTAAGAGAAGAAGACCTAAGGTGCCTCCGCAGATTTAAACCTAGGAAGTATTAGAACATAAGAACTCACAACTCTTACCACTCGGGTAAGCGGCAATTCTTAAACAAACCTACCCTTCAAATATAGCTTTTTGAATATATGATTGTTAGGACTCAGATCCTAAGACATAGGAGTTCTGTATCCGAATTCACTTCCATATCTTTTATGCATGATTTTGGATTCTAAATTTCTTCCTCATAACTCAATTAATTGAAGTAGGTCTTATACCTGATTTTTTTCAGATCCAAGTCTAAAAAATATTCAAATAGTTATAATTACCAGGGCTTTAGCTCAGATTTTAAATTTTGGGTGGGTCAATACTCGGCTGGAGTCCTCCCAAGTTGTACCATAACGTGTTGTAGATAATTCCAGGACTATCAACATCCAACTTGCAGTCCTTTCCTTTTCTTCAATGACTAATCTATCAATGACAGATTCCGTGGAAGATTTAGAAACCGCGTACACTAGACTTGTTCTCCACTCGATTTCGATGGAATAAATAGTCTAGTATTCACACTACTTAGACAGTTTGACGAGACTCTCAGTAAGAAGAAGATGAAATTTCTAGGAGGAACTGTCTCAAGCCTAGCGTTCAGATGAGACATGTGAAAACATGATCAAGATGGAACGTAACAAACGGGTTGAATAAAAAATCTAGAAATCGAGGCAGGTCTTTGATTTTATCCAAGATACGACATGTGTTTCTTTCATTGGTGTATTCATTCCATCTACTATGGGTTTCACCAATGGACCACAATTTGTTACCACAATTCATGAATTCTACTCGAATATATGGCCACAAGGACTTGAGTTTTGGCGAAGATTGGCCTTTGGTTCTTTATTTTTAACCAATTAAACTAATATCAATTACGCCAAACAAACATACCTTTTTTTGGTACCTAGCTTAGGGGGCTGGCTGGGGCCCAAGCTCTCTGTTCCGAGAAGAAGACCTAAGGTGAGGTAGCGTGGCCTTCGAGTAAGGGAAGGTGCCTCCCCAGATTTAAACCCAGGACGTACAGGAACATATGAACTCACAACTCTTACCACTAGGGTTAGCGGCAATTCTTAAACAAACCTACCCTTCAAATATAGCTTTTTCAATCTATGATAGTTAGGATTCAGATCCTAAGACACAGGAGTTCTGTATCCGAATTCACTTCGATATCTTTTATGCTTGATTTTGGATTCTAAATTTCTTCCTCATAACCCAATTAATTGAAGTAGGTTTTATACCTGATTTTTGTCAGATCCAAGTCTCAAGAATATTCAAATAGTTATAATTACCAAGGCTTTAGCTTAGATTTTAAATTTTGGGTGGGTCGATACTCGGCTGGAGTCCTCCCAAGTTGTACCATAACTTGTTGTAGATAATTCCAGGACTATCAACATCCAACTTGCAGTCCTTTCCTTTTCTTCAATGACTAATCTATCAATGACAAATTCGGTGGAAGATTTAAAAACCGCGTACAATAGACTTGTTCTCCACTCGGTTTCAATTGAATAAATAGTCTAGTATTCACACTACTTAGACGAGACTTTTAGTAAGAAGAAGAAGAAATTTCTAGGAGGAACTTTCTCAAGCCTAACATTTAGATGAGACATGTGAAAACATGATCAAGATGGAACGTAACAAACGGGTTGAAGAAGAAATCTAGAAGTCAAGGTTTCACCAATGGACCACAATTCTGGTGCAAACTCAATTATGAATTATAATTAATACTCAAGTTGAATTGATAAAAATTAGACTAAATTAATGATAAATTTGTTTTTGTAATCATTAGAACTTATATTCATAGTATAACTTAATAAATTAAAAATAAGTCTATTTATAGTCCTTCATCAATACTCGAGGAAATATTTGAAAATTAATTTGTGATTCTTTCAACTCAAACAACATAGTCAAATGCCTACACATCTATCGCGGTTCACTTGCTACAAAAATGTGTTTACGTTTTGTACCAACTTAGAACATATGTAATGATTTTGTAAAAATTATCACAATTAGTAACTTAGGTGTAGTATCATTTGTTTTTTTTATTTTTTATTGCAAAGGGTCATTCATCTTATGTACTTTTTGAATCCTCTGTTCCTATAATAATTCATAAACATGTGAGTATGTGTAAGATGAATTCGTCAAATAATTACAACTATAAAAAAATCTGGAAACGTGCACAATGATGTAAAAGACCAAAATCCTCTAGTCCTGTATGAGAGGAGAAAAAATGTGGAGTTGCGTGGTAGCTAAACAATAGAAATAAAATGAGTTAACTTGTCCAATCTAAGATGGCTCGCCAACCTTCATGGAACCTGTGTGGGACGTTTACCTAATTGTGAGATTATGCTAGTCTCAGTAACAACATCGGCTTATCTTATCTCGATCTCAGTTTGCATCTTGACAATAGTGCCAAGATACATCTAGCTCGGCAACGGTGCCTGCTAACACCGAGCTCGAGCTAACTTCGGTAAAAGCACCAGCTAGACTCGCCTTGGTCTTCGTATGAGGCACCTCGACAACAGTGCCAGTATGCGTCCATACCTGGTCTCGGTATTATCTTCGGCTCGGCTCGATCATCCGAGATAAGTACTAAGTCATAATTGTATTCCCATAAAATTACGGCTATGTTATAGAACGTACTGACAGATAAGATGAGCGCTGAATATAGATAATGGGTTGTCCTTATCTAACGATCACATCCGCAATAATACAAGAAGTCAAGGCATGATCTGATGGGACAATGCCTCCTCCTACCTCCACTAAGGAAACATGGTGTGGGCTGATCGGACAGTACCTCTACCTACCTCCACTATGGGAGCATCCGATGGGACTACCACCTATATATGTAAGGGTAAGATCCTAAAGAAGTACGCAATGCAACGTAACACAACACAAACTCACACATAATCCAGACCTTGCCTTTTTTCTCAACTCACTGATCCTTTATTCAGTAACTGTACTAACTTAGACATCGGAGTGCCTTCGGTTGGCTGCAGCCAGGGCCTCTAACCTCTATTTTCTTCCCTCTCATGTCTCAGGCATTCAATCTCTTCCCAAAAGAAGTTTAACAGCAGTATCACGAGTTTCATACTTGCCTAATCAAGTTCGTAATATTTAGGCACTTATAATTGGCGCCGTCTATGGGGATTGATCAAACCAAATTTCCAAACATCATGCCTCCTAAGCATGGTTTTAAAAACCGGCCGATACCGAACCGATATCTCACTGAGATATCGGTATCGGTTTTTTTCTTCAATATCTCGGCCCATCTCGGCCGAGATGAAGTTTATCTCGGAATTTTCAATATCTCGGCCGATATTTTGAAAATATCGGCCGAGATATATATAAAAGGGTGAAAACCCTAATTTTTATATTTCTTCTCTCATCTTCATCTTCTTCTCCTCTCTTCTCAACTCCTTACTAGCCATAGCAGCAGCAACCATCTCTCTTGCATATTTTCAAATCTCACTTCTATTTTTTGAAGAAAATATTATCTAAGGTAAGAGGAAATCAACTTAAAGCATATTATGTGTTTTTTTTTATTTAATAGATGAAGCATAGAGGTTTGTCACTTACTCACTTGTGTAATTGTGTTGTTTTCTTCATTTAGAAGTTAGATCTACATACTTTCATGCTAGATCTACTCATACACATGATTTTGAACTTTTTTTTCAATTTTTTTTCGGATATTTTAATATTTGAATTATAATATATCATTTTTTGGGGATTTCATCATAAATATGTTGTTTTAATGATTCATGATCATTGTATGGTGTGTAAATGATAGATCTACATACTTTTATGTTAGATCTATATATTTAGGATTTTGAAAATGATTTTCTTAATTTTTGTTTTTTAAAAATTAATTGTTGTTACTTGTTAGGATATTTGTGATACCAAAGGCTTAATGACTTGTTAATAGTGTGTAGATGATAGATCTACATCTACTCATAGTCATAAACATGATTTAGATTTTTATTTTAATTATTTTATTTTCAGATTTTTTAATATTTGAATTATAATATATCATTTTTTGGGGATTTCATCATAAATATGTTGTTTTAATGATTAATGATCGTTGTATGATGTGTAAATGATTGATCTACATACTTTCATGTTAGATCTATATATTTAGGATTTTGAAAATGATTTTATTAAAAAAAAATTTCCAAAAATTAATTGTTGTTACTTGTTAGAATATTTGTGATACCAAAGGCTTATTAATAGTGTGTAGATGATAGATCTACATCTATTCTTAGTCATAAACATGATTTAGATTTTTATTTTAATTATTTTATTTTCGGATTTTTTAATATTTGAATTATAATATATCATTTTTTGGGGATTTCATCATAAATATGTTCTTTTAATGATTCATGATCATTGTATGATGTGTAAATGATTGATCTACATACTTTTATGTTATATCTATATATTTAGGATTTTTGAAAATGATTTTATTAAATCTTGACTTTTCCTAAAAACAATTGTTGTTAGAGTATTAGTGTATTACTATTGCATGAATTTCTTATTTTATAGGAACAAGATGGTACGTGAAATAGATCCGGCATGGAACCATGGTGAAGCAGTTGGAAGCAAAAGTAGAGTGAAATGTAATTATTGTGGAAGAGTGCTCAATGGCGGGATTACTCGATTGAAACAACATTTGGGGCATGTAACAGGACAGGTGATAAAATGTCATAAAGTGCCACCAAATGTGACTGCTGAAATGAAGGAGCTCCTAAATGTAGCAGCAAAAAAAAAAAAAAAAGTGTTACAACAAAGAAGAAGAACTGAGGAATTTGATGCATGTAGAGAAGAAGTATTCGGTTCCTCCGATGAAGACCCGGAAATGAGGACGGCTAGGAGCGAAAGTGTTAGGTCACTTCAGGAGGAAGAAGAGAGAAGAAGAATGCAATATGAAGTAGCCTCTAGAGGTAGCCAATATGAGCAGGGTGGGTCATCTGAACCTGGGGGAGCAAGTTTGCGTTGGGCATTTAGTCCAAAACAACCCCGTCGAGATCCAGACATTGAGGAGATTGAAAGAACTCCTACACGTGCACCTCAGCAAGTGGGGCCAACTGACCCATATGCTTATAGAAAACCAACATCAAAGCAAGACAGGCTTGGTAAAGCAAGAGAACATCTAGTGAGAGCCGCTGGGAAGTTTTTTTTTTTATGGAGGCATTCCTCCCAACAAGGCATCATCTCCTTATTTCACCACCATGTTAGATGCAGCTGCAGAACATGGTCCAGGTATAAAGGCACCTACCCCTTATGAGATTGGGCATGTCTGTGTTGAGAAAGAGTATGAAGAGTTACAGGCTTGGGTGCAAACTTTCAAATGGGCATGGAAGGAAAGAGGTTACACAATAATGTGCGATGGGTGGACGACCATCACACATCGTCATCTCTTGAATTTTCTAGTCTACTCGTCTATGGGCACGGTGTTTATCAAATCAGTTGATGCAGCTGATTACATTCAAGATGCAAAATATATTAATAAGTTATTGAATGAGGTGATTGAAGAAGTTGGGGCAGATTGTGTAGTTCAAGTTGTTACCGACAATGCTGCAAACATGAAGGCTGTAGGAATGATGCGTATGAAACAAAGGCCAAGGATTTTCTGATCTCCATGTGCAGCACATTGCTTGGATTTAATGCTTGAAGATATTGCAAAAGAAAAAGTCATGAAGTTTGTGATTGGTAAGATAAAGAAGATCACCAATTTTTTTTTTATCAATCATATAGACTCATTTCCATGATGAAAATGCATACAGACAACCATGAATTACTACGACCTGGCATCACTAGATTTGCCACCCACTTCATTGCTATCGAAAGTGTTTACAAGTATAGAGGGCTTCTCCGATTGATAAAATCAAATGAATTAATGAATTCAAAATGGGGAAAAAGGCCAAGTCCCATTACTGTTGAAGTATGTAAAACAATTGAGTCCAACAAGTTTTGGCCTCATGTGAAGGGTGTTTTTAATTTTTTTGATCCCCTAATAAAGGTTCTTCGATTGGTTGATGGCAATGATAAGCCAACAATGGGCTTCTTACATGAGGCCATGGAGAGATCAAAGCTGGCTATTCAAGCAGATTGTAAATATTACAAAAAGTTTTGGAAGATCATCGACGATCGATGGGGACGACAATTAAAACATGATTTACACATTGCCGATAAGTGAAGAATATCCTTTAATACTTGAATTGTTGTATTCAACTCTCCATTCTCTCCTCAGTCCTCAGTCCTCAGTCCTCACTATATTAATTTATCAATGACTAAAATTCATTGGTTTTACTGTTATAGGATACTTCTTTAATCCCCAATTTACGGATGGACACATATCTAATGAAATCCGTTTGGGACTAAAAAATGTAATTGAAAGATTGACAGAGAGTACAGATGAAGCAATTTGGGCTACTAATCAGGTAGGAATGTAGGATAATTAAGGGAAAAAGTATATAACATTGTAATTTCTCTAATTTATTTTTCTACGTTAATGTCTTCAGATTGACATATACAATGTATGGGCTGGAAGCTTTGGAACGACGACTGCGCGGAGAGCTGTGACACAGACCTATCCTGGTATTGATTGTAATGTCATCTTTATATTATTTAAGGACTTATTATTTTTTTATTGACTCTAATATCATTTCTATTTTTTTTTCAGCTGAATGGTGGTTGAATTATGGAGAGTGTGCTCTTGCACTAAGGACGATTGCTATTAAAGTCCTTAGTCAAACTACATCGTCTTCCAATTGTGAAAGAAACTGGAGCACATTTTCATTTATCCACACAAGACCAAGAAATAGATTGATAATGCAAAAGCTAAATAAATTGGTCTACATTCACTACAACCTCAAGCTCTGGAGTAGAAATAGAAGGAGAAGACATTTTGAGGATCACCGGGATTATTTCTGTCCAATTAATTTGGACTATATCTTTTTAGAAGAGGATACTATGTTAGGTCAATGGTTGGAGGAACAAGAAGAACCGGTGTTAGACCAAGACCCAGAATTTGAGCAGTTGATGGAGGAATTGACAGGGGATAGGCCTGAGCCGGCGAGGGTTGCAGAAAGGATAGAAGAAATAAACTTGACAATGCAGCAGGGGCGTGCACCTAATACAAGTGAGCCAAGGGGAAAGGAGGTGGATGAAGAGAGTGAGTCAAGTATTTCTACTTCTTCATCATCAGCAGGAATTCCACCTGACTCTCCCGGGGATGAGGGTCATTATAGAGATGATGAGCCTGTCACTTATGAGACAGTTGAGCATTTTCCTCATGCTACTGAGTTAGATCCTCGCCGTGGCTATGTCAGACATGTTGGACAGACTGAGGCCGGGGGTAGTAGTAGCGCCGGCGCCGCTACCCATCGTCATCATGGGAGTTATGTTGGCCAAGGTGCCATGTATGGACAACATGGGGATTATGTTGGCCAACAAGGTGCCATGTATGGACAGCATGAGGGTTATTCATATGCCCCTAATTAGGTACCTCCTTCACCAACACCGATTATTTCTATCGAACAGATGTTAATTAAGTAAGGGAGGCTTCCCCCACCAGTTTCTCGACGACCTATTTATGCCCCTCATAACTATTTCATGCCATTTAATTACAACCAGCCATCTCAATCCACAGCCACAGGGGATCAAGATAGTTCATCATCTTATCAAGAACAATCTGAATATGGTTATGGATATGGTAGTGCTAGTGCTGCACAACAGTATGGAGCATATCTTTTTAGCCAATACCGAAGAAATGATGATGATGATGATATCGAGCCACGGTGACACTCCACTTGGTATTAGGCTGTCAATCTGTCATACACTCATACTCATCAGTCTCTCTCTAGTCTCTACTAGTACTCTCCACTAGTCCCCTCTAATTTCAGGTAAACCATAAACATTTTGATGCCCAAGTGCTTTATGATTTATCTATCTCAGTCACTAACTTATTATCTCTTTCACTAATCTTTAGGGTCTTGAATTTTACAACTTTATTTGATGATTAAGTTAGTATTAAATGATGATTGATATGTTATCTTTATCTTCTTATATTTGACACTAATAATTGATCATGAGCAGAGCATCAATAATGTTTGCATTATATGAAATACTGGAAAAGACAGTGAACTGCGAGTTTGCGACACAGACAGGACTCATAACTTAAGGTGACCGAGATTTTGATTTATTGCTGTTATTAATGGAAACAAATATTGTTTTCCAGCATTTTCTAATATTCTGGATTTTTTTGGATATTTTTGCGAATTTTTTTGGATTAAAAAAAAATTCATACCGCGATGACCGCGACGGACCGATATACGCGACCGATACAAATATCATATCGGTTTTTCGGCCTGGTAGATACCGCGACTGAGACCGAGATTTTAAACCATGCTCCTAAGACTAGAAACGACGAAGGATCGTCAAAGGCTCAATTGCTACCTCTAGCGCTAGTGTTACTACCAATGTTGCCAAAGCAGTTGCCATCGGCCCCTCGCTAGAGGAGGTTTGGGGGAAGATCTGGTGTAGCAAGCGTGGAAAGGCCTGTGACTCAGTCTGGTTTTTCGTCAAAGGGGGTGACAGCACCTCCCCGGCGAGATAACCTTTCAACGGCCCCTCCCCAGCAAAATGCTCCTCTATTGGAGCGCCCCCAGCAACATGTTCCCTTGTTGGAGCCTCTCCCATGAGACAAAGCTCCAGCAGCAACCAAATCTCATCAATCCCTCCACCAGGTGGATAGCGATGATGATGACTAATTCCTTGCGGATATCAGTGCTCAAAACCTTGTTATCCAAGAACAGAATGAGTTGATCTATCAACTCAAGCGACAACTTAAGGAGAAGACGAAGTTCAGCGTCCCCAGGTTCGTTCCTTACGGAACTTCGGACCCTGCTGCACATCTCCGACAATTTACTCAGCGAATGTCGGTGTGGGGCGATATCGGTCACCTGAACTGTAGAGTCTTCTCTTCCAGTTTAGGCGACCTCCCCCTAAGGTGGTTTTGCGCACTTCCAGAGGAGTCAGTCTCGAGCTGGCGGCAGCTCCGAAACTTCTTCGTGGAGAAGTTTCAAGCACACAGGGTCATCCCCAAAACTGATGACGACCTAATGGCTATCAGAATGAGGCGGACTGAAAAATATTACTCAATTCGCCAAGAGGTTTTAGACCGTCTATAGCCAGGTTGAAGATGCCACTGACAAGGTGGCCCTCAAGTCTTTCCAACATGCTCTGCTACCTGGCAACGAACTCTGAAAAGACTTGGTTCGGTTCCCTATGGTCACAGTGAAAGCACTGATGGTCAGGGTGAACCAGTTTGTTGAGCAAGAAGAAGACGAGGCCCGAGCTCGCGAGAGCTTCGGCCTCTGGCAAGAAGGACCCTCCAAGAGGGACAAAAATTTATCTCGAAGGGAGGAGGCAGACCGGAGCAAGGCTTCGACAAGTTCAGCAGCGATCTCGGCTCCCACCTCCGAGGGTGGCAAGAAGTCCAAGCCGACCATAGCCCTTTACAAGGTTGTGAACATGATCTTCAAGGAGCCCATCTACAAGCTCCTCGGTAGGATAAATTCACAGCCCTATTTCAAATGGCCACAGCCAATGAAGGGTGACCCATCCACCCGAGATCAGAACAAGTTGTAGACACCTCATTTGGCACCCTATGATAGCCTTAAACACTTATCGTATATAATGATGCCCCCATTTCACCCATAATTGAATGGTTAATGGCATAATTCAAATTAATAAATGACGAAGAAGATGCTTGTTGATGATTTTCGACTTAGTTCGACGGTCTATAGAAATTTGTGAGAGAAAAGACCTACTCGCTCCTGGATCTCGAGTTCAACCCACTACTCATACAAGGAATGGACTACAACGCTACCCAAGCCCCTTCCAGACTACATAGAACACACTCAGGTTGTTCCTAAAGAGATTACACATAGTTTGCCTAAGTACAATACGATTAGCATGAATTAGGAGGTTAGAATCATTGATCAAGTATCCCTTACTTTTCCTGACCTATGACCATTAGGGTGTATGGACCAACAGATTCTACGTTCGAAGAGCTTTCTGGCGATATGTGGAACGTCCAATTCCGACCAACGGATCAAAAGATATGGCCCTCGGAAGACTACACAAGCGGTCCCACACTAGGGACACACTTGAGTGCCACTATAGGTGCGCCCAAGTCCCAAATTGCACTTGGGTGCACACACAAGTGCGCCCAGGTCCCATTGTGCGCCCAAGTCCCTGGTTTCCCTAGAAAGCACTTAAGTGCATATTCAGGTGGGTTTTGCTCTACCATTCGTAGTTCCGACCCAACCTCAACCTGAAAATGATTCGAAACCAAACCATAAGCCCACTTGACTCCAAGGGAAGACCTGGGCACACCTGTGTGTGCGCCCAAGTCACAGGACCCACCTGGGCGCACCTATGTGTGTGCCCAAGTCCTGGAAAACCCTAAATCTCCTTGGTTTGCGTGAAGCTTCTGAAAATTCGTGCAAATGGCAACCCTAACCCCTCATCCATTTGCAAAAGAAGGCTACTAGAAAGAGAGAAAAGCTAGAAGAAAGGAGAGAAAAAAGAGAGTAGCCACCA
The DNA here is from genome assembly GCA_038049695.1 of Cinnamomum chago. Classification (NCBI taxonomy): domain Eukaryota; kingdom Viridiplantae; phylum Streptophyta; class Magnoliopsida; order Laurales; family Lauraceae; genus Cinnamomum; species Cinnamomum chago. Next base: position 10,899,764 of record CP142454.1, on the reverse strand, counting down.
TAGAGAGAGAAGCCATAAAGGAGATCTTTAGATCTAGAAGAAAGGAAGAGGAAGAGCACTTTGGTTCTCCAAGATCAGCAATGGAGAAAGCCTCCCAAAGCTATGGATTTGCGCAAGAGCTCCAGTTTAGGACTTGAAGATTACGAATCCAAACCGGTATTTCTAGATTTAGTTTTATTTTTATTTAACTGTCAATCATCATTAGTAGTTAGAAATATGCTTAGGATCATGCATACATTGTAGATATGCATTGGTAGTGATATTTTCCTAGTAGATCTGACATCTAATATTCATTCATTAATAACATGCTTAGGATCATTCTTAGTTGATCTGCATCATTTTTAGCATTCTACCTCGTAATTAGGGTAGACTTTGCATCCATCTCATTTTCATTAAGACAAATCCAAATCTAAAAAAAAAGTGCAACAGAGCACTTGGGCGCGACTGTGGGTGCGCCCAAATGTCTGCATAGGGTTTTTAGCCCCGATTGTCATATAAAGTGTATTTCATTTCTTAGATCCGAATTCATTCTCATACTTATTGATATCGGGACCTCCAGATCTGTAATTTCCAAATCGCGCGAAAAGTGTTGCCAAAAGAAACAAAAGAGGAAGAAAAGTGCAGGAAAAATACTTGGGCGCAACTGTATGCGCGCCCAAGTCTCTAGATAGGGCTTGGCCCCGATTTCCTATTTTGCACGTATTCTGGTTCTTAGATCTGAGTTTATCCTCATAAAAGTTAATATTAAAGTCTTCGAATTCGAGAAAAGCATTGAAAGAATTAGAAGAAGACCAAACATATCTCTGAAAAAGAGAGAGAAGTGCATAAAAGCACTTGGGCGCCACTGTGGGTGCCCCCAAGTCTTTGAAGTAAACTTTTGGCCCCGAGTTCCATTTCATGTGCATTTTGCTCCTTAGATCCGAGTCCATCCTCATATAAGTTAATATCAAAACCTTCGGATCTGCAAAGAGCATCGAAAGAGGATTAAATACTATTGCTAGAAAGGAAGGAATAAAGAAGAAAGAAAAACAGAGATACTTGGGCGCCACTGTGGGTGCACCTAAGTCCCCACAAAGGGATCCACCCCCCTCCCTTGAATTTTAATCCTCGCACTATTGCTCTCAAATTCGAAAGTTCTGATATTAATAGTTCATATTAGGACCCTACATTTAGTCGCAAATTGTTGGAAATCCCATCCGAACATCATCAAAGATCAGGGATACATTACAATCCGTAGGGGAAACACTGCAGACACACTTGGGTGCCCCTGTGTGTGCGCCCATTGGCCAAGTCCCCAGTTCATCTTTCGGCCCACATTTTCCACATTTTGTATTTCATTTAACTTGCTGTTTCATCTTTGTGATAATTTTGATTGATTGCTAAATCTCTAAATTGCAAATTATTAAATCATCAACACTTTAGGTTAGGTTATATTGCATAAAACACCAGAAAAATTAAAAAAAAACCCATAAAACTCTTCCCTTGTCATCTTACTCTTTAGTAATTAGAGAAGAGAACAAAAAAATTAAAAGAACTAGAAAAATCTATATAAAAAAAAGAAGTAGACGTTACGTAAATGATCCTAGGTTATTCTATTTGCGCCTAAGTAAACTAATAAACTTAATGAACCTTAATCTTAAATTTTTTTTCTTAAGACACCTAATTAAAACATCTACTTCAACCTTAATAAATAAGAATCATCAATCTAAATCCAATTTTCCAAACCCTGATTAAAACTATTTATAATTTGAACCTTAATTCAAACCGTAGTTAAAATCCCTAACTCCAATCTCTGATCAACAAACCTTTAAGCAATCCCTAACAAACGAAACCTTAATCAACAAATCTTTAATTCAAAACCCTAATTAACAAACCTTAATTAAAATCCTAATTAATAGGCCTAAATAAATCAAAACCCCTAATTAATCTGAACCCTAATTAATGAGCTTGATACACCAATCCCTAATTAACGAGACCATAATCAAAACCGTAATTAATAAACCTTAATCACTCAAGAATCCCATTAAAATCTCAATTAATAAATTCAAACAATGAACCTTTAATTCAAGCCTAAATTGACAAAGTCAAATTAACAAAACCATAACCTGAACCTCAAACTTAATTCAAACCATAATTCAAACCCTAACCAACACAATTCTAATCGATAACCCCACCTAAATTCAAACTTCAAGGCCATAGTCAAAACCTAATTAAAACAATAAGACCAAACCACATCCAAAAAATAATGGCATCTCTCAACCAAGAAACAAGTTAGAATACTTGAAACTGACATAGAAATACCCCAAAAACCATCGAATAAGTAGTCACACAACATGCAGACACTTGGGTGCCACTACAAGTGCACCCACGTCATCCCAGACACCTAGGCGCCCACACAGGTGTGCCTGACTACTTATTTCAATCCAGAGACACACTTTGGTTATGTTTCAACTTCCGAACTCAAACCACAGTCACACTTAAGGTTTATAGACTTAAAACCAACCCAGGATACATAATTATTGATATAGATCACCTGAAATTCCAAGCCTAAGTGAACAAAATCCCGGAAATAATCAACACCCGCGAACTAACCATTTGGGCGCCACTACAGGTGCGCCCAAGTCACTTTACAGACCTAGGCGCCACCATAGGTGCGCCCAAGTCATATTTTAGCCCGAGACCACTGAATCCTTATTGATTTCAAAACTCGACCCAAATCAACACACCGGCATACTTTTACGATTTGAAACAACTGAAGCCAGAAGCTTAAACTAACCTAAAACCTCGAACCGAAGTCAAAACACTAAAAAGTATCAAATTGAGACTTAGGCGCACACACAGGTGTGCCCAAGTCCATTTTCAATCCCTGGGACCACCGACCCCTTATTCATCTCCAGTCTCAATCCAAAATTCACTACCCCATGACCATCACAAAACCAATAACAACCTTAAAATCAAAACCTTAATCAACTTAGGCCCATCCGGAACCTTAAATTAAGACTTGGGCGCCATCACTGGTGAGCCCAAGTGTACAGAACCACTTAGGCGCACATATAAATGCGCCCAAGTCCTCTGTCAAATCCAAGTTGTGAAATTTAGTTGCATTTCGAGTTCCAGACTTAAGATCATTGAAATAAAACAACCTAAAACCTAAAAGGACATCAAAACAGAAACTCACTTCAAATGGAAACCCTATGAATTCCGAAAATCAAGTCAATTCATCACCACCAGCCAAGCCACATTAGACCTGGTACTTGGGCACCACAATTTGTGCGCCCAACTCACCAGAGTGACCTAGGTGCAACCACAAGTGTGCCCACGTCCTCCACCATCCAAGTTTCGCTGATTTCGATATTTTTCCATCATTGGAGTAAAACCCGAAATTCTAGAACCTTAAACAACTTAAGAAAAACCCTAAGACACCCCGAATCCACCCTCAATCCACTTCTTAATCAACATATAATTTGAATAAAACCGAACCAATTAAAAATCACAACTAACAAACTATTTAGGCGCGAGAACTATCAAACTTAGGTTGTCCACACTTTAGGAGTAGATCGGATTCCTCCATTAGATAGATTAGAGCAATAGGATTCGTCCCATCACTCTTCCTGTTCTGTTAAGGGATTGGGAGAGCTGATGTGGACGGTCTTGGACCTTAGGTCAGGGTTAATCCGATGATCAATAATAAGGCATTAATCACGTATATTCAAGTAAAATTCCCTAGGTAGGCCCTTCTAGCCCCAATATCAAAAATCCCTAAAAACTATAAAACCAACAAAATAAACTCAAAAAGATTTTTTCCTTTTATTTCTTCCTCCACCTCAGGTGCTAGATATTTAATCGAACTTAATGATAAAAGGAAATAAAGAACTGATTTCTAAAATTGAATAAATAAGAATGATGAGATGAGATGAGTGATTTCACACACTTTGCTTATTTTTATTTTGGCCCATCGGCCACCTCCAAATCAATTTCGGCCCATCGGCCACTCTAAAACAAATACCGGCCCATCAGCCACCTTCAATCAATTACGGCCCATCGGCCTTTCACTTTTTTATCACTCGTGTATCGCACACGAAAAACATAGAAATAACAACTCAAAGTCTCATTTGCATCATCATTTCGGTTTGCAAAATCAGCCTTTAAACCCTATTTTTCCAAGGGATTAGAAGGGGGTACCGGGAACGGGGCCGATCATCTTCTTAAATATTTGGCACCTCCCCCTTTTATTTTCTTTATTTTAATTATTTTATTTTACTTGAATACACTATGATTTTGCTATGTGAGGATTAACCTTATTCGGACTTTGACTCATAATCCTGAATTGACCATACATTAAAAAGACCCAAATAAACTCAAATCAATGTGGCAGGAAAACCGTTGTGTGTTGCCGGCAGCACATTAGACGAGAGGAAGAACCCATCCATTTATTTTCTCCCATTCTTTTTCGGCTTTCGTCAAAGAACGGTGTTACGGCCTTTACTGTAGCTGGCAGTTGTGATCCGTCGATTTTGAGGGTAGTCGGAATCCTCATTTTCGATATAAAATTTAAATAGCACATATAGATGAATGACGATTTTCCTCCCCGGGGGGATCAAAATTCACATCCGACACAAGCTCTGTGCCTATCACAAGCAAAATGGGCACAAAACCGAAGACTGCATGGCCCTCAAGTCCCACCTTGAGAAACTCGTCAAGGACGGGCATTTAAAAGATTACATCAAGGAGGATGGCAGAGTCAACCGAGCTCATTAACACCCGCCTGATGATAATCAAAACAGTGAAGAGCCAAAAGGCATCATCAACGTCATCCACCTAGCTCCCGCCCCAAAGGGGAGCAACCAAGCTCGTGCTGAGGCCATGAGGGCCTCACACAGCAAGCAGGTGATGACAGCTGAGCTAGGACCTGTTGCCAAGAAAGCTCGGAAGGAGAGGCCCAAGATCTGGTTCTCAGATGAGGATCTGGATGGGGTTCAGCTCCCCCACAACGATTCCCTGATTCTAACCCTGAGGTTGAAGAACTTCAATGTACGGAGAATTCTTATGGACCCTGGGAGTTCATTAGAGATCATGTACTTCGATTGCTTCAAGAAGTTGGATCTCAGAGAAGAGGACTTACAGGTAGCTCGCACTCCCCTGGTGGGCTTCAGCTCAAAGCCGGTATACCCCAAGGGGAAAGTCTCCCTCGAAGTCCAAGTTGGAGGCGCCTCTATAATAGCCGACTTCCTTGTGGTGGATGCACCATCCCCATACAACGTAATCATGGGGCGGCCTTGGCTACATAATATGGAAGCAGCGCCCTCCACCCATCACCAAAAGCTCAAGTTCCTGTTAGAGAACGGGGACGGCCAAATTGAGGTGATCACGGTCAGGGGTGACCAATAGATGGCCAAGTAATGCCTGATGGCTGTGGTGCTTGGAGAAGTAGAACTGCAGCATGTACACATGGCCAAACTGGAAGCAGAGCTCGAGGACGTTGGCCGATCCCCAGAGCAGAAGAGCATTGAAGATCTGATCGAGGCCAGGATTGACCCAAATGACCTAGAAAGATATTTCCTGCTCAGGAGCCAACTCCCCGAAACTGAGAAATCCAAGCTGCTAAACTTCTTATGACAGAACAAGGAAGTTCTCGCTTGGACACCCTATGAGATGCCTGGCATTGATCTCGAGATCATATGTCACAAGCTGAATGTGGATCCCAAACACAAACCCGTGGTTCAGAAACTTCGCAGAACGAGGATCCCACAAACTGAAGCTATGATCAAGGAGGTCGAGAAGCTACTGGAGGCTGAGGCAATCAGGGAAGTCCACTACCCTGACTGGTTGGCCAACACGGTGGTGGTAAAAAAGAAGAATGGGAAGTGGTGAGTCTGCGTCGACTTCACCGGCCTCAATAATGCTTGCTCGAAGGACAACTTTCCACTCCCTAAGATAGAGCAAATGATTGATGCTATTGCAGGACATGATAGGATGAGTTTCCTTGATGCCTACCGAGGTTATCATCAGATTCCAATGCATGGGCCTGACGAAGAAAAGACCACGTTCATAACACCTAGATGACATCTACTGCTACAAAGTGATGCCCTTTGGGTTAAAATGCGGGGGCAACTTATCAGAGACTGGTGACCAAGATGTTTCAGGCCCAGCTCAGTAAAACAATGGAGGTGTACATTGACAATATGGTTGTCAAGTCGAAAAGGTCACATGACCACTTGGCAGACCTTAGTCAGACGTTTGACACCCTCAAGAAGTTCTAGCTCAAACTGATGCATCCAAGTGTGCGTTCGGTGTCTGCTCCGGTAAATTCCTAGGAAGCCTGGTCACAAGAAGGGGAATTGAAGCCAATCCAGACCAGATATCGACTATCTAAACAGTTCAAAGTCCAACAACGGTGAAACAAGTCCAAAAGCTTACTAGAATGGCTGCTGCGCTTAATCGCTTCATCATTCGAGCTTCCGACAAGTGTCGACCCTTTTTTTAGCTTTTGAAGAAGAGTTCGAAATTCCAATGGACTCCGGAGTGCGACCGAGCTCTATAGGAATTGAAGACTTATCTAGCTTCACCACCCTTGCTGTCCACACCAAAACAGGGGGAGGTGCTCTATTTGTACTTGGCCGTCTCGGATCATGTAGTGAGCTCGATGCTCCTCAGAGAAGAGGACAAGCAACAGAAGCCCATACATTACACGAGCAAGATCCTCTTTAATGTCGAGACCAGGTACCTGCCACTAGAGAAACTTGCATTAGCACTCGTCAGTGCTTCTCGCAAACTCTCCCACTACTTCCAGACGTACACCATAGTGGTTGTTACAGAACATCCACTTAAGTCCCTTTTCAGAAAGTCAGACTTCTCTGGGAGAATCTCAAAATGGGCCGTCGAGTTGGGGCAATATGATATCCAGTATCAACCCAGAACGGCGATCAAGGCCCAAGTTTTGACAGACTTCATCGTTGAGTTTGTTTCTCCTAGTTCGGCACTGAGACAACTCGACACCGAACTGGGGGCAATGAGGAAGAGATTACCGAAACAGAAAAAAAGAAATCTTGGAAGCAGTTTTTCGATTCAGCATGGAAGGTCTACGTCGACAGATCCTCAACCTCCAAGAGAGCTGGCTCTGGTATAGTCCTCCAATCTCTAGAGGGCATTGTCATCGAGCAAGCCTTAACACTCGGCTTCAAGGGGTCTAATAACTAAGCCGAATATGAAGCACTAATCCCGGGGCACGGCAGCGCTAAAATCCTAGGTCACAGCAACTGGTGGTATTTAGTGACTGACAATTGGTGACGAACCAGTTGAACGGAGACTACCAGGCTCGGGACGAAAAGATGACAGCTTACCTAGCTCACGCAAAGAAGCTCCTTTATCAGTTCAATAAGTTGAAGTCAAACAGATCGGTAAAGACTCTAATTCTCATGCCGATGCTCTTGCCAACCTAACTTCTGCCGTCGAGGCTGGGAAGAAGAGAACTATCGAGGTAGAGACATTGGAAAAACCAAGTATAGAGCTACAGCTACCTCGACAAGTTTTGTGCGTTGATCTTGGTCCAAGTTGGATGGACCCAATCATCGCCTACCTTAGGAACGATTAACTTTCCGAAGATAAAAATGAGGCTCACAAAATCAGGCTGAAAGCAACTCGGTATTGGTTGTCTCCGGATGGCAAGCTCTACAGGAAGTCCTACACCGGCCCCTACCTCTAGTGCGTTCACCCAAGCAAAGTAGAAGACTTCCTCTATGAAATTCACAAGGGGATCTGCAGAAGCCACATAGGAGGTCGGTCGCTGGTATACCGAGCCATCAGCCAAGGCTACTGGTGGCCTAACATGCAGAAAGACGCCCAACTCATGCCAGAAAGTGCGAAAAGTGCTAGAAATCCTCACATTCTCTTCAACAGCTAGCACAGGACCTGAGCCCACTCTCTAGCCCATGGTCCTTCGCTCAGTGGGGCTTGGACATCGTGGGACTGCTTCACCGAAATCCAGGGAATATAAGAGGTGGCTAATAGTAGCTATCGATTATTTCACCAAGTGGATAGAAGTCGAGGCATTATCTTCCATCACCGAGCATGAAACAAAAAACTTCATGTGGAAGAATGTCGTCACAAGATTTGGAGTCCCACGAGCTTTGGTCTCGGACAACGGGACCTAGTTCGACTCAAATTTCTTCAGAAACTTCTGCCACAAGCTCGGCATCAGAAACCACTATTTCACTCCAGCCTATCCACAAAGTAACGGTCAGGCCAAAATTTCCAACAAAGTAGTACTTGATGGGCTTAAGAAAAGACTTGACCGAGCTAAAGAGAGATGGGTGGAAGAGCTCCCAAGTGTCCTCTGGGCGTATAGAACTACTCCAAGGCGATCCACTTCAGCAACACCTTTCTCTTTGGCCTATGGAATGGAGGACGTGATCCCTCTAGAGATTGGTCTTCCAACCCTGAGGTTGGAGCTCTTTGATCAAGGCCAGAACGATGTGAATCTGGTTCGCGAACTTGACTTGGCTGAGGAGTGAAGAGATGCAGCAACTATCAGACTAGCTTCTTACCAGCAGCAATTTGCCAGAGGATATAACCAAAGAGTCAAAGATATGAAGTTTTCGGTTGGAGAATTGGTCTTGAAGAAGACATTTCCTACATATAAGAATCCCAACGAGGGCAAACTGTCTCCGAACTGGCACGGGCCATTCAAGGTGATCTCAGCTGCCGGGCGATCAGCATACAGGCTTGAGGACATGGATAGTAAAGAGTAGAGATGTCAAATGGGTCGGGCCGGCCCGGTTCGGCCCGGCCCAGCACGCTAGTCAACGGGCCGTGGCCCGGCACGGCCCACAAGGCACGGCCCGAGACACGGGCCGTGCTGGGCCGAGGTTGCTGGGCCCATTGGCCCGCCAGGCACGCCAGGCCCATGGGCTGGGGGTTCCAGCCCGCTGGGCACGCTGGAACTGGCCCGCTGGGCACGCCAGGCCCGCAGCCCGCCAGCCCGCCAGCCAGCCCAACAGAAGAAAGAAAAAAAAAAGAAAGAAAGGAAGAAAGAAAGAAAGAAAATAAAGAAAGAAAGAAAGAATGAAAGAATGAAAGAACAAAAAAACAAAGAAAGAAAGAATGAAAGAATGAAAGAAAGAAAAAAGAAAGAAAGAAAGAAAAAAAAACAAAGAAAGAAAGAAAGAAAGAAAAAAAACAAAGAATGAAAGAAAGAAAAAAAAACAAAGAAAAAAAGAAAAAAAAACAAAGAAAGAAAGGAAAAAAAACAAAGAAAGAAAGAATGAAAGAAAGAAAAAAAAAAGAAAGAAAGAAAGAAAGAAAGAAAAAAAAAACAAAGAAAGAAAGAAAGAAAGAAAGAAAAGAAAGAAAGAAAGAAAGAATGAATGAATGAAAGAAAGAAAAAAAAGAAAGAAAGAAAGAAAGAAAGAAAAAAAAAAAAAAAAAAAAAACAGACCAGCCCAGCAGGCCCGCCTGGCCCGCCAGCCCGCCTGGGCCGGCCCGCTCCAGCCCGCCCCATGGCGGGCCGTGCCAGTGGGCCGTGCCGTGCCAGGGGTTTTCCCTGGCGGGCCGTGCCGGCCCGTGGCACGGGTGGGCCGGAGCTGGGGCGGGCCGTGCCGGGCCGTTTGACATCTCTAGTAAAGAGTTACCACGACCATAGAATGTGACGCACCTCAAGAATTATTTTTTCTAAGTTGTAATCAGTCTACAGAATCAATAAAAGTATATTCTTGTAGAAGGATGTGCTTTGTCGCTCTCAATATATGCCATGTTACAGAACTTTGCAACTATCTCAGTTCGGTTATGGAACCAACTACGCGAAACGCCAAGTTACAGAACTCGGCAACTATCTACCTAGTTGCTGCGGAGCATTAGGGAAATAAAAGAAAAACCTTAAATGGTTAAGCCGCGCCAAGTTAGTGAACTTGGTATCTACCTCGGTGTTTGGAAATACGTATGGTTGTGGAACCAAGTATTCCACCACCTAGAAAAAGACCTTATATTCCTTTGGGTTAAAAAACTTGATCCAATTTGCTCTCGTTCAGCTCGGTTGATGAACTAAGCTACAAAACAGACAAATTTGGTGTTTGGATACAAGCTTCTCGAGTTAGATGTTGTATAAGATTCCGGTTATTGAACCGAGTTGCTCGTTCCGGTCATTAGACTGAACTTAGCATTCTTTCCGGTTGATAAACCAAACTTGATGACTTGAGTTTCTTGAGTTAAAAGAACTTAAGAATATAACAAGTTCCGGTTATTGAATCGAACTTAGTTACTAGGTTCTGGTTATTGAACCGAACTCAATTACTAAATAGTTCCGGTTACTGAACCGAACTCAAATACTTAAGCATACAAGGAACTTGGAAAGACATGTAATTCTAAAAAGAAATGTTTGAAGGCAATAATAAAAAAGGGGAATTGTATTTATCATTGCGTTGTTACATTTGTCATTACATTCTTTTTCTTTTCCAAAAAACAAAAAAAAAATACGTCAAAACAATTTCATACGGCGGCCCCAGCATCCCCAATATTGACCTCGGCTGCAATAGGAGGGACTTCGGAAGAAGGTGCGGAGCTTGATGCCGACTCTGGGAGTTGGAACTTGGACGGATTCTTGTACGAGGGATGGTCTTCGGGGATCCCTGCCTCTTTCAATGCGCCAATCCACCCGAGCCTCATATAGCTTTGAAGTTGCTTCCACCCCGTCGTCAAAAGCAGAGTCAGCTTCAGCCCGAAGTTTGGCCTCGACCTCATCCTTTTGTTTCTTAAGCTTGGCCACCAACTTCTTTTGCTCCTCGACCTCGGCCTTTGCCAAATCAACCTCGAACCTGAGGCCGTGGACCGTCGCCTCCCGCTCCTCCGCCCTCCGGTTGCTCTCCTCCAAGGCTGCTTGGAGAGCCTTCTTTTCTGCCTCCACCTGCGCAATCCGAGCACCGGTTTGCCAAGTCCTCTCCAACTGAACTTGTGACCTCTGCATTACTTGTGAAAAAAATAGATTGTCAGAAGGCAATGGCCGAGATCAAACACAAGAAATTTGTGAAAGACTGAGACTTACCAAGAGAGCCTCCTGCATCGTCGCCACTGCCAGCGACATCGTCGGCCTCCCTGTGCCTCGCCGTATCCTTTGGCAGGGCACAGGCATGAGCGAAGCCGAGATCACGAGAGGGTTCCCGGGCACCCGATCCTCCACCGTCACTGGCCTCCCGGGTTCGATCTGGAGGCTCGATCTCCATGCAGCCGGCCCGGGAGGTTGAGATGCCACGACGGTGCCGGGAACGTCCTCAGCCGGACCCTCGATCCTAGCTCTCTTTTCTGGCCAAGTCTCATCATCATCTTGCCAAACTTCCAAACTTGAGGATGGAGCAATGGCGTCAGCAGCCGCAGACATCGAAGGTGCCGGAGGGGTTGAAGGAGCTCGACCCCCAAAGACTAGGGGCGCTCAAGTCCTTAACCATAGGAAGACGTCGCGGCGGCATCTCTTCTCTTCTTTCTTCCGACCTCGGAGAGGTGTATGACTAGATGGCTTACTCAAGGTCGGCATGCTCTAAGTCGGTTGGCGGAGCAGAAGCCTCATCACCTAAAGCCTCTTGGTTCTCGACGCCGGTCAGAACACCGACTCGTCACTCTCCAATGACTCACCGGCTCTCCTTTTGATAAAGGAGTGGTACATTGGCTTGTACCCGAGCAGCGCAGAAGCAGCTCAGCCTTTATGACCTCGGTATCGGGCACACGGTCTCGAGCCAAGTATCATTCCTCTTCCACCCGACTCGATTCGTCTCTTGTCTCCTCTGACAGATGTCTGCACAACAAATAAAGTGTCAGCTTGGCAAAAACAAGGAAGAAGAATAAAAAAAACTAGAAATGTTTAGTATTTACCTGGAGGAGTCCTGAGGCGACGAGGGCCCTGTATGACCTCTCCAACTCGGTCTCGGCCTCTCTGAGCTCCCAATTGCCCGAGAAGAACAAGCGGTCATCTCCAGCATACCTATTGGAGTACTCTAAGTCATGGACGAAGGGCACCCATTTTGGATAAACCGGAGGTAATAGATGTTGTCGTCCCCTTCGGACTTACAGAGGTCATAAGTATCCTCGATGTCGTGGAATCCGAGGCCGATACCGATAATCTTATTGAGCTCGGTGGTACCCATTATTATTTTGAAGCCGTTAGGCATCAATTGGCAAGGACAAAGATTCCACTTTCGAAGACAAAACCTCAGAAGTGGGTGAAGGGGAAACCTAACCCCGCCCTCGATTACTGAAACTAGGGGAAACGACATCCAGTCGTTGCGGAAGGTGCGGCCTTCGAAGGCATCGTCCGGGTCGTCTAACCTAACAAGAACATCGTCTGGTATAGCGTACATGGCCCTAAACTCCACTAAGGCCTCTGGGGTATCTAACCAGTGCCTATAAATCCCCATATCTAAATATAAAGAGACTGGGGAAAACAACAAACATGAAATCGAAAGGAAAAGGGGGGCCAGAAACCCTAGGCAGTGCAGAAGAGAAGGAAACCCTAAAGAAATCGGAAAACAAAAAGGCAGGGCAATGAGGAGAGACTTACGAGGACGAGGAGAAACCCTAAGGATGCCGGAAAACTCGACGACGGAGGAACTTATCTCTGCAAAACCCTCTTCTAAAAGAATGCCAAAGTAACAGAATGAGGAAAACGCACCTCTATATAAAGAGAAAAGGGCGCCCTTTCGAATTTCGAAGACGCACTTGCGAGGCGTCACCTCGAGTACTCCACACATCTCTTTGAAGTGATTCGATAGCCAATTAGGCAGTGACACGTAATGTCGTTGGTACATCTTCTGAATTGATTGAGGTACACTACTAATTACCTCGGGCAGGCGAAGCGACAGCGGCGTGCTATCAATTATCTCGGGCAGAGGAAGCGACGCCGTGATGAGAACTAGATGTCGGCAACCGACACTGAGATGAAATGCAGACTATATACTCAGAAGGTCTCTTCCGTCGTAATACTTAGCTCCCGACCTCAAAGAATTGAGGAACTCTACAAAGGTCAGGAGCTAGGGGCAATTGTGTGGGACGTTTCCCTAATAGCGAGATTATGCTAGTCTCGATAACAGTACCAGCTTGGCTTATCTCGATCTCAGTTTGCAACTCGGCAATAGTGCCGAGATACATCCAGCTCGGCAACAGTGTCAGCGAACACCGAGCTCGAGCTAGCTTCGATAAAAGCACCAGCTAGAATCGCCTTGGTCTCGGTATAAGGCACCTCGACAACAATGCCAGTATGCGTCCATACCTAGTCTCGGTATTATCTTCGGCTCGGCTCGATCAACCGAGATAAGTACTGAGTCATAATTGTATTCCCATAAAATTACGGCTACGTTACAGAACATACTGATAGATAAGATGGGCGCCAGATATAGATAAGTGATTGTCCTTATCTAATAATTACATCCTCAGTAATACAAGAAGTCAATGCATAATCTGATGGGACAGTCCTCCACCTACCTCCACTAAGGAAACATGGTGTCGGCTGATGGGATAGTACCTCCACCTACCTCCACCAAGAGAGCGTCCGATGGGACTTCCGCCTATATATTCAAGGGTGGCGAGCTGTCATAGGCACCCAAAAATATTAAAACCTTTACTCTAAAAAATATATATAGTAGTGCGAGTAAGGATCGTTCCCACGGAGAGTGTCTGGCCAAGTTTATGCTATGTGAAAAAAGATTAGGGGGGGAAGGTTTTGATTGCAATTTCAAGAAATAAATAAATAAATATAGAGAAATTCAAATTAAGATAAAGGAATTAATCAAAAGAGCAAGCATTGGTTTTGACTTCAAGTCAGATAAGGATTCTAGAAAATCCACCTCCGGTTATGTATTTATGCTTGGTGGCGGAGTTATCAGCTGGAGGAGTATAAAATAGGAATGTACCGCCGATTCCGCCTCGAAGGCTGAATATGTAGCGGCTTGTGAAGCAGCTAAGGAAGCAGTATGACTCAAGAGATTCCTTATGGAACTTGAGGTGATGCCTTTGGCACGACAGCCGCTCACAGTTTACTGTGACAGCAGCGGGGCAGTCGCTCAATCCAAGGAGCCCAAAAGCGATAAAAGCCAAAAGCATGTACAAAGGAAATATCATTTAGTCAGGGAGATTGTACAGAGAGGTGATATTGCTATTACTAAGATAGCCTCTGCGGACAATCTAGAAGATCCCTTTACTAAGCCTTTGACTACCAAAGTCTTTGAGCAACATGTAGACGGGATGGGCATTAGATGTAACCCTGACTGGCATTGAGCCCAAGTGGGAGATTGTTAGATAGTGTGGTCTCAATCCATCAGTTGATGTAATAAATTGGTTAATTTCTTTATTTATCAATAAAATGATGCTTTCCTTTCATGAGATGAATGATGTTTATTACTTAATGCACAGACCAATACATATGACATAATGGTTCATGAGATGAACTGGGCCCCATTAGTATATTAGATGTGATATATGTATATGGATGAAATCCACATATGGGAGATATGTGTCGTAAATCTTATACTTAAAAATATCTTCACAACTATTGATGAGACTGAGCATCTCATCTGATAAGGTTGCAACACTTTGATCACTATGAGATAGTGTGGTTTATCTCGATCATCAGAATGTAAGATTCTGAATTATAGTGCTGATACATATAATGTATTGAAGGACCATGAGAAGCACCTTATGAAATACTGTCTCAATTTAAGGATTGCTCTCATAATTCCCTAACAATAGGCTCTCAATCCTGAGACATTGATGAACTCAAGTTTCTGTCTAT